>JAWMRA010000005.1:5042804-5153628 GCA_035584735.1 Pseudotriccus pelzelni
GTTGCCCAGAGAAGCTGTGGCTGCCCCATCCCTGGAAGTGTCCAAGGCCAGGTTGGATGGGGCTTGGAGCAACCTGGTCTGGTGGAAGGTGTCCCTGCCCGTGCAGGGGGTTGGAACGAGATGAGCTTTAAGGTCCCTTCCAACCCAAAGCATTCTGTGATTCTGTGACAGTGAGGGAACCCGTGATGCTGATGAGGGTGTGCGTTACAGGTGTTGTGGCAGCAGGTAGCACCAGGCTGCTCTTTAGAACCCCAAGCCAGATTCTGCTTGCAGGGAGATAAGAGACTAGCTGCTGACAAATATTAAATAGGGAAAGGGAAACCATTAAATAATTCATAGGAAGCATCACCTTGTTAAGTTTGGTTTTTCTTTGGGTGCAGAAATCACATAACTTAATATAACTATATATATAACATAATGCATAAATTGCTTGCTCGTAACATTTTCCATGTTGCCTTTCCCACCATACAGCTGCTTGCAGGACAGAAGAAAAGTGCTCCTTTCTGGACTTTTGAGTACTACCAGACCTTTTTCGATGTGGACACGTACCAGGTTAATACTCTGCTCCAGAGGAGAACTTGTCTGAACTGTGCCTTAGCCATTGAGATTTTTTATTTTCTTGTATTTTCAGTCAGACAAGTGTGTGTGTTTTACAGGTCCTGGACAGAATCAAAGGTTCAGTGTTCCCAGTGCCAGGGAAGAACTTTGTAAGGCTGTATATCCGCAGCAATCCCGACCTTTATGGTACGTATGAGGGGTTCTTTTCTGTGCTAAATATTTTGAGTTTGTATTTCTTTTTACTTGCTAGCCTTGAAAAGAAAGAGGGCAGAGGAGTTGTGACTGAACTTGTTTCCTTTTCAGGTCCCTTTTGGATATGCGCCACACTCGTCTTCACCATTGCTGTTAGTGGCAATCTCTCGAATTTCTTCATCCATCTGGGCAAACCCACGTATCACTACGTGCCCGAGTTCAGAAAAGGTTTGTACGTGGTCATTTGTGGGTTTGGATTTTTGGGTTTGGATGTTTGTTTGGTTTTGGGTTTGTTTCTTTATGTGCTAATGAAGTAAACAGGTCACAGGTTTGATTTAGCTGTCGATTTATTGCTGTCTTTAAGTTTTTAGAGATGTGAAACAAGTCCTTAAAGTGGGCTGTGACCAGCATAAATTAGTACAGTTGTTTTCTGGCCTTGGTGAATGTCCCCTCACACAGAGTGAAAGCCCAGCACTGGCTACTGTGGTGCTTTTTTAGGTGCCTTTCTGGATCTGTGGCCTCCTAGGAACCTGCAGACCTCGGGCAGAAAATTACCAAATTAATTACCCATATCACCTGCTAAAGGCTGGAAATTGTTACTGTCTGGTAAACTCAAAAATAAGCTGAAGGTGCTCAACTGATCTGTGCCCCAAAGAACTCAGGAGTGAGGAGGCAGTTTGTCTCTATCTGTCTCTATTGTGAAGGAGGCTCCTGTCCCTGAAAAGGAACAGGGATTCTGTTTGTTTCCAAAATCCACAGTGTACTTGGAAGACGTTGCCACTTGGGAATGCAGTCCTTTGAATAATTTCAGATTTGACACTAGCTATTAGTAGCTGAATTTCTGTTTTTAACTTAAGCTTTTCTTTCCTCCATGGCCGACAGCATTGTGTACACAGAAGTAATAAAGAAATTGAAAATATGAAGGGAATAGTTTCTCAAGTTTTGCTTTTAAACTATGTTCAAGTGCTGGCAAAGTAGTGGGTGTAAACTAGATGTAAATGGAAAGTTCTCTGTTTATTAATAATTAAAACTTTATGTTTTGAAAGTAACTTCACAAGTACCTTTCTAGTTTTCAGGCTGAATGCTTCTACACCTTTGATTCTGTCTGGATTCTAAGTAGGACATGAAACCTTTTGTTGTATTTGCAGTGTCCATAGCAGCAACAACGATTTATGCATATGCTTGGCTTGTTCCCCTTGCTCTCTGGGGATTCCTGATGTGGAGAAACAGTAAAGTTATGAACATTGTCTCCTACTCGTTCCTGGAGATAGTGTGTGTATATGGCTACTCCCTCTTCATTTACATTCCCACAGCGGTACGTATGGCCAAAGAGTGCCCTCTTACGTGTCCTGGTTGAGAAAATTTGCTGAGTTTTATTATATTGTTGATATTTGTCAAAATCTTGGGGACTGGGCAAATCATTTGCTCTTTTTGTTGAAGTTTATTTAGTGGAAAGATGTCTTGTGCATGCTGGAAAAGCCCATAACAGGTCATTGCCCCAGAGGCAACAAATCCAAAGAAGATGCTGCTGGTGAGTCTGGCAGACAGCCCGAGGCAGCCTGAGGAACTGGCATGTGTGTGTGCCCAGGGAACAGACATCAGTGTGCTCCAAGGACAGGTTTCCCTGGCAGGGACCATTCTGGGCTGCTCTGGCAAGAGAAAAGCCTTGGAGGGAGTGCCTTAACTCAGGGGACACACTCTTGTCATGTCTGGGAGTAAAGCTCTTCACTGCTGTTATTCTTTCCTCAAATAAAGACATGTCAGATAAGGCACAGGTTAATTTGTGCACCAATTGGGTGGAAGTGATGAAGTATCACAGAACAATGCGTTAAATAAATGAATCCCCATTTCACACAGCCTCTTCGACAGTCCTTTTCCTCCCTTTTGCAGATTTTGTGGATCATTCCCCAGAAAGTGGTGCGCTGGGTGCTGGTGGTGTTCTCCCTGTGCCTCTCGGGGTCTGTTTTGGTGATGACCTTCTGGCCCGCTGTCCGAGATGACAACCGCAGGATTGCGCTGGCCACCGTGGGCACCATCCTTCTGCTCCATGCCCTGCTGGCTGTTGGCTGTTTGGTAGGACACTGCCTTCCTTTTTCCCTAAACTGTTATTTCCTGAAAGTGGCGACATGTTCAGGTACAGGAAGGAGGGGTTGGCTGCCTAGGTCCCCAACAGTTGGCTGGTCAGTGGAAAACCTTTGGTTATAGTACTTATGAAAAACCTCCAAAGCAAAAACTCCAATTATTTTAAATGTAGCAAAAATTGATGCCAATCTGACTCTGACACTGCTGGCAATAAACTCAATAATCAATTATAGAATGCTAGAATATCTCAAGTTGGAAGGGACCCATCAGGATAATGAAGTCCCAACTCTCACAAAACAGTTTTGAATTTACCTGGGATTCATCATAATTTAATGCAAAGCATTAATTTCTATGCTATCCAGTTGCAGTTTATTTCATTGAATACTATGCTTAGTCCTTTAAAATGATTAAATGTTCAGTATAAAGTGCGCGCTTATGAGTTTTTTAGCAGGTTTATGTTTTCATACACAAACCTTAGTGAAGTGTTATAAAACAGAAGGCCCTGATGCCACTGAAATACACAATTATGAATATTTAAATTATTTGTCTCTTCATTGCAGTGGGTAGAATGGTGTCAGCCAGGCTTTGTTTCTGTTTCCCCAGGCTTCCAGATTGTATTGATTTGATTCCCCACAGTGTGCAGGGGAATGACAGCAAAACTCATCTCTCCTTAGATGCGCAATCGAATCCTTTCCAGTGCAGGTCTTTTTCAAAGGCCTTGGCTGCTAACTGCTATATTTAAAAGTATAGTGTAGTGCATCATTTTAATTGACCGTTTCTAATTTGATAGAAACAGAAAAAGATCCAAATGTGCCATTTCAGTGCTGTGTTTGTACCTTGTGAACAGCGGATGCAGAAAGAAAGGGCTGGGATGACACAGCACTATTTGTCTCTCTCTGAACAGTCTTTTTCTCCTCTGTAATAACACTGTAGGCATACTTTTTTGATGCCCCTGAACTTGATTTTCCTGCACCTATTATCCCTGCTCACAATGGAACAACAGTAACAACAAAGAGCCACTAAATAAGGTAAGAATCCAATATAAACTTTTTTTTTTGTAATCATCACAGACATCTTGAAACTTTCCCCATCACTATGGCTGAGTGAAAAAGGGTTTAATGGACCAATTTTACCAAATGGAGTGTATACATAAATATCATTTATGAACTTTGTTTCAGTTGTAAGTTTTAACTATAGACATAAAAACTGAAAAGACTCTGAGGAACAGAGACGTGTTATGTTTCTTTTCTTTAAGGTTTACCCTTGGCGACAAAACACCCATTTAAATAAATAATCAGTCCCAGAGGTCATGTCAAGGACTTTTTTCTCCCCTCAATCGCTTACAAAAACGCCAAAGCATTTATTTGAATTTATTCTGCACAAGTAAAACTTAACCAGGAATATAACTGTTTACTGCTTTTCTTTCATTTTAATATAAAAAGCAAGTTGGATTTTTTTCCCCCCCTTTTGTTTGCGACAGTGTTTCAGAGCAGCAGCTGTGAGTGTGGGGACATCCCTGGAGGCTCTGGGCAGGGCTGACTCGGAGCCTGAGCCATCCCTATGAACTGCATTCCTTGTGTGGGATAGTTTGAGGGTTTGCTTCCTGGTAGCCGGGATTGCTGCCAACAGCGGAGGACATTTGAATCCTGTTGGATAATTCTGTGGATCAGGTCCAGGAAAAGGCTAATAAACATGCAGAGGCCAGGCCTCTGCAAGCCACAAGTCTGTATGTGGAAATTAGGGTATTTACTGAATAGAAGCCATATGAAATTTAAAAAAAATAAAAATAAATAATGGCTAAATATGCCTAGCAAAAGTGATAATAAAAAATGACACAATCCAATCATGCAGGTCAATTCGGGGGGCTTTTCATCCTTCAAAATCAGTTTCTCATCCCAGATGCCTAATAAGAATCAATATGACAGTAATGAATTTTAGTATTTAGATCTAAATGTGTGCCTTATTGTGTCCTCTGGTGACGAGCTGAAATATTCACGGGGGTTATTTGTCTCTTTCAGATTACAATGCCGGTTTCTCCATCTGTACAGTAATTTTATTTTAGATTTATTTTTCGCTGAAGACAATGGAAACTGCAGGAATGGGGGGTGTTTTCTGTGGCAGGACAGACAGCGTTGTCCCATGGACATACGGACATCCCCATGCTCGCTGGAGACAGACCGGTTCCACGAGCAGAGCGAACCATTGATCACAATCTGTAACACAAGGGATTTTTTGGTTTGTTTGGGTATTTTTTTGGTTGGTTTTGTGTCTCTTTTTTTTTTTAAATTCAGTCTACATTCTCCACGCTGTTTTGCCTCTCAATAAAGCGTTTTGAAGGCGATTTGAGATTTGTATTTTTTCCATGAGACTCTAAAGCTGTGTCGCCACCGAGGTTTTCAAAGTGTTAATAAACGGACTTAACGTGGACTTATTTTAACCATTTTCAACCTGGGAGGACCCTCAGGGGACAAGGGGGGGGACCCCCTCAGGCCGCCATGGCCGCGCGGGGCACGCCGGGACTTGTAGTCCACCCATCGGACGTGACGGGCCCTGCGCGCCCTCCCATTGGCCGCTGCCCGCGCGCGCGCCGGGCGCGCGGCGGAAGTGTCGCAGCCCGGCACGTGGGGCCGTTGGGCGGCGGCTTTGAACGGGCGGCGGGGCCGGGCCGGGCCATGGAGGCGGCGGGCGGGCAGCGGGCACTGCTGCGGCAGGTCGGGGACAAGGGCGATGCCCCGGGACCGCTCCCTTCGCGCTGCGCTCCCCTCGGCCGCTGGGCTGGCGGGTGGCGGTGTGTCCCGGTCCCCCCTTATAGCTGTCTCAGGCGCTGGGTTGGTGGGAGGTGCCGGTCCCCTCACGCCGCGCTCCCCTCAGGCGCTGGGCTGGCGGGTCCCGGTCCCTGCCGGTCCCGCGTCCCTCAGGCGCTGGGCTGGCGGGTCCCGGTCCCTCCCTGCCCCCCGTCCCCTCACGCTGTCTCCCCGCAGGTGCTGGGCTGGCGAGTGGCCGCCGCCGTCATCTGGTCCGTGGTGCTCCTGCCCGTGTGCACCGCGGCCTTCATCGTCCTCAGCGGCCTCGACCCGCTCCACCCCGTGCGTTGGATCTCGAGTAGGTGCCCGTCCGTGTTCCCTGACTTTACACCCCCGTAGTTGTATTTATGTCTTTTTCTTCGCTCGGTGTTGTTTGGGACTAGGTCCCAGATAACGGGAACTGACAGTGATATCGTGTTACACTTGCACTTTGTCTCCTGAATGGTGTTTAGGCTTTAGAGTGTTTCTGTGTTACTTAAAACCACACTGCCCGTAGTCCTCCCTAGGCAGGAATAAGTGTTGCAAGTTCACGTCCCTCTCAGAAAAAAAAGTGGCGTATTTGTCAGTTCCGAGTATTCGGACATACTTCCTCTTCCACTCTGTATAGCTGTTGTTTCCATAAAGAGCTTCTGTTTCCTCTATGGTACATGGAATCACAAGTGAAATTCCCGAGGCAGCCATTCCACATGATGAGAACTTTCACTTGAGTACGCACACCAAAAACTGAGAAATGTTTAGCTGGGAGCTTGATACCTGTGATCACTGAGCTGTTCCAGGCAGAGAAACTTGATTTCTTTCCCTGCTTTTGAGGTTTTGTATTTTCAGTCTGTAAGGAATTTCTTCCCTTTTTAGTGTGGCTGGATGGCTGCAGCTTTTATTGAATGAAGGGAAGCTGCTTTATATGAGCCACAGTTTAACTCACTTAGAAAGATTTTGTTGTGTTTTTTTTTTTAAACAAAAATCTGAGTGTTCAGTTATGGCAATTATAAGGGTGTAAAGTATTTCCTGTGAAGTTTAAATATGGTTTTATGCAGAAATGTGCATCTGGGCAGATCTAGTGGGGTTAGAGAGTCCATTGACCATTACTCCCCTTTAAGCTCTCGCTGGGTTATTGCTGATTTATGTGCTCTTTTCTGTTACTTAATGTGCCACTGCTGTGTTACTGCAGTCTCCTGAACTATAATATTTTGGTTTTTTTTTTAGATTCTTTCAGTGATTTGTATACTTCCTATGTCATCTTTTGTATCTTCCTCCTGTCTGTGGTGCTAATTGTAATAAGCATCTTCAACGTTGAATTTTATGCAGGTGGGTTGTGTGAACTGCTGCACTGTCTTTCATACTCTTAATTAAATAGGATGACCATTTAAAGACATTTGGGTTTACATTCAATGTATTTAATGTCGGTGGATTAGGTTTCCTTTTAAACTAATACAGACAATATGCAAAGCTTATTTTTTAGTAAATCATCCCAAATTCCCACTTACCTCATGGCTGAGACACTTAGCTGAGCCACCTCATTGATTTCTTTGTAATTTAGTGACTGATCCCAACTGTGAACAGTTCTTTGGTGACAATGGTAGGGTTCTTTCTATCTCTTTTTTTTTTTTTTGTTAATGAAAGGCTTTATTAGTAAGAACTGAAAATTAATTTTCTGCTTTATTTACAGTTGTGCCATCAATACCATGCTCTCGATTAGCACTGATAGGAAAAATTATTCACCCTCAGCAAGTCATCCATTCTTTTGTTCATGCTGTGATGGGAATGCTGGTGGCTTGGTGTGCTACAGTTATGACAAAAGGCAGGTTCCAGTTCCTTGCTGTGTCCTGCACGCCTTCAGAAAGGTAATTGAGTGTGTGTGTTTTAAAGAAAAACAAAAAAATTTTTATTATAAAATGTATTTACTGATAATTTCTTTCAAAAAATCCCTAGAATTTGGGTACTCTTAAAAATAATTATATGTTGATTTTTCTTTATTAAAGGACAGTAAATACCACCTTATTTCTGCACAGAGAAATAACTGGACCAGAAGAACTAAATTGCTGGGATTCGTAGTGGAAAGTTGAATGGTGACAAATTGGTTGTCACTTGAATTAAGTCTTAGTCTTACGGTTAATGGGACATACTTCATAAATACTGGAAGCATCCTAAATGCATAAAGTACAAAACCAGGTGGTAGGATTCCTCCTTTAGCAAAAACTTACTGAGATACCATCACATGTACTGATCAGGAAAGCAAAACCAAACTTCTCGTTTGAACTTCCTAAGGCTTGAACGAGCTTATCTGTTTTGAACTCAGAATTAATCCTAAGTTTTCTGTTTTAGCCTAGATGATGCTGTTCCTCAGACGTGCCTAAACGAGTATCACCTCTTCTTTCTACTTTCTGGAACTTTCTTGGGATACTGTTACAGCCTTTTCTACCTTATCAACAATATGAATTATTTGCCATTTCCAATCATACAGGTAAGAGGTGTAAACACCTTAGTAAAAGGACATGTGTAAGTAAAACAGTGATCAAAAAAAGCCTGGGTAGTTTGTGTATCTGACTGTGGCAGTAGGAGTGGTCTGTGGGCAGGCTTTCACTGACAGGTGAAGTGTGCACTCAGCTTTAAATGCCAGCAGTGCTCATCTTCCTCCTTCCTGCTCAGCTCCCTTCAAATGAGCACAGAAGTTGGGATGCTGTGACTGGAATATTTAGACTTAGACCCATCTGATGTGTGTTAAAAGCTGGCTGAGGTGGCAGGTGAACTACGGGAAAGAGACAACATACACTGGATATCAGCTGGAGGCGACTGGATATCAACTCCTGGAACTGACAACAAGGGTCACCTAAAAGCTGAAAATCTCGAGAGTTCAAAAATAAAGGCATATTATCAGTTATAACTGGGTACCAACTCAGATTAAATTAAATATGTATTCTTTGGGTTTTTTTCCTTTATTTTGCATTAGAGTTTATAGTGCCTTCCCTTGTGTATAGAGTCAGTTTATCCTCCATTTTTTACTGCTACAAGTAGGAAAAAGGATGAGAACTAGAAATGGCAGGAAAGCTTGGGAGAATAAATAGGATGTGTAACACTTGGAATTGCCTTTAATTAATTTTTTAATTCATCTAGACTTCAGTACTAAACTTCTATTTGTTTGTTTTTAGCAATACAAGTATCTACGTTTCAGAAGATCTTTGCCTCTCCTGATCAAACACAGTTGTGTGGAATCATTATATTTTGTTAGAAACTTCTTTGTTGCATACTACTTTTTTGGTAAGTGTTCTTGAAGTCCTCTGTCTTTTTTTTTTATTATTCCTGTGTTTTGAAAATTTTAATCAGTCAGGCCTGTTATGCTGTTTTTCAGCCTTTCAGGTAACTTGCTGAAGACACATAGACTTGCTTAAACAAATAGAGAGATCTACCACCTCTCTAAGACAGGAGGAAAAGGCACAGCGTTTGTACAGCATTTTTTGCAGGATGGCAGTTCTTACAGCCTCACAGATGTCTGTTTAGCATAAGAGAAATGTCTCTTTCCAAAGAGATGAACACCTTCTATAAGAATTTATTGCCTGGCTGATACGTGATAAGAAGGTGACACTGTTCTAAGGAGAGGGGAGTGGGGAATAATAGGTTTCTACCCTGAAGTCTGTTTGATCACTGTGTTACTGTCTCTGGTGGTCTCTTCTGTGCAGGAAATCTCATTGTAGGCAGCAGTGGAATAACCTGTAATTGCTCGTAAAGGAGCAACCAAACTCTAATCAGCTGGTGGTTTGCAGTGTACATCAAAACCTGATGCTTTGGGCCACTCTTTACACACCTGTCCTGATCTGTGCAAAGAGGCTATAAATCTGAAAACAGTGCAATTGAAAAAAAGCTTTTGTCTGTAATTTATATTCCCTTTTTCTCTTTAAATATCCCCAAATATATATAGATTAATAAACATCTCCATGCCTTGGGACTGCTCCCTTCACTGCTTGGCATTGGAAGTGTAGCGTCACAGAGCTGAACCTGACACACCAGCAGTGGGCATGACTTCACTACATATAATGTTGCTCTGTTTTCCCTATTTTTTTAGGTAAAAAACGGCACGTTGGCTTTATTCTCAAGTGCCCTATATATTTTTTGGAGGGAGCTGGGGAGACAGAGGCAGGATGGCTCCCTCCCATATGAAAATGGCGTTTTGTCTTAAAAAAAAATCTCTGCTAATGAAGATGTTTGCATTGGACTTTCTAAAAATAGGGAATTCTTTATGTTATGGTTGTAGTTATCCTCCTAAACAATGTGAAAATATGCAAGAATTATTTCCACTTTGTTTACATCAGGGATAAATTAGAAGTGTGAGGGTTCTATATCAGTTTCCATTAAGTCTTTAAAAGCACTTTGCAGCTGCTGGAACTGTAGTGAAAATTAATATTAAACTACTATTAACCCTCTTTTGTGAGTGAGAAAACAGTGAATTCAGTGCTGAGAAGCTGGCAATAAAAGAGCAGGTCTGCATCTCTGTGTATAGTTGCTGGCCTGAAGCCTTTTTTTCATTCTCTTGTTTCTATTTCTTGAAAAAAACAACTCTGAAGGCAGATTGTTTCCTTGTCCATGTGTGTTACAAGACCAGTCTCTTGTCTCTACATTAATTCTGGTTTTGTCTTCTTTTTGGCCTGTTGTGTGTGTGTGTGTTGCAGCATCACGTTTGTTTCAGTGTTTCTTTTTGATTCCCTAGGTTATATCCCAAAGGTATGGATATGTACGACGATGGATCTTCATACAGACAGGTGGGTAGGACATTGTGCTGGAAGCTTGGAATATTGCTGACAGCTCCCTTTGCTGAGGAGGTCCAGCTCAGCAGCTGCCTTTTAGTAGCAGGACTTGGTTCCCTGCCTTGCCACACGGAATGTGGGGAGCGGTGGGTGCTTCTGAAATGGATCCAAAAGGAACCAACAACCCTTTGTGGGAACCATCTTGTCATTTAAGATAGCAATTAAGAAATCATCTGTTTCTTTCATCTCTGTAAGTCTCTAAAGTATTAGAAAGGCTAATCTCTCCAAATTGCATATATGTGTTGTATCTGCTTTCCTGTGGTGGTTTTTTTTTTTGTGAGGCATCTTTATTTTTATATGGCTCTTGCTTGTTTTAAATTAGGGAAGCTGGAATCTTAACACCGTAATTGACTAAAACTGTAATCACTATTTCTTATTTCATATTTCTTTTACTTAATTTCATTATTTTTCTTAACTTTATTTCATCAGTTACTGAAAAATCAAAGAACTGGTATCTCAAGCATATTTAAAAACAACTTTATTCCTGTAGTTGTTGCTGCTGTAACAGCTTACTGCGAACATCTTCCAAAATAAAACTACTAAAATACTTGTATCTTCTTTGTTTTATCTCCAGTAAATTGCATCCTCTTGACACTCTGAGTGGCTTATTGGATCTCTCCTTGTTTTACCATACCTGGCTGTGTGGTGTGTTTCTGCTGATGACGTGGTACATTGCATGGTTGCTCTTCAAAATCTATGCTACCGAGGTTAGTACTTGAGACAGTGCTAAAGGTAGAACACTGAGGTCGCACAGATAATCCTTTCTTTCAAAAGCAGTTTTACTAGGAAATAACTTACTGTGAGTCCCTGAATTTTCACAGCATGCACTGCAGACAGTAACTGATAACCCAACAGTCAAGACAGTTCTGGGCACTGACTTTCCTTTCCTCCTTAGAGCAGGACAAGCTAAGAAAACAATAAACTGTCTGTTTCCTGCAAGCTAAGCTCTGGAAAGCTCAAATTTAAGCAAACCCTCAAAGTACAGAGTTCTCCAAAGCAGAAACATGTTAATCTAATTAGGTCTGCAGTATTAAAATAGACTTCAGCAACCGTGGGAATTAAGACACTTGTGCTTTTTCATTCAGCTATAAATTTACAAATTAAAAGGGCTAAAAAAAGACCATTTAAATATATAATGAATTGTATTAGAGTCAGTGTGAGACCCTGATGGGGGGGGGGGGGGAAGAAAAAGTCTTGCCAACAAAGAATTGACTGATATTTGTTTACAAATACAGATATTTCTTTGTAAGAATACAGAGGAAAAAAGTCCAACTTTTTTTTTTTCTTCAGTGAAAGCTTGACTAGACTGCAGATAAAAAGGGGGGAAAAAGTGAAGTTTAAGTCCTGGATCAATGTGCCAAGCTCTCATGGAGTGAAATGGCATGCAGTGCTGTTGGGATGTTAGCTTTAAAAAGGTCTAAGCATAACAACAGCTCTGAGGTGTTTCAAAGGACAATTGAAGCACCAGTGAACACTCTGTCATTGTCTGTAATTGTATTGCTTATAGGACTGTGGAAGACAAAAACATCCACCTGGGAAGGTATAAAATGGACCTTGCCCTTTTCACTGTTGAATAAAACATTTGTTTATTCACCTGATTTTATTTTTTAATGAGCTAAAAAACTTCTAAAGTTGTTTAAGTATTTGCATAGTGTTAACTGAAGTCATGAAAGAAATTTAGTCTACTTATGAAAGCAATTGCTACCTCAAATTTAAATTTTGCAGTTGGAAACAGAGGAGAATAAAGCTATGATGTGTAAGATGAGTGCAGTAACGTAAAACTAACAGCTAATTTGTGCCCAAACTGCACCATGTTAAATAGCATTAAAAAGTTGTGTTGTTTGATACAATTCAAGCACTGCTGTTCACATTTTAAATGCTGTAGCCAAAGGAATTCTATTAAAACACAGGACATGAAACTTATGATGATAAAAATAAGAATATTTTTAGTTTGTCAGTGGAACAGTGCAAAAGAAGAATTTTAAAAATCTTTTCTTATTTGGTAAAAGAACTCTAGTTCTTCACCAGAGTGGTTACCCAGGTCAAGACAGACATTGCAGTTCAGGTTTGTCTTGTTTTGGAAGATGGCATCTCTAGTTTTTCACAGGTAAGTGGTTAGAGGAATTTCTTTCATAATGATATGATGCCCCTAGCTGTGTATTCTATGGGTACATGGAAGGTACTTTAAGATAAAAATAACTGAATTTTCTGAAATTTTTCAATTTTAAACATAAGGAGTAAAGTCTTTTTGTTACATGTTAGAAATTCCAGGTCAGCTTACAGTGAACTGAAGCAGTGGATTATGTGCTTTTGTAGCTCATCGTTCACCTGACAAGTAACAGCTCGGGTGGGTTTTTCATAAGGTTTTCTTGTGTTTTCCTCTATATAACACAACTTCTGATGCTTATATTTAGACTCATCATTTTCCTGTCCAGCCAACATTTGCTGAGGAGACAGACCAGTGCCTGCCTAAAATCTTAAACAGCAATCCTCCCCTCCTTATAAAGGTAATGGAACTCCCGCCATCTTCCCTGCTGGCTGCGTGCCGAGATGTTTGTCAGAGCACTCAGGGACACCTTCCAGTTCTGTTAACTGAGGTGCCAGTTCCTTAAAAAGCTGCCTCAGAACATTCACAGTGGTGAATGTAATGGTGAAAATTTGTTTAGTAGTGACATCTGCTGGTGCTCAGCATGCTGTTCCTCTAAGGATCCATTTAGTTAGAGGGAAAGATCTGTTTGCAACATAAGTGTATTAGTGTGTACTGAGTAAAGAAGAGGAATTTTTGTCTATAGTAATCATTAAATAATACTTAGAGATTGGAGGCCTCATATAAGAAGTATTTTGTAAATAAAGATAAGAATATTCTGCACCTGCAAAATCCACATTTACTGGGTGTACAGATTTCTGGTAAGGCTGGAGATACAATAAGCTGCAATGCCTTTTTAAGCTTAGCTATGTTATCAGAGGATGTGTGGAGAAGAGTTGAGCACAGCACAATTTATAATCTCTGATGTTACTAAAAATGTCTAATTTATTATATGGTCTTTTGTATTGTGCACGTTAATTATCACATGAAAAAGAGTGTTAGGTTGGTCCTGTAAAGCACTGACCCTAAAGCTGTAGTTGAGCTCTGGTTTGCAAAAACAGTTCTTTCCTTAGACATTTTTGTGTCTTGGGCTCCTTCTGCCTGAACTGCTGAGATAAAAAATAGTGTTAGATTTTCTTGAACTCTGAAAGAATTGGAGCTCTCTGAAGCTCTTACCAACTCAGCAGCCACCTCCAGAGCGGTTCTAGGGATTTGCTTCCCTTCTTTTTCTGTCTCATGGCTGGTTTTAGTCTGTGTGAACTCATTCTTTGGTAGGGATTGATTTTGTATGGATAACTACATATTTTTTTAAGGAAGTACACTGGACTTCGCATGCACTAAAACGTTTTCCTCTCTTGTTAGTTTTTAGCCTTACAAGACTTGATGTTACTTTCCCAGTACTCCCCTGTTCGGCGACAGGAAGTCTTTAGCCTTAGTCAGCCAGGTAATTACAAAAACTATTTCATGTTGATTCTTTTCCTTTTTTGTTAGTCAAATGTTTTTAAAAGTTACGCAATTTCGTGAGGCCTCATCCCTTGTGGTGCCTTTTCCAAAAGGATACTTTATTATCTATATTTGTATTGTTTCATCTACTAAACTCAAACAATTCTGGTGTCTGATTTAAATGACAGCCATGAGGACATACAGGTTTAGGATATTGAAAGCAAGGCCCTTTTCACACCACCAGTCAGATAGTCCAGATTGGATATTCCATCAGATGTGTATGAAAGCTGAATGTTGAGGTGTGAGTGAGGGGAAATGCAGGCACAAACAGTGAGTCACCACTGGAGCTATGAGAGCAAACACTGGCTGTAATTTCAATTAGTACACAGGCCTTTTGCTATATTCAAAGATATGGCAGAGAAGGTCAGTTAAAACTGTTTAGAAGCCTTCAGGAACTTTTTGTAACACCTTATCAGGAATTCTAGTGTTTGTACTGCTTCAGACCTGTTTGCCATCCCCATTGGTATTACTTTGTTCATTACTTTGTTCAGTGATTTCAGATCAGATGGGCTGAACCGCCTGTGTTTCCTGCTTGCTTAGCAGGTTTCACTGAAGTCTTTTTAGAGTTATCCATTGATAGGAGGATGGTATCTGTCGGTGTTTTCATCTTCCTCTCAGAACAAACAAGCTGTCACAGTGGAAATGCCCTATGGCGTTTTACAAACGGAGTGGTGCAGTCACTGTAAAGCTCCTGCTGAGAGCACATGGGCACTGTCAGAACAGATACAAGAGGAGCAGCTGGGCTAAACGTTCCTTTTTGTGTGCATATGTCAGGTGGGCACCCACACAACTGGACTGCAATATCAAGGGAGTGTTTGAGTCTTCTGAGTGATCTGACCCAGAGGCTGATCGCACAGCAGGAAGCTGCAGCAGCAAACGGGAGAGTAAAGCAGCCAGCGGGGGAGCTGAAAGGATCTCTACAGACTCCAGGTATGTGAGAAAATGCTCATAGAGGTTTGTAAAGCACGGAAGTGCAGATAGATACATGGGTACATTAGTCTTAGTTAAGCTCTATGAGGAAAACAAGTCACAGGAATTTCTGGAAATAAATGCAAACAAAAAAGATTCTCCCCCAATTTCATTTGAGGTATTCTTGCTGACATAATCTCAAAATAACTAGAAAGCTTGGAAAGAATATGTTTACTCAGTTTGTTTACAAACTTGCCAAGAGATGCTTTGCAATTTGCATAACTGCTCTTATGATTAGTTTAAGATAGTAAAATTAGGTTTTGTTTATGTTTGGGTGATTCACTGATATCACTGTAGAATAAGAAAAGCCAAGTCGACTCCTGAGCTGTGTGCAGTCTCCACGCATTTTGGATGTTTTACCTGCCAGACTTGGGCATCATTCCTGGCAGCAGAGCTGTGTTAGCACAAGGGTGCCAGGTAATGAAATCCCTTAGCAGGCAGTGCTCTGGGAACAGCAGGGACTGTTGGTATGTCAGAGGTGAATTTCTTCTGGAGCGGCTGTTCCTTGGATTGTGAGACAGACACGTCTTTTCTTACATACCAAACTTGCCAAAGACTTGTCATTCTTCTATATGTAGCCTTTTCTCTAGTACTTAATCCTAATAGCCCACTTTATGTGGATCTATACTAGGGTGTGATGATGGCTAGCAAAAGGAGAAAAATAAATTCGCAAGGATCCTTTTCATTACTTGCTATTCTTAAACTGTTGAACTTGGAAAACACTCCATGCTTATGCTGATGTACTGTGCAAGACCACAGCGGTAACAGTGTCTTATAATAAAACAGAAGTTGTTGAAATAGCAATGAAATAGCAAACCTGTCTCTTATTTCATCTGTGCCAGCCTGTTGTCTCCATGCTGCGTTCTTTGTCATTAGGAGCTGTTGGGACAGAAGACGTGTCTTTCCAGTCACAGAGGTCTAACATTGTTCTCAGAGCCACCATGTCTCCACTGGTTAAACCCTCCCTAACGCCTCTGAAGCCATCTCCTGGGTCTGACATTGGTTCACCCTTCAGCTCACCTGCTTTAAATTGCAAGAAGGGGGTTGTGGATGTAAACTCCCCTTGGCATGGACCGCTCCAAAGTCCCCTTGTTATGAGAAGGGGACCAAAGCTGTGGACGTCGGTTTCAGGTAGAGATTTTTCCACAGCACTGTCCTGTAGCCATGTCAGTGGAGAGCTGTATTGTGAGGACTAAAGTGACAGCAACCAGTTTTTCTGAAGATACTGTATTTTTTTCTTGTAGATCATCAGGTGAATGGTTCCCACCATGAGTCCTTCCCAGTGCTCTCTGCTGCAAAAGCTGGCAGCGAGGCAGTACAGCCCAAATTTATTTACACATGGCTTCAGAACAAGCAAGAACAGGTAGAGTAAAACTGCAGTGTATATATAGGGTGCACCTTGGGTATTATCTTTGGAAGAATTTCTCGTTTTATAGAATGGATACTTCCTTCTCCACCAGTTTACATAACACAGATCCTTCCCTTCCCCTGCCCCCCAATGCCTCTATACTGTGTGAAGATGGTAGGGTTGAGGAGGGCCAACTGTGCAGACCTTAGATAAATGTAGATTATAAGTTTAATCTTTTGCTTCTTTTCAGATAAAAAACTTCTTGTCCAGACGGGCACTGATAATGTATTTCTTCAGCAAGGTAAGGGTGATCCTGTGTTTGGGACTGAGCAGCAGGGACTAGAAATGCAGGAGCACATGGGCTCTGCTGTGGCCTTTTGTACCTTGTCCTAGAGTAAGGGTTCTAAATCCTGTATTTTAATCTAAGAATTTCCATAAGTACAACTTTGTACTTACTGTGAGTTTCATAGCAGGATTATCCCATACCTGTCTGTTTTGAGGGGAAGGGACAGCACCCTATGGAATGTGTAATACCTTAATGAAACCTGCAGGTTTGGTGTTATTATTTATAAAGTGCACTCACAACATTTTGGTTTCTTCTCAGCACCCAGAAGCCTCCATCCAGGCTGTCTTCTCTGATGCCCAAATGCACATCTGGGCTTTGGAAGGTAAGGAGTTTTCAGGTGATCCGCTCTGTTGGTTCATGGAAAACTTTCTGGGCCTCTGAGCATTAAAAATATAACAGAAAAAAAGTCTTTGAAACACTTTTGACAAAATCCCAACTGCATTTCAGACACCAACATGACTAAAGTCTAATTCACTTGTTAGTTTTGAGATCCCTTGTGAGATCTCTTACTTTATGTTCTGTACAGATTCCTAAACTTATTTCTTTTGCTTCTCCCTCATGTGAAGCCATGTATCACTTTTACATTTTTCCACCAACAGATTTATGACTCCTTTTTGCAGCAGCTTTTCTGACTAAAGGCTCTGAGTGCTTCTCTGTTAATCAGGGAATTGAGGGAGGCACTCAGGTAGTAACTTAGCAAATAAACAGAAAAAGATGATCTGCAGAGAATCAAAACAATGACAGTATGTGGTTGCTCTTTGGAATGTTCTTGTTTCTTGTGGAAAAAGGGAGCCAATATGTTTTTAAAAATTTATTTAATATATAATCTCGCTTGGTTTATCAACCTCAAGCTATAATACACCTGTAAAACCAGTGACTGATTTAGTCCTTGAGCCAAAGCTGAGGTAACTAACTATCAGCTGGCTGCAGTAAGTCCTGAACGGCTCTGCCACACTAGTAGATACTTCAGGCAATGCCATGATCTTTGTTACTGAATTCTCAACTTTTGAAGCATTAATTAGAGCAAAATTCTTTGTTGCTTTTTTATTTTAAAGGTCTGTCTCACTTGGTAGCAGCCTCCTTTACTGAAGACCAGTTTGGAGTTGTCCAAACTACACTGCCAGCTATCCTGAACACCTTACTGACTCTTCAGGAGGTAAAACTGTTAACTTTTCCTTACTGCAGGACGAGTTTAGGAGGAGTTGTGTTAATTTTACATTGTGACCTTGCTGACTAACCATGACATTTCAGTTGTTGCCACTGAAACAGCTCTTTTGCAGTTCATCTGAACAAAACAGCTGGTTATCACTGTGTGCACTATGAATAAAAATCCTGTTTGTTTTTTAAAATGGAGAAGGAGAAAGCATGGAATGTTTCAAATTAAAAAGTGGTACTGTGTGCTTATTTCAGGGATGCAGCAATTATACTACTATACTTTATGCAGAGTAGGACTGTATTTGGCTGTACACAATTCCTCATGCAACATGGAGCACTTGGAGACGTTGTAAATCTCAGGAGATAAGATCTGTATGGTGTTCCCTCTCATAATACTAAGACATTACTCTCAAGTCACTGATGTTTGTTTAATGTGTATTTTAAAAAAAATCCAGATTTATTTCCAAGGCTGTGCGTGTCCTATTGACATAATCATTTTACACTGCCCTAATGGACATTCTTGGAAAGAATTTAGAGGTTGTTCAAGTTTTTCAGTGTAAGTCATCTATTCCAAGAACAGGCACAAGGGGGGAAAAAAAGCCAATACCCTTGTTTCTGAAAGAAACGAATCATAATGCAGGACAGAATTGTATTTCCACTGCAGCATGTGCTGTGCTTGGCAGTTAAGACTAGCAACAGAGAATTTTGGTTCTGTGTTCCTGTTGATGGCTGGGAAATGTTCAGTCTCCAAAACATTCTTGTGTGTCTTGATGGAATTTCTCAAGGTGCACTTTTTTTTTTGCTTTATTTGACACAAATGTGTCAAATGGTTACATTATGAAATAACTGAACAGGTGACCTGATTTCATTTATGTTTTTCTCAATCAGGTTGTAGACAGACATTTCAAACTGCCACATGTTTCTAGCAAGCCTCCCCGGGTCTCAGGGAGCCTGGTGGACACATCCTACAAAACACTACGGTTTGCACTTAGAGCTTCTCTGAAGACAGCACTGTACCGGATAACTACTGTCTTTGGAGAGCACTTAAAGTAAGAAATTCCCATGATTGCTTGCTTGTTGAATTTAGTTTAATTAATGTTATTGTAGAACCTGTGAAAGGGGAAGTTTGGGGGGAAAAAAATCCCTTCGGGTCATTATTCTAACAGTATTTTAGTATTTTTTTGATTTGTGGAACCTTAAAAAGTTCTTGTGTAGATATATGGTCCCACTTAGAAATTTATTATTCATAGATTTCTGGGTAATTTTTCTTAGTGACTTTTCATGAACTCTTTAGAAGCAGTTCATGAATACCACTCATTTAATAAACCTGAGCTGCTGAAAAGAAAATAAATCAAGTAGAGACAATTGTTCTGTAGGGAGAGAATTCTATGAAGGGTCCAAATAATGGAATTCCCTTGCTGTCTGGTCACTCAAAGGCTCTTTCTCAGCTACTGTCACAGCAGGCAGACTTTCATACTTGGCCTCTGAATATGTGGGACTGAAAGTTCCTGCAGCATCTGCCCACTTCTCCCTGTGGGCATGAAACGTCCCTCAGTTTGTAAGTGCTCAGTATACAGGAGAGATCATTTTAAGAGATTCTTTCTCACCTAAGTCATCCTTGCAAGTTAGTCAGTTTCTCTGCCTGTTTAAAGGTAAGTAAATGGACAAGGTTTCCTGGGACAGGTGTCTTTTAGTAGTAGGATGAGAATTGACAGTTTTAAGGGTTAATACACTTCTTTGTCTTGGAACATAGGTTTTTCATACAGCTGGGTTTTCTAAAATTTAGCTTCAGTGTAATTGATTTCAATGTACTCAATTTTGGCATGAGACTTTATTTCTGTGGTGTATTACACTTAATGTAAAATGTTCTGCTTTTGTTTTTAGTGCAGTGCAAGTGTCTACAGAACATAAGAAACGACTTCAGCAATTCTTGGAATACAAAGAATAAATAACAGATTTTGATGCAGCTACGGTTGGATTTTTCCAAGACTCTTACTAAGAAGAAAGTGAGATTAATGAGTCTTTTTATTTTGGCTTTTTGGAAAAGCATGTGGAAGTACAAGTTGCAGAACAAAACTTTTAGAACTGTAGAAGAACTCTTAGGGGTTTGGATCTTCTTTTGTATAATAAAACTTGTAAAATTCATCTTGCCTTCTTTTAATGTCACAAACGAGAAAGTGCCAGTTCTTCTTTTGACATTTGAGATTACCAGAGTTACTTTGACACTGAGATCTTTCATTATTTTTCACACTGTGTTCTTTCCCTACCCTTTTCTGTTAAAGGGCTGAGCAGAGATTTACATAGATACTTAGTGTGCTTAAGTGCTTCATAAATTTAGTTGATAACACTTTTAGTGCAGATCAAGTGTGTAGTTTTAGAGTAGGAAACAGATGTGCCCAGGAATAAAACATGCTGCTCCTCTGTATGCTGGAAATACTCCTTCAGAGTAGAACAGTGTGCAGAAAGGCATTGTTAACACACAAATACTGCTTGAAAACTTAAAGATTTTATCTTTAAGGTGACCTAGGGAGCTAAGTTCTGATCTATGCTAAAACATACAGGAAACATTACTGCATTTAGTAAAACTCCAAGCAACAATAGTGGGAATTAAAGTTTAGATCAACAGCTTTCTGTTCAGGGGGGTAGGAAGGATGTTTGCAGCATATCCAATTTTTTTTTAAATAGCATATATTACTGGTGAAAAACATTACTTTTTAAAAGG
Source organism: Pseudotriccus pelzelni (assembly GCA_035584735.1). Taxonomy (NCBI): domain Eukaryota; kingdom Metazoa; phylum Chordata; class Aves; order Passeriformes; family Tyrannidae; genus Pseudotriccus; species Pseudotriccus pelzelni. The sequence goes on from JAWMRA010000005.1 coordinate 5,063,366, forward strand.
ATTTTAAAAAAAATTTTATCTGAAAACATGTCCCAAATAATTTGATAATTAACTACTCAGTTTTTAAACAGTCTCCAGTTCCTGTGATACCTACACTAGAAAATGTGTATGTGGAGTATGAAGGTGAGAACAGTAAGCTAAATGGTCTTGCAAATGAATTTAGTGTGATAAGGGGAAACAATATTTTTCTTTGCATTGTTTTCAGTGCTGTTAGTCATGTTTTCTGTTGTGGTGATATTTTTTTTTTATAGAGGACCCAAGACCTGAAGATGGCCCTGGTGTCAGTTATGGTGATGTGATAAAACAATCAGCTCACAGTGAGTGGCTGTGTAGTAATAACCCTTTAGGGTAAAAGAGAAACCCTCAAATCTCCAATGAGACCTGCATGCTGCTTTCTTCAGTACAGAGACAGGTAATTTTCTTGCAGTGCAGACACTGCAGGTGTTAGGTTTGATAGTGGAAATGTACTGTTCTTTTTGCATTGAGATGGCTCACAGCAAACACACGAGGTGATGGACAGCCTTCCACTGTGTTTAAAGGTCAAGCACAAAGTCTCTTAAAGCTTTGCCAAGCTCAACTTCTGTCACAGGTTTGATTATTGTTTCAAAGCTTTTTGCCTGCCTGACTTTTATTTAATAATTTAATTTGCTTATTTTCACCTGGAGTGAAATGGTGCTTTAGATGATACCTCAGGTGTAACTGTTGATTCAAATACTGCAGCTGAAAGTTTCCATGAAAGTTTATCACACTTTTAAACAGGTTCAGTATTATTGCTGTGGTATCTTCTGCAACACTCCGACAACTATAAGCTGCAAGTTGTAATTAACAGTATTAAGGGTTGTCAGCAGGAGGCTCAAAATGGAGATGACTTTTTTGATGCCAAAGTGGTTGAGGTCTGTCCTCATGTTGCAACAGAGATTTGCACATGACATCTGCTAATGTGTGTGTGATTCATGGCATTCTCTGTATGGCAGAAGAGCTTTCAAAAGCTGATTGCTTTGTGATTTCTTTAAAAGCTCCAGTTCTTAAAGAGCTGAAGACTTTTTTTTTAAGCCTTTATTTAAAAGTATGTCTTTCAATTCGTCAGCATGAGCTATGGTTAAGTGTACAGGAACATAAAGTGTATGGTAGGTGGTGCCCTCTGAAGATGCAGTAACCGGCTCACACAACACAAACAGGGATAACATCTTATTCTAGTTTTGGTTTTGGGAATAATTATAATCCCCTGGCAAACTGTGCTGGTGTTTCAAGTCCTTTTCTATAGTTCTGTCTTAACATGAAAAGAATCAGTCTGTGAAGCCTCTGTGAGGTAGGGGAAGAGTCTCTTGAGTTCAGTTCTGCATTCTGGGTAATGAGGAAAAAAATACAGCCTTTTTACTGCTGGTTTCTATGGAACTGCAGTTAAACTGGATCCCTCAAGCCTGATAATATTTCTCATCTGTTTAATCATCTCAAAGCTGGATTGCCTGCTGCATGCACAAGTGAAACAGCATTCTGGCAACCTTGTGAACAACCTGCCTCTCCCACAGCTGAGCTGCATTCAAGAGCACCTGAAATTATTTCCACTACAGCTGTGGAGAGGTACAAGGTTGATGGTTCAGACCTGTGTTCCTGCTACAATATAGTAATGAAATACAGGCTTTAGCTCTTAAGCAATCTGTTATAAGTCTGAACCCCCCCCCCCCATGGATCCTGCTTAGTTTTTTGAGATAGAGCTTTGGAATTCAGCCTGTGGGTGGACAAATGCAGTGGCCCTGATCCTTGGAGCTGTTGCGTGCTGCTGTATCCACAGGAGCCAGGCAGGACTTGCTCCCTCAACAGGAGCACTCTGCCACTTTGGAGAGCTGTCCCTGTGCCAGTGGTGGCTCCGGGCCTGAATGCCCCCTTGAAATGAAGTGGTTTCGATTCTGTTGCTTGTGCTGTGAACAGAGGCTGCATTGTGTGGGCTGTGCTCAGTGTCCCCAGGCCTGGAGCAGCCATCTTCCCACCTGCCACACGCCTACGGCTCTGAGGGCCTCCAGCTGCAGCCATGGAAGTACCAGCCTCTTGCTGATGAGTTTTCTGGTACCTGTTCAGTCACAGGCGAGTGGTGCAGCCTGTGGGCTGTGTGCATGCCAGACCTCTCCCAGCTCCTGCCACTGGCCACCTCTGGGATGGGACCTATGCCTGGGGGAGTGCCTGATGCTCTGAGGGGTTGGGTGTACTTGACTGCATATGAGGTGGCCCTAGGAGCGCTCTTGGCTGTGGAGGAGCTTCTTGCCATGTGCAGTGCTGTCCCCTTTCCCCAGGGGATGAATGGTGGCTGCAGGGCTTCACCTGCCCATGGCAGCCATGCTCCCACTTCTCCCCTCACCACCTACAAAGATGCAACAAAAAGCAAAGGTCTGTGGGGAGTCATCACGGACACTGCAAACTGAGGACCCTCCTCACTACCCATATACCTTCCTCCCTCTGTGGTCTTTGATATTTTCCATCACCGCTATGCTGTGTGGATCAAATGCATTTGGGTGCTGGAATGTGGTTTGCCAGACTCTTGTGTTGTAAGGGGATGTTCTCGCATTAGAATGTTGCCTTCCCTTGCTGGAGACTCGTGCTGGAGACATCGGGCAGATTGGCTTTGGACAAACCTGTTGTATAAACAAATGGTGCAGCTCCCTCCTGTCTGAGACAAAACGCAAGAAGGAACAAAACCTGCACCATGCTGATTTCAGAAAACAAAAAATAATCTAGAGAAGACCTCACCTTCCTGTCCGTGCAAAAATCTTGGAACTACAATAGAGCTAATCATGCAGGAGACAGATGAACGTGGTATTTCTGGAGCTTGCCATGAGAACAAAACACAAATTCAAGTGGGAATAGTTCCCTGGGTGGCCTTCTGGATCCTCTAGCTGATTCTTTGAATGGGTGGTGGTGGTACAGCAGTTCCCTCTTTTTTTCTTTTTCTATTTTTTATCCCCCTAGAGTCAGTTCCTACAGTCAGAATTTCAGAGAAAAGTATGGCCTTAAGCACATGTATGTACTCATGCAACCAGCAAAGAGCCAGTGCTGAGTGTACTGTAGGTTCCTCTCCCACCACTGCCCAAAATGCACAAAAAATTCCAGACTTTGCCTTTCACTTCTTGAATAACTCAACTTTTAAATCTGACTACTAAAACACAGGGCTGGGGTGGGCTGTTGTATTTAACTGCATCTTGTCTGAAAAGGTACGACAAGAGCCCTGGAGGGAATTTTGAAGGAATTGGGAGCGGGATTGTACAGCTTTCTGTGAATGAAAGATTGTTGAGAGTTACGTGTAAGCATCATTTTCCTCTCAGCACAGCAAGTTCCCATTGTAGCTTACTACTGTTAGAAGTTTCAGCTCAAGAGACAGGCTGGGTGCCTGCTTCCAGGGCAAGCTTTGAGGACCAGGGAGATGGGGCAGCAGCTTTGTAAACCACTGGGTTCCCTGTCTATTCACAGGCAGAGGTCACTGCTGAGGGCAGGTTTGGGGAAGCACTGGGCTGTGACCTTGTCAGTGGTGGTACAACGTTTTGGGTTGAGCACAGGGCTGCAGCTCAAAGCTGGATAGTGAGGGCCTGTTGTCTTTGCAGATGTTGGCAGTCAGTTCTGAGAAGGCTCTATCAGCAACCACAGAGTGTTGAAGGAAGAGAAAGTCCACTCTTGTGGTCAGTGCAAGCTGAACACTGCCAGGTAAATTGGTTTGTCCTTTCTGTGCCTTGCATCAGATCCTGTACAGCACTTCAGCTCTTCACAAGTGGCCACTTTGCAAGTCTCCCAGATTCTGCATGCTCTGTTTGGAACACCAAACTCGATGTCTGATGGAACTGGAAATGTGTTTTACCACAGATGAGGATGGGAAATGCTAAATGGAGTGAGGCGTAAGAGAAGCAGTTAGTCTTTATCACAAGTTCAGCACTCAAACTAAAGATTTTGGCTTCTGGGCCTCTGTGGTAAAATGAGGCTTAGCCTAACCCCACCCTCTCTCACCTCCAGTGATGATAACAGAACATTTGTGTCCAAATCAGTAGGCTACTGCAGTGATGGACACCAAAGAAATGCCCTGGAGTAAATGAACTGTATTCTGTGCAGGGCTTGGCTGATGTGCAGTAAATACGTTCCATGTGTGGCCCAGACAGTGTGCCAATGAAGAGAAAACAGAAAGAAGAGTGACTAGCTGCTCATTCAGTAATCAGTGTCTCCACTGCATTGAATATGTGGAGCTCCAGGCAAAATAACTGGGGGCCATGTTATAGCACCAGCTCTGTAACTCTAAATTTAGAGTGGGCATGAGACGAGTTTGTACCAGCAATTCTAGTCCTGGCATGTCCCAGTGCCAAGGATTAGATTTTACAAACTGAACATTCCTCAGTTGTGCTGTTTTGCAGGGGGAGGGTTGTTTGTTTGCTTGTTTATGACTGAAGTTTATTTTACTACCTGTGTTATGTAGATATGGTGTGAGAAGGGATTTACTTATAGATTGATGCAGAGAAATAGAGATGAATGTTTGAGGAAGGTAACTGTGGGTGTAACAACCACGTCCTGAATGGAGGCTGGTTGGATCCTTTTCTAGAAGTATTTTCCTCAAAGTTGACTGGAATGATCTGTCAGTTAACTGGGGAGGCAGGGGGGATCTGTAGCATTACAGTGGCTTTTGGAGATGCTTGTCATTTCTTGCAGTCTCCGCAGGACAAAGAGGGATTCAAGACTACTGTATGGTTTTCCCAAAATATACTATTGAAAAGAGGCTTGTTTATAAAAGGTAAGTCAGAGCGATCTGAGGAATTTCTTTTTTCTAACTATAAGAGCCATAAACAAATCTGTAAGTTATGAGGCAATAGTTGAGTACGTTGCTAGATAATGTGTGGTCAGTTTGACCCTGCTGCCTCAGTTTAGGAGGTCATTTTCAAACCACTATAAAGAAGGGCTTTGTGCTGCCTTAAAGGGATAGGGGCAATCTCTAAGAAACGGGCATACTCACAGACACAGTCCCTTTGGCTCAGTTTTTGTTTGGTTGCTTCTCTTTCACTATCTGTAGTGCAGTAAATTAAAACAAAAACAAGTCTGGACTTGGCATGCCTTTGTAAATAAATGCTTTGTGTGAACTGACAGTTAGTTTGTGACCAGGTTATTTATAAGAAAGTTTGTTATTCTCCTGCCAGAGAGCTTGTTTTGCCCTATATTAACAGAATACTTAGCGTAACACCTCCCACCTCTGTCTGTACTGCTGCAGTTACACAAAGTTCTTACAATTTCAATTGCGTCCCTTTAAAATTTCATTTTGTTGCCTGCTGGAGTAGAAGATTTCCATATATGAATTAGAGATTAACACTTCACTTCTGCTTGTTTGCTCTGCACAGCTCACCTTACCTGCGTCCGTTCTGCTTCATTCCTCTCCTCCCACAGAACTGCAGGGAGAACTGGAGGTTTCAGCAGCTCCGAGTTTCTCGAAGATCCGGTTTGTGACGAGGCACAGCACAGCAGCCAGTTACAGCCATGGGTTCCTGGCAAAGGTAAAGAGCACACTGGGAAGGCCGGATTTGGTGAACTGGAGTCCCCTTTCCCCCCTCCTGTGTATTCAGCTCTCGGGGTGGGACAGCTGTGCCTCTGCCTGTGCAGCCGTGAACACAGAGCCAGGAGGCTGCGTGTCTGCAAAAGCACCTGTAGGCCCTGTGAACACTGTTGTGGCACTGACCTGATCGTGGCTGGTGTCAGCAGGGAAAAACTGATGTATCAAACTTTTTTAAACTTATTATCCTCACTGGTACAATTTCACCCCAGCTTGAGCTCACCTTAGTCTGCTACCTGTTTTCTCTTTCTTTGGTCACCAACTAGGGGTGAATGGGCAGATGGGCAAGTCTCTTGTTACTTATCAAGTGGGTGTCCTACCCTTGTGACCCAGTCAGAGGATATTCAGGCAAGCAGTTGCATTCCTCTGGATGTTCTTTACACCAAATTGCAACCTCACCTTTCATAACTGATTTGAAATGAAGCAAGCCCCAGGGACTAGCTTCAGGGACTGAAGATGGCCTGTCTTCCTCAGCTGGAAGGTCTGCTTTGGTGATGGTGACTTCACTAATGAAGGAATGAGAAAACTGGGCTCTGGGCCATGTTATGACCCATGATCACAGCCCTTGACAACCAGGAATGTTGAATAAGAAGGCTAATATGGGGAAATCTTCCCCTCATTCTCCTAAGGGGAGAGTGTTGCTGTCATGGAGAGAGAGGCCAATGACTGGTTTTCACAAGGACACAAAGAGAGGACACACTCATCTATTTCATGGATGTAGTGACAACATTGGGTGAATCAGTGTTTGCTGTACAGCTCGTGCATTCAACAAAGTCATGGTGACCCAGGGCATAAAACAGTCTTAGCAGCCACGATTGCACTTGCTTGGCCTTTGTTCGAGAACCAAAACATATGAAGTGTCTTCTGATTCAGCAGGGAGAGAAAGGGGACTGCTTAACTATTCCATTAGTACAGCTATTCAAGGAGCACTTGCTTCCCCCACACTTGTTCCTTCTGCATCCGTGGATTTGCCAGAGGAGCCAAGTCACTGCTTTGGAACAGCTGTAGGAGTCAAGTCTCTATCAGACACATCCAGGTCTGGAGGAGGATGTCCCTCCACCACCAGTTTCTCTTGCTCAGACTCAGGGATGGGCATCTCCAGCTGCACAGTCCCAGCAAAGACTGGACAGCTGCCAAATGCCTCACTTGAACCTGAGGAAACAGTGGTGAGAATCTGTGGGGCCTCGTTTCCTACCGGAGCAATGTGGGTACCTGCAGCCTGAGCCATGAGGTCTGCATCTCTGGGAGATGATCTGCCATGGGTAAATTCATCTCACTGTGAGGGGCCTATGTGCTGTTGGAGCTTGGAGTTCTGATGTGCTTCAGTCCAAAGCCTTACTAGCTTTTAGAGTGTGCCCAGAGCACCGAGGAGGCTCCGTGCCCGTTCCTGCCCGTGGAGCAGCCCAGCCCTGGGCGATTGCTGAGCCAGTGGCGGCACCTGCCGGTATTTTGTGGAATATTCTGGATATTGGTAATGGTGAAAAAACGAAATAAACAGTGGTTCAGATGGCCTCAAGTAGAAAACGCAGAGTGATGTGGGTTAACGAGCTGTCCTTTCTCCTGCCTGCTGTGGGAAGATCCCTAACCACGGAAGAAAATCCCTCTAGGAAGGTACCCAACATATTCAAAACTACCCGTTTTCTAGGAAACCCCCTCTAGTTCAGATGTTTGGGCGGTGTGTATCAATATAGCTGTAGTAATTTGAACAAGATGAGCCCATGTTCAGAATCCACCTCAACACTATTTTTTTTCCTGCACTGGAAGCAGCAGGATTACCTTGGTTACACTGTGTTCTGGAATAATATTTCCTTCAGTAAATTTTACTGCCTCTTCACATCAACTGAGGTTTAGACTTGTTGCCACAGTGTATTTGTGTCTCAAATAATTACTGCTTCTGGTAGCACTGCCAGGTGCCTTTAGCCTTTCCAAATTCAAGAGAAAGAACATCTCGGTCCTGAGAGCCCCAGGGACAGACGGGACTGGGGAATGGGGGATGTAGGTTAGCAGAGCACTGAGAGGTGGCTGTAGAGTACAGCCACACAGAGAGACAACATACACTGAAAATTTTTACATTGGTGATATTCTGGGGACCTATAAAAACATTCCAATTCAGTATTTGTGCCACCTAGTTGATAATTTAGTTTCCTATGGACTTAAGGTCAGGATTTCTCCCTTTTTGTAGCTTCTTGTTTTCATTGAGATATTCTGAAGGGATTTACCCATTTTTAACCACATTTAATAGAGAGGTATTAACAATTTAAGATATGACTTTACAGGAAAAAAAAGACCCTATTACTGCCATTGTTGAAGGGAAAGGCTGGCAAGCTCCTTCTTTGGTAGATCTCAGGGCATCCACACTGGGCAGGAATGAGGAGAGGCATTGCAAATGAGAGTCATTAGTACTTGTGCTCCCAGAACTCCTTGTTCCATCTCAAGATCTTGTGTCTTTTATGAAGAGTTGCCTCCCTCCCACTAAATCCACAACACTCATAGCATTTGCCAAGAAAAAGTCATGCCCTCCTGATCGTTCCTGTACTCTTCAGGGGGAAAGATATTATTAAGGGTCTGGATAATACTGCGAGTGAGGCATTCTGTGCAGCATCTGTGCCACAAGAAGATGAAGCTCTCTTGTCTCACTGCGGGACGCTCCTCAGGAGGGGTGTAGCAAGACGCCAGTTCAGTAGCTGTCCCTCCTCCTTGTGCTAAATCTCCCAAGCCTCTCCTTTAGGTTTGCTGTGAACAAGCAGGATTTCCAGCCAGCTGCCTGCCTGATTTACACCCATGTAAATCAGGGCTCACTCCGAGTCACTGCTATCTTTGAGCGGTCCTGGTGTGTTACAGACCTGCTGTGCTGCACCTGTGCTGACAGCATGCAGGGCAGCAGGGTGCAGACACCCCTAAGCCAGAAAAGTGTGGGCTGGTAAAGCTTGCTGGTGCAAAGCTGCACATCGTGGCTTAGCCTGCATTTGCTTGGAACCAGGCCCAAGCTAATAAACCCAACTAGATTGCTTCCAGACCCGAGCTGGCCCAGGAGGAGCCAGCGCAAATGTCACTGTGCTGTGGTGCTTGCTCTAAGCTAGTTTAATTGTCTCTGCTGGCATGGGCCAGCTCCTGCACCTGTAGGGCAGGAAGGGAGTGATGCATGGCCACTTTTTACAGAAGCACTGAGTGCACCTGGAACTGCGTCATCGGGGAGATGTCTTGGCCAGGTTGTACCCACCTCTGACCCATCTCCTGCTTCCCGGGCCCATGCCCTTGGCAAGGCTTTGTTCTCTCTCGCTGCTCCTCCGTGACATGCTGCAGAGCGGCTGTGGCTTTCACACACGACTTGTTTATGGGGCGCTGCCGGCGGCTCCGCGGCGGGGCGGCTGGTGCTGCCCACGCGGTTCTGTGTGCCCGGGGCCGGGGCCGCCGGACCCGCGAGCAGGGTGTCTGAGGTCAGGAACCCCCACACCTGTGGGCAGAGGGGAAGGGTCCGCGCCTAGGGCAGCCGGGCAGCGGGAAGGGAAATCACGGACCTCTCGGGAGACAACTGTACGAGCACAGGGAACTCTCGCCGCCGGGGCGGGCACTGGGACGGTGCGGGGCCCGATGCGCAGGGAGCGCTGACCCTCGGCCGCCGGCCGGGGCAAGCACGGCGTGCCCGCGCACCCCCTGCCGCGCTCCGTGAGGGGCGGCCGGGCCGGGCCCCGGGCGGACCCCGCTGTCAGTGCCCCGAGGGGCGGCCCCGGCGGCACAGCCCTCCCCCTGCCCGCCCCGGCTGGCCCCGCCGCCGCGCCAGGGTAATGGCCCGGGCCGCCTGCGCTCTGGCAGCCGGCCGTGAGGCGGGGGAGCGGGGCTGAGCCCATGCGCCCGGCGCGGCGGCGAGACCCGGCGGGCAGCGCGTCCCCCCGGGCGGCCCCTCCCAGGTAGGAGCGCGGGGGCGCGGCTGTCACCGCGCCCGCCCGGGCTCTCCCCCCTCCCTCCCCGCGGGCCCGGTGACCCGGGGGCCGCGGCGAGCCCGGCGGTGGCGAACCCGCCCTGCCGCCGCCGCGTCCGCCGTTGCCGGGGCGGCCGCTGTTCGGATGCCTCAGCTGAGAGGCACCGGCCTCCGCACAGCCCGCCCGTGTGCCGGACCCCCTCCCCGCCCCTCCGGCCGCGCTCGCCTTCCCGGGAGCGGCTCCGAGCAGCCCGGCGGTGTTGCCTAGAGAGGGAGCGAAGCCGACGCGCGGCGCCGGCCGCCCCGTCCCTCACAGACGAGCCGCCGCCGGGGTCCGAGCGCGCCGGGTCTTCGCCGTCCGGCCGGTGTGTGTGTGAGAGAGCGCGGGCAGGGGCTGAGGCGGGCGGGCTGCGGGGCTGAGGGCTGCGGGGTGCGGGGTGCCCCTGTCGCCGCACGGGCGGCAGTTGCCGGCCGTTGGCGGCGCGGGGCTGAGGCGGGAGGCGGCGGGGTGAGGGCTGAGGGCTGGGGCAGCCCGCGCTGACAGCCCGTGTGCCGCTCGGTGCAGGACAGCGGCGCGGGGCCCCGCAGCCCGCGGACATGCACTGTGAGCTCGCCGCGGGGCAGAAAGGCAGCAGCGCCCGCTTCGAGCTGACCGGCAAATGCCAGGGAGCGCCCCAGAAGGATCTGCCGCGGGCGACTCGTCCCGGCGCTGCTAAAGAAGCCCACTCGAGTCCTCAGATGTCCTTTAAAGTGTCTGTCAGCAACGGCGGTGACCACGCGGAGCCTCAGCAGAGCCCCCCTGAAATGTCAGCACCTCTGCTAGATTTCATCCCCAAGCGACCCAGCATATTCGAGAGGATCCCGATTCTGCCGAGGGCGCAGGAGCTGCGATGCGCTAGAGGCTCTAAAGATTATTTCCAGCAGCAGAAACATCAGAGCGTGAAGGGTGAGTTTAAAAATGCGCGAACTGAACACTACCACCACCAAAAAACTATTCACCAAACAAATAAAAACGCATAACAACCCTCCTCCCCCACCTTCTTTTTGGTCTTCGGGGTGTTTTCTAACTTGCCATTTCACTTCAGGCGTTGAAAGTTTTGTTTTTCTGTGCACCTTGGAGGCACAGGATAAACCAGAGTGTTCTTTGATAGTGTGAAGCTGAGTGTTTCTCAATATTCTTAAAAAAAATCTCGAGACAAGCATCTTTTTTAGTTCTCCTGAGCGAGTGCTGCTCGTTCTGTCGCGCCTCAGAGGTGGTTGTTTTGGGGATGGTGCTGAAGACTGGGCTGGTCTGTCCTGTGCCAGGGTGTGCGTGTGGGGTGTTTGTTTGTGAGCATGCCTGGCTGACAGTAAATGCCTGGTTCTTATTCAGCAGTTTCACCACGGTTGCTTGGATTTATAGTTTGTATTTCAAGGAGGTGTTACAAATGCTGGATTCGGGCAGTGAATCCTCAGACTTGGGAATTCCTGGTGTCTGAAAGGTCAAATTTTGTTGCTTAACAAATGCCTGATTTTTCATTTTACCCATTGCTAAGTGGCACTGAAGTTAGATTAGCAATTGCCCGCTAAAAGTCTGTTAATTACCTTTTTGAGCTAGAACTTGTTAATTCATCTGGAACCGGTTAATCAAAATTTAGTTTCAAATAATTGCTCTGAGGTATCAGTTGCTGGGATTGGAGGGAATTGAAGCATTCCTTTATGCTACGAAGCCACTTGTAGAGACATATGTGCACCTAAGGTTATTAGCATTAAAGCAATGTTTCTGTAATGTTAAAAGGTAATTCTCTCTTTCAAATCTCAGTTTATTCCCATTCTCTATTTTAGAGATGTACATGCAGTTATCTTAAGACAGTTCCCATTGGGATTTTTTCAGTGCATCCCGTTCTGTCCATTCTTCTGAAAACTAAAAGTAAGCTGCATGCCCTTGGACTAGTGACGTTTTCTTTTGTGAGCTTGTTACCTAGGGTGATGGCACCTTTCATTGCCATGAAGTTATGTTAATGAACACCTCAATCTGTGCTAGGTCTGTCCTGCAGACTGTAGGATGTGTTTGTTCATCACCAGTGAATACAGACAGAGTGGAGCAGCAGGTTATAAATTACCTTTTTTATTTTTCTGTTTGTTAATGCTGCAATTCTTCTCTCCCGATGGGAGGGGGGAAAAAAAAAAAGAGGTTGTTAATGTTTGGCAGGAATGAAATGAAGGTCTGTTACACAGACCCAGGTTTGGAGAAGGGAGAAGGAGGATTCACAGAGTATGAAGGAGCTACAAGCTCTAGTACCATTGTACTGCTGCCTGTGGAAGGGACTCACGAAGTGTTTGGTCCCACGAGTGACGTTGATGCCACTTGACAGGGTTCATACCGCTCAAAATCCTGCCTGTGCATTGCCCTGCACGAGCAAACTGTTGAAGTACTTTTTTTTCTTTTTTTGTTTTTCTCTTTGAGCTACTTAGCCCTCTTTTCATACATATTGCTCTTGCTGTTGCAGAGGGCAAGAGCGTAGGGAGGGAAAGAGGAAAAGTGTAATTTCCATACACTTGGAACTTCTGCAGTAGATGTTGGTGGGCATAGGAGAAGATTGCTAATTCATCTTTTCTGAGTGATCAATTTCTCATTGTCACCACTGGAAGAAAGAAAAGTGTTTTAAGTTTTGTTGCTGTTTTTATTTAACATGTTTTCTGTCCAGGGTGTTACCTTGTGGTTGCTTCAGCATATGGGTGACTTGAGTCATGGGAGTAAGTAGGAGGTATCCATGAGCAGGAGAAGGTTCATCTACGGAGCAGTAGGGTGATTTGATGGATAATGTTGGATTTTTCCAAAGACAGGCAATGCTCAGTTTTTTGGGTGGGGTTTTTTGGTTTGGTTAGGTTTTTTGTGTTTGTTTGTTTGGTTTGGTTAGGTTTTGCCCTTCCCCCCCCCCCCTCCCCGAAGACACTGTCAGGATGAGTTAGGAAATTTAAAAAGTAACATTTTGGGCCAGATAATTTAAAATGTGTGGGCTGTGCTGCTCTTTTTGACCTATATGGTGTCAGCAAGTGCTTTAATGTCCAGTTGGGCATTTTGGAGTTCTCCTGCTGAACAGTGCAAGCTGCCAGCCCCTGCTCTGCACCCTGTGCTTCTGAGTCAGTTCCACAGGAGTAACAGGAATCACTCAATTGCTCACTGTGATCTAACTGAAAAATCAGAGTATATGCAGGAGAGGATCTTTCAAGGAGCAGTGTAAACCACCTCCCACCAACCCTGGTTCTCTCAGGAAGACAAAGGACTGGGGACAGCTGCATGTGGTTGTGAAATGACAGGCTAGAGCAAAGAAGTGGGAATGAGGGAAATATTCTCAGGTTTACCCAGTGAAGGGGTTTGGGAAGAAAACTGATGACAGCTTGATTTCAGACCATCGCGCCGTGCGTCTCCTGTTCTCCAGCCCCGGAATACCATGTACTCAGTAATTCCCTCTGCAATCTGGGTTAGATTACAGAATTTACCTCCTGGTTTTGGTTTATCCACAGTTGAAAACTGCAAGTGGGGAAGGTAAAGGACACTCTTTAACAAGAGCAAACCCACTTTTTAGAGTTGCCTGTAATTTTTTTTTCCTAAACAAGCCATAGTTTTTAATTTATTTTTTTTTTCAAAAAAGAGTGAATCAAAATGATACACTGCCCTACTAATAAAAAGGGCAGCTTTGAAGTAATCACAATGGGGAAGAAGCATCCTGCTGTTGTAATGTCTCTTGTGGTGTTACTCCACTGCTTCACAGTGTTTAAGTTATGATCCTGCAAAATGCTTCTGTGCCCTCAGCAAGTCCTTTTACATGAACAGCCAGACAAGAACTTGAGGGGTGGTGGTGAGGATTACTTCTGGGAGTCGGATCATCTGGGTCTAAACTTTGCTGGATGGAGCTGTTGGTTGTTCACCAGAAATACCAGTATTTTGGAATCGTGCTTCATGCTTTGTTCTGTTTGGGAGCTGTTTAAAATAAACACCCAGTTTTCTCCCATCCTACCCCTTCTGCTGTGACGGGCTGTGATACGTGCCATGCTTTTCTTGGTCATCAATTTCCCTGTGTGTCACAGGGCAGAGTATTTGCACACAGCCACTGCTTTTTAGAGGCATTTGTGATCTGCTGGGCATGGAACAACTGTACCATAAGGTATGAAGTCCATTTTCCAATGTTTTCCTGGGATTCTGTGGTTTTGGTTCTGTCTTGCTGGATTTCATGCTACAGTATGACCGTTTTGAAAGCAACGCAGGGCAAAATAATCATTGTCTCCAGGAAAGCAGCTTTTGGGAAAGGAAACTTTAGAAGTGACAAAAGAGTAATCTATAAAGATGTCAAATATCTCAGTTTTTAAATGGCATTGATTATAGTTGTTACCAGGAAACACTTCTCCTTTTCATTCTTTTCCAGTTTTGTTCAGTGTACCTAATTCATGACTCAGTAGAAATGACGAGATTTATCCTGTTAGTTGTGCCACTGGGAAATCATCCAAATGGCCCGGACCTTTGCAGTAACCACTTCAGATATTAACTTTCAGTGGGCAAAACAATAAGCTCTTCGGGTTGCAGTAGTTGGATGTTTCCTTGTTGAGAGTATTTTTTATTCAGACAAGGGGAAAATGGGCTGGATTTTTTTTGTGTTTGTTGTTAACTATAGCTGCTTTCAGCAAACATACAACCAGTGTACTGAAATGTATTCATTTCCTTCTGCTGTTGAGAAGGAAAGTTAACTCTTGCCATTTAAACCCCTGTGACTATTTCCTTGACTATCAGGACCGTCCTTGTGAAAGTAACAGCTTATGCTGTTGGGATCTTAAGCAAAAGTATGTGCTTTGCTTGTACAACTTACTAGGTGTATTGAGTGGTCTTGGGCCTGATCCTGCCACTTTCTTTCATACACCTTGTCTGTGTTCACCTTAATTACCCCACTGGAGCAAGTGGAACTGCCTAGAGCTGATAAATAGAATATGAGCTGATAAGGAAGACAGGGAATGGGCTCACTGGTATGATGATCTCTAAACTCTCTCAATTTTTATATAGAGCTGTAGTAATAAATTTTTCTTATTTTCACTCTGGTTCTCTTGCTTGCTCCGTTTGAACTCTCCTCTACAAAAAGGAATTTAAAGGTTTATTTGAGCAGAAGATGCAGTTACAGAGCTACATTTCTACTGCATGGCCTTTTTTCTTTTGCTTTATTTTGTAAGAGCGGAAAAGAGAAGGAACTGCAAATTGGAGAATGTGTGCATCAAGTAATTTGGAATAAATTGTAACTGTCTTCTCCCTTAAACTGGCTATAATGCTTACTTGTCTTGAATAGGAAAATAACTTCCAGTTACTTGCTGCTGAAGGAATTTCTTCTAATGATTTGTGTTGCAAAATCGGAGTCACTGAATTGAAGATGAGCCTTTCATGGATTTAATTTAAAAGAGGTTTAATTGTATCTAATAATTAAACCCATTGTAATTTAGGAATTAGTAGTAGAGAATATGTAATAAATACAAACCAGGAGATCTAATGATCAGCCTGTGATATAAAGGCATTCAGTACTTGTAAAATAAAAGCAAAAAATTCTCTTTCTGCTTCATGAGAAAACAACAGCTGTTGGAAAAAACTGAAGAGAAAAAATAATGTGTCTATCTTAATATTGTGCAGAATTATATGGAATAACAGATAATGTCAGATAAGTCTAATAATTGGAAGAGATTTTGTAGTATGAATTTTGCTTGAAGGAATAGAAGTACAAAATAAGAAATTACTTGTTCTGTCTTTTAAAATGTTTCATTAATGTAGGTTATTATATACTGGGTTAACTGGGGTGAGAAGAAAAATGCCCTCTCTTCTTTTGTAGTAAGAAAAAAATGAAAATCTACATCTTGCAAATGCTCAAGTATGTACATTACTGTGTTTCTGTCAGCAGTGTCATCAACTACAAATACTTTGGACTTAGAGTATCTAAATGATTATTTGCATGTTAGAGATCAACCCTGTATACACATAAACTCGTAAGTGTATGCTGAGGATTTTTAGTGTATTTCAGATTGTATTCTGGAAGTGCTTCAAGATTCTGTTAAGTGAAACTGCTAAATGTAAAGTGAGTGTCTTCTGGGAGACTGTACTTCATTGCAATGAAGTGGTTTGGTTTTTTTGTTGAATAAGAGGGACAACATTTTACTCTAAACAATTAACACAAGTAGGAGTCTTGCCACTAACTTTAGCTGGGTCAGTATTTCAATCCTAGTATTACAGAAGTTCTTTATCCTGTGTACAGGGAAAAGCTTGTAGAACAACTAACCAGCTTGTATTAAATCCATGTGTAAGTTAGGAAGTGGAATAACGTATGGACTATGAACAGAAATTTGTAGTACTGTGAATATAATTTCCATGTTCAGTACCATAATTACCATTATTCTAGAAGTTCTTCTATTTAGTGATTTTAGAACTGCTGAAGGTATCGATGGCAGGGTAATTGGAGAGGGAATACAGATGTAAACCACTCCATTTTGCAGTCCAGGTTTCTATCAGTGTATGTCAACAGGCCTGAACAGGCGTGCAATCTAGTAATCATTTCCCAGTGCATGAAATGGCTTTTAATAGGCTGGGGTTTGTTTGCCTTTTTTCCCTCAGCCACCAAACGTCGTTTCCCAGCACACTGATGTAACTCGGGGAATAGAGGGCTCCAAAGCGAGGGCAGAGCTCGCTGACTGTGGTACAGCGTAATCTCGCCCTACAAATGTACAAACAATAGCAAAAGTATGTGTTTGGGAATATGGCACAGCTGTTATCTTCTCCCGGGAGCAGGGAGCGTTACAGTGACATGGAACGACCAGTTAAAACCACTCAGGCCGTTTTATTGCGTTTAAATGGGGCGTGTAAAGAAAAGCAAGGGCCGGTTCCTCCATTGAGATGACTATCAGAGCAGGCTACCGCGGGTCTACCTTTCTGCACAGGCTTTGAAGAATAGAGGCAACGAATTCCCCTTTTTCCTTCCCCTGCTATTACATTTCTGGCACCCTGTATGTGAAATCTCAGTTGGAACCTGAACTTTCTGTTCTCAGAATCTGTGCTTCACTAGTTACCTGGAACAAGGACTTCTTTTTTTTTTATTACGGTCATTAGTTTGACTTTATGAAATGATTGTTAATGATTAAGGTTATTTGTAGACAGGGGACTACTTGTAAAACAGATGAGACATTGCCAGAGCTGCAACAGGAAATAGATGCAAATTTTGTATTTTTGGTTCTGTTCAGGTTTTGAACATTTAGGAATTACAGAGTTAATCTCAAATCAATGCAAAGTGCTTGAGCTCTATCTCTTTTGTTTTTCTTCCCTTTTTTTTTTTTTTCTTTTTTCTTTTTCTTTCCTAAGCAACTGTTTTGCTTCAAATCTCATAATTATGTCTGGCCCTTCTGTCATTATGTTTGAATGTATCTAATGTGTGATTATTTTGCGCAGCGGGTTGGCAGAGAGCACTGTGATTGAATCTACGCAGTCAAATTTATTCTAAGTGTTAAATGAGTGCAAAACATCTTAAACTGCATTTAATTCTGGCATTTACGTCTGTGATAAGAGGGTTTTGTGAGAGCTATAGAGCTGTCAGTTGTTTTAGAATGAGGGGAAAGCAAATACGTTCTTATTTCTTGTTTGCATATCAGCCAGAGGGAAAAATGACACAAAGGCGACATCATCAAATACAGTAAAACTAATTTTTTAATACAGATGTCCATTGTTGTTTTAAGTGCTTAAGGGGTTGGTGGTTTGGTTTATTTTGGAACTTGCTGAACTATATGAAGTGTGTCTCCAGGGGCCTGGTATTTTAATACCTTGGGGAAGGTTGTATAACAGTAGATGATGTATTTTGCCTGCCTTCCACTGCTGTAAATAAATTACACGTGCTGGCTTGAGAGAACATATCTGAGGTGTAAATCAAAGGCTAATATAAGAGGAAAAATACCAATTAGTGATGTCTTGGAACAGATTAGCAGTTTTTAAATTTATTTATCTATAATCAGGAGATACAAGAGCAATAATATGTATAAAAGTGTTAACATGAGGCGCTTCCCAAGAAGAGGTAGAGGGTGTAGGATTATTTAAAATAAGCGATGCGATTCACTGCTTTTTCACAGTTTGCTGTGGTTAATTCACTTAAATACTGAAGTTAACAATCCCCTAGGCAAAGAAAGATAATAGAATTTTAAGCGTATTGTAAAAATTGAAATTTAATAGTTTTCACTCTGTAATCCTATCTAAGTGTTGGTTGTATTAAAAGGAAAACAGATACATGTGTCAGTTTTGGAGCATTATCTTTTTTTTGAGTTTAAAGAATGATAAATGTGCTTCAAACAAGCAACACAGCAGTTTATTAATATGAATGTTTTGCTAAATGCTACATGCTTAACGCAATCCCCATTCCTTTATAATAAGTTTAAATATTAATTCTTTGGAATGCTAGATGCCTAAAGCTAGATAGAAATGCAGTTTCAGATATCTAGGAGTGGGCTTGTGAAACAGGATATTTAACTGCGAGAGATGAGTAGCACATTTCAGAGTTATTAGGGCAGAACAACAATGCAAGAGGATGACTTAAAAAAAAGTTACAAAATTGTTTTCTGTGTATGAGGCTTAAATACCTTAGAGTTATTTATTTGAAATACAAGAGTAGATTTCCTATCTATGTAGGTTCTAGATTGCATTTTTTATTATTATTTTGTTTAAGTTCTTTTTAGCCGCCTTCCCCTCTGTGAAGCAGCTGGCTTTGATTTAACCTGAATCCTTCACTTGAAGGGAGCGATCGGTCACAATGACCATGAGTTGTGCTCTTTGATGGAACATCTCTGCAGTAGCTGTTGTTTAAGAGAGAAGACTAAACAGGACAGGACAGGGTGCTCGGGGAAAGCAGCACTTTGCGTTCAGAAGGACTTATTTCACTCTTAAAAGAGCGTTTATTTTCCCTATGTACGTCCTGCCTACCTCACAACCCCCATCTCTGCTGGACAGAGAAGAGAGAGTTAAAGTGAGAACAGATAAAAGAGGAAATTTCTGTATTATTACCCAGTATTTTCTGGGAAAATCCCAGAAAGGATTTGATGTGAGGTTTCATAACTGTTGCTTTGCCCTACTGCTCCTGCTGAAATTGCAGGGACTTGACTTCAGGAAGAGGCCAGTACTGAATGTTTTTGAAAATTCCATCCATGCTTCTTTGAGACGCAGAAGAGAAGATCCACGTGTTAAATTCTCTCCAGGTGGGAAAAGTGTGCTAGCACTTTTAGCCCAGTAGCTCGGATGCTGAGATCTGGTAGCTGAAAGCATGTTCACCTTTAATTTTTCTTTCTGTTGAAGGCCGTGCCTGGGTTTAAAGCTGGTGTGATCAACCACTGTATGTGAAACAGGCAAAAAGGGTGAAGGATTGTGCCAGCAACCAACATGGCCAAGCACAGAAATGTTTTGGGTGAAAAGAGCAAGGGTGCTTGAACTACATTGTGCCACTTGTATCGTTTTGGGGCAGATGTGTACTGTTCATGATATTCCTACTGTGAGAGCATATCAGAGTATGGTGCAGAGAAAGACAAGCCAGTTTTGGAGCCAGAAACAGGGCAGTTGTTTCGCACACCGTCAGGGCCAGCTTAAATTTCTGTACTGAGAGACGGAGTTTGTTAGTTCAGGTGCAGCGCTGGGTTGATGTGGCTGTGCTCTGTTTGAGATCTGATCTGGTGGCAGTGCAGGATGTTCACGCAACACGTGGCTGTATCAGCCTGGGGTGGCACTGCACCCCCTGTACACAGCGTATGCACGGACTGCATTTCTCTCCTGGCTATCTGAAGTACGTGGGGCTTGCCCTTGGTGATGAGTCTCTCGGAGTGTGAATGGTGAAAAGTGCAAAATACATCTTTGTTATCTTTGGGAGAGCGAGGATTTTAACAGAACATTTTAGTCAGGCTTCTTACTCCTTGGCGTCTGGTCTACGCTGCCAGTTGCAGAATTGTTGCAGAGGAACAAATTCTCCCGTTTATTTTAGCATCTGACATGCTGAGGGGAGAGAAAGGAGGCTACATTAACAAAGCTGTGTTGGAAATAGCCAATAATAAGTACTTGTTGGGAGGAAAATTCTCCCCCTCCCCGGTTTGTTGCGTTGTATTAAAATTTGCTGGGTTGCTCTTGCCTTTCAGCAGATGGAGAAGTCTCTAGTGGTTTGTTGTTCTTGAGGCAGAGATCACCCCACGGACTGCGTGCCCCTGGGCTTGAGGTGCAGGTGGCTACTACAAGGTTCCCAAGATCCTGATCACTCTGACAGAACAGATTTTGCAGCTGAGACCATCTCCCGGGACTTGAAGAAGAAAAAGCAACAGTAAATTCCTCCTTTCTGGATATCTGATTGTTGTAATGTTCCGTTTCCTTGAAGTCATCAGAGCTGGTTTATGTTCAACTGAAACTGAGCTGGCCTGATTCCATTGTCCCTAACTCTGGTGCAAATCTGAAATGACGCCATTTTAAATCTGAGAGTAGATAAAAAGGAGGCAGACTTGAGGACTGGAGGGATAATGCATAAAAGTTGGTCCTCTAAGTGTGGACTGAGTTCACTTGGCAAAAGACAAAGATGTCTCACGTTTTTAATCTGAACAGTTTGCTGCTTATTTTTTCCTCTTGTCAACTCACCACAAATAGGCTTATATTCCTTTTATTGAAGTTCTTGAGCTATTTGAGGGGGTTTGCTGACTTGTGTTTTTGTGGGGATAAGCTACAGCCAACGTGTGTGAGGGGTTCTCCTTTCAGAGCAAGGGTACCCTCACATTTCAGCATCTCTCTGATTTGGATGGTATGCAGGAAATTGAAGGCGCTGTTTACCCCTGGAATCCACTTGCTCTTTCTCTGCCCTTGAGTCTCAGTGACTTTTTCTTTCTACATTCTTAGCTTCCTGGCCTGTCCTTTACCTTGTGCCGCTGCACAGTTCATTTATTTTTAAATATATGTAAAGGATTGTAACTTATTTGAGTTGTGGGCTAAATATATGGAAGTATGGCAACTGGTATAAATAGCTTTTGGTCTGCTGAACGTGTAAATACTCCAAATCTGTCAGGGTGATTTGGCTGGCTTTTATTGGAACCATTATCCATACCAGACCTTTCTCTTACTGCATCCTGTCAGAAGCTGTTAGGCAGAGATTGCTGGCATGAGTACTCGAACTGCTTTGTCAAAATTGACTTTTATACTTATACATTTGCCAGTTCCACAAATACTTTAACAAGTGCGTATGTTTTGCAAGTTTAGTCAAGAAAGCTAATATAAAGGAGACCAAAATCTAGAAAGTGAGAGCAAACCACTGGAATGACTAATCATCAATAGTGTTTTGAGCCTGAGTGTATGCTGGCATTGGCTACAAGTGCAGCTTATTTGGCAAGTTTGAGTGAAAAACCAGTGTTTTGCAGAGACTTGCTGCTTCAGTGGTACCCAGGTTTAGTTTCCCAAAATGAGACTAAAGTGCTTGGGGAACTGTCCTTGCAGAGGGTTAGTGTTAATAGAGTTTTTATCAGCTGCTGGAGAAGTTGCTGGGAGACTTGAAAATTAAGACTAGTATTAACATTAGAGGTGATAAAGAAGTTTTATGTGTGGGGTAGATGTTTCGGCAGCAGGCAGTCACTCTGAAGAGACAGGGAGGCTGTTTTGGAGCCTAGATAATGTAAAATGAGAGAAAATTTGCTGAAAAATAGCCTCTTAACCAGCCAGCATTTCAATAAAGTGAATTATGGCACTAACTACCACTAGAGAAAACAATATGGGAGACTGGATACAAGTTCCATTGTGAAGGCTGCTGACTGCAGCATTTGCTAGTTTGATGAGCAGCCCTGACTCAGAATATAAGTTATATATGAGAAGGACCTTCTAAGCATGGAATTGACCAATTTATGGATCAAAGTTGTCATTTGTGTGCATGGTGCCCACACACCCTTCAGAGGCACTCGTCTTGGGCTGCTGGTACAGAAGAAAATCTGTTGCATCCTTTCTGAAGCTGAGTGTGGCTGTAGGTTTTCCCTGTTGGTAACTAAATACTTTGTGAAATGCACCTGATCTTCAGCACCTTTTGTCTCTTCTAGGCTGGTCGGTTCCTCCACAGGGATTGTGTGGGCTTGACACTAGGAAGGGAACTATCTAGGAGTATAGTAAGCTTTTGACATCTGGTGCCCAAGTAGGCTCTTCATCACTGGAGTTTTTAAGGACAGGCTGGATGGAAAGCCTACTGTGGAATGTAACTCTTCAGGCACGACTGTCTTTCCTGTGATGTTCTGAATTCCCACACTCAACTGCTTAGGCAGCTGAGAGTTAGAAGAGGTCTCTCAAACTGTAATATTCCAGGCTTCTGTCCTCTTTGACTTGCTGAATGAAGTTCAAATCTCTCCTTGTCTAAGGTTGGTGTTTCTGGCCACTTGTTTGTTTGTCAAGAAAACACTGAGAAGGCACACAATAAAAACCAGACTGAGTGAAGGGCTCTCAGAGCAGCAGTTGGGAGAGCCAGTGGTGGGATAACTGGGCATGGAAAATGATTGATTTTATGTGCAGAGCAGTTGTGAAATGTTCTGTGGCATTCTGGGGACATGCCATTGCTAACAAATGATTGCCTGTTGGGGATAGAAAATGCCAACCATTGTTCTGAAGGAGGAAATAGCCTTATTGATACTGAATTAGGCTCACATTGAATTATTATTCATTTGCAGTGTGTCCTGTTTTCCAAATATGAAAATTAACTGACCTTACAGAAGTCCTGCAGCCTTTAGCTGTTGGGCATATCTACATCCTTATGGTCCAGGTGGAGTTTAGGCTGTTTATAACTGGGGATATATTGTGGCAGAAATTGGCATTAACAGAACAGCTGAAGGAAGCTGTTCTGCTTCCTAAGAGTTATCAAACTAGTTTTTGTTTTATAACAAGCCTGAGAGAGAGGCTGGCAGAGGTAAATGTGTTGGTAGATTAAACTTAAATTTCTGGGATACATTTTGAACAGTCACGTTTAATGATGGCAGAGAAACAGTGGTATAGAAAACAATAATGTTGCCATTTGAAAGGAGTAAAAACTCCAGTTATCTGTAGAAAATGAGATGCACACCAAATAGAAGTATTTTGTGCAATGACTATTTTGTATACAGCTCTGAAAGTTTGAGTTTTGTTCCCAGTGTTATCTAATAGTTTCTGCTGAAATCCTCACCAGTATAGAAATCCACTGCCAGTAAAGTTTGTTCCTTCAAATTAAGGGAATGTTTTTATTTAGTAATTTTTATTTAATAAAAATTAGGAAGTGACTGGCATGCAACATGGATTTCTTAAGCAGTGTTTAGGAACTGGACAACAGGTATTTTCATGCCATCAGACATATGAGGCAGTACCTTGGCATGGAGAATATAAACTGTTTTTATAGGTGGGAGGCTGTATGTCCTGGAAAGCAGTGACACTGAAAAGGATCAGGATGTCACATTCCATTAGTATGAGGAAAAAAATATCTAATGAGGTACAGGGTGATATGATGTTTTTAAAAGGCCTAGAGAAGTGATGTTACCCGTCTGTTAATTATCACTCGAGCTGCAGGAAGATGGTTTAATGGTCAGACTTTCTTAAATGGCTTTGAGAAATCAAAGGACTTGGAGAAGAGCTGGAAAAAACTGGAAGATACCGACCAGTGTGTGGTACTGATGGACTAATGGATAATTAAAGGCAATCTGGAGATGCACTGGAGGAGAGAATGTGGGATACTTGAGGGTTCTTTTGAGTGCAGGTAAATGCAGAACAGTATCTCATGGCTGGAAACAGAAGGGTCAAGCAAGAAGGAAGATAGATGATTTTGATTGCAAGAATAATTAACCCTGGCACAGCTGAGCAAAGGGTATGATAAAAGCTGTGATTTTTGGAGTGGCTGAGCCAGGTTTGAATGTTCCTATGGAAGAAATGATTCATTTCAACCATGGACATTGGCATTGAATGGCAGAATTGAACAAGCAGCAGTCAGTGACAGATGAACAAGCTGGACCATTCCAAGGGCTTTCACTTGCAATCTGTAAAAATTGGATTCCAGGCCATCTCCTACTGCCAGACCTGGTGCTGCTGTTCCTTCGTGTACCCTCTGCATTGCAGTCTGTGAGCCTGGCATCCAGCTGAGGCCAAACTGAAGCTCTCACTCTGGGTTTCGTGACAAAGGGTGGGAGACAGGCTGGGCAGGAGGAGCCACAGTGACACAGTTTTGACAGCAGTTATGGTGAGGGAATCACTAGCAACTAATGTTTCCTCCAAACCCGCCCTTTCTTTCCTCTTGTTATGTCTCTCTCTCTTCAGCAAACAGCACCACTCCTCCTTGACTAGACAAGTCTGTTCCGAGATGTGTGATGGAACCTGCTGTCTCCCAAGACCTGGGCTGAGACCAACTAAAACCAAGTGCTGGGTTTAAAACCGGGACATGTGGGGGAAGCATAACGGTTGTAATTGCCTCTTACCAGGCACTGATGCTTCTCAACATTAATGTCTTCCCTTCCTTTGTTTTCTGAAGTGAAAACAAAGGCTCAGCCTTCTTCCTAGCCCGGCAATAGTGACACACTAACACAGTTATTACAGCAAACATCGTGGCCCTCTCTGGTCATGATGTTTTCTTTCTGTGGGGAGACTGAAATACTAACTCACAAATAATGTCTTTAGAAGTCATATTAGTCACACATTTTTAAGACATTCCAAAATCATACCAACCTCCTTCTGAGCTTGTCTGTTGCTACCAATGATTCAAAGTTTTGAAAACTCTCCTTTAGTTTTGATTTACATTTTGGTCCTGGGCACTTGTTATTTCTGGCAAATGCCAGCTCAATTTCATTAAAGAAAAATCTGTTTTACAGCCACACGGCTCAGATCTGCAGCGCTTCTAATAATTGATGGCTGGTTTCCTTATTTCCTGCATTGTAGAAAAATAAGGACCTTGTTAGATCCAAACAAGCCTGCATAAAGTCACAGTGTGAAACATCAGGTTGGGGGTGAGCAGAGCAGCTGTGGGCAGGTTTTACAACTCTGGGCTACAGTTGATCGAGACAGCCAAGGGAAACTGAGAGATACCCATGTGACTAAAATTCAGTTGAGTTCTTTGGCTCTTCAGCCAGAGATTTATGTTTGTGACACCTTCCCCCTCTGTCAGTCCCTGGGCCAGACACAAGTCTGTGTCTGTGTGTGTACTTAGGGCTCTGCACAACCCTCTGGAGTGGCCGCTGTGGCCGTTCCTTGCCGTGCCACCGTGGGACGTGGCTGTTCTCAGAGTCGGCTGTCTTGCTCCAAGAGCCCACAACAGTGTGAGTGTGTGCTTTGGGAGAAAGCAGCTGCCTTGTGGTGGGGATGAAAAATCAAGAGCAAACACTTTCTGAATTTCTGCAAGTGGGCAAATTAATTTCAATCTGAACTGTCATCACAAGGGCCTTTTTTTCCTTCCGTTTTCCTTTGGTGGTATCTTTGATTTATATTTCGGTATGAGGCAAGTGATTTCCCTTTGGTGCCCACTAAGTTCAGTCTCTTTAAAGATGTTCAGTTACAGAACCCTGTCAGTTTGTTGGTTTATGTCATTGTGGACATGTTTCCTGGATTTGCTTGGGTTTTTTGTTTTTTGTTGTTTTAAGAGCCAGTGAAATTCCATGATGCCTGTGTTAACTGAAAACAGTCTGTAAGTTTTAAGGAGCAACCAGTGTCCATCAGGTATTCTTCCACAAAGATGTCCGAAGCCTCTTACCATCTTACCACTGCATAGGTCGTAAGTAGAGACAGGATCCTGCTGTAGAGATTCGTGGAGTTAAGTGGCTCCTAGGAAGCCAAAGAGTGGCACCTGAACAATGTCATAAAAGGTGGTGTTTTGTTTTGAGTTTTTTTTCATGTACTTATTAGGTCCAGCCTGTTTGCTTTGAGAACTGGATGGTTATTTTCAGGCAAGATGAATGTGTGATGACTCTCCTAAACATTCCTTTGAAGGACCAGCTCCTAAAAGGAAGTGATGAAGAATTTATAGGAACTGTAGAACTACTGAAAAATCAAGCCTTGAAGTTTGCTTTACTAAAGGTCTGATCCAGAGAGGTATTCAGGCACCTAATTCCCATTGACATCCGTGGAAATTCAGTGCCTAAACAGCTCTCTGGATCTGGTGCTTAGTCTTCTGGCATTGAATATTCACAGTTCACACTTTCTGTGGGTCTCCTTTTAAAGGCATCTTCTGCGAGTGGTGCAATAGTATTAATTTTGAGTTCTTCCCATCGTTAGTTCCAGCATGTGATGCAGACAGTTGCCTAGAAAGCTGTGCCATGTGAAAATCTATTGTTCCACCGAGTAGTTGAGGCCTCATAGATGAGTAGTGGGGCGGGAGTGACTCAGAGAAAATACACTGCACTTTTAATCATTGTTACTGGGGGAGGATGGGGCCAACCTTGAGGCACTGAGACTTTGAGTGGGGAACTAGAGCGACATACTCGTTTGTTTGGATGAAAATCCAGGGAAAAGTGGGAGATTTTTGTTGGCGTTTCCTCCACTCAGCACTGATCTTATCGTGCTGGTTTAGTAGCAGAGCTCCTTTGGCTTCTTGCCAGGTGATACCATTGGAGTCTGTCTGAGATGTGCAAGATAAAAGATCTCAGGGAATTACAAGTATTACGATTTTCCAATCAGACTGTTCTAATGTGCAGAGTCTTCCGACGCAGAAGACTCTTTCTTTTTAAAATCCTGTTATTGAAAGAAAAGGAAACACAAGAGCTGGGAAGTGGGACCTGATGTTTATAAGGGCCCTGAGAGCAGCTGTAATTAGTGCAGGTTTTTGGAAGAGACTTGTTCCTCTGCCAGCAAAGGGCCTTGGTGTTCAGCCAGGTTAGATGTAGCCTGGGAGTAAGCACTTGGAACCTCTGTACCATACACTGATTCTGTGTCTGGCACTGAGAACACAAAGTGTCCTCTTACTTAACATATAAAATAAAATACTTCATGTACTCTCAGCGTGTCCTGTGAGACTCTCTGAAGGTCTGAGTTGCTGGCCAGCCATTTGGGCTGGTTCTCTAAACCCTGAGTTGTGAAGGGCTGCACCAGCGTGCTTGATGATGGTCACTTTTCTGGGTGCTGTCTTATTTTGTGGTCCTGTGCCATTGGCAGTTTCACTCTGGGACCACAGGTCTGGTAGTAGGGCCAACTGAGAGGTGTGAGAGCAAGGAAGCTCCTGTGGTGACAGGAATCCCCTTGTCAGCCTCTTCCTTGCATTCACAGAGTTTCACAACTACCTTGGACACGAGTGTAGGCCCATCTGCATCAAGAGGTAAAACTGGACCTGCCTGCCGGAAGTAAGTGTGTGTGTATGTGATCAAAGCAGTCATTAAAAGAAACCCCATAGATATTCTTTATTTTGTTTTTAAAGCTTCAGAACTGAACTCTTGAGTTACAAGTGTCTTGTTTCTCAGATTTCACAATGCATGAAAGGAAAAGATTTGACTTTCTTTCCCAGGGACTCTAGAGCTGTTGTCAATCCAATTTCCCTGGTTTTAGACAGGAATCAGAACTGTCCCCACTTTCCAGATCTGACAGAAGTCAGTGGGACCTCAGGAAAAGAATATTGCTTCCAACAGACCTGAATTTGAGTGAGTCCCCTGGGACACAGTGGGCAGTGCCCAGAAAGGTTCTGAGGCATGGACAGGGACTCCAGTGAAATCTCTGGTCCTTGTCTGTGCTGCTGTAGAGTAGGAGGCCGGGCAGGGAGGGTGTCCAATGCAAAACCCACTGGAGCAAGGGACTGGGAAAGACCACATGGATGATAACCAGTTTGTTGCTGTTGCAGGCAATCAGCATTCAGTCCAGGGAGCATCTGTCCCACACCACCCACAAGCCACAACACACTCCTCAAAGTGTGTAACAAACTGAGATCATTAGTGGAAAACACCAAAAGCCACAGACTGCTGTGTGTTGTAAAGAGCAGAAGAGATGGAAAGCTCTGACTGTGGCCTGCAACTCTGGAAAGACTGGGAATTTCCTTAAATAAAAATTCCCAGATGACCCAAGCATCAAGTTTGATCATTGGTGTAAGTACCAAAACTGAGTACCTGATGTTATTTGTGTCCTTGGACAATCAGAAAACTAGTGACAAACTGGTGCCCACCACTGCTGGAGTGGAGGGGCCAAGGAGAGCTCCCAGGGATCCGCTGGACTCACTGGTGCTTACAGCAGCCATGTTTCCCTGCAGTGCACAAGAGAAGGTGCTGCTTTTTTTCTTTTCTTCCCTTTTTTCTCCTTTCTTTCCCTCTCTTAATAACTGAACCCAGTGGCTCCTCTGAGTTATGAGGGGTTTTATTGCACAGTTGCATGGTGGAGGGACCTGGTTTTCATTGTGCAGGGCGGGATATCAGTTTTAACCCAGAGGCAGTGATGTTATTTAACAGGTGCCTTAAAGGCATAGTGCTTATTTAATCACCGTCTCCATATCAACATTATGTAAATTGAAATTGCTTAGGTACGCAGTTAATTGTGAATGCTTTAGACGTTTTTAAAGGCATAAGACAATACCTGAAGTTCCATGTTAAGAATATCCAGGTCAAAGGACACACATGTTTTTATTTTCTTATTTGAGGTATAATGTGTTCAAGGCAGATTTATGGCACAACCTTTGTTTATTGACTTGTACTTTTCCACATGAAACTAATGGAACATGACAGATGATATTTATGAGGCATGTGTTCTTGATTAAATCATGTTAGACATTAAAACCTGATAAAAGAACGTATTTTAAAGGGTGGATTAATAGAAAAGGAGGCAGCATTGATTGGGGAGTTTACGCGGACCAAGACACGTTGGTCTTAGACTGCATATAGGTGAGATGTGGTTATAAAACTTTAGAAGCTGAACAGAGAAAGATTAATAAGCTTTTGCTCTTTGGAAAGTTTGAGGTTTTTGGTTTTCTCCCTTTGTGAGCCACTGGCCACCTCGTATTTCAGGTCTTTCGAGTCAATTTATTCAGTTCTGCAGAAGAGCTTGTGGCCCTTTATGGCCTACTGCTTGTACTGCTGGCCCTACGTGCATCCCGTGTTCTTCAGGACTCCCAGTCAGCAGATCTGTGCAGGCAGCCTGTACTGCTGCTAAAAACTGCTCTGTAAACATGTTCTGAATTCTGCTTACACGAGTGCAAATTGGGTAAATCAGCAAGAATCAGATAGAGCTGCTTGTCCCACCTTGATATCTGGGGCTTTGCACAGAGTTCTGAGTAATAGGTTAGTAGGGAATCACCCTGTGGAGTATTTTGCATGTCAGCATAAGAGTATCCTCTAAGTATTTCCTGTGGAGAGCAATTAGAAGAATTTGGTAAACATAAGAAGCGGGAACAGCTTGAATTTGTTTTCTTGTCTTAACTGAATATTGAGACTAAAGGGGAAGCACATACCTGCATTCTGCTTTCAGTTACGCAGGTGCAGACATGGAATTTTGCACCAATTTCAGCTACACAGATGTATCTGAGGACACATTCTGGCTTGGGGCAGCATTTTCACTCCTGTGTTTTAACCTTCTGTGGCTGAACTTGTGCTAATCTGGATCCTCAAAGCTACCTTTCCTCCAGAACAGACAAACTGCTGCATGAGAAGGTAGCCTTGGGTTTTTAAATATCATGCCAGCTTAGACTTGTAGAAGTAATGTCCAGTGCAAATGTAAGAAAGTTTTAAGTTTTATAAGTTTTTATTACAACAAAGTAATTTCATGCTGTGGTGAAATATTTACCTCCTTCCTGTAACCTCTTCATCATCTTCATTGAAAGATTTGTGCCAAATTAATAGCTTTTTAATTTTTAATCTGAAAGCACTGTCTTTGCTGCATGAGATACAGTAAAAATGTGTTAAAATTATAGGTTTCAAGTATTTAAATGAATAAACTGCTTCAGTATCTTCCACAGGGAAGGAATGCAAATTACAGGCACATTTATGGTTTGCTTTTGTTTGAACATCTCAGGGTAGAAATTCAAAATACTTGCAAAATGAGAAAATTATATACAAGAAATACATATATCCTGTATGAAATACAGTTTTCTGTGAATAGAGATGTTTGTACGAAGTGTTGTGTGAATTAATCTTTGAGTTAAAGCATGACCTTGCAGCTAGTATCAGAGCAAGTTGTGTTTGAAAAGCTGCTTGCTAAAGTACACTCCTGCTTTCAACAAACCAGTGGAAATTCTTCTCTTTTTTTTTTTATTTTGTTTTGTTTCTTTCCCACAGCTCTCTCACTAAAACATCCCTACCTACCTGAGATTTTAGAAGAAGCATTCTCTCCCATTAGAAAGCAAACCTTCATAATGCAGATGTTTCCCTACAGAGATTTCAGCCCTCCTTCCCCAAACATATGGCAAAAGCCAAAACAACAGATGTTAAAGAATAAAAAGAAGAGAATAGAAAATAGCCCTGGAAGTAATATAATGTTGTTACATTAATATTTTACCTCCTAAAGGATTTAGTAGAATTTAAAAGGCTTCAAAGATGGATTGAATAATAGATCAGAGACTTTAAAAAAAAGTGGATGTACTGAGGCTGGAAAGAAGGGGAATGATTTTGTTGAGAACTGATGTAGATCAGAGATGCACAGTGTTTGTGCAAATAAAAAGAAGGGGGGAGAAAATGCCTGCTATCGAAGAAAATGCAGCTTAGTCACTCAATCCAACATAAAATGGAAAAAAATACCACTTTGAGAAAGATAGAATACTGGGTTGTCAGGTTCTCTTGGAAAAATAACACTTTTAGTCACGAGTGGGCATGGCTGGTGATGATGGCCATCTCACTCAGGAGATGGCAGAGATAAGAAGAAATTCTTCCTTCTGAGCACGGTGAGGCCCTGGCACAGGTTGCCCACAGAAGGTGTGGTTGCCCCATCCCTGGAAATGTTCCAGGCTGGGTTGGATGGAGCTCTGAGGAACCTGGGATAGTGGGAGGTGTCCCTGCCCATGGTAGGGGGCTGGAACTGGATGATCTTAGAGGTCCCTTCCAACGCAAGACATCCCAGGTTTCACTGAATCTTTCCCCAACCAGGAAACTCTTCCTGCGCCATTTCTGGTAGTTCTTTGCCAAGTCTGTTCTTCCACACCACCAAGAACAGAGATTCTGTGTCCCTTCTATCCTCAAGCTCAGCTGTCTTTCACAGCCCTCTCCTTGATGTTTAAACCGTGTCTCGTTCGCTAAGTTTGACTTTTCTCAGCAAAATTCATTCCGAGTTTTATGTAGTGGTGCTTGTGATAGGACTGGATCTGGAAATCCGCCTCTTGACTTAGATTTTTCTAAGTCTGTGTAAGTTGAAGGAAAAACAAACTCCTTCAACAGATACCGCTTCCCTAGGAAAGTAGTTGTGCTGTTAATGATTTCCTGTCTCATAAAGGAATTGTCTTTGGAGTCAAAGTGTTGGTACCAGACTGCCAGGGAGGAAGCCTAGAAATTACAACTTTCCTTTCAATATGATTCCTACTGAAAAGGTTCTCTGCCTCTTGTGCTCTGTCCTGCCATGCTTTGCCAGAGTGGTTGTTCCTCTTTGACATGTTGCTTTTCCTTTGCATGTGGTTTTTTTGGTTACTGCTGGTTTGTGTTTCTGTAGCTCCTTGCTGTGGAGGATGCAAACTGATGGTGCTGGGACGTTGCTGAGGCAAACTGAACAGGCTGGGCAGGAGGCCTTTAGAAGATGCTTGTAATAACAGAATCACAAATCAGGATCTACTTGTTTGGTGCTTAGGAAGCAAGGGTGACCTTCTGGCCATGGTGCTGGGTCTTTGTGAAGAGAGCTCTGTGCTGCTGGGAGGCAGCAATTCCTCATCTCCCACCATTAGTGCTTACTGGGAGAATATCAAATCCAAAGGCTGCAAGAAGTTTGTGTTTAATCTCCGTGTCTAACATAAATGGAAAGAAAAACATGTATCAGCTAATACTGATTAATTATATCCCTGTGCTGGTGGCCAGGAATGGGGGTATCATGCCATGTAGACTATATGCAACATGTTCTTTTTATGAATCAACTAGAGAAGGCATCCAAGCTCTTTGAGTGGGTAGGTAAAGGGTTTGGCTAGTTTTCAGGTTTTGAAGCCATCTGGAAAAATTTAGCCAAAATTATCTGCTTCACAGTCCCAAGATAAATCATTTTCCCACTTAAACAATTGTTCCTCATTAAGCCAGTTGGGTTAGGGCTGATTAAACCCTGATATTATAACTCAGGCTTTTACAGGGCATTTTGTTTCTAGCGTTTTGGTGGTGCGAGTGATACTGCTCTGATACCACTGTCTGTTGAGAACAACAGAAGTAAAAGTTTCATGGGCTGGAATAAACACATGAAACAATTATGTTTAGAACTGTGTGGTTTAAGACATTGTCTTTCTGGCAAATGTTTTATCTGAATAGTTCAGTGGAGTACTTATTTTTATATATGAATTTGTGGTAAATACATATTATGTATAATATAACCTGCTGTCATGAATCAAAGATACTGAAGAGTATGCACGTTACTACAACAATAGCAGTTTTGAAAAGCAGCAGCAAATGAATCTCCCTTAAAAAGCAGCTTTGTTATGTTTTTCATGTCTTCTCTGCATTCCTAAGCAAACCCTTGTAACTGAGAACTGGAGCCAGCTGACAGCATCCCTGCCACTGGAGGCAGATCAGGGACATCCCTGGGAGTGCCTCACACGCAGCATCTGCAAGATTGAATCCTTAATTGAACATTTTCATTTAGCCAACAAAGGTGATATCCTTTGCCTCGTAGTCCAGTAGGATTTATTGAGTGTGTGGTGTCTAACCCAGCGGAGTGACCTCTGTCTGTGGTTACTGTGCTGCAGTGATGTGGCTGTGCGTCATCTGAGTTTGGGGCCTGACTCTGCCTTGGCTCATCCTTACAATCCTGAATGAGTCAGACACCTTCTCCCTGCCTCAGGCTTGCTGCTTTCAGAGTGAGGCTGGTGATACTTAACCTGCTTTTGTAAAGTACTTTGTGACTGAGGGGAGAATATGTGGTCAGGAACACTGCATATAAGTAATTATTGTAACCCAGAAATCCTGAGAGCTCCACTTTCTAGAACGTGACTTAATGTAGACTAACTGGTGAAGCTTTTGAATGCAGCAGCCTGTAAGTGCAACTAAAACTATGTACAGGGAGGAAGAAACTTCTTGTGCCCCTTTCTGTTCATGCCAACTGCTACCCATCCGTCCTTTTGGTTTTTTTAAAATCTTGTTATTCTTTTCCTTTGGAGTGAGGTTTTTGAATGCTAAGAATTATTCAAAGCTCATAAAATGCAGGGCTTGGAGCTACAATAGCTAGTATTTTCAGGGCACACGTCATCACTGAAGATGATAGTGGTGTGTGTGGGAGTGGGGGCACGTGTGTCATTGTGAAATACCAGGGAGTCTTACCAGATGGAGGAGGTCTGGAGCAAAGCTAAGCTGGTTACTTAAACATCTGCCAACACTGAAAAACTTCATTTTTTCGTTAAGTTGATGCCTTAGGATCTGTACCCTAATGCAGTTCCTGTGAAATGTGAAGGTAGACTGTTTCTCCTCGGTGCTGTTTGTGCTTTCATAAGTGTTATTTTCACGTGGTCCAGCAAGGGTGCTGTGTCAGGTTTAAAAAAGAAACAGAGCCAAACCTCTATTCTTCCCATCCCACCTTGACCTGGGATAATGGTCTTTTGACGGTATTTAGGAATTAAAGCTTACTTTCTGATAGTTGATTTAGCATGTTTTTGGAAGAGGGGTGATGTGTTAAGCAGCTTCTGTCAGTCTTCATGATGCAGGTTCTGTAATGTCGGGGTTACATTACACAGGACATCTGCAGCCCAGGTGGCACGACAGGGACGTTTCTCATTGACATGTAGTAGTAGATTAAGTGGAGTTCCAGGTTATGGTAAAGTTGCAGGTTTGGGGTTGTTTCTGTCATTCCATGTAGGTTATTCAGGGTCTGATTTAGAAATCACACACTTAAATACTTAGGTCTAAGTGCTTACTCGAACCCTCCTTGCTTCTAACATAATCCCTTTCTTGTCTGCTGCTAGTACTTGTTTTGTTAAAGTGAGCTGGGAAGTTACTTGCATTTGGAAGGGAATAAATAAAACAAACTAACATCAAGGAGTGGTTGCAAAATACTGCAGGCCCTTTGAATGTTGGGTGCCTGCTTATTTTGGAGTGTTTGCTGGGGTAAACGTAATGTGAATTTGCCTGTGATGTGCCATAGCCTTATCAAAGCCAAATTACTCATTAAAATAATGCTGAATGGGGAATATAATGCAGTAAACTAGCATATAAATAAAAGTTTAGCAGAAAGGTAACTTGATATATGAAACCATAAAAGAGATTTCAGAATTAATGAGGGAGACATATTTCTCCTGTAGTGACTTTAAGATTTGGTTCAAATAGTGTAACAGCAACACGTTATTTATTTCTTGTGTTGCCTTATTCTTAGGCCCGTGGGACCAGACAGGAAGGAATTAGAGAGCCCTATATTACAATTTAATTGCTTGAAGAAAAAATATTATTTTTTATTGTTAATCATTAGCTGCTTCTAGTTTTATTAAAGTCATAATGTCTGTGCTGTAGCACCAATGCTTGCAGCCTGCAGTCAGGGCTAAGAAAATTGTTCAGTTGCTATAAAATCAGCTTTGTAGGGAAAAAAAAAAGAGAAAGAAAAGATGGAGAACTGGAACTGGACCAGTGGCTGTTCAGCTGTTAGACATGTCTAAAGCTGTTTTGTTCTTCCATTTACAGCAGAGCTGTGAAGAAGTGGTCCTGATCTTTCACTGAAGAAGTGTTCACACATACACCAGCTTGTGCTCATCATTTCTTGTTTTCTCATCTTCATGTTGGATGGAAATTTCTGTATAATACACTGAGTCTGGTCAGTTAAATTGTTCTCTTTTTAATTTTAACCGCAGGTTAAAATTGTGACTTTATTTGACATCCCTGTTTAATGTACAAGTTAGGTTTTTAGACAGGCTTGGGTTTTGCTTTTTGTTCAGGGACAGTGGACAATGAAAGTCTTCTGCTTATTTAACTGTTGTTCATTTTTGTAGAATAAAAATTCACAGCTACACTGTGATGACTGTCCCCTACTGTGTTCTTGGCCTGTGGGAAAGGGCAGACAATATAACTTAGTTTGGCTCACCATGGAAAAAGTATTTGGAGGAATGATCTCACACCTGCTTCAGGCTAAAAATGCTTCCTCCACGAACAGCCAGAATGGCTCAGCTGTCGAGCTGTGGTGATTTGACCACATGGACAGATGAGCAAAGCTGAGACAGCGCTGTAGTGCACAAAGCAGATTGGCAGTGGCAGTACAGCAGTTCAGTCTTGCATGTATCCACATGGAAGGTTTGATAGATCAACACAGAAATCCATTTTTGCAGGGACTCAGAGCATTTGCTTCCCACTTAGCAGGAGAGCACTTCTTTTTTTTTTTCCCCCAAGAGTTTCTCAATCCTTGATCCTTTGCTTCAGCTCCCAGGAGCAGCTTTGTATGATGCAGGGAACTGGGTCCTTCCACAGAGGTCTCTTGCTGGGAAGGGCCCATGATACTTCACCGATTCCTCTTCAGGGTCAGCTCTGTCTCTGAGGTGGGCTTAGCTCTTCTTTTGACTTCCCTACCTTGCAGGTAACACACTGGCAGGAGTATCTGCAGAAGTGTTCTGCAGTCCTGTAAATCAGAAAATGATAGCTGTCTTTCTTCCCTTTCACTGTTAGATTCACCTCCGCTGAGTAGTATTTTTAATGTCTGTGATTAAACCACAACGTGAGGGGAGTTGGCTACATTACTGAGATGATGGAGCTGTTGCTGTTCAATGCTGGGGACTGCTGATAGTACCTACAGCTGGCTTGGATTCTATTATAAAGCAAGGGGATCTTCCAGTTCAAGAGGTTCTTGTATGTACTCAAACACAAATCGTTCCCTTGTTATTACAGAGAAAGACAACGAGACCATCTCAAGAGGTTGGAGTGCCCTTGTAGGTCCCCAGGGCAGTAGGTCAGTTGTGATAAGCTGGTGTTACTGTCCAAGCAGTGACACAGGGCTGTGGTATGTGATCTTTCCTAGAGTTGGAGTTTGTAGGCTTTGGCTGGTGTTGGCAGCCCATCCTTTGTGTGCAGCTCTCCTGAAAGCCTTGGAAGTTTGCACTAGGTCTGTCCGTGTGTATAGACATGGAGATATGGGACTCTCAGGCGTTTGCTTCTGAGCTGCTGTGGAAGCCTGTGAGCTGACTCTCCAAGCTGTTCAGGAAACATGATCTGTCTGATCTCATGAAGGACAGTTGAAATTTGAAATATGTTGTGGACGTTGTGACTGACTCGACTGGAGTTTTTTTCTAAGACAGAGTTGGCTTATTGATACCAGGGCCAGCTCTGCTTTGTGTGCTCTTGCAGACATTCAGCAGGGAAGGTGTTCTACTTCTGATGAATACTTCCATTGTTTGCCATGGACTCTGGGCAGTAACTTTGGCCTTACTGGGAAAGATTCCCATTCTTTGATGCTCTGATTCTTCAGCCAACTCCATTCTGTTTGATATAATTTTTAATCAAGCTTTCCTTTTAACTTGTAATGTTATAAGTCCCTAAATGTGTTACTATCCACCAAAGAGGCTTTCTTGGCAGGATTTCCAAACAAAAACAAAACAAAACCCCTCTATTCAGCCAAAATACTCTTTAACGGATGAAGCAACAATTACTTGTGGCTTTGTGAAAATAGAGTATATATTGTATATATTGCAGAGCGAGAGACCACGATGTGTGTAGTGATGATTTGAGGTATTGGGAAATTAAGCGATCCATCAGTATTGATGCTTGGTGCCAAGGATTTAGTTCAGTGCTCCAATTTGCTATGCTATTGAAAGTGGGAGTAGGCTTTCACAAGAGAGGGTCTAGTGGTTAATGCACTGAGCTGGGCCCTGGGAGGTCTGGCTTTAATTCCCTACTCCCTTCAGGCTTGCTGCACAACTACGAACATGTTACTTGAACTCTCAGTGCCTCAGTTCTCCTCTTTCCCTCCCTCATCCACTTCTTTTTGAAATTCCTTTGGGAGGAACTGTCTTTAAGCTTGTGTATGTTGTCTAAACAAAGGGTACTGCATCCCACTAGGGGCCTGGGCATACTTTGACTATAGGAAGATTTGTAAGTGTTCTGGCAAATACAGAACTGTCATGTACACACACGTCAGGCAGGCTGAGTTATGTGTGCAGGAAGGAGGAAAATTAGCAAGGAGAAATGGCAGCTGTTACAACGACATGTTTTCATTTGGACACCTTGATTATGTGAGTGTACAGAGCAGCTGCTCCCATCCCCACCCTGGGCCCTTGTAGAACCATTCCACTCTCACATGATTTGGGATGAAGGTGTACTTCCTTAGGAACAAAGTTATCCTTTCTTTTATACATTCTGAGGCATAACACAAGGAGAGACAGCTGGAGAGGACTGTGAACTTGAGGGAGAGCAGTATTCTGAGCACAGTCCTGCAACCTGTCCTGGATGGATTTACTAAGTCCTGTGGCTTCCAGTCCATCACCTGTAAGGAAGGAAGTTGTAGCTACCGTGGTTGATACTTCCCTAGACTGTGCAGATTCACTGGTGTCTGTAGAGAACTTTGGAGATGGTGTTTGCTTTGAAGTCTGACTTCATATTTGCTGTTGTGTTCAGTATAAGTTGAGAGTTTGAATAATAAAGACCATTGGATGGGTCAGTACTGAAGGGCAGTTGCAGAAGTTACTCCAGCCCAAGGACAGCAGGCCAGGGCAAGGGTTCCTCAGCAAAGCTCAGAGCCTGGGAGGAGCTCGCGGGGCTCCTATCTTGCCCTGCTTCTTGAAGGGTTTTGGTTTGGGGACATGGGTCAGGAGCAGAGTTGTATTGCCTTGACAGACAGAGGCTGAATGCCCTTCCAGCCACCTTACATGCATCTAAAAGTAGAAAATGTTCTGTAATCTTGTAATAGTTGCAGCTGAGGATGAGCCCTATAACATTACCCAGTATGAGAGCACCAGTTCTGCATCTATGCTAATTTTGGCTGATGGAATAGATAAGGAAGCTGTTTCCAATGAGTATCTGATTCAACATTGCAGCCTAATAAAGACAAACCTCCTCTCTGAACACAAGTGACACAACAGGCAGATTAGCTAACTTCATTCAAGCCAAGGAATTAGCTTTTGGAATCAAACCATCATTTCGTCATCACTAAAATGGTGGCAAATAACTACTTTGCAAGGCAGTATTTCACTCTCAGCCAGTGGGAAGGCAGAATTGAGTGTCATGTTTTGTTTTCATTAGCAGAATGTTTTGTTATTGGACCCAGGCCTAAACAAGGCAATGACAGGAGAGCTTTTTATGTACAAGGTTGGGAATGCTTTGCTGGTCATATCCATACTCCACGCCATACATGTGCAGAGGAGTTTGGCAGTTCCTACAGATCTGGTTTTTATAGAAAGGTTCGTCTGCTGCGGTGTGGACTGAGTGAATGTGCTTGGAAGAAAGCCATGTATGATCACACGGGCAGACACCTGTGGAGCTCAGGAGATCAGACTGCCTATGGTTACCTCCATCAAAGAAGAGAGAGTTTTGTTTTGTTTTGTTTTCAACAATGGGTAATAAGATCTCTTGTAGTGACTCCTGTTTCTGGATATATGAGTTAGTAGCACAACAGTGACCATTCATGAAGATGGTATGAAAGTATTTAAAAAATAACCGAACAGT
Organism: Pseudotriccus pelzelni; assembly: GCA_035584735.1. Classification (NCBI taxonomy): domain Eukaryota; kingdom Metazoa; phylum Chordata; class Aves; order Passeriformes; family Tyrannidae; genus Pseudotriccus; species Pseudotriccus pelzelni. Next base: position 5,101,534 of record JAWMRA010000005.1, read on the forward strand.
CTTAAACCAGACCTGTTGTGTAAACAAGTTGTACCATGCTGGAGTGAGCTTTACTGACCTACCACATGAAGAATTCTGCTCTAGTGATGGACTTTTACTATAGATTATCAGCTCAGCTCTTGTCTCTTGAGCATAAAGAAATCTCCTGGTTAGACCCACTAAATGTTTGTTCTCCCTCCTGCCTCTTATGGTAGAGTTAAATGAAGTTTTGGCCCACCGAAGGCAGGGAATAGCACAAAGGAAAGGTATGGAGAGCGGTATTTTGTTGGACTTCTTGATAGATAATCACAGGAATTCTTAGCTATTGTCCTTGTATTTTATTCAGATGTATAAAAAAGTAAATATTCAAACCTGATTAAAAAGGAGTGGGACTTCGAGGTGCCCTAGGAGTGCTTTCTAAAGAGACAGTCTGTGGCGGTTATAGAAGCCCTACTTTTCTTGAAAGTTGTTGTATCAGCACCCACAGTAATGCAAGCAACCTGCTACCTGTATTTAAAAATAATAGCTTGCAGATAAATACTTTAAATTATTACTGACATACAGGAGCTTTAAGGGTGGGAATAAATGTTTTGCAAAGTAAACATTTACAAGACTTTTTTTTTCAGATCCAAACTCAGAATGTGCTTTTTATGTATGTATATTTTTGCTGACAAATGTCTGTAAGAGTCTAAAATAGAGTCAATTTACTTTTTTTTGCATCTCTATGGGAGTTATCTTGATTTCCAGCCAGTAAGATCTGTCTGGCCCACAGACTCTTTCTGATGGACAGGAGTGCTACTGTTTGCTTATAGCTGTTGAAAGAATTGCAGAATTGGAAGAAATACTTAGTGATAGAACTTTCATCTGCTCTTGTTTGACACTTCAGTTAATGAATGTCTCATGTCAGCTGTCCAGAGGAGTGATATTTGAAAATCTAACCCAAATGCTGTGTAATGTTTCTCATAATTAGGGGAAAAGCATTATCTCATTGAGGACTGAATCTTCACACCTTGGAGGCCAAGTGTGAGGGAGGACTGTAACCAGTTCACTCATGTAAATACCCAACTAGACTCTTCCATCCCCAGATACTCAGTTCTCATCTACATCTAACACACGGACAGGTGTGTGAATATAGTGACACATTTTGTGTGTGGCCCCCAGTTTAGTCCTTTGAAAGCCCAGCTTTGAATCCCACCTTGTATGAGAGAGACTCAAAATGAAGCTTTCTGAATTGAAGATGCCTTTTAGGAGAGGAGTGGTTCTACCTCTCTGAAAAGCCCTGGAGGGTTGGATGTTACAGAGGGGTCAGGTGTCTCAAACCAGATGATACAAACTGCTTCCATTGTTCTGTAGTTCTGCAAATCCAGCAGTAGCCACAGGGTTACACCAACTACAGACGGTTTTGGGTGCTTGGAAGCACCTGATCTGTACCCTGGGTAATGGCTGATTTAAACACGTTCCAAACTGCAGGTTATGGCACCAACTCAGTCTGCAGCTAGGGATGTATAGACTGGGGTTTTGGCAGGAATTGTCAAACGTTTGTCTGCAATATATAATAAGTCTTTATAGTGTTTAAGACACATAAATCTGATCTCCCCCCAAACTGTCTGTAGATCATTTCCTTCAGGGTTGGGAGGAGGGGGAAGTCCAGGTAGATGGAAGGACAGTTTGAAGAAGAGAGATCCTGTGAAATCATTTCAGCATGAAATGTTGGATTTAAACAATGAAGTAGCTTCCTTTCCTATTCTATTTATCATTTTAATTGCTTAAAGCATATTTCTTAGAAATAGTCAAAATACAGACTCAGACATATTTATATTTTATGCATCCCTGCTGTTTCGTTTTTTTGGATGTAAAATGGATCGACAAAACCCATGGAGATGTTTACACAGAAAACACTGTATAATGAAAGTCTTACTGTGAATTTTGTGTTGATAGCATTTGTAATAAATCAGGAGAGTCAATTACTTTACTCTGCTGTATGCACAGTAACTACTGTCACATTGCATGAAAACATTACTTATCTACTCACTGTAAAGATGCCAGCTATCTCTGGATCAAACTGCTGAACTGTGAAGTCAGACATCTTATAAGGAAGGAAGACTTGCAAATCATAGAAATATATGTGCTGGTGGTAAAGCCAAAGAGTTTTGACAAACTACTTCATGAGGATTTTTCTTATTTGTTGTTTTCTGTACTGAAAGGGAGGAGGGAACGCAAGGCAGTTCCTTGAGTTGTTAAGGTTGAAGTAGTTCCTAGGGGACACAGCGGGATCAAGCATTGTATATCTTAAACATTTACTATTTGGCAAACAGAGCGAAGGCATCAGCAGGATGTCCTACAGGGAGAGAAATCCTGGGTAGATAATGGACAGTCTTGTTCCTAAAAGACTGGCTGGTCCTCAAGGTTTCGTCTGGTGTCAGGCTGAGCAGGGAGTGAGGGACTCAAGACCAATATTTTTAAACAAAAATGCCTTGAAAGACATTCCGATCTCAGTTTTTGAGTAGTTATTGGGCTCTAAAAGTGGTAATGCATGGCCTGTAGACCAGGTTGGGCATCTTAGTGCAAAATTTAGGCTGTTAATAAGTGCAGGTTTTAAAAGAATTTAAACAATGTCCTATCATAGTATGTATGAACTTTAAAGGCTTTAGCTCTAGAACCACCACAAATAATTTGAGTTGCTGACTTTTCCTGTCCTATTTATCCAGAGAATAAATAGGGGAAGGTAAAGAAAATACTTGAAACCATTGCTGGAAAAGGGAAGGCATGAGAAATTAAGGCTCTCTTCCTCTATGGCCCTGGGGTGAGGCAAAGTTCTCATGCCCCTGGTAGGTGTTCAGAGGTAAAGCAGCTTTTTTGTAAACAAATAGCTGTTTGGGCCTGGTGGTTGTTTTGAGTGTATGAGGCTTCTGGAAGAAGAGGAGCCTTGTCTTACAGACGTATTTGTGGAATGGGTTATTTTTGAAAGCTGAAAGAAAAGATGAAGCAACGGCTCATGGGCCACCTGAGCCTGTGAGGAGGCACATCAGCATTGCTTCACGAGGACAAAAGGCTGTTTTCAAAATGCGAGTGAAAGACATTATGTGCAGGCCCCCCGAAGTTGTAGTCACCCCTATTTGCCCCATGTTTCTTGATATGAGTTCTTTCAAAACATCTGTAGGCTATAAGTTGTCGGTTCCATTCTCGTTTTTAAAACCATGCAGCACTGGAGAAATGAGTGTCTCATCCCAGGTTGAAGCTCGATTTTTTAATGTGATAGTGTTGAAACTGCTCTTGCTTAAAGCACTGATGGCTGGTAACATCAGATTTATCCGTTGCGCTGTTCTGGAGGCCAGGCTTGGCTGAGCCAGCTTAGGTACTGCTGAACTGACTACAAGGGCCTTCCTGTGAGCTTAGAGTTGGCTTGCGACAGAATACTCTGAGTAATCAGGCAATTACAGCTGAAATCGGAATCAGCCACTTGAAGCCCTTTTTGTTTTTGCATTTCTGCTATGTTTGGAGTTGTTATGTCAGTTTAAAGATCTTGAATCATTTTCTAAGCCTCTGCATTCAAGTTGATTGAATACTGGATGCTATAAAAACATTACTTCAGCACAGATACACTTAGGACAACTCCCTTCTAATTTTCAGTAACTGCGTTCAGGCACTCCAGTAATCTTTGGTGAAAAGCCATTGGATACAAACAAGTTGTAACATTTATCCCATTTGGATGAGTGAAGGAAATGAATGTCTTCATGTGCGAAAGTGGCCTTCTCTCTGTATAATATACCCAGACCTTGCAGGGCTGTGTAAAGATCTTGTTTACCATAGTTAGGACACTGTTAATTCAGTACCAAAGGGGGTGTTTAGTCTTTCCCAACTGAGCTGCTGTGCTGTTAATGCAGGATCTTTCACTGCACCCTTTACATCCCCCCAAGTTTCACATGTGCCAAGTTCTCACAGAGTGATTCTTCTTGTGAGATAGAGGGCACAGAGGCGAGGTGGTGTAGGCAACATATCCTTGTTAATGTGCTTCACATATTACCAGAAAAGTTAAACATTTTCCAGAATGCCTGTTTAGATGAAGGAGAATCCTCAGGAGTGAGTATTAGTGACTTCTGGTTCTTCCTTCTGTGGTCAGGCTGATGCAAAGCTTGCCATTTTAACAGCACTGTTGCAGCACTATCCATACCATTGGATGTCCCTATCTGCACACAATATCCTAATTATTGATGTGATTTCATCACAAGTACAGAATGGATTGCAGGATCTGGTGAACTCTGTATGAATGCTCATGTTGTCATCCACATACTGCAGTCATAAAACCACTAGCTGTCTTTTGGAGAAATCCATTGTTTCATCATGCATAATTGTACAGCACTTTCCAGAAATTTTCTCAGAAGCATCCCTTATGAGTTATAGAGCCATAATTTCCATTATCTCATGTTGAGTAACTGGATTTGTGAATTTGTCTTGAGTCATTTTCAGCTACTTTGAAATATGAGGATCAGATTCCGTTTGCAAACAAGACAGCTAAGATTGATTTCAACTTTATTCTTTGCTAAAGGGTATATTTTCAGTTTCTTTAGTTTAGTGGTCTTGAAGTGCAAGCCTTTGTCAGGCAAGATAATATCTCCCACTTAGTGTTTTCATAAGGATCTTCCTGTTTTCTTTTTTCTTTAGAGAGCATTGAAAATTCACCCACATGTTTGTGGTCTTTTGAACAGTATCAGCTGCTTTGCAGTGATCTCAGATGGATTTTAAGATTGCTTTTTCTCCCAGCTGGACAACATGGATGGCATAGCAGCTTCATCTGTGCAGTTAGTCAAAAGTGCAGTTCTTTGGTGCAAGCTACAACCACCTTGCAAATCAGAGAACTATTAAAAATCCTCAAATGAAGGATTCTTGCTGCACACATTGGATAGAGCTTTAACCAGCAAAAGTTGAATCACATATTGCTGAAAGCTTGGTGGGTGTTTTTGTCTCTTCCTCCCCCCCTTTTTTCCCCAGCAATCAGAAAGCCTTAGGTGCATTTAATTTTGGCACCTGGAAATTACACCTTTAACTTCAGGGGTGTAGGGTTTCAAGCTCCAGAAAGTCACTAAAAAATCATGGTCTCGCTGTTGGTTAGTTGGCCACTCCTCATGCGAAGATAATTCTCGAAACTTGGAGGGAGGAGAAGGAGAAGAAGTGGTCAGAGCAGAGGAAGTTGGCCAGTTTACTGTGGCTCCTGAGACAGTTGGTATCCTTGGGTTCACAGAAACACAAGCCATTTGAGAGAGAAGCAGGACAATAGTTCAGAAGAAATGGAAGAAACAGGTGAACTTCAGAAGCCAGGCTCAAATGGGAGGGCCATGTTGGATTATTCTTCCAGCCAGGAGGAAAAAGGAGGTTAGTTGCAGAAAAGGACCATCCATTCCCAAGGGTTTTTCATGGACCCCTTGGCTCTGGGGGAGAAGAAACAGCAGAGACCACTGAAGATCTGTACATCTGATCTAAAGAAAAGAGCAAACTACATATCCAGGGGACTGATCTTGTAACTGTAATTCACAGAGAAAATGGTTTATCAGTTTTTCTACTCAAGCTGTCTCTCCCCACTCCCCTTCCCCACTATTTCACACAGCAACAAGTGCCTACACCCATGGCAGTCACAAACCTCAAATGAAGCTGGTCAGACCTCTTGCAGCACTGCTCTCTCAAAGCAGATCCCGAGTCCAGCTGTAAGAAAAATGCTTAAGCATCTAACATGCCTTTTCGTGGAATTTAGGAGATGATGCTAGAAGGCTCTGTTGGCTGACTGCTCAAGTGTTCAGAGCTTGGAATTAGAGAAAAGCCAGGAAAAAATGTGCTTTTGGAGTGCTTTCAATGCACTTTGACTCACTTGAGGTGCATAGTATCAATAGTGCAAGCTGCAGAATTCTTGCTCAGAACTGACTGTTCTGTTGTAGAAACTTTTTCATGCCTTGAAATGTCACATGCTGATCCCAGATGTTAGAAATAATCAAAGCAATGTGACAACTAGAAAACTTAGTATCAAAAGGCAAAATCTGAGCTGCATTTTAAGTATCTTTTGGAAATGCAGATTCAGGGGGGGAAAAGTTTTTTAAAAATCGAGATATCTTTTCAAAAGTATAATCAAAAACAAGTAAAAATATAAAATGGTGAATAATTATAAGAGTAATGAGTTTTAGCTCATATATGTGTCATGACTTCCGTAACACCCCTGATCCTACAGTGGCTGATCATATGTGGAGACATTGTGAAAGTTCAAAATAGACCCTATTGATTACAAAAAGTAATGTGTTTTTCCCAGGTGTACTTTATAGCATTATTTTCCAGCAGAAAATTTCAACTGGGCATTTTCTTTTTGCATTCCATCACTCCGTGATAAGAGGCTTCAGACCTATATTTGTGTTACATCTCTGTAACAGGGTGGTTTAGGCTCTTGTTTAAGAGGAGACTGAGGATGCTCGTATGGAAGTCCTGTTGTTTTTTGCTTCAGGATATATGTCTCAGGAATATATCTTTAAGAAAAACTCCGGAGTCTGAGTTCAGAATTTTGTTTTTCTTGCTGTACTGAAGGCAAAGATAAGCCTTACCTAAAATTGTTCAGATGCTTTCAGACTTCCAGAGAGTTGAGGTTACATCCCAGATTGGTTTGAGGCTGATGCAAACCAAATCCTCTTGTTAGTCCTCCACAACCCTGAGCGATTAGTAATGCTTTGCTAAAAGATAACAGCTTGGGATCGTGGAATTGTGGTTTAGAACTTAATATTTCCTTGGTGTGAGAGTCAGTCCATGACTGGGTGCCTGTTTTGCCTATGGTACAGCACGGAATGAGGTGGGGTTTTGGAAACCCACAGCCTGATTTACAACCAACATAGCCATTTAGTGCCACAGTATTTCCCCCAGATTTGCAAAGTGAACTCAAGGATGTCTCTGGCAGTAAACATGACTGCCACTCACGATTGCTTTTAATAATAATAATTTGAAAATAAATTGTCAGGGGGGATTTTTCCTGATTTCTGTGTAACAAGACTCAAGACTTCACTTGTTTGGAGGTAATGCCTAGCTATGCAGCAAGAGATGATTGGCATGGATTTACTCGGGGAGGGAAGACAGTGGAAAGTCTGGCTCTTAGCACCATGAGGTGATGTGGTTGTGTCTGTCCCACAGACACAGCTAGATCAGCCCTTCTAGATCGAAGTGAGAGCTCGACCCATTGAAGGGCAGAGAGGTCACCTTTAATACTATTTAGGAACAGTTTAGAGAGACTTCTGTTGGGGAAGACATAGATACATTTTATTCGGATTGGAGACAGAGTTGTATAAATAACATCTCAGTGACCCTTCTAATCTCTCTTCCACGAGACAGATAAATTTACGTGGTGCACTCTGACATATAAACCCTGTATTGGACTAAAGTCCAGTGTTCTCTGTCTTACTGGAGCTGGGAGCAAATGCTGGAGGAAGAGGAGAAGGAGACAGCATGCCGTTAAACTTCCTGCCACTAAGAGTGTCCAGGTTGGGGGCTTCCTGAATTAGTACTCATGTTTTATAGGCCTTGGCCTATCTTGCTATCACAATTTTTTTTTAATCACTTTTTTGAGCACACGTGTTCACAGTATTCACAATATTCTCTGATGTTATTTCATAACTTAATTGTATTTTAGTTAAGCTCCCCACTAAAAGCTGGCCCGTTCTGATCATACAGAACCTGCCACGTGATGTTTGCCTTTGTCTCCTCCTCTGGGTTGCACCTTACAGGAGTGTGATTGGTGTGGTCCACAGTGCCTGTGCTGCTCAGTAGTATTTTACTGCTTGGGTTCCACAACACTGAATGACATGTTAGGGAAGGAAATTTGTCATTTCTTGTCCTTAAGGAAACTTGTCACAGGATTGAACTCAGCTTGCTGGTATAAAACTCAAACTTGAGTTTTTATAGCATGACCTTTAGGGTAGAATGAGATAATTTTAAGAGGCCATCGTGCCCCAGGGAAGCCAAAATGGAATGGGAAATGGGGGGGAATCATTAAAAACACGAGTACTAAATTGTTTTTGCTCTGTGTTAGGTTCAGATATTTGTCCTAACATCTGGTTTCTCTACCACTTTCATCTTAAATCTAAGCTGGATTTTCTTAGTAAACAAGCAGCAAATTCATCACTGTGAGCTTTCCAAAAAGCTTTACAAGTTATTTTAAAGATCTTTTTGGATCTTTTATTTTTATTGCACAATAAGCTTCCATTCATGACTAAAGATGCCTGCTTGACGTGTCAACAACCGTTTTTGTTTCCTGCATTTCAGCCATATTCTGTGAAATTGGACCAAAAAACCTATTAAATTAGATATGCCAATAGGAATTGATTTTGAAATGGAGAAAAAATAAATTATTATTCCTTCTGATATTCATACAGCTGTGAATACATCTTGATTCAATTTGTACCAAGCAGTGGGAAAACACTTTTTGAACAGTTTGAAAGCATTTAATAGTCCTGTGATGCACAGTTGATTTACAGCTGAGCTGTACTGGATTTCAGTGCCATGTGTCTGAAAGTTTGAAGGTATGATATGGAAAATTATTACCTTCCCTGTTATTCTGAGTAATTGCTCTCTAATGGACTCTTCCAGCTTTGAGACTGTTTTATTGCTTAAGGTAACTGTTAGCTGATGCCAGTTAATACAGCTGTGATTGTACACCAGCTCCTGGGAGGATATTGTCGGTTCCCTAGGTGACAGAAGCCCTCTGTGCTCTACCCCTCTTAGCTGCAGTTGCTTTCTTAAAACAATTATAAAACAACTAAAGAAATGAAAACCAAAAGCCCTTTCCCTGTAGGAGTGATAGGATAGCAGGAACAGTGGCCTTGCCAAACTGGTTTGGACCATGGTCCATCTAGTTGAGGGCCCTGTCTCAGGCAGTGCTGATCCTGGATGCCTCAGAGGAGACACTGCAGCAGTGTGGTTATGGGCTGGTTTCCTTCTACTGGAGTTTTGTTCACCATCCTCTTCTTTGCTGCAAGGTGTTGAGAATTAATTATTCCCTGGTTAGCTTTATACCATTCATAATGTAGCTTGGTCTTCTGTTTGTCTCTGGTTCTGAGACAAAGTTCCAGATCTCTGTGGGATCTCTTAACCTGAAGTACATTCTCTGCCTTTGCTCATCTCTACCACCTCTGTCTGATATCCCCTCACTTGTACAGTGTCCTTTCTGGCTGGAGTGTTAACTGTAATCCTGATAAAAGGTAACCATTGATCTATTAAACAGGTTTTTGCTATTTCCATTTGTTCACTGCCCTCGAGTCCTCTTTCATGGAGTTTGTAGCATGGGGATGTGCCATCTGAGGTTTCTTGTATTTACCAATAAGATTGATTTTAGGCACTTGACAAAGGAATGGTTTGGGGGGGAGTGACAGTTTTTTTCTGACTGGAAGTGGAGCCTGGTCATCAGCCACAGATGTTAGAAAATTGTGGGTGCAGCTCGTGGCACTGGCAAAGTATGTGGGAAAATTGGGCCTTGGATGAGCAAGTACACATCTGAATAGGTACCTCACTCAGTTAAGCATGCTTTTGTGTACTTATTCCATTCATACCTCGTCCACCCCATCCTTGTATTTTCTTTTGGTCTGAGTGAGGAACCAGATTGTTTCATGTTGAAACTGCATGGGAAGAGAGGAAATATTTTAAATAGTTGAGAAATAAGGTAGTTACAGCTAAGCTGTGAATTACTGAATATGATATCAAGTGCTGAAAGAAAGTAGAATAGACTGAGACTTCTAAAATCACACAAAAACATCTGGAAGAGGAGCTTGACTCCTTTATAAGGTGCTGAGCAGCTGTGAAGGGCAGGTGGCAGCAGAAATTTGTGACATCAGTAGCAAGATGTGCTCTGAAAATACTGTCAGTATCTCTGTCTCTTGGAATTTAATGCTTTTGAACTTTGCAAAAAGGAATTCAAAGTGCTTAACAATTGCCTCCAAAGACTGGTGACCAGTGATTTATCAGCAGAGGAGTTCAGCTCTGCTCGGTGTTACCCAGCAGTTCTCCTCAAGCTGATGCAGAGATCTCCAGAGGCTTGGTGTGTATCTCACTCACTTTTCATTTGTAAGCTCTTCATGGTAGGACATACTCCATCCTTACCTGAACCACGCCAGCCTTTCTTTGTCAAGCTGCTCTTTGTTGTTCAGATATGACTGGACTTTGCTTTGGAAAGAGGTAAGTTTCTTAGAAGATTAGCCCAATGAAAAAAGGTGATCTTCTAGTTTTTCATGAACTGTAAGCTCTGTTTGCCTATGAGATGATCACCTTCTCTCCAAAAGCCTTTTCTGATTAACTTGAACCGACAGAATAGTTACTTGAGTGTCTGATCTTAGCACACCTTCTTACTTGCCTTTTTTCCTGTAGGACTGTTTAGTATGAAAGCAGTTTGACCCAGACTCCTCATGTAGAGCATGCTGTGCAGGGTGCTGTCAGAGTGAGGATTTCCTCTCTGGTTTAGTAAAGCTGCAGTTGCTGGTAAGGCAGAGCAGTTACCAGTTTGGACTGGGGTGCTGAGATGGGGCTGAACAAGCTGCTGCAGCGTGGGCAGATGTAGTTGCTTGGCTCTGCTCTAACCCTGCTGTGTAGGAGAGAATGTCACCTCTCAGCACCATGGAGGGAGGCTCAGATTCAAGGACAAGGAGTGGCGGTATTGGCAGCTCTGGGTTGAAGAACTAGGCTTAGTTCATTAGTTAGTTAATTATTTGAAACACTAATGGGCTGCTCTGTGTCAGGATGTGTGGGCCGGTAAGGTCCCTCTCCGTACTGAGCCGGAGATACAAATGAAGATCCAAGCAAGCTTGTTTCGCTGTGCTTGAGCTGTAATGAAGCTGTAGCTTCCTACACACATTAAAGGGGTTGAGATATGCTGTATGCTCTAACGTACAGCAGTGGCCACTCACCAAAGTGTTTCCCATCAGGGATGGTGAGAAAAGAGGGAAAGTGGGCAGCTCTTTCCTCACTGTTTCAGAAGCAGTGCCTTTGGCAGTGGTGGTGGTAGTGAAGTCCCATTCCTGTGGCAGCACAGATACTTTACTTCTCAGGCTTCTCCAGATCAGGCTTTTAGCCCCACTTCTTCCCTGTTCCATTCTGGGACATTTTGCCCAAGTGGAATGAGTGTAGGCATGTCCGAGACTTTCTAAAATGCTGTTGGCTATTTACGTGTCCAGACACGCTCAGAGAAGTAGTAACAGAGCACGTGGTCAGTTTGTCACACTCTGGGCGTATCAGACTCTGTGTGTGAGTTTATGTTCGCGTTTTGCCCAGTGTGCAGGCACAGTGGGGATAATCACAGATGGCCTTTTTCTGAATAAAGGAAAGAGGAGCCAGTAGTAATTCTTCTACAGGGGTACGTAACTGCCCAGGGACCTTTGTTGTGGGTGCATAAGACTTTGTTTCTGTGATAACTAAGTTGCAGCAAGGGAATTCAGCGGCCTTCCTGAGGGGAGATACAAATGGTGTGCAGGTTGGGGAGCGAAGAAATTCAACGGAAGGGAGGGAGCTGCATCATGCTACAGGACAAAAAAGCCCAGAAAATGATGTTTTGAAACAGGGTGATGCACATCTATAGACTAATGCTGAGAACAGAGAGGAGTTTAGGGGGAGGGCAGGGCTGTCACTGAATGATCCAAGCCATAGGAGACCTGTCTAGTTAACAGAGCAGTAAATCTGAGCTTTCCTGTGTATATTTATTTTCACGTCACAATCTGTTTAAGAAAGAAAAGCACATTCTAATTGCACTCTAAACAAGGATTTCTCCTTCAGCGTTTTACAGCTGTTTCTCGTATGCCGTGCCAAGCTGATCTTGGTGAGATGTTCTAGCACAGCGTGGACATGAGCCCAGTGGGAGGATGTTTCTTCTGCTGCGTTTTCATTCAGTGTTTCAAGGGGCAGTTGAGAGACTGTTTTGCTCCTTCATAAAGGTTTATAATTCACAAAGCCCATTACCATGTACGGAGCTGCACATCTGCCACAAAGCACTCTGGTGGCCCAAAGAATGTGCTCAGCGAGAAATAAGATGATTTTGTAGTAAATGCTGCGATCTGACTGGAATTAACTTCATTTAAGACTGAAGAGCAAAGATAATAGATAAGATAATGGCTGCTGGAAAGGTGATACCGGCAGCTGAGTTGAGTTTCAGTACCTGTGACAACTCAGAGCAGCGCGAAATGCTTTGGGCTGTAACGCATCCAGTTATCAGATACAAGTAGAGCAGCAGCCCAATGATTCAATCCTGACAGTTGGGATAGCGAGGACAGTGTGAGCAGCAGCAGCAGGGACGCTCGTTCCCTGTGGCAGAGTTTAGTAAGAAACCCCCCTTTCTGTGCCTCCCCTGCCGGTGGCTGTGGGATGCGGGGCCAGCCCGGTGACCACGGCACGGCGCTGCACCACCCGCCTCTTCCCGCCTCGTCTAAAGCTGCTCAGCAGCGAGAAATGACACTTAGAAACCGAAATGTGCCGAACTTACACTCTTTGCCTTCATTAGCGCCCTTACGTGAAAGGCCAGCTTTTTGGAAAGCAGAATTCTTTCACGTGTAGATGTCCGTTGCAAAATGCACGTTTGAAAACTAGCCTGCTATTTGTTAATTTAAAGCAAACAAACCAGTGATTCTGGAGATAAAAATATTCCAGTTGAATAATCAGATGTACCATAAAGTCCCTCTGGACTAAGACATCTTACTAGTGGCATCTCAGCTAATTTTAGACTTTCAAATTAAAACCATTTCTGCTGAGAGGCCAAATGTAGGCATGTTCTTGAGTTAGTGGAAAGAGATACTTCCTAAAGGTTGATTCAGCCACCTAAGATCTGAAGTTGTGTGTGTCTCTCCTGACTCTTGAAAAAGGCTCTGATTCTCCCAAATTAGACAGAATGAGTGCAGGACTGAATTTAAGTGTGAAGTTTTGGGAAGGCTTTGGTGAATTGAGGTGCAGACTTTCATAAGCTTTCAAAAGAGGATGGAGTCAGCCTGGTACTTTTTGGCACAAAAGGCCAGATAAAGAATTGTTAAAAGGCTTGAAGAACCTCGATAAAGGCTGACAGTCACGTTATTCGAAACTGCTTCAAAAATTATTTTTCTCAAATGGAACAGTATGAATCCTGCTGACTTTCAGTGAACCTTGTATTCCAGTTCCCTCTGTGATGCATTGCCCACAGTACACCACAGTTCCTGTATTTGTGTTTTGTGAAATGTCCTCTTGATCAGTCTGTTACTGGGGTCTGGGAGAGCCCTGCTGACCTGGTAAGAGTCTGTACAAGGCAGGTGAATGACAGCTCAGGGGATGCTGCATTTATCTTGGGAAGTGGCATCATGTGGAGGTTCCCAGACGAGATGCAGTGCTGAATATATTTCAGTTTTCAGATCATAACAGACTTTCATGTCTGAAGTAAGTACTGCATGGAACATTAGGAAGAACAGGAATTCTTGTCAGAACAGTCTACCAGGACATCCTCAATAGAAGCTTTGGTGTATGCATTAACAGATGAATGAAAACAAAAGTTATTCAATTATTTTAACGGTTTTTCATCAAAACCACATCAGGGACATCATCCTCTGCCAGTTCCGTTGGAGAATTTGTAAGAATCAGTCCCAGAGAAAACCCAGAGAATAAAATATGCTTGAGTGAAGTCAGTCACAGTCCAGGTTCATGAATGCAAAAAAGCATCCCCCATTTGCTAAACAAAATATTTTCCTGCTTTGCTTATTTTCAAGTTCCCATGCCAGTTATCTAATGTTACCTATTAAAATTTTAGATGTAAAAATATCCTTTCATTTGCTCTCGTAGTATGAACTGTATTTTTTCTGTTTATTCAGTTAGAACAGAATCTGGCTGCTTCGTTGTTTAACAGTGTTCTCTACTTCAGCCTAGTAAGCAGTCATTTAGCTTTAGTTAAATATTATCATTTTCTCCTCCTCCTCTGAAAAAATGGAGAAGAAAGAAGTTCTTTTGAAATTTTGACTCACACCCAAGGGCTTTGTAAAACTGGAATGTGCAATTAACATAAAACCAATTCTTCGTATCTGAAGTTGTGGGGGAAAAGGCAGAACTGATTCTTGATGCCTCTCTTGTGCAACCCAGCATTCCTTCAGAGTAGAAAGATTCCAGTATTAGTGGAAAGCGTTTTTGTAAGACATCTCAGCCCGTGCCAGCACGGCATGTAATGCACACCAAGCAGGCTAACTCATGAAGAAAAACATGTTTACAGAAACTGAAATGACTTCTTTGTTGTTTACTCGTGAAAAGGAGAATGGCGTCAGGAGTACTTCGAGAGAGAATCTTGCTTTTGAATTGCGACTGAACCAGCACTGCAGTGTGACTGGGCAGGATTTCCATGACCTTGAGACCGTTCCAGGAGCTGCTGAGCAAATGCCCCATCAAAGAGTTGATCTGTGGCACAGAGAGAGGCATTGTCATCTAAACACACGGCTGTAAGGCTGGACTTAGCGCTGCCCAGTCACCCCACGGAGGGTGAGTCACTGCTGAGCAGCAGCAAACCCTGCTGGGAACATCGCCCACCTCGACAGCACTTCAGTCTCCTCTTCTCATGCTGATGGATCAAGCTCACCTGACTAGTTCGGTGCTTCAGCGCATTCTCTGGATTGAAATCATCAGCAACATGTGAAGGTTTACATGCAACTGTGCTGCTTGGGCTGTGCTGACCCTCTTATAGCACATTGTAGAAATCTTTCTCCCAGTTACAGGATTTTGGAATTCCTCTGGTTATTTTCTGTTCACTTTTACCTGCTCCCCTCTGGGGATCTGTAATTGCTTCTGAATTTTTTTACCTCTGATAGATATGCATCGTCAATACTTGTTAAAGGTGGGGTTTCTTTTCTTTCTTTTGCTTTGTTTTGTTTTGTTTTCCCTAAAGAGTGATTTGTAATTCATGCACTGGAGTTGTCTTTTGGCTCCAGGCTTGAGATGGTGGAGATCCTGTGCACAGTGAGTGCAGGCACTGTTCCCTCTCTGCTCACCTGGCTATGGAAGGTGTTTGAGTATTGCCTATGCAGTCAGTCAGAATTACATATTTGTACCTTTTTTTTTCCAGTAATAGCTGAGTGTTTCCCAGCATTACCAGGATCTGTGGGTACGCTGACAGTACCTGGACAGGAGGCAGCTCAAGACAAGAGAAGGGGAAAAAATTGCAAAATTAAAAATACTGATTGTAGAGGAAGATTTACCTTCACCTGGTAGAATAGCTGTCCAACAGGGCTTCCAGCTACATGCTGGAGGTGAAGTTGTCACCATGAGCGGCATTATTGGAAAGTATTTGTGTTGTGACTGTCCAGCCAGCCCAGCTCTGAGTGAGTAATTTGTGCGAAGAGCAAGGCACGAGTATGTACCTTTTTGTTTGGTTTTTTTTTTTCCTACAAAGAGTAGGGAATGGGGAGAGGGGTGGTTCACTCACGAGTTAGACACCACTTACTGTGTGTTTCCCTTAAAGAGCTTGCTCGGGCAATTTTGCAAACACAGCTCTTTTAAGGCTTGTCATATGATTTTTGCTCCTCATCCTTTCATCTTCTTTCTGCTCCTGGGTGGTACTCCTTGTCTTTGGTCCTCTAAGTTTTCTCCCATTTTAACAATAGCATTCTCTACTTTTTACAGGATCTTGTGTTACAGGCTCTTCTGGTTTATTTTAAACTTTACATTATTCTTGTGGCATGAAGTTACCACTGTTTGCAAGTGGGGAAACGGGCACTGAGTCCACAGACCTCTTGGCCCTCCTTGGTGTGCCTTATACACAAAGTTGTTGTATGATAGAACCTCTCCTAACTTCCATCAGAGAAGAGTTGTTTGGCCAAATGCTCTTTCTCCTGCCCCTGTGGGGTTTCTCTGTACTGCACATTTACTAGTGATTTCTCCATATAGCCAAGGAGTGTATTTTCTGGAAAAACTTCTGTGTAGCTGAATAGATTTGCCTTCATCAGGCTGTATTTTCCTACTTTCTGTCCTTACTTTCATCCCGTGCATTTGCCTGTGCTTCCCTCCTTAAACAACAAATAGCACTGTGTTCTGCAGGATCACTGCTGTCTTCTTGCCTTCCTCCTTCAACCACCATTCTAGGATGCATCTCCCATTCTTTCTCCCCGGATTAATGAAACTTTGCTTTTCCAAACCGAATGTCAATTTTTTACTTTCTAGGCCTTTCCTCCCCTTACTTTTCCTCTGACTAACTGGAGTGATTTCTTTCTTCTCTTTGTGTCCGCTCTGAAGGCAGCAGCTATTCTGGCGCTTTCTCTGCTTCAGCAGTGGAAGGTGAGTGACTGGACAAACATGGCCACATAGCTTGCCTTGTACTGCCCTCAGCATGGCCAGGAGACAGAGAGACTGGGACAAAGAAATAGCAGGGATAAGATAGCTGGGTTCATGGAGGAACGTGGGGATGACTCACACGGCATCAGAAGTGTGACACAAATTGGTGTTGCAGCAGTAGCAACTGCTTCATCCTCAAAAGCTGATGGCTCTGTGGGAAGCAGATTGCAAATGACTCAGTTGGCTTTGCTGACTCCTGCACAAGTTTGAATGAAGCCCAGGCTGACCTCAGAGGTCTGCAGTGAGTTCATCCTATTGATGCACACAGCTGGGAGATGTCTGAATCCTGTCTCTGGGTGCAGTGCTGGCAGGAGTTAAGGTTGCTGCCCTGTGCTCAGAGCAGAGCACGGGCGAAGGCTCCCTGTGAAATGGTGTTTCAGAGAAAGGCAAGGCACACACTCCACTCCTTTTCCTTTGCTCTCCTGCACCCCAGTTCACCATGTCTTTCTGTTTCATGAGTGTGTACAAAATCAGTGGGTATCTGCCCTGTTTCTGGCACAAAAGAGCCTGGACTTCTGTGACTGCTGTTGGACACTGCTGCTAATGTGTTGCATCCCTAGTGTGGCTCTTTCCCTTATTCCTCACCCTTTCATAGATGGCATCACTGTGAAAAGTAGCGTGAAATGGATGTTGGATCAAAACAGATAAAAAATGAACAAATAGGGCGGTGTCGGGCCAGTTAGCGGGATTTAATATCTGGCAATGCCATGGTTTGATGAAGTACTGAAGAATAGGCATGCAGTTAGTTTAGCGTGGTTGTAAGGAAAGTGCCTCTTGTCCAAGAAATCTGACGTCAGATTTCCTTGAGGTTATGAGGTTAATGGATTGAGGTTTTCTTAAAAAAACCTCCAACAATCAAAAACCATAAACCCCCCATCACACACTGTGTGATATTTCTGAAACATTTGCTAAAGAGATAAAGTGCTGTCTCAGAGCAGCTGACAGTAGCAAGTAGAAAGTAGGTGGATCCAATGGGTTTGCGTATGGAGTGGTTAGTTAGGTATGTTAGTTAGTTATTGGTTAGTTAGGCCTTTTAATACTTGAGGCTGGAGCTTTTAGAGTGTCGATGATAGAACTTTCTGCATGATACGAAGGTGGATCCAGTGCCAAGTAATGACAAGAGCAGAGCAGTGCAACAGGGACCTTGTCAGTCGCTCATCAAATTGGAACCCACTGAGAGAAAATGATTTCAGCACAGCCTGGCAGTCGGTGCCACAGCTGGTGGGGCAGACAGGCAGCAGCCTCAGGAGAAGGGAGGGACACCTTGTCCCGGAAAGCCTGAACTCTCTGGGTGGCTTTGCAGTTGTGGGGAACAGTGGCATTACATGCAGTGAGGGGTTGCAGATGTTGTGCTTCTTCCAGTAGAAAATTGCAAGTTTGAGAGGAAGAAACCTTCCTGGACCTGAGTGTTTTGCCTTCTAGCTTATCAGAAAAGTGACTCAATGACAATAAAACTACATTAAAGGATTCTTAATGCAGCAGAGAAAAGCAACCCCCCAGGAAAAACCGAGATCAGACAAATAAAATTAAAAAAGTAATAAATTCTTAATAAAAGATATAAAGAATCCCTGGAACCAAGTGAAGGCTCTTGGCCTCTTGAAATCAAGACTGGATGCTTTTTTGGCAGTTGTGTTCAGCTAAAGCATGAGTTTACAGGATCAGAGGTAACTGAGAGAAATTCAGGGTCAGGCAGTGGGATTCAGGAGGTCCCGCAGTCTTTTAAAAAACAAAAGTCTTAAAAAATTGTATCACCTAAAGCACAGGGTCAGGCACAGAGCCAGTTTTCTCTCGTGGTAAAGGCAGATGTTAATCATATCGCATTCCTGCTGACCTTCACCAGATTTTCTTTGTCATCCTTAAAAGGATCAGATTTAGCTCAGTGGGAGGATTTTCATTGGCTACAGTGAAAATGGGTGAGTCAAAATAGCACTACTTTACTCCCAGATAGTGCTCTGGTTCGATAGTGTTCACTTCAGATATCAAGTGTGAGGAGTTCACTAATATGTTCTTATACAGGCAGCCCTTTTGCAGGACCTGTTAAATCACTGGAATGCAGTTATTTGACTGATTATCTTTGCAAGAGCTAGCACAGAAATTAGAATTTGGATATTGCATTTGCCGGTGTCATTTGGTAACAGTTGCAATAAATTTGATGTATTCCTACCCATCCAAATTCACTGAAAGATCAGAATCAGAGTTGTTTATATTTGCATGATTCAGTTGTAATTGCTTTCGTGTCTTCACTGCTCTTTCCATGGAGTTCTCCTTGGACTTTTGAGTTTGAAGAATTGTTTTCAAAAGCGGAGTGCAGGGAAAAGGGGGAGGATAGATGCAGAGAGGGAGAAAGCTTGTCTGCAAGGCAGATTTTTTTCCAGGCTCCCACAGCTATACTAAAAAGCATCTGGAGACAAGTTAAAAAAGGTATTCCTGCTCTCAGCACAGAACTCACTCTTGGTCATAAAACCAGCATAGCTGGTGGTGCCTAACAACAGACTTGGGCAGCTCTTGCTCGAGCATTTCACCAGGTTATTGTGGAACAGATAATCTCTGCTCTCTCCTTATGCCAGTTCCTGATCAGTGTCCAAACTGCTGCTTTTACTACCTGTGCCCCAGTGACTGTGAGAAGAGATGGTATTTAATTTGAGAATAGGTTATGTTTGTTTTGTGTGCTGTTGGACAAGTAGTCTCTGCAGGCCTCAGCAAGAATCTCTGTCTTCCATTGGATGCGCGTGCAAAATTCCCATGAAAGCTGATGTATCCACAGTGGAAGAGGCCCGGGGGAGCTTTGTGGCTCGGAGCAGTGGGCGAAGGGGCTGCCAGGTTTCTGTCTGTTGCTGTGTGCACAGCACACGCTGCAGCCAGGACACAGACAGAGCTGCCACGAGAGCCAGCGGGAAGTCTCAGCTGCCCTATCCTGTGTGAGCAGGAGGGGAAGGGACTGTGCTCCTCTGGGTGGTGAGAAATAGCAGAAGTAGGGGCAGTGAGAGGAGTGGTACCTAATGGGGACAGTACACCTGAGCCTCACAGCCTGCTGCTGCCTTGGAGAGGATCTGGTGGGCTGTGCTGGTGGCTGGGGTGCTCTGTGAGAGGGGATGCAGTGTAGTGCCTGCATGGCTTGTTACAGCTCTGTGGGAGAGGGAGTCATTTACTGTAGGTTTCTCTTTGTACTCCTGTTCCCTCAGGAGCCGCCACATTCACCCCAAACTTGGAGTTTGTCTGCCTCAGTACTCGGAACTCTCAGTACTCTGAACTGAGAGGTGCCTGCAGGCTGATGGAAAGGAAAGAGGTTAGACATAAGAACAGAGAAGGAGGAGAAGGTGTCACTCCTAAGAGAATACCAGAAAAGTTGTTTTGGACTCCAAGGGCTCAGGGAAAGACAACAGGGCTGGATGGATCATTTCAGGTGAACGATTGCATTAGTAACTTAGCCCTCTATGTGTGTCTGAACTGTCTGGGCCTAGAATTTATCCAGAATTTCCTATACATCCTGTGCAATCATATTTTAGTGTACAGGATCTACTCTCAACACCCTCTCTTCAGCAAGGTCTTCTCGTATTTCCTGGTGTTGGAAAGCTCCTTGATAACATTCCTGTCTCTTGTTGACTATCCAGAGTGCCCACAACAGGAGTGAAGTAGTTCCCTTCAGTATTGACCCGAGCCATAATAACCCTGAGAATTTGCTAGAACTAAACAAAACCAAGTGGTAGCAGAAATGTAGTGTTGTGTGAATGTTGCTCTTCAGAATTCTGTCGTCACCTGCATTTGAGGCAAAGCAAACGGAAAGAAGGCGGCTGTTTCGTTCCCTGTGATGAAGGTGTTGGGATTTGTCTGATATCAGACTCTGCCTTCCTGTCCTTGAGTTGTCACTTGAGTTTTACAGCAGACACACAGAAGTATAAATTCCTGCTGTTCAGTGAATCAGGATCTAGCGTAGTCCAGCCACCAGCATGTAGTTGGTCCCTTTGGCATTGAAACTGCTTCATCTTCCTCCTTATCTGAGTTTGAAGCATCCCTGTGGTTTGTCCAGGCTCCATCTGCATGGTGCCGTGCATGTGGCGCCTTTTTTTTTTTTTCCTGAAGGACACAAAAAGGTTAACTGTTAAATCACAGAAAGACTGACAACTTGTGTCGTTGGAAAAATTAAATTATAATAGTACAAATAGTGTTTTCCAAGTCTATTTTTTTTGATGAAATGACAAAAATTTCAAGTCAGCCCTGGTAATTATACTAAGCAAATCAGTGCACAGTGGGATCCAGTGCAAAATTAAACGAGCTACAGTCTTACGGACAACCTAGAAATGCATTCCTCAATGTCAGAGCCATCCACTGGTTCCTCCAACCTATTTTTCAACCACATAAGATTTAATTGTTGCAAATGGAATACTTGTTCTACAGAAGTCCAATAAATCTGCAGTCTGTCTTCCCAGTAATCAATCACAGATTGTGAATTGCATGAGGAAAAATCTATAAGATATGTTCTTCATGTCTAGTATGTTGGGTTATTTTCATGTCTTGTGGTTTGAATTTGGCCACTGTCATTTTAGAGGAATTTCCTGCCATCTGCGTTCAATTGAATTTTCTCACAGATTTGGGCTTGCTTGTAAATACTGGGATCTGGCAAAAGGAGTATCTTTGTTCTTCAGGGGCATATTCAAAAACCGTTAACATGGTGTTGGCAATGTGCTGGGTTAGGGAAGATCCAGGAGATAAAAAAGGTATAAATTCCTCCTTCCCCCTAACGGCTGATGATTTATCTGGGTAGGAAAAAGAGCAACGAGTGCATACGTTTGTGGCACAGTTTTATCACAACCTATCAGGGTATTTAAGATTTTGCTCGTTATTAGGGTGTTGGTCTTGCTGTCTGCTTGTGACCACGTACGCAGGCAATAGGCTGAGTAGCTGAAATATTACATCAAATTCCTGGGATGTTTCATTGCACAGTCCCAAACAGATTGGGAGTCAATTTACCACCAGCTCTAATTTGTGTTTTGGCTGCTGATTTTACATTGCGAGTTAATACCCAAACAGTGACATTAGCATATATAGATTCTTAGAAATCACATGTACCTCGGGGCAAAGGGGCTGCTCCATCCTCACTTTAACATATCAGCTGCAGTGCTACAAGATTCAAGGTAATCTCATCGTCCTAGCTGAAAGCTGGAGAGAGACCCTTCTGCATTCCTTCTGAGAAGAGTGTGTATAATCAAATAAAAAAAGATCCAAGCATTGAGGATCAAGTTTAAACCAACAGAATCAAAACAATTCAGAATGGAGTTTATTGCTGTCTTGAGCTCAGCCTCACAACGAGAAATAACAGATAAAATGGATTTACGTGTGTACTCAACTGTGTTACTCACTAGACATGGAAGAGATGTCCCAACGCAGAAGGAACCTGCTTCAGTTTATCTCATTTTGCATATTTCAATTTGTCAGACTTCTTGTTCTTTGAGCATAAATCAAGGGCAGTTCCAGCCTTGCTGTGAAATGCAGGCTTGTGAAAATGATGACAAGGGCTTCTAGATTTATCATGTCTCTGGTTGCTTAACAGTTTATTCCATTTGTAGGTGGAAAGTTGTGTTTTCTAATTACCAGTTTCTCAAACTAATTTGGTCTTCAAGAGCGGGTTATTTCATCCTGTGTGGCACTGGGCCAAGATTAGGTCTTCCCCAGTTCCTTTAAACTCGAATCGTGCATTTAAATATGTGCAACTGCCTGGAGTTCAGGACAGTGATCTGTTGGTAGTGCAGCAGAAGGAATCCTGCTTCTGCTCCCTTAATTTTGCAGCAAGGGGCGAAACAAGTGTTTTGGCCAGGGATGCCCTTGGAATGTCTCAGTGTTGTTTAGCCTTTGGTTTCTGTAGCAAGGATTTTCCGAATTCTGTCAGCTCCTGAAAGCAGTCCTGTCTAAGATGTTAAACAACAGCTCAGCCCAGGGAGTAGGGGATGTCATTTTTGCATAATTCATCTTTTAGAAGAACTGCAGCACGAGAATCAAGGTGTTGTTTTCAGTATTGCATTTTCCATGGTCTGGAAATAGTCAGGCACCAACTTGCTCCTTGTAGTTGTTGTGGACTTAGAACTCACAGGCTTTGTTCCTGCAACCTCTGCTCTGCCCAGGGATGGTGAGATCGAGCTGGAACAAACCAATTTCATCTTACTGGCATGAGCAGCTGCGCTTGCATTTGCATCTCTGGGTGCTTTTGGGGCAGGCAGCTTGACGAGCAAGGAATGGTGTTCGCCCCAGTTACACAGGAAAGTTGCTGCCTTGCGTGAATCCTGGGGAATGCTTGCACTCCTGCTGGGGGCAGGCTGACAGTGTGAGTAAATGGGCATAATTCAGCTGACTCAGGCCAGTCTTGTGTGGTTCTGCCATGTGCCTTTTGGGGTGCTGGTGTGTCACCCTGGCACGGACGTGTTCATGGCCTGGGAACAGGTCATGGAATATTCCCCCAGGGTTCACCTGTATCCTGGTTTATCTTTCTAAATGTTTCAGATCTTACTGATATTTTGGAGGGTTTATCCAGTTCTTGCTGGGCATATTTTTCTTTCCTCTTTCCCTGTTACCTTATTTTTTTATATTAGTCTTCCTATCATAATGTTGATGTAGATATTTGTCATTTTGGAGGCTATTTCCAGTGATGAAAATGTATTTTAATTAAGTTATAATACATTGGGCAGCAGTATTCTGCCTTGACTAAGAAACTGAGGTCATTACTTTATGAATAAATAGATGTTTATTCACTACTTTTATTTTTAATACGGAATTACTGTATTAGCAAAAATTACCTATTTGGTAATTTGGTTGACAGCAAAGCCCATGATAAACATCTGGAAACACACCTTCCAACTTTAAGGCATGACTCTGAGAAAGAGAGGCTCCTTTATTTAAGTAAAGTTTCCAAGATTCTCTGGATCACCAGTTTAATTTGCTTGTTTACCAAACAAAGGGTTGCATTTTACACAAGCCAAATGAGCCTGGCACTGCAAATAAAAAACAGATTACATTCGTTGCCATTAGTCACTCAGACTTAAAGGGCAGCTCCTCCCTGAAAAGCAGCTCTGAAAAAGGCATTGAAGATTTCCATGGGCTTTGTCCCTTACTATTTTCAAAGCATAAGCACTAAAGCAATACTTTTATTATCATATGTCAGACTTGCACAAATTAATCTTGTTGACTGACCCTACTAATAAAGTGTTTCACATTTGACAGGCATGTCTTCTGTTCACTTACACAGTCCTCTCTGTGCAGGTTTTGTCCCTGATTATGCTGAGGCAAATCTGGGTTCTCATATAGTCAGGGAGAGCTGAACCCTTTATTTTTTAGGGAATTTTTCATTTTGAGTGGATAAATGATGGATGGGATAAATCTTCAGCATTTAGTTCCAGTGATTAGATCACATCATGTCCTGAATGAATCCTGTTGTTTGTTCCAATGTCCCTCTGCTTTGGGTATAATATTTCTTGCTTTGTCTTTGGGAAAGTTGATAATTTGATTTGTCCCTGATCATTTGTCTTTATCAGTAATCCTGCTATCCATGTGTTCCCTCTTCACACATGAAGTTATTTTCCTGTCTCAAACAACTGTGTCCCTTTCTTCTCCTGGATTTTCCAAGCACACCAGGCCCTCACTGACTTCATCTGCACAATGCTCTTCATCTAAGGCTCTACTGGAGACCAGTAAAACCTGTAGGGAATTAGCTGACAAAGCCAGTTGTTATTGTTATTTCCTAAGAAAACATGCTTGCATTTTCTTCTTCTTTCTCTGAATAGCTAAATGATCTTAACAATAGTTCTCTTGTTCTTTCTCCTTTATTTGGTCCTCCCTGCCATTTTGTATCATGAAGTTGAACTGCTGATATATCTTGTACACTGAAGGGTATCTGTCAGGCTTCTCACGTGTGGTTATTGCACAAAAAAAGAGCATCGCTTTAAGACTCTGTGGTTTTGATAAGAGCAGGATGCTTATCCTATGGATAGTGAAAGATTCCTAATGGTCTTAATCATCCAGTCTGGCTTCCAAATGCCCGGGTTTTGTTGTAATTTCGGTAAGTAAATTATTGTTGCTGGGAAGCTGCCCTGGGTGTGCTAATTCAATTTAATTTGGATCCTGAGCTATATCTCATTAAGAACATAGACAGTCTCTGCTGAGGTATTGTGTGAGTGTGAATCCTTGGGGATTCTCCACGCAGAAGTTTCTGACTGATGTCAAGGGCAAGGTGCCCCAGCAACACGGGGCAAAATAACCTGGAGCCTTGCCTTAATGTCCCACTGTAAACCTTGGAATTGCAGATGATGATGTCTCCTTGAGATACTTGTGAGCTACCTGGTGAAATCAGATGAGCAGCTACAATTTTGCAGGTAGCCAAATTTGCATTTGCTCAAGCCAGTTGGATATATATCCTGCTTCTTTTAATGTGACTGTAGGGAAGTTGCTGTGTTGTCAGTAAAATACTCATGTGGCTTAGTAGACTGAGCTTCAGAATAAGTCACTGGAGATGGCTATGCTAAAACCTCTTTTAGATAAAACCAGGAGTAAAAACTAATATTCCTGTTAGAGGTTTGGACGGATCTTCACCAGAGGGTTCTGTTAAAGGTGCCATAAATCTGTGTGCTTGAACTTCTTTTGCCCATCTGAAATTCTGACACGAATGGCATTTACCATTGGAAAGTACTTTTGCATTGCACTTACCTGTCTCGGCTTTCATAGAGGCCAAATGCTTGAGTGCAAGCAGGTGAGTAATTTAAACCATTGTGGACTATGCACAATCCAGAGAATAAACAGATAATTAGATAGTATAAATCAGCAATAAATCTGTAGAAGAAAAACATGTCAGCTAAAAGATTTGATACCTTATCCATATAGTTTTCAAAGACGTGCACATTTCATCCTCATACAACCATCTTATAATTTAAGTCAGAATGTGTCTCTGAAGTCAGTATGCAGCCCTGAGAGATAGAGGGGGCATGGGAAGCACCATTGCAGAGAGTGAAAAGCTCCACAGTAGGGTATCTGTGAGTGATGCAGGGATCTCTGACTCCAGCCATGTTATTATTATTTTTTATGATGTGTGACTTGTGCTGTGGCAGATTAGAAATATGTTTTTTGGAAGCTCAGAGAGGCGTAGATACATAAAGTTCTATGAAAGTGTTTAAAAATGAGTGACATTTCCTAATTATATGCATTAATTTCTTCTAATTTTTTGGGCTATTGCTTCATTTTGTGGTTCTTGATAAACAATTGGTTTTATTTAAACTGAAGCTCTGTTCCTCTGAAACCTCAACCTCCTTGTGAGTTGGATACACAACCCATCATTTGTGGGCTCACACAGTCACTGTGGGGTTGTTCAGGAATAATGTTATCACGCGTCTTGCTTGGTGTTAAGTAGGAAACTAAAGAAGCAGTTCAGGATAAAAAGAGAGAGCCTGTATTCACAGAAGAAAATTATAACTTCAAGCCAGCACCTTTGTTCGTGTAAAGTTGAGAACCTTGGAGGAAGAGCAGTTGAAATGCTGAGTTAGGTTTGTGTGTGAGCTCACAACAGGATGCAGAAAGTGTGGAGCTGTCAGGTCGTTCTCAGCACGAAAGCTCAGTTGCCCTGAAACCAGTGAAGGGAACTGAAGTCGAGGCAAACACCCGGCACAGGCAAGCTCTCAGAAATCATCCTTTGGCAAAAAGTCTGCTCTGGACTAATCCTCCTCCAAGTGACACTGATATTATCAAGAGACAAGAGGGCTGTGGCTGTTCCTCTTCAGCTATTAGTATTAAACCAGCATGACTATGGGAGAGATCACATTGCATCTGCTGGGAGAAAACCCTCTGGCTTAGACTCCCTTTGTGCCTGGTGGAAGAGACAGTGTAGGGCTGCTATATTTGGGTAGGGAATGTTACCGTACTATCTTGACTTGCAGGCTCTTCCCATGTAGAGCTCCTTGGAAATGATGTGGTTAACAGTCTATTTGTTTAAGAGGTAAGGAGGGGGGAGGGAAATTAGTATCAGATAAAAACGTATATGTGTGTGTGTATGTATAAATTCCCAAAGCATTCACAGCCAGCCACTTAATAGTTTTCATTGAATTAATTTTAAAATGTGAACCTTGTTTCCTTTATTTAATGGAACAAAACGACTTCCATATTCTTGCCTGTTACTAGCAGGGTTTATATAGCATTCTGCAAACAAAGTAAGCATTAAAGTCCCTTTTGCCCATCTGTGGAATGAATAATTTTGTGCAAAGTATTTATTATAAGCACACGATACACTTAAACTTTTTACTGTAGTGGTGACAGATCCAGCACAGAACTGGATTGTTAAGTAGCAAGCACACCACGCTCCTATACTGTATAAAAATTTACTGACCTTTCTAAAGGCTTATGGCTTCAAAGGAAAATGTTAGCTCACTTGGCTAACTTTGGGGTGCTACTTAAAACGATTCTGGATGTTGGAAGTAGTGTGTAAGAGGCTGTGATGAGTTTCAGTTAGAATGGCACAACTTCCTGAAGGTGAACGGAAAGGAGAGGCCACCCCTGTACTCCCTGGGGAGCTGCACTGGGCAGCAGCTGGGTACCACTGGGGTAGATACTGAAACATCCTTGGGAACCACCTCAAAAAAACTTCTAAGATTTCCTTGGTATTGGACAGAAGTTGGGACTAACCCAGAGGTGACGTGTCACAAGTACCTCTCGCTAACGTAGTTGCTTTTAGGATGATTCACAGGAGGTTGCTGTAATGTACTAATGCACACACACAACAGTTCTGTTTGCGGTAAGCTGAAGTGGTCCCTTGCCTTCTGTGAGTTGCGTTTTCTTTTACATTCCAGCTAATTGCTCACAGAGTTGCACTCCCCCCACTCTGGGATTCAGTATGTGCTTAACGTTCAGCTGTCTTGTCAGAACCCAGAGTGTGGGCTCCCCAAAACATCCTTCGCATGGGTCTGTTTGCAGAGAGCCAAATTCATGTGGGGTCATGAGGAGATGAGGATGTGAGGATGAGCCGCAGCCAGAGAAGCAGACACCAGACTGGAGGGAGTCTGAGTGGGGATGACACACAGGCCCTGCAAGGGTTCTTGGAGGTGACATCAGTCACACCACCATGGATTTCCTCTAACCTTTGTTATGCTCACCTCTGGATTTGGCCTGAGGGCTCTTGGACATGGCAGCAGGGACTGCTGGTGTAGTTTGCCTCTCATGGTACTGGTATTACTGATTGGAGGGAAAAAAGAGCCAAGTTTTAGTTAAAGGTATTTGAAAATATATTTCCAATGTTTTCTGGCAGCCAAAGCATCAGAATCCTTTCTCTTTCGCCTTTTCAGTCTGCTGCCCTCACCATTTGGAATGAGTTGCCTGCTATGCCTTTACATCCAGTTGCAGGGTCAATCCTGTCTCCAGAAAAACCTCTCCCTCATTTATTTGAACTTCCCAGGGATGAGCGTTCAGGAACAGCATCTCAGCTGTCCTTTCTCCACCTGTCTGTTCCCATTTCCAAGTGCTGTTTTCTGTTTGGTTGTTTGAATCATATCTGCAGTCAGTGGTAGGGAATTCATGCCACAAATCCCTCGTGCATCACACCCTTTATTGTCTTGATAGGGCTGATGCAGTTCAGCGTAATTTCTGACCTCCGAAGTGAGGTTGTCACTGATGTTTCGTCTCTGAGGGAAATGCCTCCAACTTCTGTGATGGTATCTTCTGTTCTAAAATAGGAAACTACTTCTGGTTTTGCTAGGATTGAGTTGTATCTGATGTGTGGAATGGCACCAGAAGTGGGTTTAGGCATGAAGGTTGTGTGCACTTTTCCAGCTGTAGCACCATCTTTAAGGCTGGTCGTGGGCTGGCCCTGCAGCTGTTCTGGAAAGAAGCCTTCTGGACATACAGTTTGTGGAGCAAATCTTGGAATAAACGTTAAATTCCTTTTTGCATCTATGAAATACAGCTGAAGATCAGAGTGGGGTTATGCATGTATGGTAGAAGACAGGTATTGTCCTTTATGTGCAACTGCATTCTCTGATAGGTTGGTTTCTCCCCTCCAGTTTATGGTTGTGAAAAAAAGATCCCCGGATCTCTTTCTCACTGTTGGGCAGGAATGGTGCATTATCTTACAAGCTTTGCTTCATGTGCATTCCTCTGCCATCAGTGTGTTTGTAATGCTGCTTTTAGGAGAGACTTGCTCTTGTCCTTGCCCAAATCCCAGTGGGACCTGTAAGGAAGGCACAAAGTCAGAGGAGCTCCGAGTTCCTTTTTCCCTTTCTGGATCAGAAAGGTAAAGGAGAAGACACTCCTGAACGCAGGTTTCTGAATTAGTTTTCTGTTGCTCCTAATTCCTCGAGCCTGAATAGGTGCTGGTTGAGCAAATGCAGCAGAGGGGAGCTACTTCCCAGCATGTCCCAGTTGTCACATCCGTGAAATCTCGTGCTCAGTCGTGGGGATAGTTGGAAATAACATCTCTTTTGCTATGCCATTTCCAAGGTGTCTTCTGAGTTACACCCCGCAAGGTTAGAGGCGTGTACAAATACAGGGAGGGAGGGACAGTGGGAATGTTTCATGTTATTGTGAGTTCGGGAAAATGCCTTTGGTGTGTAGTTGGAATGCATTGTTGTAACCAAGAACAATAAACATAATAACTGAGAATACATGGAAGTATTTCAGGATGTTAAGAAGTGACAAAAAATTATTTGTTCTGTAAAAGCCCATTTCTTTCTGTTGGGTAATAACCTAAACCTTGTTTATTTCCAACCAGGCAATTTGCACATCTGTTCTGATGTTACTGTCCAGGTTTGTTTGCTATTATTCTTTGATGGGAACACCTAAATTATTTACAGTTCACAGCAAGACCTCTTTAGTTGGGTCAGTTGTTTTCATCAAGCATGTAAGACATTCAGGGGTTTGTTTGATATGCAGATGGGAGGAATCCAGTGAAATAAGGTATTAATGGAGAAGGTGACTTTTACTTCTGTGGAGTCTTGCACCTGATCCAACATTAGCTAGAGTTTTAAATTTATAATACTCATGTCAAGGAGAAACTTGAAATAAATCATGTTTTATAGTCTCAATAATGTGGTGTCTGTTCCAGCTGATACTTTATTTCTTTAGTTCTCTGATTTTTTCCATATGAAGGCAGCAAATACTTCCATCAGGATGATATGGCTGTTCCTTTCCTTAGAAGTTGGATACCTGCAAAATGGCTTGGGCAACTGCATCTCTAAAATTTGCATAAATGAATCAACTGTGTACTGTGGCTTTTGTGATGTTCAGTGTCTTTTTATTATTTGATGATTAAATGTAATGCAATTTACTAATGAAGAGATGTATTTCGAAGAGCAAAGGTCAGGGCCAGATTTGAAGACTTCCATTGCCTGAAACGTCTAAAGTAATTTTAATCAGGGAATTTGCTTGCCATCATCAAAGCACTTTTCCTTTCATGATTTGAAAAAGTCTTGCTGCTGATGTTTATAATTATGGAACACCACCATCAAACCCTTTGCTCATCAAACTTCATTACAATGATTTATTTGACATGCAGTAATACTTGTAATGCAGAACAGAAACAGAGCTATTGATTTACCAGCAAATTCATTAAAATTGTGTAAGTATTATTGCCAATAGATACACAAGGCACATAAATTATTTTATTCTGGTTTTTGAGTTACAGAGTGTCTGTCAAGGAGTCCCATATAAAGCAGTGCAGAACACTGATACTTCTGTGCATTAGCAGACACTGCTGGAATAGCTTTTCATATTTAGAGATGTCATACTGTTGCATTTTGCTTGAGAAAGTATTTTGGTTGGTGCAGTCCTGTTTTGCCAGGAGACATATTTTATGACTTGTAATGAAGTCAAGAGTATGGTGAGTGACATATCAAGACTGTTCTATAGATACTAAATAGATTACCTAATGGGAAGGGAAAATGGTTTGCATTTCTCTGCATCACAGGTTTCAGGTTCATCCAGACGCTACCACATGCTTGGAATATTCCACTGTTGTAAAGAACTCTTTAAACTCATTTTTATTTATATTAAAATGATCCCAGAAGTGCAGGGCAGGACATTTGCTTGTGTTGTATCTCCAGAGTGGTGTTTGTTTTGTATCTCTTAGATTGTGTAGCATGTTCTAAAGGACCTGCTCCAGTAGAGCTGCAGTACTGGTCAGTCTGCCAGAAATCAGTCCTGACTTTCATATTGTCATTAGTAAGTGCTGTTGTTGACAGTGTGCAGGAAGGAAAGCACTGTCCTGTTACACAGGTGATGGAACTATCTGGAGAAGTGTCAAGACTGAGTTGGGCTCTGGAGTGAGTTTGTCTCTGTGGGACTTAGTGAAGGTTCAGTGTTTGAAGGGACTCCTGGTGCACCTAAACTGCTCTGAGTTCAAGGGCACATTTTGTTCTTTGCATGTTTTATTGCTTTCCCTGGAGGATTCTTTTTTCCACTTTGCTGTTTTCTCTAGGCAGTTCCATTTTATGCTTATCATGGCTCTGCCAGATGCCACGCTGAACAGTGTGCTGCTTTCCCCAGTACAGAGCATCTACTGCACTGTTCTTTGGTTTCCTTGCCTAGCCTCAGGCAGGATTTGTTTTTTTAATTACAAAGTTAATTTTTTAGTTTGGACACAATTCAAACAGCTAACAGTAATTCTCATATATCCCCTAATGCCTATGACAGGTTTTCCATGTAAACAAAAATTGCATCTGTCCTCAGGGACTAACTTCTATGAGTATATCTCATGAAACGTTGGCTATTTTTATAAGGTATGTAAATGAAAATGGAAAATACTGAGAAGCTGTCCTGGAATGTGAAGAGCTTATATTTCTGCCTGAACTTGGGTTAGCAAACCTGTCCTTGCCTTTAAAAATGGTTGTTTTATTTGATTTAGGACTTTGGTTTTGGCTGATTCATAGTATATGACCCTTCACATCAGTCTGTATCTAATGGAGATTCCAGTGGAATCACAGAACTGGAGCAGTCAGGAGCCACAGGGGCTGTGACAGGCAGGTAGGAAGTGTGAGCTGAACTACTCGTTGGCCCTAAAATTGAGTCCGTGCTGGAGCAAAGGGAGTTTTGGTGATTTGCTGCATGAGCTGAGAACCTGCCCCGTGGTCTCCCTGCAGTAGGATTTGACTGTGCTGTGCACATGTGTCTGTAAATGGATGACAAGTTGGGTACCATCAGCAGTGCTGGGATCTGTGTTCCAGTCAGCTGGGTGGATTAACGGAATCATCCTGGGCAGGTCAGGCAGTCGCTCGCACAGCGTGGCATGGGAATGGCTGGACAGACATTATTCCCTTCCCAAGATGTTTCCTAAACTTTACGGGTTTTCCAGGAATATCCCTTCCATGTGTACAGTCATTGCTCCTGAGGTGCATAAATGTCTCTGGTTCTGCTAGGAGACAGATTACTATTGTGTTGATGTTTTGGCTCTTTGAAAGAGCCCATGGACAGGAGCAGATGTGTTCATGGAGGCACTGGGCCTCAGGGCTTTGGCATCAGGATGAATTACTAGAGAGTAACAAATCACCACGTGTCAGTTGCTCAGTTGTGAGTAACCACATGCACACGCTTTCCCAGCACCTCCTTGTCAGCGAAAGGTACTTCAACTCCCTTTTCCAAAAGGAAAGTTACTTTAAAGTAGGGTTGTACTTACTTAAGGCAAATGCCTGTACAAAACAGTATGAAGTGTTTGATAAGCAGAAACTTGCCACCTTGCAGATGTTTATCTGTGTGGCAGAATTCTAGGTCTCCTGAGTTTCCTTTAAATGCAGCAGGTTTTTTACTGGTTCAAAAAGAAATCAAAATCAGTTTAATCTTCTTCATCTGTTTCTGACTTCAGAACATGTTAGTTATCTCCGTGTTACTTTCCTTGGAAGTTCAGAAATGGTCTTGCTGCTCCACTGAAGAAATACCCGTCCTTAGAGATTTCTGGTAGAATAAAAATTTGGCAATTTAATTTCCACTCTTGAATCACAGCATTCCCCTCAGAAAAACCATCCTTCTTTTCCTTCCCCAAGTTCTCAAAAAGAAGGAGAAAAAAGTTAGTTTTCCTTAGCTCGGGGCTTTATTGACTCGGTTGGCTACTTTTCTTACAGTCTTTCTCCAGAAGAATGTCGAAACTCAGTGTTGATCCAAGAATCACACAGGTCCTCTAAAACTGGATGAAATGGAAGGAAGGGAGCTGAGATTGGAAGAGAGGTGTCCTCTCTCGGCTGTTTTTGTTCCCTGAGCGCTACCAAGTGGAGACATCTGGAGAAAGCTGCTTTCCCGCCTACCTTAATGTCAGAAGTTCTGAAGAGCTCCAGCCCCGGTCAAAGACTGGGTGAGGCTGAGATGTTTGGCTTTCTCCTGACCTAAAATCCAGAACAGTAAATGATCAATGGGAGCTTTGTGAGGAAAGGCCCTGGCCTGGGCACATCCAGTCTCTGAACAGTCGCGAAGCAGGACATGTCCTGCAGCCATTCCTCCTTCCTGTGAAGGTCTGCTAGGAGCAGTCGTTTGCATGGACATGGAAACTGCAAACATACCATATTCCCAAGGCAGGCTGGAGGGAGGGATGTGCCAGTTTGCTCCCTGGTGATGACAGGCCTCGAGGGCTTGCTAGGAAGGGTGTGAGGGATGGGATGGAAGGGCTGGGATGACCCAACAGTGAACAAGCTGGGGAAAGGGAGGGAGAAAGTGGTGACAGGGACTCCAGGGCTCCTCTTCTTTCCCTTCATTTTGTCCCTTCCTATTGTTTTTCCCTGTGGATGCTGTGACGAAAATGTGACTAGGCCAAAATTTAAGGTGAATGGGAAATCTGATACTACAAGAAATCGTGCTAAATTATTGTCTTGAGCTGGAGTTTCATTAGGCACAGATGTCAGGTTGGTTTGAGCCTTGGACTAGTTGCACTGTGCCCTGTTTCTGACTGCTCCTTGGCTTGAACTGTTATTTTACTCCCATCAAACAGTAATTCCCAGAAGGCATTTCTCCATCTTTCTGTCCTCTGAGATATCCAACTCTTTTGCCCCAGAAATCCTCACTGAACTGTGCTCTGGCAAGGCTCTGACTGCCTGTCCTTTCTCTCATGGGTGAATGGTCCTCAGTACAGACTGAGCTAATTTGGCAGAAATGAAGACAAATTGTACAAGATAAAGCAGCCTTCTCTGAAGAGCTTACTTTCTCCTTTTGCCTCTGCTTGTTATAGAAGGCATGTCTGTGGGGGACACTTGACTTTATGATTCCTTGAGATGCTTCTGAAGATACTTCTCTGTGCTCTAAAATTTACCATGAAGGTTCCTCCTGTCTGGCAGTGACAGCAGAAGCTTAGAGTTTTAGGCTTAGCTCCAGTGAGTATCTCAAAATATCTGTGTCTGTGCAATTCTGGAGCCTGTTTGAATTATTCAGACTTTTTCCTGACAAAGATCATGCAATCCCCTGTGTGCTCTCTGGCCATATTTTAAGATACCTTTTTGGAGGCTTTGTATTGTATGTTGCCAGCAAATACATAAAGCATTGAAATGAGGGTGGCCAGGCAGCAACACTGTGACAGTAACTTCTCTATATAGGGTGATTGTATGGTCCTGCAGAACTTGGGTGTCTCTCAGCCTTTAATATATTTATTTTGTTAATATCCCTGTGAGATACAGAAGTGGTGTGACTCCTGTTTTACCTTAACCTCAACTGTCATGGAAGTGTTGAACTTGATAGGGAGGCCTGAAAGATTCACGCCTTAAATGAATAGTAAAATATATGGACTATATGGAAGATCTTCCATTAATCCCTGAAAGCATATCAGTCCTATCAATTGTTTTTGTTAGCTGGCCATACTAGTGTTTTCTGCACTGAGGTCATCCAGTAAAATTTCGAGTAACTTGTAAGGTTTGTTTCATGTTGCTGAAATCTGTCTGAGCTGGAGTTTGTACTGGACAAGTCACATTACAGAATCTGCAGTTTGGAAAACCTACGTTGCTACTTGCTTTCCTTGTTCTGTTGTGTGTGATCCACCAATACAGAGGTTGTTTCTTGCTCCTGTAATCTGTCATGAATTGAAGTGATCATAAGGTGTTTATTTTTATAAAGGAGTGCAGTTTTCCTGCATTGCAGGTAGCAGTCAAAAAGCTGATTTGTGAAAATAGTACTTCATTGTGCATTCATGTGCAGGTACTTTGTGTAATCAGGGCCTCTGGTTGCTATTTAGATTAAGAATTGGTATCCTACCATCTAGTAAGTAATTGTATCCTGGGGCATCCAGAAGGCACTGATTGCAGTGGAACATGCATCTTGCTGGGTGTCAGGAGCACTCTCTGTAGTGCCAGAGGCTTTCATGGACATTTCCTCCCAAAATCTGACTGTTCAGTGCTGTTGTGCTCTCAAGTCTTGTCCAGTTCAAAGCGTGACTTAGGACAGCAGCAGTACTGATGCATCCATGGAAATTCTGGCTCCGTTGGCTTTGGTGAAGAATTATGGATGGTTTTGAAGATTTTAAAAACATCTTGGGAATTAGCAATCCTTTTTCTCCACATAAAGTATCTTGTCAAGAAAATGTAACTATATTAAAAAAACCTTGGTCTCTGCCGAACTTCAACTGAGTTAAAAAAA
Organism: Pseudotriccus pelzelni; assembly: GCA_035584735.1. Classification (NCBI taxonomy): domain Eukaryota; kingdom Metazoa; phylum Chordata; class Aves; order Passeriformes; family Tyrannidae; genus Pseudotriccus; species Pseudotriccus pelzelni. The sequence continues at coordinate 5,136,391 of JAWMRA010000005.1, forward strand.
AAATAAATCTTCAGACTTATCCAGGCTACTAAATGTTGGCAGGATGAAAACCTAAGGAAAAAGAAGTAATTTCTAGCACGACACATTCTTTTTATTTTTCATTTTGTTACATTTAGATATGAGTCCATTGTTGCTACTTGCTTTTAATAAAAGGCAATAGTTACACAAACCTTACTCTGATCACTGAGCCAATCTGTAGTTTTAACGATAAGATTAGATGCAGATAGAGCTCAATTGACCTTTCTCAGAAGAATAACCTGATAAGGTTTAAGGGCTGCCTTGACTGACTGGAAACTTTTCTTCCAGTATCCTTGTTAAAGAATCAATAGAGCAATCTCAAGCACTTCATCGGTAGAGAGAGAGAATTAAAAACCCCCACAGTGGTGAGGACTGTTGTTGCTGTAGAGTTAATAGAGACTTTGTCTTGCAGGGTTTTTTTTGCATTGTTCTGTTTGTGTAAACACAGCGCTTTAGTGGAGAATCGTTTGGAAACTTTTAGCAGTGAAATGCTCAGAAATGTTCACTCATGGAAAGTTAGAGCCCCTCTGCTAAACCCTGTAAACTATATGTAAAAGTGTATTGTTTTGTTTAAACTGAGGCCCCACCACTGATTTCAGGGTACGTCACTTTGCTATAAAACCGTGGCCTTCGGTATCTTCTGAAAGCATCACTGTCAGGGAATTGCACAAGAGGCGTTAAAACTTGATGGCTGGAGAACAAGATGTAACATGCCTTAGAGGGTCAGGGTCATAGGCAGTGTCAGCTTTTAGACGTAATGTTTTCCTGGCAAGGCAGCAGGACTTGCCATCCCTTTGGATCAGGGGGAGAAGGGACATTTATAGGTAGAGCTGAGCCTACCCTTGTGAGAACAGTGCATCTTTTAGAGCCAGGAGTGGTGTCTTCTGCAGTGCACAACCTGTTGGCCAGCGGCATAGGGAGATTACAGGGACGTGAAGTGATGATGCTGGGATGAGACCAAAGGTCTGTGATGGGTCGTAGTGCCAGAATAGTGACAATTAAAATAGGTGCAGTCAAGGTAAAACTCAAGAGTGAAATCCCAGTTCCCATAGTCCTTTCTGATTTGTTTGTTTATTAGATAAAAAGTTCATAGACTTCAAAGAAGGTTTTGGCTGCAAGGTCAGGATTTGATTACCTGAATATTTTAAATGATTGTTCCTAATTAGTTTCTAATAAAAACAGGGAGATTAAGTCTGGGAGAGCTCAGAATTCAGTTCTTGATTCTGCCTCATGTTCTTGTCTTTCAGGGGGAACTTTGTCCAGTGTTCCTCATTTTAAAAATTCATTACCAATGTAAATCTCATCCCCAGATGTTTGCCTATCTCTGAAAAAATACGGATGACTTGGGGAAATCATGTTTAATGTTATAAACATTGCTTTTGCCTTAGTACCAGCCGAACTGCTTGAACTGAAGTGACTCTTCTAAATAAGAGAACTCTAAAAGTTTAACAGGCAAGGAAGCAGTGCAGCAGGAGAACCACAAAGAAGATACTATGAAAAGAAGTGTCAGTGCTTCAGCAGCATCCTCTAAGCTGTCAGGTACCACTTAGCAGAGAGTGTAGCTGCATCTGTGCCTTTTGTTTCTTCTAAGAACAAAGGATGTATTTCAAGCAAGTTATTCTAGCAAAAAAAAATTACAGTGAATTTTTGGCTTATTTTATTATTTAACTTTTAAAGTTTTGTGTGGAATATATGTTGTCTTTCAAATGCATTTTCTTTTGTATCTTTTCTGCGTATCGTGTGGGGGCAAGGTTTGTCTGTCTTGTTTTGTGTTTGCAAAAGGAAATTTACTTTAGGGCTGAGATTTCAGGCATGGTGGCAATATGAGTAACATACAAGGACTCAGCTTCCTGTCTCCTTACCCCAGTCGATCGTGTCACTGTATTGCAATGAAGAACGACTCTGTATATGGTGCAGTGCAAATTAGGAAACTGGCCACGAAATACCGTTGTGTCTTGTGCTGAAATCCCATCCTGACGGGCCATGCTGAATTTAGAGTGCTAGGTTATTAAAAATACAGGGTTTCTAAGCAACACTGTTTATAGAAGGAACACTTCTTGTTCCCACTTTCGCCTTTGACTGCCTCTGTCTATAAAATAGCTTAAACCAGCAGTATTGAGGAGGTTTCCGTGTTGCAAAGTGATTAATTTTGATACTGATGAAACGGGGCTCTGCTGCCTTCCTTGTGCTCCTCTGTACTCCCACTGGTTGTAGGCAAGGTGCAGGATCTTGCAATCAGTAGGTTGCTTTGAGCATTCTTTGCATCTTACAAAGGATATTGTTTAGGGCTGGTTTTGTGAACAGCAGTTCAGTGATCCATAAAATAACATAAATTGTAAGGTAAGAGCTTGCAGAGGAAGTCCTTGAATTGACTAAAACCTCAGCTTTAACTCAAATATAATATTCTAAAGAACGGAAGAATGTGGTGCCACAAACTATGGAAAATGCTGTTTTACTAAGAAAACAAGTTCTGCTTGTCTCTGTGTTGTGTGTTTTCCCCCTTCCAGATGATTTATGTAGTGACTTTCACAAGCCTCATGGCATTTTGTTGAATTCCAGAGGAACTTTACTTACATAGAGATGTGTGTGATAGGATTAAAACTCAAGTATCTGTCATTTAAATGCTAATATCTCTGGATTAGGAGAATTTGGCAGTAATTACCAAAGCCAGTGATGGTGCATACTGATTTGAGGTAATGGGTGCTGTCGATTGCCCTGTGCTGGGAGAAGAACCAACACCCTCTTATGTCAGGGTCAAAGCAAAGAGTTACATGGACTAGATACTGGCTATGGATGACTTGGCTTTGTTAGACCCAGATGTTGGTGAAAGGTTACTCTGTGTGACTGAGCACATTATGGGGTTACAGCAGGGTGTTTATAAAAACCAGTTTAGAGTAACTAATGTATGAGATCACTTAAAAGGAGCGCTGTGATCTTAAGCAGATGAAAGAAAATGTGGCCTGTTTTAATTCAGATTTGGGATTTCAGAGATAGTCTGGTGAGATTTAATGATTATTCCTGATTTTGTTTCACAGATGCGGTAAAATTTGGAATAGTGATTTGAGACAAAGGGCAGAACCAGAATCAGTGTGAAATTTATTTGATGAGAATTTTATTTCCCTGTATGTCTACATTATTGTAATAGTATTAATCTCTTTGGAGTGTCCTGAATCCACGCAGTATTCCCACATGCTAATGTTTGTATTGGCGCTTACACAGTGACAGATGTATGTGCAAATCCAGTCTTTTCCCTCTTGATCTGACAATTTAGGAGGCTGCTGGGACAGTTATTTCTCCTGCAACCTTCAGAGACGTCCTCATTAATCCTTGCAGAGTTCGCTGTCAGGTGCTGTATTTTGAATCATTGAACACTGGGTTGGAAGGAACATCACGGATCATCTGGTCCAGCCTTTCTTGGCAAAAGAATGTGCACAGAATCATAGGATTGTTTGGGTTGGAAACGACCTCTCAGATCACAGAGTCCAACTGCTAACCCAGCACTGCCAAGTCCACCATTAACCCATGTCCCTGAGCACCACATCTTTGTGGCTTTGAAATATCTCCAGGGATGGTGACTCCACTGCTTTCCTGGTCAGCCTGTTCCAATGCTTGACAATCCTTTCAGAGGAGAAGTTTTCCCTACTATCCAGTACTGACAAGATGGCCCAGCACCAGCTGAATCTTAGTCTTGTTATGGGGTTCATTAATGTCCAAGCAGAATGCATGGAAGCAGATTGAGAATATAATTTATAATTAAAAAAAAAACAGCCAGGAGGTGAAAGTTATTTTTAGTGCACCAATGTCTTGGGCCTTTGTTTTTTATGTATTCTGTAGTAACTATTTCCTCCAGGACAGTTTATATCTAGATTTGTCTGGCTTCAGAGGGAATGTGTTGAGTGAGTGTGGAATGGAGCACACACCACACAAGATCTAATCTAGCAGTGGCATGTGTGCAAGCAAAACTTTGTATCATGCATTGCCCTGGGGATTTCACTGGGGCTCTGCCTGGGCACCCCGTTCTGCCTCCATGGAATAAATGGCAAATAGGAGTCATGTGTCTGAAAGCAGCACAGAGCTGTCAGATGCTTGTTTTAGCCAGACTTTACTATTTGTGTAAACACTGTAAGCACTCGATTGCAGAGCTTGGAAAACATTTTGCTTTGCCTTCTTTGTTCTGGTTTGATTTTATTTGCATGCAGCATTTTACATGTGAAGAAATTCACCCAGTATAACCAACCAGATTGCACAGAACTTTGCATAAGGTTTTACAAGCAAAATTTGTTACCTTGTGTCCTTTCTCTTCTGGAACATAATCTTATAAAAAAGCCAAAACTATTTGAAACAGTCACTGATTTGCTCTTAATGTTGAAAGATGTAATCCATATTATCTGCTGATTTGTGATGCAGAGTCCCACGTTATTGAATATGCACCAGACTCAAATGTTTGTTTTAGACAACGATTTTGAACACCGTGACTTACAAATATTAGTCTTTCATCTGTATTCAGAACAAGCAAATACTGGGAGATGAACTTGCTCATAATTTCATTGCCACTTGAGTAAAGTATATTAGACACTGAGGTACAAACTTGTTTTTGCTGTTGGCTTGTTTTTCTGTATATTTTCAGTATAATAAGTACAGAGAAAAGATACAGGCGTTATTGACTTCCTAGAGACTGGCCATCTGATTTATAGTTCCAAAGTGTCTCCATTTAATCTGTCAAAACTGATTTTAAACTTCATTTGTCTTCAGTTTTTGGCAGCACTTTTTACCTTGAATTAGACTGTTTGACATGCATTGTACCAGAGTCACATTTTAAAAACATTTACAGTATGTTGCAAAAAAATAAAAAGAGGTTCAAGTTGGTACATCTGCTTTCAATATTATGCATCTCTTAAAGTGAAAACAATTTGAGAGTTGGCATTGGGAATGTTCTTGTTGTAGCTGTAAGCACAGCATTTAGGTAACTTAGAAGAATAGAGTAATAATTACAGAAAATGAACTGTCATTGAATAACGTTCTCCTGTGATTATCACCAATTAGAGTTAACAGCTCCAGTGGCCTTGCTGATTAGATGCAGAACATAGTTTCCCCAAACTGGAAGATGGGTAATTTCTCAAAAGACTTTCTTAAAAATTACTTTCAGAGATTGCATTCCTGTAAGTGGGGCATTGGCAGCCCCCTCAGGCCTGGCACAGGCACCTCTCAGTGCAGGACAGTCCTCCAGGAGGAGAGCGGCATCTCTGGGGCTGATAAAAGTTCCTTCTCTCCCTTCGACCTAAAGGAACAGAGCCTCAACTTCAAGCTTCCCTCCAGGCTTTGCCTTTCAGGCACTGACCGCTGCTCCTTTCCTTGGTCTAACCTGAGCTGGAATAGTGGGAAAATAGTGCCTTGCAGGCAGAGGGGGGGTACAGCACCAAATCACCAGGCAGTGAGACCATTGGCCGTGGTGCAGCTTTGACAGAGGTGCAAGAGGGAAATCTTGGCCAAGTACACACCGCTCCTATCTTAATCACAGCTGCATAGGCTTCATTCACTCAGGAGAACAGCCTTCATCAGCCTTTGCCCATCTTGCATTTTTTCATCCCTACTGTCACTGTGTACTCATTTTTTCCTGCCCTAGTCTGGATGATTATCAGTAGGGGAGTATTACATGACTAAGGCTCATATGAGAGGATGTGTTAGCAGAAGAAACACAAAGTAATGGGAAGCTGGATGGACGTGCTGGCAGTGCAGGTGGATCAGAAAGGCACTGCCTTCAGATTATTCTGCAGAAAGGCCTGGAAGTGAAGTGAGGGCTGAGGGTTCCAAATCAGAGATAAAGCCTACAGCATGAAGACCTGCTGCTAGGGACTGTTCAAAGTAAGAGTAAAAGAAAGAGGCAAACTGAAGGTGCAGCTGTCTGGAGCTGCCTGTGATGACATCATCCATTGAGCAATGCCAGAGACTGAGTTTGTAAGTGGTGGTAGGTGGGCTGTTGTCAGCAGACACAGGTGGGCTGTGTTTGGGTTTGTAACTGAGATTATCAGTGTGACGGTGAAGAGGGAGAAGAGACATAGAGAAAGGACTAAGTTCCTTGAAATTAGGAGAACACAAACAGGATCCATTCCCTGGACAGGTCACAGGAGTAACTGCTTCTCCCTGTGCATCACCTGGTTAGAACAGAATAATGTGGTGTTGGTGTGTGCAGCTACCACTTCTGAAGAGTGTGTGGGGGCTGACACTCCTGGCTTGCATTCACCTCAGACCAGCCTGGTGTGGCACTGGGGGATTATTGCTTGTGTTCTCATCAATGTAAGGAAGGATTTAAGCAGTTGCGTTTGTTTCTATATGCGCCTGATGCTGAGCCTGGGGTTTTTATTCTTTCAATTATGCTCTGTAGCTTGGAATGCTTAACAGAGCCAGGCACAGGCAGTGCACAGGGATGAGAGCGCTGGAATAGAAAAATAAACAGCGGAAACCCACAGCTGAACTACCAGATGCTGGGGTTTGTCGAGGGTTTTTTTTAAAAGAACACAAGGACTCTGACTGGGGTCATTATCCCCACCAGCCACTTGTCAGTGTAAGTCCCTCTTTCTTATTTTTTTCCCCTTTTCTTTTCTTCAGTTTTTTTCCACTCCTCTCTATAAAATGTCCCTATCCAGCTGTGACTGAAACAACTGATTAGCTACTGTTTCCCTGGATGAAAGGACCCTAATGCCTACCCAGACAGGGTTGTGCAGGTCACCATGTCACCTCTGGAGAATTGCTGTGACGCAGGGCTTGCCTTAGACTGTAGGAGGGCATGGGGAGAGGCAGATCAGATGTTTAGGCAGTAATGGTTTTCCTTCTTTACTGAAAGCAGTGATGAGAAGTGTGAGGGGTTCCCTGTTGCAGGGGCAGAACATGGGGGGTGTGTGTGTGTGTTCTCCTCTCATGGTCCCACCCCTCTCCTACTTTGTCTCCTACCAACCATTAGCTGCTGGTCTTCCCTACCACAGCCTGAGCCCAGGGCCACAGTTCTCCTGCATGTGAAGAGGTTTGACATGCTGTGTTTGGCCCGTGGTGCAGACAAAAGATGTAGAAACCTTTAGCTACAGTTGTGCCAAGGCCACTGCTGCTGTGTTGAGTGGCACTGGCTCATCACTCCTTTATGCTCTGCTGCTTGTATCTGTCAGTCTCTTAGGCTGTGAACTTTCTGAGGCAGGAATCACACTTTTGGTCATTCCCATGCAGAATAAACTGCGGTGGCATTATAATCCTATGTGCTTTCACATATTAAAAAGCAAGTAACAGGACATGCTGTAGAACTGCACAGCTCTCTCTGAATGTGCAAAGAACAGTCCCCTCTCGGGTGCTGAAGGGAAGGAGAGCACAGGGTGCCCTCACAGCTCTGCCCATGGCATGTCTGTGCTTTGGACAAATACTGCCTGTGTCTGAGAAGCAAAAGCTTGGCATAGGTCCTTTGATGTGACTGCACTTCAGTCAGGTGAGCGTGAAGAATGAGGCTGAGCAGACCACAGTAATTCTCATGCTCTGGCCTCTGCTGGATGGATGTTCTACAGCAAGGAGAGTAAAGAAATATCAATGGCATTAAAGGGAAAGCAAACCTGAAGCAGGTGGTACCTGTGCCTGACAGTGACTGTAGTGTATAGCACTCAAGAGTATCAAGGGTCTGAGTCCACAAGAAAGGTCAAGAAAGATTCCTACTAAAGCCAGTAATTGTTTTCTTTTTTAGCTTGTTTATTTTCTATGCAGTTAGCAAAACGTGACTCCTCATTATGTGTGGTGTAACCAGTCATTAGCTGTATACACACGGCTGGGGTTCGGTTACACAGAAACAAGATACTTTGCTTTTACCGCACTGACTGAGAAGAGGAAAATGCACTGACATACAGGGCATGTAGACTTGAGCTTTGGGAAGCCACTCTTGCTTGTGTGGGACTGGTGGGTGCAGCACAGATACTGATGTTTCTGTAGAGCTTGGTGCTTTCTAAGTATACCCACGGAGTGGCTGACACAGCGCCTGACATCTGGGCTTTGAAACACGCTCTGAGCAGTTGTGCCAGCCTAGCCCAGGCTAATACAGCCACTGGAGACAGGCTTTCTTTCTGTGGGGTAGGAACCCCCTGGCTCACCCCAGCTTAGAGATCCCTGCAGCTCTGTGGTGCCTCAGCTTGGCTGTTGCTCATGTCTTCTTTCCTTGCTTCTTTTCTCTTGCTGGAAAACTGCTAATGATTTGCAGTGCAAATAATGCATGAGACTTGCTGTATCACAGGGAGTGATTTTGGAGCTGTGCTGCTCTCATGTTTTCGCTCTTGCTGACCTGCTGACAATGAGAAGGAAAAATTTCTTGGTTTTCTCTTTCTGGGAACTTCCAGAGGTTGCATTCCTCCCTCTTAATCTCAGCTAATTTCTTACTCAGCATGCTCGGGATCAGATGGATTTCTGCCAGGTAAGTAGGGATTTTTGAGAGCTGTAGTCTGTTCTGTCGGCAATCATTTTAGCTGTAAAAGGCCATGGCTTAGCATGGGGCTCAGATGACACACACGTTCAGCTTCCAGCTCCTTTATTTTTTAAATGGCTTCGGTTACTCCCTCTCTGCTGTCTTTTGCAAACCAGCCACAGGGTTTAGATGTATTTTGTAGAACTGATGCTAAACCAAACAAGGCAAACCTAAGAAAGGCTTAATTAAAATCACAGAAATCTCACACTCACTGACTCTATTGCTGGAGTTCTTTTTGCCTGTAAACAAAAAATTCAAATGGCTGGTTTCTCCCTTCAGTTTCATAAGTGGTTACTGAGCTTCTGCAGTTGCTACATTCCTTAAAAAGTTGTTATTTCTTTTTTGGTCACACACTGGGGGACTCCATTGTTTTCAGTGGTGCCTATTGAGTTAGGCCCATCGACAGCAGAACTCATTCTGGGTCATTAACTTTGGAGGCACAGTAGTATTATTTGGTGACTTTATTCTGTTTCCTAGCAGAGACTTGTATTAAAGCCACGCACACACAAAACTAGAATAACTGTCCTTCTTCCCCCAAACACTGAGAGCATTAAAGGACCTGTTAAAGACCATTTAGAGGTCCTATTAAAGACCGTTAAAGTTCGTAGAGTTGTGTTTAGGCACATATCAGGCAGAAGTAGCAAAACAATGCTGCTGTCTTATGTTATTAATGATTCTAGTGCTGTGCTGTTCTAAGTGTTGACAATTTAACAAGGTTCCTTGTAAAAACTGGCTGTGTTTAAGAGAAGATTCACACAAACGATTCATGATCTGGAGAATGTTCTGTAGTGTGAGAAAATGAAGAAGGCAGTCAGTTAATCACTGAAAAGGTACGAACAAAGTCTAAAGTTGTCTGCAGAAAGAGAGAGAAAGTATCAGGTAGTCTGTGTTTTCATCCAGCACACAAAGGCATGATGTGAGACCCAGTGCCTGAACTGAAGTCAAACAAGTCCAAGCTATATAAAATTCATGCTGAGAACCATGGAACAAAGTGCTGCAGAAGCAATTCTCCATCATTTAAAGATTCCACTTTGAGATCTGGTGTCTTGCTAAAAGATGCACTCAAGATCCAGCAGTGTGTGGTTAAAGTAGATGGAGATATCCCAGAGGAAATACAATGCACCAAGCACACTGGCATTCTTTCTGGGCTCAGCCTGTAAACTGTGTGGTCTTTGGAAGTTGCACTCAATTCCTCTGCTATGCCTGCTATTCACAAACTCGGTCACTTCACCGTAGGGCTCCGTTTCCCACTTAGAAGTACTTTCTGGCTCTTCGGTCCTGACATTTAGGGAACCTTGCACACATTTTGACCATATTTTACCTGTTGTGGGAACATTTCCATATCCATAGTTCTTGACCTGGCTTTTTTGTCCAGTACTAAATTCACATAAAAATGCACATTCCGGATATAGATCTTCATCCCTCTTTACCAGGGTTAGCTGTGTGCCAAGGTGATGGGAAAAAGGAAAGGAATGGAATGTCTGCCCAGGGCTGTAACAAGCTAGACTTTCTCAGTCTGAGGCCCTCACATCTAGTCTGTGGGTCTTTGCTCAGTTTGGTTAGTCCACAATATTTACTGAGTTGCTGGCTGCACTCTTTATATCTCTAATTGAGCAGTGGAAGTCGTTATTAAAACAGAGTTGTCAGAATTCATCCCTCAGTGTGAATCTTTAGATGTTCAGTTCTAGAAGACTTCCTAACTCTGCTCTTGCACCTCCTAGTTTCTGTAGTTATTTCAGTGCTGTGGCAGTGACTCCTGACTGACAGCCAGACAAGAACAGAACTGGGCTTAGAGACAATATGATTAATGAATTACTCTGTTTCACGGGATGGATTGGATCAGCATGTTGGAATGATTTCATGCCCTTCACGTATTCTTGATGGTGGGGATGGTCAGCAGGAAAAGTGCAGTAGATCTGAAGAGTCGGCTGTAATTAGAGTTTTGAGAGTGTCATAGCACTGGAGTCTGGACAGTGTGTAAGTATGTGCACTTTCCTGAGAGTTTTTATTTGGTGTTTGATGCTGCCAAGTTGTATTTTGGCATGAGGGAACCTTGGTGGAGTTAACCTTTACCTCTGCATGTGTTTTGGTTCTATGCTGAGCTTTCTAGGCCTTTTTCAAGAGGGGCAATTTAATGCAACAATAAGAACCAACAGGAAAACTGAATCATGCCAAAGGTTCGTTAACCTCATATTGTCTGTCTTACCCAAGAACAAAAGTAAACTAATCACAAAGGTAACATTTATCTGCTGAATCTGACTGCCATTGTGCTGCCTCCTTGCTGGCTCACTCTGAAGGGAGAGTGTACCTGCTCCCACCTGCAAAGAACGGGATCTGATAGTGTAAAGTGTGGAGAAAAAAGGTACAGAAAAAGGTTTGCTGGACACAGTTCAGAAGAGAGATGGAGGAAAGAGATCACAGCTTTGGAAAACATGATTTATGAGAAAAAAAATAATGAGAGCTGTGTAACACTGGCAAGAAAAGAGTGAGTGGAGACAGCCTGCAAAGACGTTAAGAGGTTTTTATGGAAGGCAGGAGAATGGACTCCTCTCCATGTCCAGTTAGGGCAGGACAACATGTAGTGGACTGAGTTGTACTAAGGGGGCTTTAAGTTAGACATGAAGGAAAAAATGTTGTTTACTGAATAGTTTGCTGGAAATGCTGGAGAATTGCTGGAGCCTGTAAAGGAGATTGTCCAAACACATTTGTGAGATTGGATTAATGCTGTAGGGACATGAAATGGGATAAATCATGTTCTGAAAACTCTTTCAGCCTGTTTTGTGTGATTTCATACTGTGTTTGTTAGAGCTTCTCATGATTCCAGTGACACTTCAGTATGTCTTTCTTCACTGGCATACCCATCTTCATGAAATCCCTGAGATACCTTGTTCACATGACTTGTGTGGAAAGTGCAGACCCACTTTACAGAAGGCAGCATTGCTGAATAAAAGTATAGCATATTCCACATACCTCCTAATCCATAGCAACTGCCCACTGTCATCACTGGGAGATTCACAGAGGGTTTTTAGGAGGAGCTAAACTTTCTGATTGTTTTATTCAGTGTTCATGTAAGCCAGCACCAATGACAATATTTTCCCTTTTTACAGCATTCCTTGTACTCTATAATCTTTCTGCATCATCCTGTCTGTGCTTTTATTTTTCCCTATGGCTTTACCTCTACGCAGCAGATTCCACAATAGCCTCATTCTTACCTTGTCCCACAGTCTGCTAAGAAACCCCACAGCAGACCAGGTGATGGTGGGGGTGCCTTGGTTATCCCCAGAATCTGACTTCTAAAAAAATGGGTTCAGTCCTAGTTGTCTAAAGCTGCCCTGTTTTGGACGAACACCTGAACTAGTTATATTTAAGTCATAGAGAAGAGGTTTTTTTCTGTGTTATGTGGCATATAGATATTTATTACACCAAGAACTATCATGTTTGATGCTGCCCTTCAGTAAATTGTTCTTATTGGTGACACATTAAGTTGTATGTTTAACATGGACTGCATGTATCTACTGCCCTAAGTCTGTAGTTACAGATAACTCTGCTGTGCTTAGGTTTGGGTAGAGTTGGGGAGAAGTGTGTTCTGTGCTGGAGAGCCTGCAAGAGGCCCATTCACTGGCACTGAGTGCAGAAGGGTAAATTCAATGTGAGTAGAATTAGTCCCAAGCATAGTTCTGGTAAAATAGAAAACGACGTTGCAAGTCACTTGATGTTAAATATATTTCAAATCAAGCCTTGAAATAATGCCAAAATTCTGGCAGAAGGAAATGTCAAACAATGAACACAGCAAATGAAAAGTAGCAGGGGTAGGCTGTTGCTCTTCTCAGCATATATTGGGGAAGCTGTTTGTCTTGAATTTTCTTTCTGGCAGTGCTAATTCTGAGCTGTAAAGAAGCCATTACTCTATTAGGTATCAGGTGTTAAATGACCAAGTACACTGTGTAGGTGAGGTGGTTGCCTTTTTGTGGTAGCAATTTGATTTTTCATTGTAAAAAACCTATTTTACCCAAGAGCACCAAGGGGTTGATGGGGATGTGGGTTACGGAGTAAGTGTGAGAGATGTGCAGTGAGTCTAGACGGAGGTTGTGTATGTGGGGATGTCTCTGTTTTATTAACAGAATCAAGGAACCAATGCCAGTACATGAGGAGAACGGGTGGTCTTCAGCAAACAAATGCCTTTTCACTGTAGCTTTTCATCCCTCTGTTATATAAAGAACCAGAAAAAACGAGTGGAGGAAGTTCCTGCAGCAAGTGAGCTTGAAGCAAAGATACCAATAGAGAGGAGAGAGTCATGAAACCTCTCATAGGAAAGGAGCCTAATTGGCACTTTTTGGAGGACCTATAAATGGAAGACGACCTGTAGCTGGAGCTGATGTGCAGTGCAGGTTTACCAGCTCCCCTTCACTGTATTCCCCTTACATGTTGGAGCATTCCTATCACATTGCAACATGGAAAGTTCTTTGCAGACTCGCGGTGCGTTTTGATTCTTATTATGACTCATTTTCTGTCTCCTTGGCCTATGAGTAGGCAGTTTTCCAAATGTGTACTCCAGAACTAGGTCCAGAAGAGTAGATGTTGTGCATCCACACCTCACCAGACCGCTTCCTCTGTCCAGCCTGCACTGAAGGGAACTAAATGTGTTCAGTTACCAGTTTCCCCCATTGCTGAAAGTCTGCTCTTTCTCCCCGGTGTGATCTGCAGTGATTCTGTCTTTGTAGCAATTGGCTTCTGTGGCTGTTACTGACTTGGTGACACCTCCAGGCTCCTAAAACTTTGAGCGCGACATCTTGATGGAAATATTTTGTGTTGTGTTGGTTTTTTTCCTTTTTAAAGTATATAGTGTACTTCTGAGCCAGGCAGACATAAAATTCCTTCTTGGGACATAGACATATATGTTTACATAAGACATATGCAAGGTGCCATATGGCAAAACCCCAGCTTTCATTCCCTGCACATCCTTGTGTTTCAGATGTTTAGGAGAGCACATACCCCTGCGGAGTCTTTACATGGTCTGCTGGCTAAAACTTCCATGGAAAAGAGAGACTAAATGGACTAAGGAAAATATAGGGGAGTGGAGATCTGGGAGTTTAAAAGTTCACGGTTTCATAAGTAAATGGGAAAGAATAACGCGCGTGCAGTTCATAGCAGGCATGCTCTGGCTATTAGGGAATTAAATCACTTAGAGGAAAAAACAAAAGAAACAGATTTTCTCAGTCTGTGCATGTATGGAAAGATCCTGATTCCCAATGGGGTCACATAATTGATGATGGAAGCATGTGTGCAACAGGAGCAGTTCAAGTACCTCATCACAAAACGTGTGGACTTCTGTCTTGAAAGAGTCACTCTGGAGCTCTTTTAACCCAAGGGCCCCGTCTAATGACAGGCTGCTGTGAAAACCCTGGTGGTGCCCATTTAGAGCAACAAAAAAGACAAACCAAAGGGACCAAGGGCAGGGGAGTGTGTACATAACCCCAAAGGGTGTATAGTCGCCTTATAGCTCACACCAGTTGCACAGTGGCGTTTATTTGGGGGGGGTGAATTGCTTCAGCCTGGCTCAGCTGTCTCTGGGAGCGCAGGGTGTGCATCCGTCTCATGTGTGAGAGCAGGGAGTTCAAACCAGGCAGACTGACAGCAGCCTGTCTGTGTTACTCACAGTGGAGAATACAATAGTTTGGTACCCAGATAATGTGTCCAGCTCCAGCCAGGGTTAAAACTGGATTTGGTAGAGCCAGTTTTGCACAGCGTGGCAGCAGTCTTGCATTTGTGGCATCCTGGAGTGTGTGCTGGAAGGTGAGGGGCAGGTTGGAGAGGACTGAAGATGGAAGTGGAAAAGAGAGTTTCAAACCAGCTCAGGAATGAAAGGGAAATTCAGGTGAGTGGAGAACTGGGAAAGGAGAATGAGGCCAATGGCTGTATTTGTGTGTCCTTTAAAAATGTTTACTCACAAGGTGGTAAGACACCCCGATTCTCCTGTGTTTGACAAGGCAAACACATAATATATCCTACCTATCAGACATATTGAGCATTAAACTTATTCCAAAAATGGTCATCTTAAAAAAAAAAAAGAAACACATCAAGTTTCATTACATTGAGCTTATATTCTCCAAGTGCCCATTAGGAGGGTTTTAGGATTTCCTTTTAATTAAAATAATGTTTGTTGAGCTTAGTATTTTCCTAAAACATTTATTTTAATGTCTTTTCCCGCTGTTGCTAGAATCCAAGTAGTGAGGAGGGATAACTGACTACAAAAAAAGGCCAGATGTGCTGAGAACAATATTTTTCAGATTGCCTGGTAACAGTCTAAAGGTGATTCCAAGCCAAAGAGCCTCTGTAACAGTGAATGACAAGACTTGTGTTTCATCAAGTTGCAAAAGGTTTTGTCCTGATTGCCACAAAAGAGGCCAATGGTCATTTTCAGTCTGCTGTCAGCTCTGTTTAGGGGCATAATTTAGAGATCTGAGATCCAAATAGAAGCCAAGAATGTTGAGTTTCAAACCTGCCTGTAGGGAATGACTCTTTGTGATAATAGACAGTGTATTTCTCCAAGAATCTATTCACTATTGCCTAAAATGGTTCTGTCCTTACACATCTAGAGCCTAACTAGGAACATGAACCAAGGCTGTGGAGTCACTGGAACCAAAGCTCATAGCATGTGTTTTCCTGAATCTTGGCCGTACTTGCTAAGTTCAAAAGTGTTGTGCAGGTCTCAGCTGGAAATCCGAACGACATAATGTTGAAAACCATGTTAGCAGTGAAAGAGGTAGTATATTGTTATGTGTTCTTTGCTGCCTGTTGCACTCCAAGATAACCTTTAAAATATCATAGAGAAGTCAAATATGGGAGCCAACTCTATCCACATGCTTGAAAGTGAAAAGGTTACAGATCTCTAAACTACTGAAATGTTTTCAAATTGTCTTAAGTTGGACTGATATAAAATTAACCATGCTTCTTTCTTCTGTAGTGCCAACCCTACACATTCACTCTCTTAAAATACTGTGTATAGCCTGCAAAAATAAATTACCCAGAACAGAAATATAATGCAATCCAAATAACTAGTTTTAAAAATAAATTGAACATGAAATAACAAATATGGATGTAGCCAACAGTTAGGGTCCATAATTTACTAGAAAGACACACATGGGTTGTATTTATCTTCCACAAGTTTTTAAGATTGATACTTGACAAATTATTTCACTATCTGGGTTGTTTTAGTTTACAAGATTTTTCTTAGCCCTTCTGTCTTCACTCATACATCAATATGAAAGTAAAGAAATAAGTATTTTTGTTGTAATGTTTTATAGCATGGTTCATAAAAACTTGGAGGAAAGAGGTCCTTCTTTTTTATTCTAACCTTATTCAATTCTATTGGTTTTAATCCTAATCTTTTATAGAGTGATATAATCTGTATCTGTATGCAAATAGGCAGAGGATTTGCCACCTCTGTTTTGATACACCAGTGTAGGATAATTTTGGTCTTCACTTCATTCTCACTCTACAGTGTGGTCTGCTCTGTGATAAAGAATCTTTTGGCTCTCACTGTGTTTTTATTAAGGCAGTGCACAAGCATTATAAATAAATGAAGCCATGTCTCTCCCAGCTGTATGAAACAGACCTTAAAATGTGAACAGGTTGTAACTGGACAGAGATCCGGGGTGAACCCGGAGTGTGGTGTGAGCTGCTTTGTTCCTCTTTGACATGTGAACTCTTGAATGCAGCAGCAAAAATTTAATGCTGTTTTTATTAATCATTTCAGAGCTCTGGTAAGGGCAAACTGCAAGAAAAGAGATTACGGCCCTCTTTTGCCAGTCTAAATGAGCCAGAGGAGCTGTGTGTGACAAATGCTCATGTTGGAAGCCCAGGGGCTTAAAGAACTGCACAGAAATGTTTGAACATTCTTGGTAGCTTTTCCATATAACATTGACTTTGTTTGATAGTCCATACCCAAGTAGTTGTTTCCTCAGCATGATTTTCAGATCCTGCATTTTCTATCTGTGCATTACAGAGGACTCAGATAATTAATGAAACGAGGAAGGAATTCTGCGCTTAGATGCCCTGTTCTGGGGCTGTTCAGCTCTAAAACATTTCTTACCACCTTCTATTCCAGGGAAGACACCTTAGTGATGCACAATATTGATACCACACAGAGATGAAATCAGAACAGCAAGAGAACTTCTAAAACTTCACAGGGTAAACTCAGCTTGTAATAAAAAGGTAGAGTTTTCAACGCTTTGTGAGAGTTTACATTTACCTACCTGAAGAGTCATGGTTGGACAATCTAGGACCACATTGACTGGTTTAGGAAATGTAATATTCCTAGACAAATGTTACTGGAAGTCGTCTGCTGAATTAGAAACTATTGCAAAGGTCGGTTAAAGTGCAGAACTTTCCTCTTTGAAGTGGTGAGAAGCCCAAATGCCTTGAGATTTGTTGTGTACCGGATGGTGCAAACTGCAAAGAGGCCAAGAAAAGATCTGAACATCCCCTCTCTTGGGTCTCCAGGCCAAGATCTGTAAGTCTGTGTTTAGGATGTCTTGTTTTGGGATCTAACTGAAAACACCCATGTTACACTTGGGTAAAGTCTGCTAAGGCTGTAATGCCATCCATGGCTAATCACTCCAGCCTTTTTTCAAAGTGTAGTGGTTAGATCGCAGGACTTTCACCGCTGAGGCCTGGGTTCGATTCCAGCCAGGGATACTCCCCGGGCAGGTGGAGCTCGTTAGCCCTGTAAGGCA
>JAWMRA010000005.1:5153728-5231905 GCA_035584735.1 Pseudotriccus pelzelni
AAAAAATCCAATGCGCAGGCTGGAAGGTGTAAAGACCTTCCCCGGTTCTTCGTTCGCGAAGACTGGCCATTTACTTTCCTTAAATGTGTCCATAATAGAAAAATTTAGACCCAAATATCCCTACCAATAGTTGTTCACTGAAACAAAGGAGAAGCCGTGTTTTTTCACAAGGCATAGAAAATCTGTCTCCACAGTCAAGGCTGCTTTCCAGGGTGTGTAAGAACAGCTGTGGTATCTATTTTCCAGCCTTTGCTTTCCTTTCCTTTGCTACTTTTGTGTCCCTCAGGCTTGGTGGTGTAGGATTAAGACAATCCCTCCCATTCACCACAGAGAATGACATGACAGGCATAAAAAACTTCATGAAAGTGTTGATTTTGTTGTTATTGAAAATGTCAAAAATGCTCTATGCACATGAATGATTTTGAAGATTCTGTGTTTTGAAGCATTCGGTTCATTCATTAGAGCCTTCAAGCAGGTAGCAGAGTGCTGTGCATCTCTCTGGATGCCCTTAAATTACTGACTGTGTAGCTCTGTCAGTCAGTCCAGCCACACAGTGATGGAGATTATTCAGCACTCATTACATGGAATGGGATGCTGAGTGTGGGTACAGCACCTTCCCCCCCCCGGCTTTGCTTTGTTGGCACCTTTTGAGTTAATAATTCCCTCTCAGTGGAGGGGTTTGGTGGCCTCTTCAGCGTGGATGATTTTCACTTGTTTGAGAAAATCTGGTACTGTTTGGTCTTTCACTGGTCTCACGTGACTCGTCCTGCTGCCAGTAACAGCGTTCCATTTCTCAGTGTTGTCGTGGTACATTTTGGACATCACATCCAAACAAAACCAAGAATGGCTTTTTTTTTTTTTTTTTTTTTAACAAGAAGTAATTAAAGAGAATGAACAGTAAGAAAAAAAAGGCAAATGACCTAGTTTGGTCTTCGCCACAAAACCCACAGTTCTCTGGGGATATCTAAGTATGTTAAGCAAATATTTCAATCTATCTCTGTTTCGAATGTGAGTCATTTCAATCAGACATCTTTCAGTTATTTGTCCATTGGTCTTAATTAGGTAAACTCCAAAGCCCTGCAACATGTGTTTATTGTTGAATAATTACCCTTTTGGTAAGTGTTCTTGCTGTTACCTTCTTAGCCTTAATAGCTAATTTGATGAGTAATAGTGAAGCCTTCCTGCATGGTAAACAAGGTGTTCCCTGGAGAAGAAAGAGAGATATTGCCCTTTAGTTAGGGCTGTTTTGAATGTGGATGTCGTTGCACAGGCAGGTTTCCTTTGGTGTGAGGGAATGTTCTGCTTTGTTCCAGCAGAATTTACCCTCAGCAAGAAATGTAGGGCTGACCCTGCATATCCCGAGCAGTTCCAGTGTCATTCCTAAGGTGTGGAGCCTCATCACAACCAACGGGACCAATTCTCACAAGACTTACTCTGGCATGAATCAAGAAAAAACTCTCCCAAAGTCACTTACCCCAGAATGAAAGAAGCAGGATACCCAAAACTGAACTGACTTGATTACTCCTGTGGAAGGAATTGCCTAATTGCAGCCTTTGCACACCACTGCATCAGCTTCTTCTGTTCCCTCCGCGAACATTTAAATGTAAAGATAAAAATCAAAAGTCCAGGACAGAAAAAGAGAAAGACAAGAGTTACCTTGATGGATTCCACTTCCATGAGATCCTTCTGGAAACCATTCTGCTTTTATCGATTTGCTCTCTGTAAATTGGGATTACTTTTTTATTTGGATTTATGGAATGGTGATGGTGTAGTGCAAGTGGGGTGAACCCTCTGGTCTAAGGTGAGGGACTGTGTGCTCTTTTCATCTGTTATTGGTAAGTTACAGTATGTAGGTTAAAGGCCCCTCAATACCAGTGAAGGAAGAGATCTAGTTCCAGACGTGGAAAGTGCTTAAATTTTGTGTGTGCCAGCCAGTGATATTAATATCGTATAGAACAGCCAGTTGTCAGAGGGCCAGATTCTGTTCTCGGTTACAGCGGTGTAAAGCAGGCTCTTATCCCTTTTTTCAGAGCCAATGAATTTGCCTTCATGAGTGCTTGAAGAGTTGAATATAGACTCAGGTTGTCTGTGTTCAGAGATAACCTCTGAAATAAAAAACATGAGCTGGTGGTGCTGGTCCTTGTCCATCAGTGTTCCAGCTTCCATGTGGTTGGCACATTTCAGAGGCTTTGGTACAGGTGTGACTTCACTCAGGGCACTGTTGTGTAAGGTACTTTGTGAAGGCACATGTACAGTGGATTAGCTGAAACAGAATTTCACATAGATTTAGCATAAGTGCTCTGTTCTTTTGCAGGGAGCAAATGTGTTTTCTGATTTGACAGCCACAAGAGAACGTAATTATTTTTGACAGCACAGGGATAGTGTTCATGTTATTCTAGGAAATCTCCATCTTCACACAAATAGGTATCAGTGTGTGCTACAGTTGGTATTGCTGAGCTTTGGTGAAAGCTTCGAGTTTCTTTGTTTTGATAATATGATAAAATTGGTAAAGTACATATTTAGAAAGCCCTAATGAATTTCAGACTTGTATCATTTGGGGAATGAAAGAGAGTGTTTTATTACGAGTCCAGTATAAACCTTAAACATTTTAAGCGACTCAACAATATTTTGGAGAGAAGATCCATCTTGACTGTATTCCAGGTAACATTGCTTATGGAAATAGAGGAACTGTGAATTGGATATTGTAAGTATGAGTGATTTACCATTTACTCTTGGTCATGTGGCCTTTAAAACTGTGGAAAGCTGATTCTTAGTGTTCAACAGTGTATTTAGATACCCAATTAACAATCCAAAGCCTCATTTTACAGTCTTGCTAAGGTAGGTATTATCCCTGAAGTGAGTTAAATTATGATGGAATGAAGCCAGAATAGGAATGGGATAAAGCGCAGTGAAGCTGTGGACTCCAGGGAATCATGATAGTTTATGTCATGATTACAAGCAGGACAGAGCTAATAATTGGAAAGACCCACTATAAGCTGAAAGGCCTCCAAGGTGATCTTAAAAGTTTTGGTGACTGCCTTGTACAGGGCAGAAGATGCTGCATTTCTGTACAGCGTCTGTATCTCTTCAGAGTCATTCAGAACAGTCACACAGTGTCAGTGAATTTAGGTCTTGGAATACAGATCTGGAATAATTAGAATATATACATTAATTACCATGAAGAAGGCTAATGGCCCGTTTTGTATTGTTTAAATGCAAACCAGTTTCTCTTTAAAATCTCTTTCCTAAAAAGTCTTCCATGGGCTTTTTATAAATGTTTATATAAAATGACACTGGCCTACACTTCCTAGGACTTTTCACGTGCCTTGGTGTTGTGATGGAGCTGGGTAGGAAAAAACGCTCTATTGGTTTTCCAATTTGAAAGGTTCTGACTTCTGAAGAAGTAAAAATCGAATAAATGGTCAAAAAATGTAATGTATCAGCCGAACACTGAAAACTTTTCACTGGAAACAGGGAATTCTCTTCTGGAAATGTTACAGTAGTGACTGACGCAACTTGTAATTTGGGTGTTATATGTGCCTGCTCTTTTCTGTGGCTCTGGATGCTTGCCTGGGCTCCATCTTCATCTGCCATGGTTGTTCCATTACGGTGGCTCCATGGAGCATGATGGTGATGCTGTGGAGCCCAGCCAGTGGAGGAGAATGGACTTCTGCGCTGTGAGCCCTTTCACAAATTCTCCAGTTACCAGAGACTTTTTTTTGTCTTCCCCAGTCACCTCTTTCTTCTCATTTATACTCACCAAACCCCTGAACGTGATTCTCATAATTTTCAAAGCTTTCATTGACTGTAATTGTAGAGGACCATGGCAGCCCAGGCTCTCCCACTCGCCTTTAGTTTGCTACAGGGTTAGAATATGATCAGAGGGATGGAGCACCTCTGCTATGGAGACTGGCTGAGACAGCTGCACTTGTTCAGCCTGGAGAAGAGAAGGCTCTGGGGATACTATTGTGGCCTTTCAGTATGTAAAGCAGAGCTTGTAAGAAAAACAGAAGAACTTTTTACTAGGCATTGCAGTGACAGGGCACGGGGCAATGGCTTTAAGCTGAAGGAAGATAGATTTAGTTTGGATATAAAGAACAAAATTTTTCATTATGAGTGGTGAGCCACTGGCACAGGTTGCCCAGAGAAGCTGTGGATGCCCCATGCCTTGAACAGTTCAAGGCCAGGTTGGATGGGACTTGGAGCAACCTGACCTAGTAGAAGGCAACTGTCCCATGACAGGAGATTTAGACTAGATGATCTTTGAAGGTCCCTTCCAACCCAAACCATTCTATGATTCGATATTGATATATACCTGCCCTGGATAATACCACAAATTACAGTGTAGAAATGGTAGAAGTTGTGTTGTCAGTGGCAGTTCCAGTTTTGGTTTCAGTAGAAGCAGGAGCAGACCTGGAGAGCAGTGTAGAGCAGGTTATTGGTGATGGGGGTGTCTGTAAGTCTATGGCTGCTCAGAGGGATTAATTTCGCACAATTGCAGTTCTCTAGAAGTCAGATACTTAGTTTAAGTTACTTGTTTAGGCACCTTCTATAGTCAATGAGAAGAAGAGAACATGTCTTGGAGCTGCAAGAGCCCACCTTACCTCTTTTGGGATGGCTGAATGACGTAGACGTTATTTGTGTAAAACTCAGAGTCATGGTGGGATAAATTGTGCTTTGTAACACACCTTGATGCTTGTGAAAATCAGTGATTTGCAGGAAACTGAGCACAGGCTTTACCTCTTCCGTCCCTTTGACTGCAGAATGTGTTTTCTTCCTCAGTGTGTGACGCTCGGTGCCTCCGTGGAGAGTGGACTGACGACAGTGCAGTTCAGCTCACCATCAGTCCTGGGTACAAGGGTGAAGGAGCCACTTCTGGGCTCTGTATGAAAACTACAGAACTATGCTTGCCTTAGTGTCTGACACCATTACATTTTATCTGCATGAAAAAAACAGATTTGAGGGAGATCTAGTATTTTAAGAACATGATTTATCTACGGTAGTGCAAATGGTGATATATGTATTTCTGAGTAATATTGCTATAGCTTTAGTCTGTTTTTCTAGTCTGTAAAATGCAGTATTTACCAGAGCAGAATTTATGATTATTAGCATTAGTGTTTATAATAATAGCTTACTTGGAAAATACAGTTAAATGTATAAATGAAAACAAAGCCACTTAAATTTTTTCACACTGCTGACCTGACAGTAGAAACATGCCCATCTAAAGTCATAATCACAGAGATAATTATCTGCAAAGAAAAACTCGACTTACGTCACTGTTTTCAGAGAGTTCCTTTCCCTGGAAATAAAGGGACTCCGAAACATCCCTCTCCAAAATGTAACACAGGCAACGTTTTACCCTAAAAATACAAAGAAGGAAAGGAAATTACCTTTTTTGAGGTAGAAATAGCCACAAAACTTAAAATGAGAAAAAAACAACCGTAGTTCATAGATCCAGATTCCTTTGCAATTAATTTTTTCTTCCTTGCGAGACCTTTCATTTCCACTGCCTGTGTCCTTGATGAGAATTCTGCGAGGAAATGCAAAATGAGTTTACATAGTGGTAATCATTGTAGAAAGTTCTTAGTCAAAGGCTTATCTTTTTTTTATTTTACTTATTTTTTTGACAGTGAACGGTGGCTACAATCATTGCAGTTTGATCTCCGAGAAGAAGACCGTGGTGGACATGGAGATGACGAGTAGTTCAGTGCCTGTCTGCAGACAAGGGCTGTTCATCCACACAGGGAACTCGCTCATGCGAGAGCACCCCCTGTCCCGGGAGAGGCTGCTGCACATGGGTCAGCTCAACCTGGCGCACTCGGATATGAGGTACCAAAGCTGCATCTTTTATCAGTTCGTGCACTTTGCTCTTCTGGGCAGCTGCTTTGTTGGAACTGTTTCCCAGTAGCGTCCCTGGGTGCTACATTTGGAAGTGTATTATTGGCTTCCCCTTCGTTTTGGAAGTCCTTCAGTGCCAGGAGGAGTCACTGCGTGTGCAGCCACAGCCCCTGAACTGAAGTTTAAATACAGCTTCTCTGGGGGGCTCTTCCAGTGTGCTCAAAAGTAGATGAGAGCTTTGCTCTCAGAGAGTTCAGTAGGGTTCAGACTCGCCTCCTTTTTACCTCTGCCCCAGTGCCATGGTTTCCAAATTGCAGCCTGGAGGGCAAGGGATGATACTTGGTCAAAACCCAGTGTCTCCCATATGGCAATTTGGCCTGCCACCATCAAACCTACAGGAAGCCAGTGCCACTTTTATTTCTGCAGCATTTCCTTTAATGTAGTATTTTCAGTGTTCCCGTGCAGCCACATCCTTGGTATTTGCTTTTAAGGCCGTAATGTGAAAATTTGGGCTCTGGTTTTGATATATACACTGTAGTTGGATATGCTATGAACAGAATCTCTATTTAAACATTTGCTATAAATTAATTATATGAAAACACAGGACTCCATTTTTTGTTGTTGTTGTTACAAATTTAACATTACCAGATTTTAAACAAGTACCCTAAACAGACATCCATTGTGAATAGAAGCCTGCTACAAATTAAAATCTGTCCATCTATTTTAATTACTCTGCTTTTTGGCAGGGGATATAATACAGAATAATCTTGACCTTTTTTGAAGAGCTGTAGAAAAGAAAAACCTCAATAAAGTTGCAGCCTTTATCTTAGGTACTTGGAATAATTGGCACTATGTGCATGGAACTATCAAACCCAAATTTCCATAGCCACAGCAAGAGGAAATATGGCTTGGTCTTGAATATCCGACTGTTTCTGATTTTATTATACATATTTATGTCTTGTTTCCCCTTTTCTATTTACTGGTGGGCTAAGAACATCTGTGTTTTCAGGAGAAGGAGGCACGGTAACATGGCAAGCAAGTGGAAGGAGTTTTTTGTATCTTTGTTTGTTTGTTTGTTTAAAAAGGACAAATAATATCCATGGTGTATAACAAAATATTCCAGTATTGCTACAAAGATTTGTGGATGCATTTGCAGCTGGATGTAAATCTGCTCCCTTCTGGCTTTTTTGTGGCTCAGTGTGGGACTGGCAATTATCAACCTTTTTTTTATTCTGTCAGTGAAAACAATTATGAAACAAAGATAATTAGGGCAGGAGCAAACAAAAGGAGGAAGAGAGTGCTCTGCTTAGATCTTTCTGAACCTTTTTGTGAAATTTATAATGAGGAAATGACAGATACCTGCATACCTGGCATCACAGTACCCACCCTCAGAAATATGAAATATGAACCCTTCCAGCCCCCATTTGCAAGAGGATTCCCAGAGCAACATAAAGGATTGTCTGCTGCATCACATGAGAAAGCAGCAGGTTATACGCCTGATTCCCTCCCCATTGCCTTTGTGGCATGGTCTAAAGCCTTGAGGCTCTGCTGCTTCTAAGTTTGGAAATGCGTGGAGAGTATCTTGAAGGACCCTTCCACTCCATTACAGGTTTGGTTGTGTGTCCCACTGATCATGCTCTTGCCTGTGTGTCCACCTGGCTAATACTGCTTTTATCAGCATGGGATTTGCAAGGTGAAGCCAATGCCCAGCTCTGCTCTGTGGACCTCCTAGAAACAGTGTCTCATTATGTCACTGTGCTGCTGATGAGACACATGGTTCAGAGCCAGAACTTTGGCATTTGGGATGATTTCTGTTCATGGTGTTTGTGACACTAAAGGTTCTTTACAAACAAGTAATAGAAAAGATGGTCTTTCCCTGAAGATCTGAAACCAGGAGAACATAGCTGAGGAGGGGGTAAATGCCCAGCAGTGAAATCAGTGGGAGCCAGGGGTGCTCTGCACTCTCCCCAGATCTCAGCCTTCATTAGAAAGTAGAGAAGTAGGGCTGGAATTGTCAGATATTGGAGCACTCAGAAGTCAGGGCAAACTTTCATTGGTGGTTCTGCCCAGTTCTAATGACCAGCACAGAAATACAGGGAGATACAAATTCAACCAATCTCTCTGGGTTGAGCTTTGAACCACTTTGTGTTTCTAGGATATTGGAATGTCAGGGAAAAGCCAAACAAACCAGAGAGCACCTCCCCTAGCAATCAAAAATCTCCCTCAGGATTTGGGGTTGTGATTGTCCTTTTTTTCCTCTCAGTGCACTGAAACTTGTTATCCTCTTCAGCTTCTCCCTGATTTGCTTTCTCTTGAAAACTGTATTCTAGGGATGACTGCCTTAGTCCAAGAATCGTGATCCCTCTTCTTCCTGGCCCCTTTTCCCCACTCAGTTAATAACTTCTAAGTTGTGCAGCCTAATTGCTGCTACATTCTATCTGTGAATGCAATGTGTGTGGGACTGGAAAAGTCCCAATACCTTCCTCACCACAACTGGAGTCAGCACACAGCTAATGTTGGCCCTTTGTCAAATAATCCATTATCAGACACAGCAAACCCTCCCACACTGTGCTCAGTGCTCGGCATGTAAAACCCAGGGAAGACATCAGAGCGCTCGGATAGTGTTGCACGGGGTCCCTGGATGCGCAGCAGAACAATCCCCTCCAGCTTCTTAGAACTGTCAGTTATCACCGAGCGCACATTTACAGTGGCAGTGGAAGGCATGTATGTTTTGTAAATAATCTGGAGATTTCAGATACAGTCATCTTTTCCTCTGGGGGCACTTGGGAACTGCAGCGCTTCTGGCGTGGTGCTACCGGCCTCGTGCTCTGGCTCCAATTACCACGTAAGGGAGTCTCTTTGGAAACACTGCCTTAGTATCCTCTGAGAGGCTGCTGTTACTCTTCAAAGGCCTTACACTCAGCTTTCATGTGCTTAAACAGCAGTTCTGTTCCCTCAGACTGTCCATCCCTGGTGCGTGGATCCTCCCCGCAAAGAGAGGCTTGTGGGGTGTATTCTCCTGCTGCCTCCACCCCTTCCAGGATTGCCCACTTGGAAGCCCCCCCGGGCTGCTTGTGCTGATCCGTGTGTCCACACGGTGCTCCTTATACTGTCCTGCTCTACTCTGTCCCCTCATCCTGGCTCTTTGTTTCAGAGACATTTATATTAGTCTGCTGCCCAGAGATCATGAAATGCTTCGGGCCAGCACAGCCTGTGGGTACCAGGCCTGGAATCTGATCCCTGGCAGTGACAGCAAGATGCCATTGCAGGAGCAAATAGGCAGTGGGTAAAAGAGGAGCCACCCAGCAGGTTGGATGCCAGACACCTTATGTTGCTCCTGCGTGAGTTTTGTTTCTGTACACCTTCTCCTTCTAACCCTTTCAGATCTGGGAGGGACAAGCAGGGCTTTCCCCAGAATAGTGATGGCAGAATTCTGCCAGGAATACAGGAACTTTGCATTAATGCAACCTCAGCATTAGGTAGTCCGATGCTCAAAACATCAGGAGATTGAAGAAACGTCAGATTCTCCCAGCAGAGCTAACTGACGTGGGATATATAATGTGTATAAATATACAGTGCTACAGAGAAAACTGCAGTCCCTGGAAAGGACTTGCTTCTGATCTGCACAAGCAGCCTGTGCTTATCATTTTGTAGGCAGAGCATGGATGAGACATGGCTGTGGCAATGGGAAGCATGAATTCAGTGCCATCATTGCTTTTGAAATAAGGTATTCCAGCTTGCCTTTTGGTTCAAAAGTCCTCTCCTTTGTGTGTATCATGTTCTATATGGCAGCATCACAGCAATACAGTCCTGACTCTGAGTAAATTCCTGTGCTGGAAGTGCAGATGGATGTTCCTGAGAGTTTTGGGAAGTTAATATTTCTCAGGATAGGGATGTTTGTATTCATCCTGCAGGTACTCTGCACT
Organism: Pseudotriccus pelzelni; assembly: GCA_035584735.1. Classification (NCBI taxonomy): domain Eukaryota; kingdom Metazoa; phylum Chordata; class Aves; order Passeriformes; family Tyrannidae; genus Pseudotriccus; species Pseudotriccus pelzelni. Next base: position 5,163,493 of record JAWMRA010000005.1, read on the forward strand.
GACTCCAGCCTAGGCAAAAGCCAAACTCCTCATGTGGATTTCTGGCAAGATGGGAGCTTTACATAAAGCTTAATAATATGACACCAATTATCACAGGCTGAAATGTAAGGCTTGGGTTAGCTTTATATGATGTAGGAAATGTGTTGTGTTTACTTTAGCCCGAGGCTTTGGGACCACTAAACTATGATACAAACTGAATTATTTGGAAGAGTTTTTGTACAGCAGAAACTAAGTAATAGGAAATACTGTGCCTGGCATGGCATGTGTAAAGCCTTTCTCAGAATGAGTTTAAAACACCAGGCTTTTTACTGAGCAAGCAGAGCAGGGTTTCCCAAACATGTGCCATAAAAGTATACTTATGCCACATATTTTACAGACATATGGTTCTGTAAATGTTAGAAAATAATGTATGAGTACTGTTGGGCTTGGGGTTTTTTTTAATATAGATTTACCATCTGCAAAAACAGGTGCTTTAAGTTTACCCTGAGACCAACTGTGCAAATCTAAAGGGAAAAATTATAAGTAATGGTTTATGGAAACCTCTAAAATGTTTAAATATACTCTTTTGAAATTTCTGGTGGCAAATGCAAGACTTGATTGTTCTATATCAGTGAATGGTGGGGAATTTCACTCCTCTCACGGTCTTAAATGGTTTTTTAATATCAAGCCCTATTGCCTGCAAACTGCTAGAGCTTAGAAACCTGTCACTAGTGAATGCAGTATTGCCAGTCGTGGGCCTTGAACAGGTGTCATTTTTTGACAACTTTAATTTCATGGGAAGGAAATATTTTTGAAGCTTTATATTGTTGTTTGGTTTTTTCTAGTTGCTCATTCTTTGAGGGCTGTTACCAGGGAAGTTGTAGAAGTTGTCCCAGCTTCCCATTTTAATGTGTAGTGGTGGATAATAGTGATAAAATCATCTAAGGTACAAAATAAATGCAGTTTATTCAGCAGCTTCACAGTTTATTGTATGTTTATGTCCAAAATACCTTATGCGTATGTATTTCATGCTTTAAAATGTGTCAGATCTGCCTTAGCTGTGGTGTCACACACAAGTTGCCAAATGGCTGGATTTTCTCCAGCTTTTGTGGTGCTAGCATCAGAAAAGCATGAAATTCATTTAAGTGGAACATGTCAGCCTGAGAGCCATGGGGCACTTCCTTGGAGGGTGTATTAGCTCAGGTACAGCTTTCCTGCACACAGATGTACTGTTTCCTCTTCTGGGTCTGGCACATCGCTGCACAGAGAAGCCAGAGGTTAAACCCTCCCGTGCTTTGGGCATATGTGATAAACACCCTCTGGTCCTCAGAAAAATCACACAGTGGGATCATCCACAGTAAATGTTTATAGCTGAGATAAAATGTTTTATTTTAAGCCATAAACCAGTTGCTAACTTCTTGGAAGAAAATGTTAGGAGGAGCTGTTCCCTAATGCGGTGTTTTTGTGAAAAGTCTATGTGGCATTTCTTAAGATTCTGCTTCCTGAATGAAAGGATTCAGCACACATCAGGAAAGATGAAAAATCACTTTTGCAGAACAACCTTACTTTGATTTACAGAGCCATGCACACTTTATTATGAAAAATAGAAGTGGGAGCGCACAGGCTGCCAATTTAAATCTACCAGCCTTGAACTTTGTATTTTGTGGATGTAAATACTCAACTGGTATCTCATTGATTCTGAACTGCTGGTTGAAATTGAGCAATTCTTTCTCTGTATTCCTTTTTTCCCCACTGATCTTGCTCCTGTTTTAGCCTAGTGAAGGAAAGCCTGTCTTGGACGTGTAAGCGTAGCTCAGCCACCCTTTTTTGATTCGTGTGAACAAGAATGCCAAGGCATTTTCCCAGTGTGCTCTGAGGAAAATGCTGATATTTGAATAATTCAAAAATGCCCAGAGCTCTCAAACTTCATTCTCAGCTATTGTTTTGCCCGATCTATTATGCATTGCAAGCCTAGATTGTGATTGATGAACTGCCTGTAGCAGTGGAGGGGAGATTGTCTGTTCCGTGTGTAACCCATTGCATAAAATCAATCCCGTGTACAATGATGCTGCCTTTACACAGGTGGTAGGGGAAGCATCGCGGATTTTTTTTGGTGTCATTGCTGCATTAGACAGGCAACATTCAGCAGAGAGCAAGCGCTTCCATTCTGCAGGGCTTAACAAGTGTTGTGTCTTGTACAAAAATCATAAATCCTGTGGTAGTTAGCGATGCTTAATGAAAACTGTATTACAGGTCACCCAGGTTTCAAGACTCAGTAGATTCTGCTGCTCCATGCCTGAATGGAAGTCACCCGGCTCATCACATTAAACAAGAATGCCCGAGTGATTATAAGGTTCTGTCTGAGGCTTCCACACATAGGAGGATTACAGAGGGGATGGAGCTGAGAGCCTCCAGTAGTCTGCATCCTGAACTAGACCTAATGAATAATAGCTTTACAAATTCACTTTCATCCTACTTGTTTAATAATGAACACAGCTCCTCCCTGGGTCCTTTGTCACTTGGCACCCCTCAGCACTCAGCCAGGCTACAAACGAGCAACCTGAAGAAGAGATGCATCTCTGTCGTGCCGTCTTCAGCCGAAGGAATCGATATTACCGCGATCATCCGCACGTCGCAGACGTCACTGGTCACCTGTGTGAATGGGCTGCGAACTAATGCAGCTGGCATTTCCTCTCATCCTGTGGAGATCAGTCATCACAGTGCTCAAAAATCCTCTCAGCCCCAGTCTTGCTCTCAGCCTGGAAACCCTTGCAGTATTCCCTCCCCTCCAGCATGTCTTGTACCTCTTTCCGCTGACTGTGACAGAGGTGACTGTGAGCAGATACAAATGCAGCAAGTGGAGGAGAATGGAAGCCTCAGCCTTATGATGAACGGTACTGGCATTGCTCACCAGAACACCTCACACAGCACCCAGAAGGTGAGTTTCTTAAAACAAGAGCCAGCTGACGATTATTCCTCCAGTGCTGATCTTTTCCGCCATCACCAGGGGCTGCCTCCCCCTTACCACCTACACCAGCAGCTAAGCCAGACTCAAGGGGCTCTGCCTCGCTTAAACGCCTCCATGTCTCCGAAGTCCCTGCAGCCCAGTGACGGGGATGAACAGGACCTGAGCGGTGGCAAACAGGTCTGTCAGTGGATTGACTGCAGTGCCACTTACGACCAACAAGACGAACTGGTCAGACACATAGAAAAGACTCACATTGACCAGCGGAAAGGAGAGGACTTCACTTGCTTCTGGGCAGGCTGTGTCCGCCGCTATAAACCCTTCAATGCTCGTTACAAACTGCTGATTCATATGAGGGTTCATTCTGGAGAAAAACCAAACAAGTGCATGGTAAGTCTGGATTTTATTTGTTTGAATAGAAACATAACTGCTCTGTTCTCATTCTCGCTCCCTCTTCGATCTTATTCCAGTATAATTGTTGTGCTTTCCTGTAACTTAGTCTGCAGTAGGCTAAAGGGGAATTGGAGAAAACCTTAATCTAGAAGGAAATGATTGAGTAAGAAATACTGTAGTTCTTGGAAAAGGGATTCAGTTTCCTTATATGAGAGCTTAAGTTTTAATACAGTGCTTTGTTTTTTTAATATTCATTAAAGCACTAATAAAGTGATGATCAAAGCACGCAGCCGTCATTTAACGTAAAACAAAGTCACTGAGCCTCGGGTGACATTTTTAATCAAGAAACATAAAACACATCTAATGAAATTCTTTTCATTCCTTCAGCTGAACGATAACCCATAGAGTTGTGAGTGCAAAAGTTTCAAATGGTAGTTTAGAAAAAAAAAGAAACTTGTTTAAAGGAATTTAAACAGTTAAAAAAATAAAAAGAGTATATTTAATTACGTTTTCAAAGGTTAAGGGCTTTTTTAATTTGCAAAACAGGGCTTTAAAAATAAGTAAAAACCATTGTTCTCTTCTGATCAAGAAGATGTAAACAACAGCAGTGTTCCAAAAAGAGGATCTTGGGAATAACACCATCTCTGCATCTGCCCACCATGATGACAATATGGCCAAACTAAAATAAAAGTTAATGACTTCCATTAAGCTTTCCACATGTTTGAAACAACAATGATATAAGACCCTGACTGAAACAGATGAAGCAAAACAAGTTTGACATAAGCTTCCAAATTGGGCCATGAAATTTGGAAAGTCTTATTTGTAACACCCATATGCACACACACACACACACACAGAGTACAGACAAAAGGAGCGATTATGGAAGCAGGTTGTAGTTCCTGATAGGGAGAATTTTCGGCTATATGTCTATTTTATTGTTTTGATCAGAGCATGATAGAATGGAAAATGCATGTAAGAAAGTTAGATCATGACAAACTTTTCCATGGCAAGCTGTAGCTTTCTATGGAGGAATAGGAAAGAATATTTATAGAAAAAGCTTACTTTTTTTTCATTTGTTCAAGAGTAAAGCTTGCAGGCCTTTATGTTATGGAAGTTATGGAAGGGAGGAGGAAGAAAACAACAGTATTATTTTGCAGAGAAAAATTTTCTCTGTAGATCATCGTTCTGATTATCTCTTTATTTCCATTGGATAAATGAAAAACATTATTTTAATGTCTGCACTGTTGAGTGGGTATTCCTAAAATAATACTGGAAACAGTGCGCATACTTAGAGAATACCATCAAGTTGTCCAAGATAAAATAGAAACACTCTAAGATTTCCTTGTTTCTTTTTCCTTCGAGAGAAAGAACCAACTTGTTTGTTTCCAGAAGTAGCTCACTCACATTTTGTAAATGTAGGAATGAATTTAACTTCCCACGCATAGCTTTTATTAAGTGATAAATCATCAAAGGGTAATACAAGTTTCTTCCTTCTAAACAGAAAATTATAGGTAAGTAAGCTGGGAAAGCATACTTACACATTTTATTTTAGCCTACTTTGGGGTTTTTTTTTTGATCTGGAGCGAAATCAGTCTTTTTCCTACTTTTATCTCACACTTTCAAGAAGAAATACATAAAATGTGAAGCGCTGATTAGCTTTCCTATGATGCTGAAAGATTTAGTAGATTCTGTGGGTGAGGGAACTTTTTTCCTGCAAAATGCGTATTTGACAGGTATTGTATAGCAGATTTCTAATGTTACATTCCCATTCCTGCAGAAGACTCAGTAAATCAGAGACATTAAATCATGTAATATCTTAGCAAATGCTGAAAATGTCCTGCTTTCCATTATTTTAATCTGCATTAAAGTACCAGCTTTTGATAACATCTCAAGGTTTAACATTGTGAATAGGTTGGAAAAACCTTTGCATCTGATGTTGCAGACAGCCTTTATGGCATATGTATTTAGCCTTGGCGTGTAAGTGTATAAAGATCTGTTTTGTTGGAGCAGATACTGTAGTTGTTCCCATTCATGGAATGGTCCAGTCACAAGTAGGAGCTTTCCATTGGCTCAGTTTGGAGTTAACTCTCCTATTCCCAGAATAAGACCCTTCCACTGTCAGCAGAGGTATCACGTATTAAAGGTTACAATCTGGAATCCTGCGTGGAGTAAAGTGGATCCGGCAGAGCACATGAAAAACATGTCTTTGCAAATTCAGTTTTCTACCCTGGAAAGAGCTTGATCTAGCAGGGGCAAGATCCAAAGCTGCAGCACAGCTCCCTAAAGTTATTAATATCAAGTGGGGATTATTTGCCCAGTGAATTCCATTCCGCTTTAAACAAGGGTTGCTGTGCCGTGTTGGGTTGTGCAGTGATGTCATGTCGTTTTAAATGATAGCTTTTCTTTTGATGTGGTAATAATTGTGCTGTTATTCCTGCAAATTAAGAAGGCAATTCATTCTCTGTCTATAGAGGTCTGAGGTTTTGTTCCGTTTTTGCTGTAGCTGTAGCTCTGTTAAAGTAACTTTACATCTCTTGGTATTTGTAGTGGAGATTTTCTTTCACTGTTCACAATTACCCATTGTACTTTCTTTTTAAGCCCTTGATTTTATTTTCTCTGGAAGATTACTGCTTGACTAGGTATTGTACTGCTCAGGAGAAGCTAACAGCGAGCAGCACCCCGCCCTCATACATAAAAGTACTTCTCCATGTAAAATTATTAATTTCTTATGACAGGCTTTGCTACTATGTACTGTAATAGACAAAGGAATTTTGGAATTCAAGCTACTTGAGAACAGGAAATACATGAGACATTTTGATTGAAAAGTAAATGGTTCACTAAAACTGCAGTTAATCCTTTTATTATCTTTCCAACAGCAGTTTCCACAATACTTTCATGAGGTAAGCTTCCTTCAGTCCAACTGTAACACTCTCATCGTTGCAGCTGGTTTGAATTTAGCGAGCCTGCTGCTTTCTCTAGTACAGACAGTCAACAGGCAGAGCAGGGTCTGGTGCAGAGCACTGCTGATGTTTTGGGTCCATACTCTGCTCACCGCGGTTCATTGCCAAAACCGGTACTACGAGTATTCTGTATTCATGTTCCGTTAAATATTCTAATTAAGCAGTGCCTTCTCATCATTGTGTCCCTCGGTTCGGTTTTTCCTTGGGCTCTGCAAGTAGTCTAAAGGAAACTACCTAATCTCTTTGCAATATCCTGTTATGTTTCATACTTAACTCATGTTATTTTAGTTTTATTAAATTTGGGGTTCATCTGCATTATAATCAAAAATATATCCAACAAAAATAATGATGCAATGCCTTTAAGACTTTAACTTCTGAAGATTAATTTCATGCTTTTTTAGATTTGATGTCCCAGACAATTGGAATTTTGATTGTCTGAGACAGCAAAAATTAGCAAGCTTAAATGGTTTTTATTTAAAAAAAAAAAAAAGAAAAGAAAGAGTTTCTCATAGCTGCATCTTTTGCTGCCTTTCAGTTCTTTGAGTACTTTGGTGAGTAGAACTGTGCTGATCTCCAGATATTGCATCCTTGGTTTAAGCCGCTGCTTGCAAATGTAAATACAGAGCTGCTCATTTAGTTGTCTGGAGTTGTTTGATTTGGACAAATCTCTTCTTGGCTTATTAGTTTACCCTCTTGCACTGTTGTGGCTCCATAAAGAGTAGAAAATTATGTTCCCATCACTGCCTGTGTATGTGCTCAGGGGCCTCCAGAGAGAGCACTGAGGTAAATGTATTTATCGTTACGTAATTTCTACATATGCAATTAGTATTTATAGAAATTGGGAATCCTAATGTATGTGATATCCATGAAAGGAACTGGATAGGGATAATATTTATTTTTAGTCTCTCTACTTCATGTATATCGAGGAAAATGTCTCCTGCATGTGTTCTAGACCTGTCTGTCACATTATGTGCTTGTCTGGATGGGTAAGACTTCAAAGCAGAATCGTTTTTTTAAAATGTATATATGCAAAATACTCAGTTTGGGAGGAGTCTCAATGGATTGATTTGGGTGCTCTGTTGTACACAGTGAAATTCAGCACCTGTGCTGTTTGTAGTCGGTTCTTTTGAATCCCTAAGGGTGAGACACTATAGGTACTGCATTAAACATGGGAAAATTGAGACAGAGGAGATAAGTAACTTGCCTAAGGCATCTTGAGGCAATTCCAGCATTCCAGTGCAGATCTTGTGTTCAAATCACTACATCACACGAACTAAATTAGCAATTTACCCATGAAACAGATTTTTGTACAGATTACACAAAAGATAGCACTGGGGCTGAACTCGCTGTTATTTTTACTGCTTGTCTCTGATGCTGGCGGTTGGACATGCTATGGACATGTGAAAGCTTTCATCAGAAGGCTCAGCTGCATCCGTAACACTTTGTGGGAGCAACCTGGTTATTGGCAGTACAGGAGGAAGGGGCCTGTTGAGCAGATTAGTATTATTGCTTCTGTTCCTAAGGAAACCAGCACGGAATCCGTGTTCTCAGTAGATAGTGAGTATGATGCTGTCTGTGATCCGTGGGGAGTGTGTGTCTGGCAGTGCATGGTGAGAAATGAGATCTCTACGGGCTACAGCCACAGCTGAATCTGAGGGACAGCCCTGCATCTGTGAGAAAAATAGATCTGCATGCACCGGCTTACACGCTTTTGAGTTACTTCACCTGAACAATGAGTTTCCATGCCTGACTCGAAAGAACGCTGTGGAAGTCTGGAAAGTATTTTCAGTTTTTGGAATGGAGGGTGTCATGCACTGATGCCAAAGGAGTGCTTTACAAAAACAACAATAATATTAGGCTCACTTTCTTTCCTTTGAAGTCAATAGTAGGAAACATCCATTCTATCAAAGCCGCCTCACCAGAGATCTCTCTTTTTATTAGGTCTCTGATGGCATTTCCCGATACTGTCAAGGAACCGCAGCATTAAAACCACTCTGATTAGAGGAGTAGACAGCAGGTCAGTGGTTTTGTGGAAGTACAGTGTTTGTTTACAGAGCCCACTGCAGATTCCAGGACAGTACAAATGTGTTTCAGGCTGCCCCAGCACTGGAGGGCAGGCTGGCAACGGGCTTTAGGCCTGGCTCCATGTGAGCTCATGGCCAACCAGCTGGTGAATTTGAACTCTTGTCTGTCCACAGAGGACTCCACACTGGCAGATCTTGCAGAGCAAAAGCAGAAGAAATTACTGGGGCCAGATTCTGTTGTGAGTGGGATTGTCCCATGTTTAGGTGCAGTAGGACAGAAATGCAAATGGCAACTACAGCACAGTGGTCCGACACAACCTTTGGGGGCTTGGGACCTGCCTTCTGGAGCTGAGCTGCAGAGGGGGGAGCTGCCAAGGGGAGGGATTATTAACCCAGTTCAGTCCTGGGATTGATGACCCTTCAGCCCGTTCTGTGAGGTGCATCTGCTTTATCAAGTTAATAGAAAAATGGTGTAGGGTGCTGGCCCAGATGAAACTGTGCTCTGACCAGGCTGGGCTGACTGCCTTTTTTGTTACTGTCCAGCAGTTTGATACGAATTAGGTGTGGCTGGCAGGCTTTCAGGTTTCTTTGTTTGCGTAAATCTAAATAAATTAAAATCAACTAAATTCCAGTTGTGGCTGCCAGCACCCATAATGGTTTTCAAGTTCAGTTTTGTGCCTTGAAAATGTTATGCAGGACACTGAAGAAGTCTGATAAATGGAATATGGTAGTTAGGGGTATAGCATGAAAATTGCATGGAGGGGGCTTTCAAATACATACTTTCTTTATCCTGCAAGAACATTTAATTCCACAAGATTTTATTTCATTTGACTTGGTAAATTAATAAGTAATTTGGGACCTGGGTAAAGCATACTATTCCTGAAGATTTCCTGATATATTTATGCAGATTTGGTGACAGTGTGTAGGTATTCAGTCTTTTAAATAAGAAAAAAATGAGATATTAACAATAATATCACCACAACACAGTGAGCACTCACCCTATGAAACTGCCTGCCATAGGATATAATGTAATTAATTGCCACTATTGTGGTTCTCACAGTGTTGGGTAATTTCCACTAACAATACGTGGTATCTACTGAAGGTAAGGTGATAGGACTAATCAGGCAGTGGTTTAGGGAACAGATAGCTTTGTGACAAAAGGATGGGTATTCATTCCCATGCTTTGTGTTAGAAATTTTACAAGGGATTCCACCAGTTTTTTCAAACCAGCAGTATCACAGTAGAGCTTTGAGAAGAAAACCATTGGTGAATGGGGTCACCTTCAGTTTGGAAAACAGAATGGTGGAGGGACAGTGAACAAGACTGGAGGAATTTATTACTATTGGCATTTTCTAAACAGTGTACTACTTTCCATTTCAGAATGAAAAAGTGTTAAAAAGACACTTTCTTTTGTTGTTTAAAAGCTTTCCTCATTTGATTTATTCAGTGTTTTTATTTTGTTAGTGCAGTCCCCCAAACAATATTTCAGCTCATCCTGGACTGATTTATCTTCTCTTCATTCTTCAGTGTTTCAATTTGGCTACCGAAATACATATTTTTTGCCACAATTTCAACTGTGACCTGATTTGAATACAAGGAAAATGATCCATTTTCCCACAAAGCCGCAGATATTTGTCAGAATCCTAAACATTGAGCTTTTGAAAAATACCTGGCAGTGGTCTGATTGACAGAGAACTTCATAAAGGGAGGGAACACTTCTGTGTTAGAAATGGGGACTGTGCTGCTTGGCCCCGTTGAGGAACACAGAAGAGGTAGTTGTACCAGAACTTCTCCAAGCCAAGCAAAGTCATTCATGTTCTTTGTCAAACAATATAGGCTGAAGTATGCCCAACTTCAAAAACTGAAATTTATTAGTTGTGACCTACGATGTCTGGCTGCCAGACAGAGTTCTAGGCATGTCTCCCAGGTCTTTTTTTTTTTTTTAAATTTTTTCTAGGCTCCTTTCCCCTCCCTTTGCCCAGTTTGCGCACAAAAACATCTCAATACTGTGTTTTTATCTTTATTCTCTTATCCCACAAAACTCAGAAAGTTTCTTTCTCATTTTAAGACACTCAGAATTATTTCCAGCTCTGCTGTGGCCTGGCTCTTGATGAATCTCCACATGTAGATTTATTCAAACTCTCAGCACAGACCTATAAACCTCTCATGGGGCATCACCTTTTGAAGATATCTTGCAAACAGCCTCCTAACTCCCAATTTATTCCAGCTGCACCACCAGATCACTTTCTCAGCCATGCAGATCAGTGGATTTTATCAAATAATCACATCTGAAGAGCAAAAAGGGAAAGTCTTTACATCCTCGAAGCACTGGGTTTGCAGTAACTTCAGGATTTCTTTACATCTTCAGGATGTAGCTCACCATATCTTTTCCCTATAGCAAAGTGCGACAAGGTTTCATTCTCACTGTGCCTCCTGTCTGGGAGCGAATCATCCATCGGTTTCACAGGGTGAATCTGCACAGTAGTAAAGATCAAGTGATACACCCCAACCAGTCAGAAGCTTTCTCCACTTTAGTCGTAAGTTTTACAGAGCGGGAAATACAGTTGTGAACTACCTGCGTCCTGTAGGAATGTCTTAATACACCTCAGGAGTGTCTCAAAGATGTGTCCAGCGGTTGGGTCCTAAAACTATATTTCTGCAGGGTCCAGCATCATTTTGGGAGGATGAGGTGTGTCTGGAAGATCTCAGAAAGCAGGTTGTATTCAGTGATTTGAAGGCAGTCTGCAGTTGTCTAATATTTTCCCCCTGAAATTTCATTTTAAAAAGAAATTGCTTCTGAACATTATTAATCTTGTCACTGGTCTTGATGATATTTTTGGGTCCTTTCCAACTCAGAATATTCTGTGATTCTGAGATTTAGAGGGTGGAAAATTTGTAAGTTCTATAATTTTAAACAAAGTAATTGTGATTGTGTTCTTGAGGTTAAGTGCTTGGCTTTATTTTATTTCTTTGCATGTGTTCTGTGGGGATTATTAAAAATGGTGTGGAATTGTTCAGAACTCTCAGTGATTTAGTCTCTCTGAACAGTGATTAACCTCAAGAAGGAAAAATAGTTTGTATCACCTGGCAGAAGGCTTGGTCAAATTAAAAAGCAGTAAAATTAAATATTGTTAAAAAACTCTACTTATTAATGTTTCTTATTAGGCCCATACGTTTTAATACTCTGTGTTAGTGAAACCTATGTCATTTAATAAAAATGTTAATCTGCATTTGTGAGTAGCACAGAGGCCGTATAGTGTACTCTCAGGGGAGAAAAAGGAATTTAGTGCACATTAAAAACTTTATACAGGCTTTTATGCAGTTGGATCTCAGTGCTCAATGTGATGCATTTGTTTGTTACTTTGGGGCAAACCAGCAGCAGTTGGCCTTTGACACGGGATGAGAAATGAAAAGCGCAGGGTGTTTACCTTGGGTTGCACTGAGGGCCAGATTCTGAAATCTTGACGTGCTCATTCAGCAAGTGGGCCTAGTAAAAAAATAATGTGCTGCTTAAACTAAATACATCAAAATGTAACCTTCTGGCATCTGCCAGCTGACATCGAGCAGGATTCTCAAAAGCAGGCCTGGTTTTGGGTAGCTTTGTTTTGGAGGTGCCCTGCTCTCATAGGGCACCTCTGAAATTGAAGTTCTCTTCCTCTGAAACCAGATAGTGTGGAACAGAGTTACTGAAACTTTGTGAACACTTCTGGAAATTTTGACCTTGGATCTCCTTTCCCTTACAAGTGCAATGGAATAAATTCCTCTGGAGAACAGTGAGGGTGAATAATCACAGCAAGGTACCGAAGCCAATAACATAATGCATCCATAATGCTATTTTGCATCTCTAGTCATTCCCTCTGCTGAGAATCTCAAAGCTCTTTCAATCTTTTGCCTGTCTACGGCAATTCCTGCGTGATGAAAACTCTTGTGCCCAAGTTCTAGATACAGTTGAAGTAAGTCAAATTACTCTGCTATTTTCTGTCCCTGTTTAAACTGGTGTAGTTGTAAAGAACCCCAGAATTTTAACCAGGGAATTTGAGCTCAGAGTGGCTCAGCCAAAAAGTGCCAGAAGTCACACAGAGTGCTGTCAGAAAAGTCAAGAAAAAGACTTCTTCCTTCCCAAAGTGTTTTCTCTTCCAGCTATTTCATAAAGTCAGCGTGAGGTCGTGCACCTTTTCTGACCACGAAGTCCCTTCTACTTCAGAGCATCATTCACATGAGTAAGGGTATGCAAGAGAGCGATTTTATTCAGCTGAACTGTGGCTTTCAAAGAAAATGTTGCTGTTACAAAGAATTCAGTGCCCTGTATGCTGTCTCAAGGACACCTGTATTTTCTGTGTTTGGATAAGTCAGAAGTGGCTTCGTTTCAAATAGCTGTGCATTTACATCACAGACATTTATCAGTGCCTGACTTTTCTGTTTACATCGCTGGGCTGATCGTGGAGTCAAGGAACAATAGGAGTTCTATTTCAAAGTCTGCTTTAGTTGTCTATAGCAGTGTCTTCCCCAGATCTGCTTCTTTTATTGTTGTGTACAGATAACATATGTGTGAAGAGATCCTACACTCAGGTACAGTGTAGCTGCAGTGTTAAATAATTGATATTGATCTGTCTTTGAAACTGCATCCAAGGCATTTAAAAGTGGGAAATGGAAAAAGCATGTTCTCATAATCCAGCTCAGTAAAGTTTGCACAACTGCTCTTTGTTTCATCATGCCTACAATAAATCTTTCATTTTTGCCAATTGAGAATGCCTACTAAATCTGCAAATGATTACTTCCCTGAATTGTGTTGGGATTCTTGCAATACATTTTTCTTACATGGGTAATGATAAAATAAGAGTCCATCAAAAATATTTTATTGCCTGGCAGAGAGCCTTTTATGAAATGGTTTTGATTCAGGGAGATTCTTCCAAGTGTTTTAGAACCGTTGCTTACAATTTCCCTTTAACCCTTGAATGGAGGGTTGCCAGGCCCTGGAAATGTCAGGAATAGCGCTCCAATGAGCTGGTGGAATGCAGGACCTGGATATCAGTTTAACCTGCAGCCCTTGGCCTCGGCCTGAGCAAGGGCTGCTTCAGCCTGTACTTGTAAAGGGGATTGCGTTACCACGAGATTAGAAAGCTGATGAATGTCAGAGTGGTGGGAACCTTGTACAATTAATCTGCTGTATCCATGTTGATACGATTTCACTCTGTTTCAGTGAGGGAGTGAGGAAGATGGAGTATTACAAAAAAGAAAACACAAGGTAAAGCTGGTAGGGCCATCTGAGTCACCAGTCCTAGCCTCTGTGATCCCAGGTACCGTAGGATAATCCCTTCAGGATACCCAGAGGCACAGAGCACCTTCATGGCTGTGCCTTCCAGAAGGTGTGTCATCAGTAGTGTAAGTCTGGTCTTTCAGTCATGTGAAACAAATCTCGCCCTTTTCCCCCCTGGTTTCAGAATGGGCACCACTGCATTTGTCTGCCTTGGCTCAGGAGCTGCCCAGCTCTAGGAATTGCTTTGCTTTCCCTTCCAGAGAGACACAGTCTCAACCCGGTTCCCTGTAGACCTCGAGCAAACTGTCTCCACATGAAACAAGGCCCCGGGGGCTTCTCTTGGAATGGCACGAGTCATGATGCCTGAAAACACATTCTAGAACTGCAGGGAGAAGGGATCTGGCAAGAGATCTACCTTGTGGTACTTCCTTGCACTCACAGAACAGCAGGAGACCTGACTCAGTGTGGGGTGCTCTCAACAAAACCACATCAGTTGCTTGACACGTTGCCCACTTGCCTCCGTGTAATAAACTGTCTCCTCAGAAGAGACATGGGACATCAGAAAGAAAGCAGATTATGTGTAAGTATTTTAAAGTATCACACTTATTCACAGACTTTTATCTTCCTGCATATCTTCAAACATAATGATATTTTTAATTGCATGATTGTGGTGATCTCAGAGTTCACTGTTTACAGGGCTTTGGTCTAACTAAACATTTTTAGCTTGTGCTTTGTCTTCAAGGCCAAGGAGCTGAAAGATGACAATAAGCACCCAGGAACCAGACAGCTGTGCACACCAGCTTAGTCAGTGTCTTTTAGCCAGGTAGATGCTAAATAGCATGTTTTACAAATCAGACTAGCAAACCTCCTCCTCTATAAACCTTAATTCTGGGCTGAAATGATATGCCAAAGTTACCTCAGATGATCACTGACCATTTCTGTTCAGATTTTGAAAGGAGGCAATCAGAAATACTTCCAGGTGTGAATAGGCTTTGCTGAATTTACAGGAAGAGGTACTGGAAGTACACAGTGAACACCAGAGGAAAGGCCAGGTGAGGGTTTCTGTATCATCTCTCCTCACAGAGGGATATTGAAAAGCAGCAAATGTAGGACTTTGAGAAGGAAAGACTTTTTAACACTGAGCAAAACTGAAGGGATCAGAGTGGAAGGAACCTTTGTGAAGCTTGGATGTTCTTTGCTGGGGACTGTGATACCTCCAGCCTTTCTCTGTACCTCTCAGACAACTTGTAGCTGGGCCACTAGGGTGAGAGCAAGTTTAAAACATGAATATTTGTAGCTGCATTACTTCATTTCTAGTGCTGTAAAAATACCATTCTCATAATGGGGTAATGGCCTGCAAGTTCTCATGATTTCAAGTGTTTTGGAATTACAGGAGTTCTGTTCCTTTATGGCAAGCATCCATTTCTCGTTTTAACATCTTTGGCACTCGCCTAAACGATGGGAAATTAAAAAATGATTAAGGGGACAGTGAGACAGTCTTTTAAGGAAAGATTAAAGGAATTAAACTTGGGCTCGGGTGGGGAGAACAAGGAAAGGGAGGGATTGTTTAGAAGAGCATAGAAAATAAATAGAGGCAATGAGGCAAAATCAAGCAGAAGAGAATTTAAAGCTAATCTTCCACTAAATGTTTCCCAAAAAAGAGCTGTATTTTAGAATGGAATAATTTCATAGTGCAGATGGAACATGCCCAACTGTATGAATAACATAAGCTAGACTGGCTGAAAAACTGGAAATTAAATTGTAGAGAGTAATTTTGAATGCAAACTTGCTCCTCATTTCTGCCATTCTGGGAGGATAGACTATTGCATTAATAGGTGGAACAGAAGGAAGTACATTAGCAGGCACAGGATGTTTTTGTTCCCCTAGGATTGCTGTGAGGTAGCTGGGGATATTCACCATGCAGAGCATGGGGTGCTCAGCATCCCCTGAGCTGGGGACCTCCCCATCCTTCCAGGCCGGACTCTCAGACCGTTTCACAAACAGATGCTATCATTGCACGCTGGCAAGTACGAAATCAGGGATGCCTGGCTAGAACAGTCAGTTTGCCAAGAATGATACCTTTTGTTTTGCTTTGACCTTACCAGATTTGACCTTTATAGAACAAAAAGTTTCTCCTCGTGAGAATGAATGAAAGCTGTGACACCGATTCCAGTGAACACTAACATACCACTTGGACCATTGTGCCAGAAATGACTGTGCCGTGACATCTGGATGTTTTATTTCTGCTGTGAAACTGGGCAGGGAAAGGCTGTTGAGCACAGCAGCTCCACCTGCAGATTCCTGGTCCAACTTCTCCAAATCCAGGCAGTGAAATTCCAGTGTTGGCTCCAGCTTGTTTGGTTTGCAGTAATGGGTGTCCCAAAGCCCTGCGAATGAGAAAAGATTATCTTTGTATAACCCCACCAGTGAAAACTTACAAGGTAGATTAAGGTTGGTGTGAATATTTCAGCTTTTCAGATATGGCTTCTGATATGTGTCAATTGTTCTTGGAAAATCAGGGTTGGAACACAACCCTGAATGGCAAGAGAAAGAAAATGGGTATTGTAGTCATCCCAGATACTTTCTATTTCAATTGTTTATAGCAACGCTGACAGAAACTAACACTATACACAAAACTGGTTTGGAAACTACCCTTTTTTTCAGAGTTAATGACCCACAGGCTAATGGAAATTTGCCAGTTTTTACCAGCTGGGTTCTGGCTTGATTTTGCTGGGAAATAAAAGTGCAAGGCAAAGAAACCATTTGGATTTTTGAAAGTCTGTGATGGTTGTCTTCTCTCATTACAGAGCCTTCACTTTTTTGGTATGTTGCATTTACAATTGACCTGTACTTAGCAGAAATGCTTGCTTTGTCCAAGGACAGCACACCCTGATCACCCAGGAATTGCCTTTGACAGCTGCTTTTAGATGCACTTGTGTGAAACCAAAGCCCATCCCAGTCAGTGTGAAAGGGCTTGTATTAAATCATGGCTTTGAGGATGCACTGACACAGCTCAGCTGCTCTGGGTCCATCCAGTAGAGGGTAGTCATATGCATTTTATGGTACACTCCTTCAAGCACACAGGTCTTTCCCAGGTATTACCTGAGGACTTCTCACACCATAAGCACGGCTGACTTGGCTCACATAATTAACCTGGGAAAGGCAGATTCTGTACCTGAGTGCGTTTCTTTGTAAAGTCAACAAAAGAGGGGGAGTGAGTCGTTTATACTAATTATATATATTAAAAATAATCCCTAAAGGCAAGACTATATAACGTGCATTATGTTCAGGCAAGTATGGGATCGTTAGTGTCGTTCATGATAATTTGATTTACCCCCATGGCTTCCAAACAATACATGGCTCATAGCCTCGTGGATTGGTGTGTGTTAAGAATTGCATGGCAGCCTTGCATTTTTAGAAGGAAAGCTCTTAGGTCTTACTATGATGAAGGCTCTTTTGTTGTAAAAGTTTCTTTACTAAGAAGATAGATGTTACTTCAGTTCACACAAAACAAATTGACTCTGGAGTTTTCAGTCTCAGTTTGCCAGAGACAAATTGTGAAAGAGTCTAATTGTAGCCTAAACAAAACCATATTTTCCTTAAAAACATGGCAGTGTATCATTCTGAATCTGTGGTGCTTTGCCCAGGAACCATTTCAAGAAAAAAAAACAACTTGTGCAAAGTAGCCACCTTAGACAAAACAAACTATCAAACCTATATATTAAACCCAGTGCTTTTGATGGCAGTGTTGTCATTATTTTAATTCTGTCCCTCATGCAGTCAAACACACCGGTGTATTCTTAGGAGAATGGTAACTATAGAATGGTGGCAAAAGTAGCTTAAATACAGTTACTGGTAAACAACAGTAGCTGGACTGTCTAACTTCCAGGACCGGTTGCAGCCCATTTTCACTTAGATTATGAAGGATGAAGGGCAGACAGTCTTTAAATCCTGATTCCTAGTTCTTCACAACATTTATCAGTGTACAGTGGCTTTATTCATGACCTGAGTCTGGTTCTGATAAATGTTATCATAATGTTATTGTAGAAATTATAGACACATCATTTAGCTATCGAGTCGCTGTGCTTATGTGAGAGCAAGCGATGTTGATGGGAAGGACTGAGAGCAAAAGGGCTGATTATTCTGCTAAATGTGTAGAAATCTTTGCTGATGAGAAGGCAGCTCTCTGCTGCTGGGTGTGCTGCAGGAGCTGCAGGGCGGCCATTGCACTCCCAGGTGGAATTGTGGCTAAAGCTGCTCTCCTGCCCTCCCACCTGCACTTGGATTTGGCCATCCACTCTGGAGCAGCCGGTGGAGGAGACACCTCTGCTTCCCCACGGTGTCTCACACCTGTGGTTTCTCCAGGCAGAGCAGGGTCTCCATCCTTTGTGCACCTGCGTGGAGCCTTCCCAGCTGCAAACTTTAAGCCTCTGCCAATTCCTAAAGGCAAATTTCAGCAGTGCTGAAAGCAGGGGCAGAATTCCCATTGACCGCAAAGAAGCAGGAACACAGCCAAGGCCAGAATGATACAAGCTTAATAATCAATTCCCTGTTCACAAGATGCTGAGAGCTTCTGCTGCAGAGGTGCACAACTTTCCCTGGGCTTTGCTTCACACAAAGGTACAGCCCCTCTGAACCCTGCTCTCCATGAGCTGCTCCACGTGTTTGAAAACAGGGTGATTCAGTTGGGTGATTCAGTTTGGGAGGCTTTGAAGTATTTAGCTCAGGTTTAGGGAAAATATGCACCATGAATCATCCAGGAACTTTGTTTTCTCAGTGAATTCTGTGGTAATTGCACGTTACAGCAATGTTTAGGGCAAAACAGTGTGAGACATTGGAGCTTTTTGTTGCAGCCAGTGTTCCTCAAGTTCAGCAGCCAACACATGCCTGGCAGTCATTTGGGGCTTGGGAGGGGGACAAGAGGAGGGGGCATGTCTTGTTTTAAAGTATCAGTGAGTACTACTATAAGGACAAGAAAGGAAGCAACTCCTTTATCCTTTCTTCCTTTGTAAATCCAGCCCTCTCTGTTTCGTGGTGCATGCAGAATTCCAGGTTTACCGCATGATGATCACTTTAATTTTTGGTCTTGAGGTATCTAGGAGACAAAGAGTTGAGGTAAGAATAAGTAGGCAAAGGACGGTGCATTCTATATTAGTCCAGTGTACCAGTTAATTCAGGAACTGATAAAACTGACAGCTGACTGTGGTGCTTAGACCCATGTGTTAGTTGCATCCCCTTCAGCACCCTTCTGATGGTATCAAGGTTAGGCCTAAAAGGAGCCCCAGCACCATGAGCGAGTGCCCATGAGGGGCATTGTGACCCCTGAGCTGATGTAGGGGAGACCTTGGCAACTGCCAAGGTCAGCAGAAGGCTCAAATACTCTTTTTTTCACCCATCTTTTGTAACGGTCACTCTGTGGAGGATGCTGGTTGAGAACAGGAAAGGAGCTGTGAAGAGCACTTAACATTTATGGGAGCCTGAACATTCCTCAGACCCAGTGTAAGATGCAGACTTGGAAGGACCGGAGATGGGGTAGATGGGGCTGGTGTAAAGGAGAGGTTGTGAACATTAGGGTTCAGGACACAAGCTCTGTTCCCCCTTCAGGAAGGCAAAAGGCAGCTGTGTGGGAGTCCTGTGGTTCAGCTGCAGTCCCTGTGTGTGTTTTATTTGGATATTTCTGATCTCGTTACCTTCTTGGTTGGTACTTTGGGTTTTAGCAGCACTGTCCTATGCAGTATTTATTTTGGAGCTTGGCTTCCTGTGTTTGTTCTGGGTCTGTTTATTAATGATAATGGAGTGTGAAATCCTAACTCTTTTTTTTTTTTTTTGGTGAGTTATCAAAATAAATGCAGTCTTTGTGGCCAGTTTTAGTAATTTGTGGCTATATGATCTCCTTATTTAAATATTTGCTCATCACACTACCTTTTTGCTGCCTTTGAGGAATTAAGTTCATTAAGAAGGGAAATAGTTTCTCCTTTACTTCCAGAGTTACTCATGATGTGTTTGGAAAGACAAATAACACGAGAACGCAGATGAAATGTGAAGAACACATATACGAGCTAATGGTCTCACAACTGGGAAAATGAGAAAATCAGAGGTTACATCATATTATTGTAAGAATACATTATTTTGTTTTCAAAACTGTTATTCAACAGTGGGATGAATCCTTTAGTCATTTAGTGTTGGAACTTCGAAAATGGCTTGTGGTTGTTCCGTCGTTCTTCTCACGCAATCCCCAAAGACACAAAAGTTAGAGGCAGTGATTAATCTTCCTGTATTAATGGCCTGAACCAGCATTTACTGATGTCAAGAGAAAGCTCCTTATGGACTCCAACAGATTTTGGAGCAGGATGGTGATTTTTAAAAACCAGGCACAAGCAGCAAATGAGAAGCAAATTAGGAAAATCTTTCCAAGGCCTGTAGTTTAAGAAATTGATGAATTCTGTTGTAAGACTATCTAGAAACCTTAAAATATACTTAGAAATACAGAAACACACGGCTTAGAATTCATTGTGATCATTTCCTACCTTTGATCTTTTCCTTTACTTACCGTCACTTGTGTGCATATGTGTGTATGTGAGAGCAAACAACGTAATCCTAATTGTCTGAAGATATGCATATGCTTATATAATACCATAAATGAGCATAGTGTTTGTGTAAATTTCCTATGGTATATATGGCCAGTATAAATAAATTCTTGTCACGGTAGTGGGTTTTATCTATATATTTTCCTTATAAACTAGCAGGTAATAATTTAATTCAAAAGCTCTTTCCAAAAATGCAATTAATGTCCTTTGTTATAGTTTCCCTGGGTTTAATAATCCCCTCTTCCAGATTTATATTGGTTTCTGGAAAGTAATGCTTATTAGAGTGTTTTTCCAAATTGGCCACAATAATCCACTGAAATCTGCCAGCTGAATCATTGCTATGCTTGTGAAATTGCCAGGATCGCCTGACAGTTATTACTGGGGTGGAAGAGGAGGGGGGAAGGGAATGAAAGTTTCATAATATGTCACTGTTATTGATACCTTGGCTGTGGCTCTTGGATTTGGATTGATATGTTTACTGAATTCTGTATGAAAGATGGAATGCCTGGTGGTAGATTGGCAGCGCTGCTATAACGGAGACAAAATTTAGTAATTTTGTTAGACAACTTATTTTATTTTGGGCATATCTTAATGCATATATATATATATGCATGTGTGTATATATGTAAGCATAACATGCATGTCTGTATGTACACAGACTCCCTCTACCCCTTTGGCCGGCCTGGTTCTTGAGAAAGGACGGGGATTTATATTCCCTGAATTAGGGTCATGCTTTACATGCCAAATCCCACCACCTGTGCAAAGCATGTTACCAAGTCACAGTTAAATCATTTACCTGCTGCCAGGCACATCTGACATCTTCATGTGCTCATTCTCTCCTGTGCCCTGAACGTGGTGATGGAGGCAGGGAGTGAGTCTCCATAGGTCCAGTATGTGTTGTTTTCTCCCACACTTCCAGAATAACTGAAAGGTGATGCTTCTGCAGTGTCTGAATTAATCATCCGTGCAAACTCCTGCAGAACTGGACCTTAGCCCTCGTTTTGAGAGGAATTCCATGACAATGGAGTGTTGGATCCTACTGCATGGTTGTAAAGGTATATCAAAGCAGAGCAGGGCTGCAGCCTGCCAAGGCTGTGCCAGAGGGATGGAGACAAAATGCCTCTCCCATCAGAAGCCTTGGCACCATGGCTGGGACAGACCCTTGTGGGGATGAGCACTGCAGGCTCTGGGTGTCTGGGATGAATATTGTGTCCAACAGCCATCCCTGGTGAGACTTTGCTCGGGGCACTGCCCACCCCCATGCGTGGGATTTATATGCTGCTGGTGTAAATAAGCTTTTGTTAAAACCATCCATCTGACTAATGGGCAGGAGGGGAGGTGTAGGACAGAGTGGCTGCCCAGGCAGCCAGGCAGTACTGCAGGAATGTATCAGGACATGCTTACATGGGAAAAATGGTGGCTGTCATCGCCCTGCTCAGGTCCAAAGTCTTCCTGATACAAGGCATAAAAGCCATTCTGGCTTGGATTTTTCTATTTGTGTTGTTGCAGGAGCTTGATTATGAAAGATTTGCCTTTTTTTTGGAGGTTATGGGCTGAGACAGTGGATGCCCACTTCAGTGTAGCCAGAAAAATAAGACTCTTAAACATTCTTTCATTACCCAATACATGATTAAAGACAGTGTCCATCTCAGCAGAGAGTAATGTGCAAAATGATGCTTTAAAGCTCCATGGTTCCCCTAATTTTCCTTATGATGGGGGTAAGTTTCCGTTAAGCCCCAGCCAGTGCACAAGGCACATTGCTTTGGAGGTGGCTTTGTCATCCCTTCTGTGCCCTGTCACACGGGGTCAGCTCAAGGGCTGTGCAGTTTGGGGGAGCGGCCACACAGACGTGCTGCCCCCTGGCATGGGTTGTGCCCTGTCCGTGCAAGACCGAGTGACAGGCAGCACATGACCCGTTTACATTTGAACACCAAACAGTGTGTTAGCACAAGCCAACTGGGCTGCAGAACCAGTCATCTTCAATTTTCATAGTCTTGTAATTTGTAAGACAATTTTTATTACTCTGATTGGGACAGAGATGATTTTTGTAGTGTCTGTTTATGCCATTTCAAACTTGAACATAAATCTCATTTTTTAAGGGGATTTTGTGGTTTTCTTGGCTTTATGAATTTTTTTATCCCTCTTTTATGCATTCTGCTAAATTAAACCAAAATAAACCCGGGGAAAAAAAGTGATTCTTTAAAACAAATATATTATTTTATCCCTTCTTTGGACAGGAATTTTCATTGGGAGACAAGGATAGAACATTCTATTCAGCCTTTGCCTGCTGATTTACGCTGCTGTCGTTACGAAAGCCATAATGATGTCCAATAAGTAGTTACAGAAACTGGAAGGAGAAGCTTTGTAATACAGTGCTGCTCCCCTTTTTCTCCAGCAGCTTTGTTGGTGGTCTACACATAATTCCAGAATGCGTTAGATGGTTTTTAGAGAGAACTATGCAGTTTCTTTTGGTTTAGGAGAAGTCCAGGCCTAGGATGTCATCATGTGGGCTCCTGCCGTGGCTCTGAGGTGCAGGAACCTGCAGGTAAAGAAATGGTAGCTGTTGTTTTCCTACAAAG
This sequence comes from Pseudotriccus pelzelni, assembly GCA_035584735.1. Taxonomy (NCBI): domain Eukaryota; kingdom Metazoa; phylum Chordata; class Aves; order Passeriformes; family Tyrannidae; genus Pseudotriccus; species Pseudotriccus pelzelni. The sequence goes on from JAWMRA010000005.1 coordinate 5,186,237, forward strand.
CAGACCTTGGATTCTGGTAGGGGATGCTTCTATCCATGCTACAGGATTCTGCTTTAAGTTCTAGGAGTAACAGTGAAGATTGCAGAGTGCATACACAGCAGTATGTGCCTGCAATCTGATGGATTGCTACAAGAAACCAAAGGTATTTGATAAACCCATCAGTGGTTTATGGGGAATATGTGTTGATGCCAGAGCTCTGTTTGACATGTTTAAGTACTTGGAAAGGTCACAAGTGCTATCCAGCTGCATATCTCATATTAGAGTGTGTTTGTTGTTGCAAGGTAGTAAGAATGGGTTGTCACTTGAAATTGAACTTGACAGTATCATTCCAAAGGTCCCATTCAGAGCATTGCTGCGATAGTAGAGGCAGTGGCATCAAAGAACGAGGCTTTGCCAGCATCTGCCACAGAGCAGCAGGTGAGATGTGACTGGTTTCCCCTGTGTTTATACACAGAAAATGAGTGTGGTAACCCCGTGGTATCTGCTGGCAAATACTGATTTGTTAATGTTTACCACAATAAGCGGTTGATATTTTATCAGCATTACCAAAGCTGCATTTTAAAATTTTGCTAAATCCCGTTATTTTCAGCTGTTCATTATTGCGGCACTGTGTTGTTTCTGGAGGTTACTTCCATATGGGTAGCTGGAGTTGTGTGTTGCGTGAGGGAAAGTTGGCTGGTTTGCCTATATAAGTGTGTATACAGGACTTGGGTTTGGTTGGGTGTTTTTTTTCCAGAGTAAGATCTCTCCCACTGCAAAAAGGAATGTTGTCATGCAGACTTGACCACAAGTGAACTGCACTTGTTAAATGTTTAGATGAACAAATAACATTTGCAACAGGGAAAAAAAAAAAAAGATAATCTTCTTACGTGGAAAATTTAGGCAAAAATGTTTGTGCAAAAAAAACTTTTGTCCCTGGCTCCTTATTCTGAGTACCTCCAGCAAAGTCTCTGTGGCTGCTTTGGTTGCAAGTGGGATCAGAATCCAGACCCTTTGTGCCTGGTATCCTTTAATTGACTAGACAATGCAAAAGAAACATGCAGCATCAAGTTGGTTTAGCAACTAATATTTGACAATTTAAAAAAGTTTTCTTTTAGGCTGAGTTTTATGTAAAGCTGTTTACATTAAAGTGACATCCAATTAAAGTGTATCATGTAACCCACATCACAGTTCAGCACACATTTTCTGTTTTAGCTGACATATGGCCCCATTTATGAAAATAAAAATCATCATGTTTTGATGATATGTTCACATAATTTATGTGGAAAAGCAGGGGGAGAGAAGCAGGGAGAGGGAATGCTTTTGCTGTGTAAAGCTATTATTTTCTGTGATTCATTAAGTATCTTTTAACCCATGTGCACAGGCAAGTCCTTCCTCCCCCAATTCCTGCCCAGCCCCTCTTTCCCCTCATGTCCATGCTGGACAAAGGGACCTCATTTCTGCTGTGGGCAGAGACAGTGGATACCCAGAAACACTTTGTACAGTATTATCCCATACCATAGACATTTTTACACTAAGGGATTCTTTAGTTTTCTGTAGAGGAGATAGATTAGTTAACCTAAAAACAAATCTGTGGACAGCAGAGCTAATTCATCCCATTTTCCTTTGGTTGTCTCAAGGCTGAGTGCCTGTGCGGGAGGATTCTCTGATGCCTGGGAAAAGACAGTCTCCTACTGAGGTCTTCTCTTCGGTCTCTCCTCTGCTTAGCTGCCAGTTTTCATAAGAACGAGTAGGAACTTAATGTCTTTGCAACCAGCAATCCTCTGTCATTTTACCTGGAATTTTCTCTGTGTATGGAAAAGTCTGTCTCTCTTGCACACCTCAGTGTTCAGGAAAGCCAGATTGCTTTCATTAGGGTAACCTATTGATGGGATAAATGATTCTTCTTATAAAGTGAATCAGAGACGTGTCAGCACAAACTGGGGTGTCTCTACATCTACATCAGCCGTCTACAGCTGAGGCTGGTGGTTTGGAGTTTCTGTCAGCACCCCAAGCCTCGCTGACACTGGCTCTGCAAAAAAGAATAAGGTTCTAACCTCATTTTAATCTACTTCAGGCAGGACCATGGCAAAGCATTATTTAAAAGTATGTCTTTGCATTTTCCCCTTCAAACAACTGCGTTTAACCCCCCAGGCCTTACATTTTTTATGTAGCAGCACATCAGTGGAAGAAAAGTCGCTGCCAGCCAACAAAATCATCATCTGCAGAGGAATCAGCCGGTCAGGATGCAGTGAAGCCAGATGAATGCCTGGCTTTCCAACATATATTGGGAGATAGATCACTTTAAAATGTAAGCAGCATAACTACAGTGAATCCTTTGTTTATCCACTGTTTCAGGACCAAACAGTGAGGATTATTGTTTAAATGGTAACTGCTGAACATCACTTTGCCATCTTCTCCTTGCCAAGGTAAACTAGACTGTACACCTGGAGCCTGGTTATTTGCAGCATGGGACTGGCAAATTAAACCTTCAGACTGTACAATTTTGGTCAGTAGATGTTTGGCCACTGTCACAGAAAGCCATTGAGTCATGTCCTCTGTGAATGGACTCTTTAATGCTACCAGAAAAAGCTCTAGAGAGACATCACCCAGACATTCTATTTGGACTGTCCTTTTTCTTGGTACATGTAACATAACATGTCTTAGGTGACATCTTCGCATTTGACATGTGACCTCATTTGTTGGAGCAGGAACAGAATCTCGTTAGTTGTAAGGTATTATACTATGACCACTGAACATTTCCTGCTCTCTAATGACCTTTTAGAATCATCATTCTTGATGTAAGTTGATGCAAAAAGGAAAAAAGATCCACTTTCTTATTTGCCTCTAACAATGGAAAAAACCTAATAAACATTGCCATCTAAAGTCCAGTGGGAGCTAAACTGCTGATGATAACATTAAATCCTGAGAAATGTAAAAGTTCCAATCGAATATGGCAACCTCTGGCAGAACCTTCTTTTTCTAATGAAGTCTGTGCATTATGTTTAGTTGGCTGGTGATCCTAATCAGGGTACTGAGATCTGTGCGCTCTGGTTTTGATCATTATTACTAAGATTAAATAGGCGTAGAGCCAAGACATTGCAGTGTAATAACCTGGGAGTTGAGGAGGAGGGAGGAGAAGGAGAGAGATTATTTATTGGTTGGGTAAACGAGGTTAGCAGTTATTGAACATAACAGAGACTCATTTTCCTGAAGTCAATGGCCATTTAAACAATGAGCCTTATGAATGAAGAATGTCTGTCAATTAATAGAAACAGTACCATGGGTGAGGGCGGCCAAAATCAGGCCCTCTGACCCTGAAGTTTTTGTTTTCAGATTTCTAAAAAATGGTTGAGTGGAATTGCAGACTTCTGGAGAGCAAATGTATGTCCACTAGTAATCAGATTTTTGTAATGATGTTTTATGACAGTCTTGCAGAGAGTTAAGCTTAACACTTTGCAGACCATAGATGGAAAGCCCTGTCTTTCTCTTTCTGAGATGGCTGTAGGTTTGTGCATAGGACTTATCCAGCAGTGGGCAAAAAGAGTTATTTTCCATCTTTTAAGAACACAGAAATCCATTACATATGGTCATAAGCTTCACTTTCACTAAGCTCATTAAATACAAATAGAAATTCCCTCTTCAGTGCGGAATTGTGCTGTTTCCCATCAACTCATCACCTCAGAGAGGCATTCAGGTTCCCTGAGTAGGTAGAGTAAAGCTAGAATTGTGACGTTTGCTTCTGTTCTGTAATTGGATTCCTAGAGTTTTGGCAGTTTCTTTAAGGAAAATAATGTTACAGGGTTGGGGTTTGTTGGCTTTTTTGTTTTGGTTTGGTTTTAATTAAAAAAGCCTGAAGCTTTCATCAGAGAAATTTCTGTATCCATCCAAAGGAGAAAAAAAAAAAAGCCTGCAAAACTGCCCTAAAATTTTTTCTAATACAAATTAAGGAACACTTAGAAGGAACAGAGGTTAATATTCTTAAGATTTTGGCTTAGTCCAATGTAAAAGTTACCAAAAGCTAATGGGAATGTCATGTGTTACTTGTGGATGGCTGAGAACATGCACATACAATGTGCACATGGCACATCTAATAGTTGGCTTTAAATCCCTCCTGGCAAATGGTTTCACTTTGTTTGGAGAGCAGAGTTAGTGGTCAGTGCTGTTGGGATATTCTGCACAAAACAGAGATTCTGCTACATTCCTGCTGCTTCTCTGCTCTCTCACATGCAGGGTTGCTCCCTGATTTCACCTGACCCAGTCTTGAAGCGATTCTTTTCTGGTTTTAACTTCTCCTCACTGCCGTACTCAGGTGATCCGTAAGAAGAGGAACGTGTTTTATCTTGACAGGAAGGACATTGTAATTTCTGTGCCCCTAAAACGCTGTTAAGAAACAACCGGTGAACCAAGAGGAGAGATTTTTACTTGAAAGCAAAGTATTTCAAGGTGTTTGAAATACACACTCAGATCAATTAAAGAGAGAAGTGGTGTTTGAGGAAGAACACTTTGATTTTTTTCAGAGGTGCAAAGTGCTCAGCATCTGTAAAAACAGACTACTTTTAAAGGTGTTTAAATAAGGATTTAGGTGAAGAATTTGGCTTCATTTCAGTTGAAATTAATTAGTCACTTCAAGCAGTGTTAAAAAAAACCATGAGAGTTTTCAGAATAGCAGAACTAAAATAAAAACATGAAATGCAGTTACCCACAATTTTCAAAAAATTCATTGCAGGTGAAGTTGAAGTTTGGATGGTGCAGTCTGTGGCTGTCTGAGCATGTTTTTTAGTACAACAAATTCTGCTCTGTGTAGAAAGGTTATTTGCAAGGTATAGTAAATCTTCCCTGAGCTGCTGAGATGAGAAGCTCTCATTTCCAGCTGCCCATCTAATGTGAGGTGGCCACAGATCACCTTCCAGTGATGTTTGAACTGTCTGTACTTGCCTCTCATTTCTGTGTGCCTGGTCCCTCCTGGGTTTCTGTAGATTATGAAGGGCACATGTTGTGCTCATCTTCACAGGAATGTGTTCCTGAAGTTGGTGAATTCTCTAGTAGAGACTCTGATTAAGAACTAAAGTTGTCCAGAAGACAGTGAGTCACGTCCTCCTGTCTGTTCTGCATGTCTGTGTCTGACTTTGTCCCTTTTTTCTCTTATTTTACAATCATTTTACATTAATGATTCGGTCTAAGGCTTGCTGTACCTTTCCTGTTAAACGTTTCCAGTTGACATTTTACTCTAGTCTCAAAGTGTTTGTTTACTGTTCCAGAACAATTCCCAGTTCTTCTGGTCAATGGCAAACACTTGCCAGCTTGACACTGAGGAAAAGCTCCACAAAGGTGCTTTTCCCACACTGTAGTACTTAAGCCGTTTGTTCTGGGAGAGACAAGGTATTGTCATGCTATCCTCAGGGATCATAGGGAGGGTTCTAAAAGGCTGATTTTAAATACTAAAAGGTTAAGCCTGAACAAGGGGGTTAAATCAACACAGAGTCTCTCTGCCTGGCAGTGCAGTTTGATTTTTGTCTGTCGTTCATCTCTGACCATCCTGGATATGTAGGTTTTGGATAAAGCTGTGCTGTGTTTCGGTGGTGCCGAGAAGGCTACAAGCCAGCTTCCATGGCCAGTGTGCCTGCAGAACTGTGTTTTTCATCACCCATTTTGAGTCATCTACATTGCAAGACTGAGCCTGGCTTAACCCTGGATGGAGAAGATTGTGGTTGAACTTGTGACGGAAATAATTTTCGGGTCCTGCATCAGCAAATAGGCACAAGCCAAGTGGAGCCTGCAATGTTCTGCTCCCATGCAGACAAGTCTTGTTTGTCAGAGGCATTCACAGTTGTGATTTGAGGTTAGGGAATTTATGGAAAAGGAATTACGGTGGTCATAAAACAGGACTTAGCCGTACTTATTCATCTGTAACAGTGCGAGCACACTGCTTCTGTTTTTTCTTGTGGAATCAAGTTCAGTGAACTCACTTTAATAACCTGGCCGGGATGAAAGGTTAAATACATACACCCTGTAGAGCTATTGAACTTCAAGACCTTGGGGACTTTTTCAGCCTAGATGGGATCCATAGACTATCCAAGACTATTGCAGACCTTTTCTGCTCCAGCTGGCTGTAAAGACACCGGCATTACTGGGTAACCTGGTGAAATGCACCACCACCATTCCCTGAAGAAGAAGAGGTGGAAACATGCTGAACAGATTAGAAGGCTTGTCTGACAGCGAGTCTTTGCTGAATGGTGTATCACAAAGTGAATACAGCTTTTAAATCTGGAACACATGGCCTCTGTCTTGATGCTGTGCAGGCTGACATTTGAACGGCATCACAATGCATAAGGCTACACTACATTTTTCTTTAATAAATAGGTAGAAAATCAAAAGGAAAAATCAAAATTATTTCCAGAGATTTGTAGTACATTATTGTCTTCACAACAGACGTTAAAAATAGCCATGAATTTTCTTTTCAGTGGGAAGAAAATGGGAGATAGATGTCAGAGTTGGAATTCCTGATCTTCCTGGGCCATGTTATGTGTTCCAAGAGGCCCTGTTTTTTGAGTTGCCTCCTTTCCATGCCTTTTGATACCTTTTTCTCTGTCCACCACTGATAAAAGTAGCACATCTTTAAGGCTGTGGGGAACAATCAGTGTTACATCCTCACCCAGATGGTGAACCACCTTCCCTGTGCCTTGGCTGGGGTATAGGCCCTGCCCCCTGCGTGCCCCGCAGGCAGATCTCCATGCGGATCATAACTTCTGGGCAGTGTTCTCCATTCCCATGGATTCTCGTAGGAAGCTGAGGCTTTGGGCTCTTCGCATCAGCCCGGCAGAGTTCCTAGAGCATTGTGTCCGGCACTGATTTCCACTGGTGTTTGTCACCCACTCCCTGCTCAGTGGCCGGTGCTGTCTCCGCTGCCACAGGTGTGGTGAGAGTGGATCAAGGCATGTGGGGGAAAAGCTGTTTGGGGAAAATAAATTTTAAAAATAGCTTTGCATAACAGCGCTGGATTAGGGACCTTAACAACTTCATAAAAGCTTGTTGCCTGTGTTGTAAAACTCTAATACACAAGTTCATTCCACATAAGAACACGGCTGTAAGTTTTTAGCTCCAGATGCCAAAGAGTGATCCCAGCCTGTTTAAAATGTGTTAAGTTGCAACATGCTACATAAGTTAATACCAGCTTTCTACTTCTTACCTTTTCTGCTTGGGGCCGTGCCAGTGCCAGTCACTTACGTACCACTTTACCTTGATTCACTGTAGGAGATGAGGCTGCCAAGCCAGATATTTACCTTGGGAGCACACATTCTTATCCTGTAACATATCATCAGCCACAGCTAAAGAAAAGATTTATAGACTTTGTAACACTAAGATTATTTAAGTCACTTGTTAGCCAAAAATAATGTAAAGACATACAGTGCTTGTTTGAAAAAAGTTTGTAATTAGGAGCCCATACTTTGCTCTGATTTACAATGTAAGCTTGGTATCCAATTAGCAATAATAGTGTTCTTTTAACTAAAACACATATCCTTCCAGAATTATGCAGACTTTCCAATTACTGTGCTATGATGAAATTATAGCTAGAGACTCATAAAGTTGTGCATAGTTTATAAATGCAGTATATTCTTAACTACCTTGCTGTACAGTATATACTAGCAGGGCTCATATGTTCTCTGTGTTATGGAGGCTTGTTAAAAAGCACATATAAGATTATTGAAAAAGTATGTCAAATAATATTTATGTACTTACTACCATTGTGATAGGTTGTTACTGGTCGTTCTAATTAACACTTCTGGTCTGATACAGTATGATCGTGTGACCCAATCTCTGAAATTCAAGAAACAGTTTAGAAACTTTTCTTCAAAGCATCTGGAAATTTGAACCCTTCAGATTTACTATTTGCTTTCTTTTGTACCTTGTCATTATGATATGCCCTTCGTTTGGTATAAAAGAAGAAAAGCTTTTGCTCATTTTTAAAGCAGATTTGTATAAAAATGAATTGCAGTGCCTCATCAGCTCCTATCCAGCATCTTCCTCTTGCTTTTCTTTTAGCCAAAGACAGACCTACAGTTATTTCTGGTGGTGCAGGAGCAGACTGATAATCAGAAATGATTGAATGTTGTCAGATAGTTAGAATCAATGGTAAGAGAACAGGCTTCCAAAGTGCAGAACAACCTTTAAGTACTGTCCAACCAGTGGGAGAGGGCAGAGAGGAGCAATCCCTTTCCAGCCATGACATTCTGGGCCTTTTGCAGAGGGTTATTGGTGAGAAAACTGTGTCTTTTACAGGAATGGGGGAATGACTAAGGCCTGTCCAACACTGTGAAAGTGTTGGTAACACTTAATGAGATGACTAAGCAGGCTGCTCCAGGGCTTTTGCAATATATTTATTATTATTATTTATTACTCAGAGTTTGCTGAGGACTGCTAGTCCCAGAAGGAAACTCCCATTCAGCTTACAGAAAAATGCTGGGGAAAATGGATAGAGACTGAGGGGAGAGTGTGTGCACTGTATTCTCTGTGAGAAGTATGACTGTATGTATATAATCTTGCATTATTGGACTAACTCAGCTTTTCTGTTACTGTTCATCAAAAATTATTTCAACTTTGCCAAACCTTGTGAGCTCTACACGATGAGAGTGGAGAAGGAGAGGATTCAGAGAGGATGACTCGGGCTGTTGTCATCCTCAGTTACCCAGGGGGCTGTCCTGTCTCACCCTCCTCTTCCCCAGCCACTTAGCAGGGCCAGGTTCAAGTGGGACATGCTCTCTGTCAGATCTTGGGAAAGAGGTTTCTGTTCCTGGGGGATGGAAAAGAAAAAGTGGATTGTTAGGTGGTGACAGTGCCAATCCCTATGTGGTACCTTCCCTGTGCCCAAAGAAAGGAAGGAAGAAAAGTCTGCCCTGTCACTACTGGAGTGAAAGGCCCTCCCTTAGGGCAACTACATGGCTTTACAGTGTAATGTGGATTAAGAGATTAGAATTAACAGAAAAACTGTGCAACCTATGAATCTCCTGAGAGTTTGCTCTTTCTTTAAGTCTGTCCTTATTTTTACAATTTTTCTAACAGTAAATGAGGCATCATCTTCAGTGTGACTCATTTAGGGGGACAGTTTGGGTTCTTCACGTTTCGAGGCTATTTTAATTTCTCAGACTATTCATTGTCTGCATTTGCTTTGTTTCATTTCGTTTGGTTTTTATTCGCGTTCTCAGTTCTATATAATATAAAAGCACTCAGAGCTGGATAAATTATGGCCCGAGATGCCTCAGGGGAGCTGGTAGTGAGTTACAGCACTGTGCCTGCATACAGTGTCTCAGCTGCTCCAATTTGCTGGTCCAAGTGGAAGAGGCTGAGAATCATTCCAGCTTCAGGAGGACTGGATGGCTGATGGCAGCCGATGCAGTCAGTAAATCCGACCTGTGCAGACAGGGATTCATGCTGCCAAACTGCCCTGGCACACCTACCTGAGGTGTGGGGCTGATGGACATGGAAAACTTGATTGCAGCATTTCAGGGTAACCTTTGTCTGGTTTTTTAGGTCCTGGGATGGCTGACTCCAGAACCATTCTGTGAAATTTCTGGAATTGGCAGCCAAAGCCGTGGTTGTTCCCAGTGCCACCCACTGCTCAGCCCCCTCCCTGACTGCTTGGAATTTGTCTCTGACTCTTTGCAGGTTTGGTTTTACCAAGAAAAGGGACTAAATTAGGAAGAACACATTGGGTCATGTCTACTCAACTGTCAGCTGGCCTCATTGTGCCAAAATAAGTTCTCCAGTATCCTGGAAGCAGGATGGAGCAGAGGCAGAATATGAAGTTCCAGGGGAGCAGTCAGGACAGGGCAAAGGCAGATTTTTAGGGTAGGTGGAGGTCCAGGCTGCACAATGATGTCCAACAGCTGTGGAGAACAATGACAAACGAATAAAAGAAAGATTTATGGAAGATGGTGTGTGCAAATTGGAGCATCAGAACTGCACTGGTTCCCATTCAGTTATCTGTGGGAAACCTCAACAGCACAAGACAGCCCCTCACTTCCAAGGACTTAGGTCAGCTGAGGAGCCATGCTCCGTGTCCTGTGCCTGGATGAACAGCAGAGGCTCCTACAGCTGGGAATGTGTCTGTACAAACAGTATGGAAGCACTTTTATATTCGTGCGCTGCAAATATTTACACATTAGGTCACGGCAATTAGGAATAATTAGAGTGGAATGTACCTTGTATTCCCGGAGCCAGGAACTAGGCCCATGTCATAAACACTGCTTTTATTTCTGGTCAGACTCGGCAGGGCAGGACACGGAGTCTGTAGGGCCTTCCCGTGGCTTTTCCCAGTGCCAGCACACAGTACTGGCGTACAAGTGGGGCTGGAAATTGTGCTGGGGGCTTCAAGCACAAATGCAGGTTTGCATCTTGAGCTGTTCATTGCAACCCCTCTCCAAGGCTGTTCATGTGCAATTTAGTTTTTCCATATTAATGAGTAGTTAGTGGAGCGATAGCACTTATTTCCTATCAGCTACCCAGGAGCAAGATTTGTCTTCTCACGAGAACACGTGGTAAGAAGCCTTTCTGTAAATACTGTTCCTCCCAGCCTTTCTAGAAGAAAAACTGTTACAAATAAAAGTCAGATAGAAGAAAAAAGTGGAGAGGATTTGCCTACTGGCTGGCACCGAAACTGCTCTGGTGTGGCGAACCGATGAGAGGTGTGTTTTGCAGTTGGATTGCAGTGTGAGTAGGAGATGGCACTTGAGGAAACCCAGTTTGTAGGAGCTATGGACATCTGTAGGAGCCAGGGGTAACAATGGGCTGTATTTGCTTTGCCTGTACCACAGCTCTGTTGTTGCTTCACAGTGTTGTGAGGCATCGTTATTCATAATTGTTCATAAATCTGGTGATTAGAAATGACAGCGCACATAAACTGCCTTTTAATATTTTGTATTTATAACAAGCTATTTATTAATTATGTGACTTGCCAACATATTATTACTTCACCTTAATTGGTGGCCGGCAGTGTGTTAATCAGCCCTCTGCCGCACCACTTCAGGGCTCTCTTTAATTGCCTTTGGCTTTGTACCATGTTTGCTATTAGAATGTGCTTGGTGATCTCTTTGGTTTTGGGCCCCGGGGGACAGGACATTGTTGAGGAGGTTGAGATGATTTGTTTTGTGGACAGTCTCAGCATTTGTGGGAAGCTCTGTGCTGGTACAACAAATGTGAAGATCACCAAAGGGGGTGACAGTAGAGACACGTCACATCCTCACCTGCAGCGGAACTGCCTTGGCAGCGCTGTGAGCACTAACCTGGATCAGCCTGATCCAGGCATGTGGAAGCTCTGTATTCCTGTGGAAGCTCCATATTCCCTCGCTCACCGGAGGAATGATGGCCTGGGGCTGTTCAGCTGTGCCTGAAGGGTGACAGTTAACAAGAGGATAATCAGAATCAACTGTGCCTTAATACCGTAAAGTACTTTTCTGGCTTGAGGAACATATTGCCAACTCTTCTCAATGTTAGGTGTGTTTTGAAGTTGGACAGTGATGTGGGGAGACCGTGCAGTTATAAAGTGAATCCAGTCTTCAGAGATAGTTGAAATCTCCAGCTACCATGAAATATGTTGTCACTTCAATTACAGTTGCAAGTACCTCTCTCTTATTTGTTTCCTGTAATACCAGACAGACTAGGTAAATATATATCTTTTTTAACGAAGCACAATATAGTTTTTAAACGATTTATATCAAATTGTTTCCAGTTTCTTATAAACTCCTGATTTCTAAATATCTCATTATTTGTTCCATATGTTGCACTGAAGTCATTGTTACCAGTACAGCAGAAAATACATAAATAATCTAGTAATTTAACATAAGTTTGTGATTTTTCTTAAGTTACTGTCAATCAAATATCATTAGTATAAACCGAAATCAAAGCAGAGCCAAAATCTGTAATTAAATCATGGAGGATGTTCTGAGACAATGAGAAAATCAGGAGTGCTCTCACAGGCTGCACAACTGTCCCCGTGTGTGTTGGGAGAGAGACCACAGAAGTCTGGGAAGAGAGAGATTCTCATGACGGTGACTGGGCTTTTGTCAAACAGGTTTCCAAGTACAGTCATGACAGTTGTTATTAATCCATTAATTGTGTTTGGTTTTCAGTTAAGCTAAATATTCCTTGCTATATGAGGAAGTAAAACCAGCTCACTGTGGTGATGTAATTGGAAAAGTAAGAAGTGGTTGTGGAAGATGCTCCCAACTTGCTGTTGAACCTGGTGAGAACAAGGCACTGTTACAGAAATCTCTGTTCTGTAAAAAGGAGGTCACAGAATGGAGTTGGCAAAAGGGTCAAGTTATGCTTCATGAAGAACTTCAGCATCTCCTGACCAAAACATGCCCTTATTGCCCAATGCAAAATACAGCTTTTTTCATGTTGTCTCCCTTCAGTCCCTCTTCAGTAATGAAAAAAGAAGGAGGAGCAGATCCTAAAAAGATAAATATGAAAGAGGAAAATGGGAAAGGAAAAGAGAACAAAATACCTAAAAGTTTGTGGAAATCCTTTTGCAAACATTTAGAAAAATCTAAAATGTGTAAATACTTTCAGATTTGGGAAAATGTCATTTTAATCAGAGATGGGAAAGATAAAGCACACCACTCCAAATGCTAAAAACCTCAGTTCTCACAACAAATGCAGGATGTCACTGGGGAGAATTATTTATGTGACCAGTGCTTCTTTTTTTCCCATTAAATATTTTTTTCCAGACTTTGAAGGTGTCTAGGTTAATACATTGCTTTGTCTGACATATTTTCCACCCATCTCCGTGTCAGTGCATCAACTAATAAACCTCACTGTACTTGTGAATCACATCAGTTGCAGCTGCCTTTAAACCTCTGCATTTTCTCCTCATCAGCCCATGTTGCTGCCCTTGTGCCCATCTTTGATTTTGATCAGTTCAGAGGTGTGTTTTCAGACATGCCATGTGAGTAGGGGTTATCCTGATGAAATTATTGCTTTATTTGTGGTCTGTGGCTAGGAACCCTTTTGTGGTTTTCGGAGAAAATCCACAATGACAAGGTTCTCCATTCAACTCAGGTGAAAATCCTATTGGGCAAAGTTAGTGTATTCCCATTACAGCTTTTCTATTAACAAGTTCATGGAATGGCCAGTTTAACCACATGAGCACTTAACCTGTTATTTAGTTATACTCTGTTATGATTTTCTTCTTTCTAGAATTCTCTTCCGCTCCTGAACCTTCACTTTACTTCACAGAGCCTTGCTCTGAAAATGCCAATTCTGGACTTCACCAGGCAAGAGCAAGCAGCCTGTGTTAGAGCTGCTGCAGTGATGGCTCTTCCAGTGTTTCTGCTGTAAGCTCCATTTTTCAGGGGTTTATAACTTGCTCATAAAAATTTACTGCAAGCTATAATTTGGCACACAGGGTTCCAGCCTGAGAGCATACTGCTTTTCTTATTGAAACTGCCTTTGGTTTATTGACAGGCCTGTTTTCGGATTGCAAAAGAGTGACGAGTGAAATAGAAATCTAATTGTTTCAGAAACTTTTTTTTCCCTTTTTTAAGACTCTCCAGCCCCCAAGCAGCTTTAAACATCTACTGGTGCCTTTGAGTATTACAGAGAATTAAAAGTAGTTAAGAAATTTGTGTTTAAATAGTGGCTACTGTGCATATTGAGGAGTTACGCCTACAGCGCATAGGGTCTTTCAGCCTGAAAAATCCCAGGGAAGCTTTCCAGCTTTCTAGATGCAGAAGCACAGCTGAGAGATATCAGGCAGGATAAAGGGAAGCAGTGATTGTGGAACCTATGATTTGGGCCAGGCCATTCAATTTAATGCATCTGCTTTCGCGAAAGACACCAGAGATCTCGTGGACTGGATTTTTTGGTATTGCCTTTGTGTTCTGGAGAACACAGGGAGGAATGAAGGCAATTTTGCAGTTACAACTTAAGCCATTGCTGTGTATTAAAGCTTCTGATTTGGAATCCCAGTCATGGATATAAGGTTTATTCTGTTCAGCTCTAGTGCTACAGTGAGGAGTCCAGGCTTTGCAGGTCATGATCATGGTGTTTGGGTATCTGTGAGCAGTAACTGGGATCAGTTCTCCAGCCCCTGCCCACCTGCCAACATCCCACCCTTCCCTGTCACACTCGTGCTCACAGGCTGACAGCCCATGCACAGTTCTTAACTCAGCCTCCCAGATACCATGGAAGAAATGGTGAAATTTGCAAAGCAAATCACTCAGAAATTGAAAAATGTCTCAGTACGAGCTCTATCACACACTGCTATCCATGTGTAAGTCTGCAGGTTGGAATTACATGCCCTGAGCTTCTGAATTCTCGTTTTATAGTGAAAGTTTCACATAAAATACCGGTATTTGTTCTGGGTAAAGCAGTTCAGATTTTTTACCCAGCTTTACTCAAAATATACTCAGTATGTGTCCAAGTTTGCAGACGATCCTTGCTAATGTTTGAGAACTTGGCCCCGAGCAAGCTGATGTTTCATGCACAGGAGAAAACTTTCCTGCCCTGTCTGAACAAACCTGTTGGACCTAAGCAAGCATCTAAGTGTTTTGGGCTGGTTGATTTGTTTTTCAGTATCTAAGCCAATGTGAAGCAGTATCTTTCTTGATGAAATACACTTTTGAAAACATATTTAGAACGCTTCTGTAATATCTTGCATCCATACTGTGGTAACATGGGAGGAGGAGAGATTGGCGTTTTATGAACTCAACAGCTGAGAACTCCTGGGTGTTTCACGGGACCTGTTGGAAAGCTGATTGCATCTTTAGCTGCTGTAGTGGAAATGCTGGGCTTGGGCCAGTTCTGTTTCAGACTAGAATTTTTTGTGTGGAATGTTACAAAACCGAAGGGCTGTAGCAAGTTGTCAGATCTAACTCTTCCTCCTTGCACCCAGAAAAATGATTTTTATGATCCAAAAGGTGCTTTTGCTATCGTAGAGTAGTTGTACTGTCATGAAGCTTAAAACTGTACTTCTTGTACCTCCCACCCTCACTGATCTCACCCGTTGAGATTTGTCAGGGCTAATTGAGGACTTCTGTTGCAGTGTTGGGGGTACAACTTTGAATACTTTTTAATAGAAAAGCTTTGGCTGTTTAGGTGCAGACCAAAAAGACCAAGCAAAGGAATTTTCAGACTGTGTGTGGTCACAGTACTTCAGCAAATCAAGTTGGACAAATTACTCTGCTGCCATATCTGTTTCTCTTGGCAGAGCTATGACAGTCTTCTGGCATCCCCTGCAACTGTCCTCCACTGTTTGGGATCAGATTCACTCTGCAGATTGTGTGTGTGTAGGGATTCACCATCCTAATCTGCTTAACAAACATTAAAGAGGCTCTTCATGAAAGGTAATAAAGTACAGATGGAGTTGCCTCTGTAGATGTGTTAGGGAATGATCTGTGCATTTGCTGTTTCTTCCACTCAGGGGGTGCTACTGCAGAGAGATTATATGGGCTGAGCCCTTGGCACTGATGTGCTGGGAGAACATTGGAGTTGGTACAACTCAGCACTGTGGGAGGTGAAATAAAAAATCACACCACATCTGTGCCGTTGCTGTGCCATCTCCCAGCTCCTTGGGTCTCTTTGGTAGGGATCTGCTCGAAGAGTGAGGGTCAGGCAGCACTGGAGAGGCAGAGAAATGAGACAGAGAATGGGCATTGTGTGGCTGGAGCCGTCATTGCCCAGGGGTTGAGGGAGTGTAGAGCATAGAGTGAATTAGAGTGATGAGAAATTATTGTTTTACAATCAAAGAAATTAAATGGCACACAGTTCTGCTTACAGAGAGTTGAGATTGCCCAGTGGCGAAACTTACACCTTTGAGATTGAAGACATAAGGAATTCTGGTGCCAGTTATCCATCCCTGGTTCACCCTTTTAAGATAACACAAGAGAGGACAGGGATGTGAAGTTACTTGGCAGTTTTGATCTCTGTGTAGGCACAGGAGGACTTCACTGCAGATTTACATGTGAGTCTCAGCTGTTCAACACCACCCTCCCGTTATTTTATTAGCAGAACAAAACTAGAAACTTGCCAACACAAAGCTCAGTTAACCTGGGGCTACAGTTACCAACTGACAGCTTGCCTGTTCTCTTCTGGATTATCCAGTTCAGGTAAGCACAAGCTTCTGGAAGCCATGGAAGAAAGAGTTAATGTAAGTGGACTGAGGTGTTAATGTAAGTGGACGTCTCACAGAGACTCCAGCCGAGCCTCAGCTGTCCCACAGGAGCTGGCAACAGCCACTGGGCATTGTCTGCCTGCCTTCTCTCTGCCTTCACCACGCTCAGCACTGCTGACAAGCTGAGAAGGTCCGTTCCCACAGTCAAGGGACATGTTAGAAGTTACCTTTGCCGGCCTCTCATCTCCCTCCCACCCGGTGCAGCAGGGGAAAGAAGGCAACAGCTGCAGGTACTCTTGCAGTATGAGCAGGGATGTCCTGGCCTCTTCATCCCTGGGATGGGCAGCAGATGGGAAATATGTGGATATTATGCTGCACATACAAAGCAGCTGCTTAAAACAGCCTGGTCAGTATAGGCACAAGTCTGAGAAATTATGGTGAGGTGCTGGCATTGATTTTCATGGGTAAACCTCAGCCTTTGCACACCTGACAGGTACAGGTGACTTTAGCTCATTGCAGCTCATCTAGTTTATATTTGCTCCAACAGAAAAGGATATTCTGCATCGGTGCTGGGTGCAGTGTTATGGGCCATTGCCCGGCGAGGGCAGAGATAGGATGGCTTTGCTTTGCTGAGCACTTTTCTCTGGTTTTCAGAGTATGAATTAGGACCCTCTTTACGTTTATTTTTTTTTTCTTCTTGGCTTTGCGCTTTAGGTGATGCTGAGAAGAAAGCACCAAAAGATGTTGTCAGGAAATACTAGGGCCACACAGAATGCTATTTATCTGCAGAGATTTATGTCAGGATAATCAGATGCTCTCGCTCCCTCTGTGTTACTATATGGCATGATAAACATGATCAGGACGTATTTTTCTAAAATTTTGGCGGTCTTTTGTCATCTGCAGATAATAGACAACATGAGGTCTAATGTCTGTGAACATGAGAAAATGTAAGCTTTTGAAAGTGAATGGGAACAGTAATAATCACTTATATTTATATCTAGTCTTTTATTTCAACGAGTCTGAGATTCACCAAGGCACAAGTCAGTGGAACACTGTTTGCAGGGCATGGAGACTTGTGGCAGTTTAGGGTAGGAGAAGGAGGGAGATCATACAGAGCCAAGCAAGGATAAGAACATTAAGCAGGCTGCAGTTTTACTGTTTAATTGGTGTTTATTTTAGAGATTGGGAAGTGATTCCCTATGCTGTCTGTTAGCACCCTTGTGGACCAACCTTGACTGTGCTGGTCCACTGCTACTCCAAACAGTTTCACAGTGTGCTGGCTTTCAGCAGCAGACACGGTTTAAAAATTTTCCCCTGACTGTTCATTCATGCACGGGGGTTTGGATGTTGCTGTCCCTTCTTTCCATTATTTTTCTGACAGGATCCACAGTTTGAACTGAACAGATCCTCATTAAAATTGATGTTCTCAGTCTGGTAGAGTCACTGGTCTGATTGACAGCATGGCTCTGCAAGCACTTGTGGCTGAAGTGAAGGCATGTAAAACAAAAGAGAAATTACCAAAAAAGGGTAAAAAAGTGGCAGGAATTCCTTAAGTCAGCGGCGGTAGCAAAGTGCCTGCTTTGTGACACCGAGCCCTGAACTGAGGTTAGATGGCACCTGCTGAACACACCTACAGTGGATATTGGTCACACTTTGTATATTTGACAAATAGAGTTGACTTTTTTTCAGTGCAGCTCATCCAAGTTGCATTTGCTCTAAGAGAAAGCAGTACCTTCAGGACCAGTGCTGAGCATGACTGGGGGACGTGGCAGAGAGGGCAGTGATAGGATGGCTTTGCTGATTGCTGAAGTAAGAACAGCATTCTTTGAAAACATGCAGTACTGTGTACTTAGTGCTCTTAAGTTCCTCCCTCTAGAAGTGAAAGAGGTCTTTATTAGTACATGTTCTTGTTCTTTAATCTTGATTGTCAACATAAATCACTTTGTCCATTGAATTGGGTGGTTTTAGAACAGTCTCGGGGTGCAACTACTATTTTGATGCTATCTCAAGTAACCAGCCTGATGTTCAATATTTAATTAAAAGCAGAAAACTTGGTACAACTAAAAGACAGGAATCTGAAGCCCTAGGAATGGTGGCCAGCCTGATAGTTCTGACGTACTAATTGATAAGTCTTGTTTTACAGCTGCATCTGGGACCAGTCTTTTGTATGTCCTTTATCTCTTTAATTCCTTTTGCATGGAACAAAACAAATTGGAAATTAAAAACACTGGCTTATTGTATTCATCTAAGGACATGCTAATTGAAAATGATTGCTTCATACTGGGCTGGATTCAAAAATAATGTACATCTCTCTTTCTCTCTTTTGCACATAAAGCCATTAAATACATGTGTTGAAATAGGAACTGCTAGGTCAGAGGGAAGTGAGATAAGTAAACCAGAGACAGGCACTTAAGAGGTATCCATACAACAAACCAAATTGCTGTGCTGGCTCCCAGATCCTTTGGCACAGACGTGATTGCCAGAATCTACATTTTTATTAAAAGCAAAACAAAACAAACTTCTGGTTTTCCAAGATGATTTGGAAAACACGAACAAGACGATATATTTTTAAAAAAGAAAACCTTAGATTTTCTTAAGCACACTTAAAGATACTAAAACAGAAGTGTGGTGTGGTTTTAGGTTAATCTGGAAGAGGATGTCATGAAAAAATTGCTTGTACTCTCTACAGCCAGTTCAGTTTCTTTCTCAAATGAACCTGTGGTGGTAAAGTGGACATAGGAGGAACTGTAATAAGGACATTTTTTTAAAATCTGATTTTTTTTTTAATAGTTATAAAATCAATGCCCAAAGTTTGGTCTACATTCTAAAGGGATTTTTTTGAGGTTCTATCACCTGAAAACTCTAATAGAAAGACATTAAAATTACTTAGAGTTTAGGGGTTTTTTTTTGGAGGGAATGCTGATACCAGATGAAATGTGTGTCATGTATGTTGCATGCTGGTAGGATTTGAAGGATTAAAGTAAAATAAAAACCCAGTTAATATTACAAACAAACCGGTTTGTTTATAAACTACATCGCAGGGCGTTATAAGAGCACACACTTTTCCAGTTAGGATTCCTGTGCACACAATCAGAGTATAAAGTCCCATACACAAGAGCAGATCAAAGAGTAGCAGTAATGGTGTGTTTCAGCTGAGAACTGTTCCTGACAGATCACAGATCCATGGCAATAGGCTCCTCCGTGGCTAAATTGCCGGTTATTGAACAGTGGCCAACAGTAAGAAAGTGGGTCATAATGACTTTTCCTTTCTATGCAGAATTACATGTTTTTATCCTGTTTATTCTCGCCATTATTGTATTGCCACTTACATCCTAAATCGCTTACCCAGCTCTGAAAGGGCATGAAATTTGGCCAGCGTTATGCTGTGCCTGGAGTTTAGAATTCCCCAGTTTTTCACAACTTTTCAGCTGGCATTAAAAGCAGCAAAAAAAAAAATAAATCAAGGTTTTAGTTACTGTGGTCTCTGCCTCCAGATCTCCTATCCTGCCATCGGTTAGCGTGCATTTGGAGCTGGACTGTTATGTTTGGCATTAAAATGTTTGGGTTTTGTTTGTTTGTTGTCAGTTTTAAGATATCAGATGAAGTGCCAGTGAGTTTGTATCTGGGACAGCTGTGTCAACTTTTTACTTACGGTCCAACACCACAGCTTAAGGGGAGAAAGGCAGAAAATCCCAGGTAGACGGATGAGGGTCTGCCTTTATGTACATTGTGTGTGGACCAGTGGACTTGGCATTTTTTATGTGCTGGGCTGGTTTTTGGTGGGTTTACAGGCCAGTCCTGTGAGTTAGCACCCAATTCATTCCTGTCTGTTGGAGATGGGAGAGCTGAGTAACTTGACTGTTTGAACAAGAACAGATTCACAAAACTTGTTTTGCTAAAAAACAAACTTGACTTTTCAGAACAACCTGAAAATGGACACAATAATCACATGCTTTTGGTAAAAGCAAAGTAATTTCTTCCTGCTATGAAACCCAACAGCACACTGGCTCTGAGCTGCTCCATTATCACTGTGAAGAAGGTTCTCATTTTCCCCGGAGTCGTTTCTGGTGTTTTGGTTTTTTTGTCTTCTCTGAAGAAGTGAATCTCTCTACCAAAGACTTGTTCTGTGCACTCTTGTCAAATTTTTAACTGCTGTGGGACCATGCTATTGAGTGCCTTATAGGAAAGAAAGATAGGATCCAAATTGCCAGGATGGATCAGATGGATGCAGTGATGCTGTGAAGAGAGCAGAGGGCAGGACAGTGTCATAGCAGGCCAGGTGGAGAGCCTGTAATGCCCAAGTGCATTTCTGTGGCTCAGTTTGAGGTCACAGCTGAGGTCAGGACTAGCCCATCAGGTTGGCACAGTGTCTCTGAGGCAAGTAGAGATAATACAAAATACTCCTCAGAGATGCTGCTGTGGGAAAATACCCTTTCAGCCGTGACTCCAGGAACATACTTTTCCCTTTCTTTTTTCTGTTCTATGCCAAGAATGTTTTATATGCTGAGAAAACTGATGTTGATGCAGGGGGAAAGGACTCTTAAGAAATGTTTGCCAGCTTAATTAAGGCTTGAACCCACTGATCTGATTAATTACCTTGCAGTTTGTGGATTCAGCTGACATGAAGGGAAGGCCAGCCTAGGGGAGAAGATGATTTTACCCAGTGCTCATAGAGGGTCTCCTCTGTTGGCCAGATCTTTTCTGTGCCCTGATGGAGGGTCATTTCCTATTGTCACTGACATTTGCCAAAGATGGCTGCGTGTGGCTTTTAATGGTGAGTGCACAAATGTGTCTGTGGTAATCTGTTGGCGTAATCCTTTGTGGCTGAGTATGTCCTGCACGCTGTTGCTGTGCCAGGGCATGCTTTGACTAGAGCCTGCGGGCTGTACTCTTATGTTTAAGAGCTGTGATTTTGTCATGGTAAGTTTTGAGGGAAAATCATGTGTTAGTTATGGTGGAGAATGTCAATGGAGAACCAAACAAAGTAACAAAAAAACGGGGTATGTTTTGTGCTGCCTGACACGGGGTATTTGGGTGCACGGACTTGGCTGATCTTAAGCAGAAATAGGTTCACACATCAAAATCAGTATCATGTTACTCATTGGACACAGGATTCAGAGGCAGAAGGATTATACCCTCTTTTATAATGTCTTTTGTCCCCATTCCCCATCCTGGGTTCTGATTTTAAAATCTTTTCTGTTCCACGGGCACAGTCTGCCGCACGGGTTGCTCAGCATTTGTTCTGCTTCCTTTGTCTTGCTTTTCTTTGCTGCTCTGTTTTTCTTGGTGACCCCACAGTGAAAGCAAGACGAATGGTGATTGCAGTTGACCCTGCTGAGAACCAAACTGCTCCATTTGCTTACCTGCAATCTCCCCACACCCTGCATTTCCCCTGCCCTCCAACCCTATCGGGCTTTGGTCTTGTTCTCCCAGAGGCCGTAATTCTCTTTGTCACAGAATCATAGAATGGTTTGGGTTGGAAGGGACCTTAAAGATCATCTCCAAAGAAGAGTTTTCATGCTGAGAGCCTCTCTGTCTTTTCAGCTGCATTAGTTAATCTGATAGAAGGTACTGTTTCTCCCAACAAACCTTTCCTCGCTGCCATTGGAATACGTATTTGTTTGCAATGGAAAGTTGAGGTTGTCTTGGAATTCTTCTGAGGAAGGAGAAAAGGACACGGCTTTTTAAAAAGTGATGGGTAGCTTTTTGGAAAGTTCTAATCATTCATTAAATGAAAAAGTTCATTCTCCTTTTCAAAGAACTCATTGTGGTCACGTAGATTACCGTGAAATCAAAGCAAGTTTGCTGCAGAGCTCATCTCTTGCACAGAAAAATAAACTACTCTTTTTTTGCCCATTATGAGGTGACTAGAGAAGAAATGTAGATTAGTTCAGAATTTCCAGCCTGTATTCACATAGAGTATCATTTGAAAAAGTGTGATGGAAGTCTTTATCAGAATTCTGTATCAGTAAATGATGGGCCAAACCACACCAAAATTTTGGAGAAAGAAATAAGCTGTGATGTTCTGATGTGAAGGTGCTGGTAGAATTGGAATAAAAGCAACAAAATCTTTTTAGTGTTTGAAAGTAGAGTCATGGAAAGAAAGTTCTCTCCAGAAGAATCACAAAGCAGTGTGACCTGAGACCAAAGAAAATGAGCCTTTGCTGTCCAGCTGTGTGAAGAGCCAGGCTGGGACCGTTCTTACCTGTGAAGTGCTCACTCAGTGCAAAGATCTCAAGGTGTTTTAGAGAATTAAAGGGCAAAGAATTAGGGCTCAGCACAAGTCAGAGAGACACAAATGCACTTATTTCCGCATTTTGTAGATGATTAATGAGTGACAGAGGGGACAAGTGTTTAGAGTCTTGCTCTAAGTTTGGACATGAAGCATTGTACGTACTCAGACCAGAGGCTGTACGTTGCTTGTGCCCTTGAAATAACCGTATTCATCTGCACCTGGAAGTTGTTCTCCATCCACAAAACCCAGTGGGCCTATTTAAAGCCAATTCACAGGTGTCTGAAATTTTACATATAGAGGTGTGAGACTATTTAAAACATATGTGCAGGTGTTTACATTGCAAAGTGCAGGAGCAATTCCATGCACATCCAATTTAGGTTTCATGTTGAAAGACAGGGCTACCTTAAAGGAAGTCCAGGAACAGGTGGCAAGGTTGGCATGTTCCCAACTGTATCAGAAAGGAGATAAGCCATACTATAAGGGCCCCATTTTTATGCTGTATAAAGTGTATTCTGGTTGCTTCTTTGATGTTATTTTCTTTTCAAGCATCTAGGAGAGTATTTCAAGGCCTAGAGGTGCATTAGCAAAATACCTGAAGATGCATGTGTCCTGCATTCTCTCCAGTGTTCTTGCCATGAAGTCTGTGGTCCTGACAAGTGCCAAGCCTGGCACCCTGAGGAAGCAAAAGAATTCCTTTGTCCTGCTTCAGGACCAAAGTGGACAGGCCAGGTATTCAGGCATAGCAAGTCCGAGGCTTTCCAAACCTCGAGTGACACACAGGACTCAGTTGTGGAGGAGAGTGATTATAGGGAGTAACAGCCCTGAACGCCTCCTTTATCCCAATTCATCTCTCTAGTTAGTGAAAGAAGGAAGAGTACAAATGCTCAGTTGTCCTAAATGCTTGGAGTTTGTACATGGAAGATACAAGAGTGGAGACAGAAGCTCTCTTTGGGTTTGGAAATCGGTTTGCGATAGACTCCTGCATAGCCTCTGTCCTGGAAGCAAATAGGGCAGGTCCCACCAGGAACAGAGGCTTCTTTCCCTCACCTCAGTGGGAGCTGGGAGAGCTGCTGTGGGTTGGCCATACCAGAGCTCACATGAACTAAACACTTCCAGCATCTGGAAGGAGCCCACACGTTTTAAGAGGGGCTGCACAAGGGCTTGAAGTCACCCAGCACCTTGAGTTCATCACCCCTGGGTGCTCTCCAGAGCCAGAAGGCGTGGATTCAGCATGCAGATGTAAAAATGAAGCCCTAGGAGGTTCAGTTGGGGTGGGCCCTGAGTTCTGCCTGTAGTTTTGGGTCATCTCTGTTTGATTTACCCAATCTGCTCTGGCCCACGCTTGCCTCAGACTCCTCATTCTGAACCCTTAGCACAGGACTCAGCAGCACATTTCAGGACACAACTCTCGTGCCTGGTGCTTTCTGCAGAGATGGGATCTGGGAGCATCAGGGCTCCAAGAGCAGTGATAGGAGGCATAAACAACTTGAAAAACAAAACAAACTCTTGCTATCAGAGTCACAAGGCAAGCTGTCCAACACAACATTGGTCTCTGATTTTATATTTAATTTTAGAAGCCGAAACTAAATGTTTTAATTTTATATTATTCTCAACATAATGCTAATTTGCTCCAGATGTCCACTCGGAGCTGAACGTTGCCATTTTGCATAGAAAGCATGTGCGTCAGTGATTTATTCCAAATAGCTTCTATTTTACTGCATTTCATTTTATTCTGAATGAAGTACTTAACAACATGTTTCTCTTTAAGCATCTTACTTAATCATATGGATATAATTTCTTCAATTTACGTTTTCAGTTCTTTAGTGTGGTGGCCACAGGGTGTTTCTTAACCTAGGCAGATTAAATGCACATGTTGAAAGCTGCTTATGTTTGATTTTGAGGCACTTTCATTTCAAAGTCCTTCACGTAAGGTACAGAAGTGATTGTGGTTTCCTGCCAGGTTCTGGGATGGAGGTATAACTCTCAGGAAAATCTTGCAGATACCTTCTAAATGTTGGATAATCATGCATGACAACAACATAATTTCATTTCTTTCAAAACTGTGGTCTACCGAGAGTGTTTAAGACTGTTTTTATTGGGGTTCGGGAAGAAAAGAGATTTAATTTTCTTGTCATTTCTGGGCTGCAGTTCAACATTTCAATTTAAAACCTATTTCCGTTGAGTTCTCTTTCCAGTTTCCCCTCAAAATATTATCTTAGAAAATTTCTTTTATTCAGTTATTTTCATATTTATTTAGCAGCATATTAAAAATTGTGTGAGACAGCTCAATATGAAACCTTTGTTGTTTGAGCCTGGCTCATTCAGCCATTCCTGGCCCTGGGCTGCTATTGGTCAAGTATGTCAGGAATGTCCTTTGGCAGCGTCCTCGGAGCTACGTCATGTGTGTAAAGCGGAGTCGGCGTGGATGGGAGGCTGGTCTGGACCTTGGAACAAAGTCCAGGGAAGATTCTTACTCTTCTTTCATTTTAAAGCTGTCCCAGCATAGGTAGTTTGTGGAAAGGTGGGGTGATTCTGAAGGGGTTTTACAGTCTAAGTGTAATACACTTAAATGCCGCAGATATCTAAACCTACTGTCCTTCCCTTTTAAAAATCATTTTTATCCATATAATCCCTTTTCCTCTTAGGCTTTTAGACTGCAACCTATACAGTGGAATCTAAATTTCAGGAGGTCGCATCATTTGCAAGGCAGGTTATTCCCACCTGAAATAATGTTCATCTGTATTCATTTACATCTTTTTTTTGCACCTCTTTCTCAAGCTTAGCTTTTCCATAACTAACCTTGCTGTTATTCTACAATTGTATTAGTTTGTTACACTGAATTGTTGACACAGCTGGTAGGGAGCTAAGTGCTGTGGTTTCACACAATAAAATTTCAGACAATATGTGTAGCACTTCTTTTTCATACATATCATTTGAAAGCCATATGATTCACCAATATGTGTTATTGTTATCCACCCATGTGGGATACAATCTATTTTAAATTAGTGAAGCGACTTGCTAAACTCCCTGTAAACAATAAGACTGTGGGAAAACATTAAGTGCTATTCAGAAAAGAACATTGCTATACTGCCTTTTATCCAGAGGATCCCACAGTGCTGTAGAGAATGGAGGGACCCGGCATTGCTGCCACGCCGGCTGCTCTTCAGCAGAGCTCGTCTTCGTCTTCACCACAGGCTTTAGAAGGAGCTCCAGCACTTAAACCTAGAGCAGGGTTTGGTGGAGAGCAGAACCACCCACACCAGTTCAGGGTGCTGGGGTGTAAATCCCCACGGGTGAAGAGTACCAGTGGACTTGGGGGTGTTTGTTAGGAAAATCTTGATTTAACATCCCATCCAATACAGTCACTTCCCAGGTTGGAGTGCATCAGCCGCTGTAGCTGTTGAAGCAGATGCATTTGGTGCATGGAAGTGTGAGGGGACAGGAGCAGGCGAGCCTCTAACAGAAGGCATCCCATTGTATTGGATTTACCAGAGGGAAGGATATGGACGATTGCTGGAGCTCAGCTGGAGCACAGCAGTCATTTACAAAGGGCAGCAGCAGAACTGTGTTCCCAGCCTCTGAAACACGGCTCTTCCAACAGCGCAGTTCCTTTAAAACAGGTGATGTCTTTTTCTAGGAACATTTTTCTAGGAATAAATCTCTCAGATTTTCCTTCATGTAGTGAACGTGGCCAAGCAAGACGAAATGCAAACACTGCAAGACTAAAAGTAATGACTTGGGGTAAATTGAGGATAAGTTCCTTATTTGTAGGGAAGAGAGAGAGCCTGTTCTCTCAGAAAGAGATTATCCCTCTCCATGTTTTACTCTCTAGCTCTGTGTCCAGTCACCCTGTGGGATTCTGTTGTACCGTGCCTGGAGCGGGCCTGTGGGTGAAGGAGGGATCCGTGTCCCTTGGGGTTCTGCTCCACAGCCAGGGCAGGAGGGAAAGCAGAATAAAGCCACCAACCCTGCAGCGACCACAAGCTCCCACCACATTGCAGTATTTCTCTCCCAGTGGTTCACCAGCAGCTCTTGAGGGGCTCTTTGCCAGAGGCTCAGCTTTACATGTGAGGAAGTGTTGGGCATAATCATTTCAGCCTTGAATTACAGGTTGAACCCCAGTCTTCACTTACGGATAGTCAGATTGGCCCACCATGGCACGGAAAAGAGCAGGAGCCTCTCTGAGCATGGAAAACCCCGCTGAGCTGCCTACTCCCTTGCCAAGAAGAACCTTGGAGAAATTTGTATCTTCTTATCACTTTGTGTGAAGATTAATCCAGTGTTGACAATTTCATGCAGCTTGTCAATTTGCAGGGATCTGATCTTTAGAAGTTATAATCAGAGATAAAAGCTCCATTATGTGCTTGTGGAAATGAGCACAGGTAGAGTATGAGAAGGACAGTAGGTCTTAAGATAAAAAAAATCTCCCCTATCTATCTAAATTGGAAGAAAACCCCAGCAATAAAGCTACACGCTTCAGGAAACAGATTTAGTGAGAAAAACTAATTATTTGTGTTGAACCACCTACAAAAAGTTGTATTTGCAACAAAAACCCCCACATAGATGGATGGAGAGTTACCTTGGTGCTGTTTTTCATCTTTCCTAAGAGAATTTGGATGTGGGGGACTAGTTTAGTCAGCTGTAGCCAGCAATTTCCAACTCTAGATCAGGTTTCATCCACAGGATCCTCCTCTGTTTGATCTGCCAAGGACAGGAGCCACTCTGTAAGCTGTGATGACATGTGATGAGCTCTGACTGTAAACTTATTTATTTATTGGTCTTGACAAAGTTGGGAGCTGGGCTTTCCATGATTAAAACAAGCTAGTAGTTGGGGGGATGAGTGGGAAGTTAGGATGGACACTCACTGTTGCCAGGTGACACCGTATTTGTGACACACGGGGTTTGGCTGGTCCCAAATCTTCCTGTGGCTGGGGACAGACGGAGCACAGACCTGTCCCAGAATGCCCTGCCTGTGGTGTGTTGGAAACCCGTCCTGTTCCTGGACACGTTGTTGGCCTGTTACAAAAGGCACCCTGGACTATGTGTGGATCTTTCTCTTCCTTTACTGGTTCATGAAAAATACAGAAAAATATGAAATAAAGAGGGAAGTTTTTCATTTTGCTTTTCCATGTAAATGTTTGTTAGTCAATAGATTCAGAATATTTCAGTTACAGTTGATTTTAGTGTCTGATGCCAACAGAACAGCTAAAGATTTGTTTGCTTAATTCCTGAATGTGTGCATTGTTTCTAGCGACCATTTTTAATTTACATGTTTGTCCTGCCTCTCTTCAAATCTCCCATTGGATTCAGAATGCAAACCAGGGCAGGCAGCTTCTCTGCCATCCTCTGTGCAGATGTCTCTCCCGGAATCAGGAATGTGCCCTGCACTGGGCACAAAAGGGTTGCTGAGTTCCCCAGCATGGATGAATGTCCTCTGCTGAAAGAGAGCGCTCAGCACATTACAGGGACAGCTTACAGAAGCAGGGTGTGTAATTTTTAATAACTGGGATAAAAACCCTCAGTGACATCTTTAAAATATAAATGCCTTTTCTTGTTTCTTTTATTTCTCCCCCCCCCCCTTTGCCTTTTCATCTCTCCTCCTTTCAATTCCATTAAGCTTCATTGTACAATAATATATCGCAGTGGACTTTTTTCAATTATGTTTTTGATTTTTTCCTCCTTGTTACTATAAAACCCCAGATGTTTTGAGACTTCATGGTTCTCTGAATTATTTTTTCCTTTATTTTAATCTTCTTTTGTAACATGCCACACATGTGGTATTTTGGCCTTTTAAGATGCTACGCTATGCTAATCAGCCATAAGTTTTGAGGTAGGTTTTTCTTCTTTTTGTAATTACTTTTTTTTTCCTTCTTGCTGTTGCCGTCTCTTTATATTTTTCTTCCTTTTTTTTTCTTTTGATTGTTTTTAATTATTTTTATTTTTTTTTAACCCCAATTGGTTAGTCCACATCAACCATAATGAATTCTGTCTTTGCTCTGAGGCTACATTCTTTCTTTATTATTCATTAATTTTAGAAACTTAATAAATATTTCTTATATGTTAATTTATAAATTAATGTGGCTAAAATGTG
Source organism: Pseudotriccus pelzelni (assembly GCA_035584735.1). NCBI lineage: Eukaryota > Metazoa > Chordata > Aves > Passeriformes > Tyrannidae > Pseudotriccus > Pseudotriccus pelzelni. The sequence continues at coordinate 5,214,650 of JAWMRA010000005.1, forward strand.
GACCAGAATACAAAGATGTAGGCAGGGGTTTAGGACAGAATTTCATTTAGGTTTCGGCTGAGATAGGCGTAAAAGGAGATATGTTAGATGCAAACTGGAATGGAAGTGTTTCCTTGGGAAGTCAAGAAAGGCAATGACTTGCTGATCCAGAGGAACAAGTTTTTGAAGTACATGTAGGAAACTATATTTTTTGTTAAAATAATCTAAAAGTACTGGAGGGGAGCATTTTTAATTTATTTGTGGTTTTTTTCTGGCACAGCTGGAGAGGGTTTTTAATTGATTTTGTTCAGTCTTAATTTTGTCCCCAAAACAAGCAGATCTGGCTTCAGATATTAGAGCAGAAAATCTTGGATTGTATGTTGTCCTTTAATTTCAAATAGCTTGTAAACTATTCAGAAAATCCCAAATAAAGACTAGTTTCCCGGTTACATCTGAGGAAATAAAGGGGCTGACATGGGGTGTCTTCTTTGCTCATTACACGACCCTATGAATTTTGCATTTTGTTCCTTAAAATGTTGCCTCATGTAATGTTATTTTTGCCTGCAAGCCATAATACTGCATTCAGTCCAACTGTAATGAGGTTTCAGAAAATTGTTTGCTTTCCAAATGACATATTTAGCAAAACCTTATGGCAAAATCTGTGGCTGTCATGCTGCTGATAATAAGATATCCCCGACTTTCCTCGTTCATTCTCATATGTTGCAGCAAATAAATGCAAGTACCTCTGTTTTGACAAATGTTTATCCTTCTGCTTGATTAAAGAAGGATTACTAAAAAGAGTTTTAATACTAGCAGTGGGTTCTTGTGAAAAGCATAGGATGCTCTGACAGTTTCCCAGATCTTTTGTGTTTTCCTGGAAAACGTATGGAAAAGCTCAGTTTGCTCCCTGAAGGGCCTGACTGGCACCAGAAGAAATCAATCTGTGAGTATTTCAGTGCTCTACCCTACGTTCACCCCGTTCAGGGGGTGCTGGCAGGCAGGTGGTTGGTTCTGCAGCCCGAGAACTCTGTGCGTGTGTGGAAAGCACCTCGTGTGCAGGGTCGGAGCTGGGCACTCATGGCTTAAATAAGCCTCTTGTAATGTCCTGTGGGGGCCAGGTCTGCATTCCTTGTGCACCCCAGTTCCTGCTACTGCCAGAGGGGTTCAGGAACGTGGATTTAGGGGCTCACAAAATCCATAAAATTGAAGTTAAAGAGGCAGCCTAAAGTCTTGTTTAATTCCATGGCCTGTGCTGATTGAACACCTCCTCCAGGGTTTTCGGTGTATTCCTATTTCCCAATTTCGTGTTAATTAGGAAATACGCAACCTGTCTTCATGGCACAAAGAAACCTGGGCTACTGGTGTACTGTGTGTTGATGTCAAATGGTTGGCTGTAATTGCCCGAAACTCCCACAATGTGAAGGATGTGTTGCTTACTTTTCTAGGTTCTTCTTTTTCCTGTTCTGAACCTTTTTACCTTTTTTTCTCTTACACACCCGCAAATGTACAACTGCCTGGCAAAAGCCCTACATGCTTTTTTAAAAGACAAACAATAAAAAGTACAAGCAATTTTTCCCAGGACTCAAATGAAATAGCATGTAGAGGTGTCACTTTGCAAACATAAATCGTTCAGGCTTTAAAAATAAAACCGAACCCAGAAATTGGCAAGTCCTTTTCTGTTACAGGTATCTTCCATTTTATTCTTACCACCAAGGGAAAAAAAGCAGGTTCTAACAATTTAAATCTGTAAATTTGAATCTGGCTAAATGAACTGGGATTCTTTAGGATGTGGAGAGTTCATTCCTACGGGTTGCTTTTTATGTACACAGTTAGTTCTATTGAGTTTAATAAAACTCCTGGCATGAGTCATGTTACTCGTGCCCAACTGTTTGCAGGATCAGGGCTTTACATTGTAGCTACAACAGCAAATTCAACATCAGTCTAATCGGGAGTTAGCTAGAAAAGACAAAGCACCAAAAGAGTTATTTTGGTTGTGGTGTTGGGTGGAACAACTCCTGTGTTTCAATTCCTGACCTTGGTAACAGTTTGGAGCCCCGCAAGGCCCTGGCATTGGCTGCCCTGTGCTGTGAAACATCTATGCTAGTTAAAGAGTGGTGTGACTGTTTCCTCCCCTCCAGAAGGGATACTCAGCCTCACAGGATCCTTTTTCTCATAACATGTTTTTCAATAAAATTTTCCCAATTTTGTAATCAGTTGGGAAGAAAGAACATTTCACAATGTCCGTAAGGCTTGGGGATGTTTTGACCAGACATCAGATTTCCTATTGATAGCATGGAATGCTTTGGAATGAAATGTTTTGGGTTTTCCATCTGTAGGCTGTCTGAGATGTCAGCAGCCAATATGACCTGCTCTTTCCCTTTTAGGTCTATAAATAAAAGGCAGCTTGTTTAACTGATCTTGCAGTGGAGAGCAGAGGTGTATATTAATGAGCTCGCTCTAATGGCACACTGGACCTATTTAGCACTATGACTGTGAAGGCTTCTCTTTTTCAGTCATAACTCATTTCCTAAGAAAATGTCAGTTATTGCTTCACCCCATGGTCTGAGCTGGTTAGTTTATAGTTTATTTCTTCTGATCTGTACCACTGACAGATATTCTAGACGTGACCATGATTAAATATGCTTATGAAAATGGTAAACATTTGATAATATAAACCCTCTTGGGAGCACGATTTTATTTCTGCATGGCAACATTCTCAGGTGCATTCAAAGTATAATCTGGAAGCAAAGAAAGAAACATTTTAAGCAATTACAGTTATTAGATTAAAATGTTTTGTTAGGAAGATTGTGATGTGTTTAGATCACTGAGATAGTTCAGGCTTTCGTAACTATGCCTTTTAGATCCATGATACTGCAGCAGTGATATTTTAGTGTAAAATAAAGATAATTTCCATGTGGTAGGGAACTAATTTAGTCCCATAAATTTCTACAAGGTATTTTTCCCTAGTAGAAGCCATGTTCTAAAAGCAGCAGTAGTTGTAAAATCCAATAGCTGCATCGTGCCCTTCCTGTAATCACGTGGCATTGTTTTGTGTCTGTGCTCGGATGCGTGCAGCATAGCAGTGTCTGAAACACACGAGTGATTCACAATAAAGACAAAAGTAGTAATTGCAGTATATTTACTGTTTTTATTGATGAACTTATTTAAGAGCTCTGTTGACATTTACGGACTTTGAGGATCATGCAGTGTTTGTTACAGTTATCCCAGGCAACAAATGTCCACAGAATGTTTAAGATTGCAGTATTAAGCAGTGACAGATTGGGGCCAGATGTCTGGGAGATACCGTAAGTGGCCTTCTCGGCTGATAAAATAGCTCTTACCATCCTAAAGCCCTTTCAAAACTGAACATTTGTTCTTTGTAGTTGAAGCTGAGACACTTGTGGGATGGCTGGATCTTCCTGGAGGTTATTTGAAAAAGGGAATGAGCACCACATTTCTCCAGGAGTAGTTTTATTTAGTGTATATATAAATATGCTCCAAGTAGCAAGAATAGGTGGAAGAGTTAAAAGAGTTGGTGAGTAGCAGAGAAACCCAAGAACTACCTTACAAAGTCATCCTAACAACAGCAGCCCAGTTGAAGTTATCTTGTTCTGCACAAGTGTACAGTTGAGACACCTCCACCTCAGGGAAGCTGCATCCTTCAGGGAAAAACTGCAAGGGACACAGCAGATCCAGCGAGAAATAAAGCAGCTGAAATAGTATTGCCTTGAGTCCTTCGAAGTGGAGACCTTTCTGTAGCTCTGAGTGGATTCTCTCAGCCCCTCCCTTCTCAGCTTTTTGTACCAGCTGCTTTCCTCCCCCTTTTCAGGCCTTTCATCTTCACCTTCCTCTCTTCTCACCACTTCCCACCGAGGTTCTTGTCACCACTCCTTTTCCGTTGATTTTCTTCCTGTTTTACCAACCCAACCTTTGCCAACTCTGCCTCCTTGAAAATCTGAGTGCTATGAATTTGCTGAACTCTGCTTTATTTGTCATGAACTTCAGCATATTTGAGCATTTCAGATTGCTCCATTCTGAATCCTTGTCAGATTTTTAGTGATGATAAAGAAGAAAGCTTGTTTCTTTTGAAGCCCTGGTGGCTTGGTTGCTTCCAAAACTCCCCCCCTCCCTGCACCAGCTCAAGTGTTCAGGGAAGGAGTTGTGGCCAAACAAAACTTTTGAAGACATAGACCGCACGTCTCCAGGTGACTCTGTGGATCTATCTCGATAGCTGTGATGGGGAAAGACATAATATATACATATCAGATAGTTGTCTGGACACATAGACCCAATATGCCATTCAGACTGATTAAATATCTGACCAGGGCGGTAAAACATGTAGGGCAGTAAAAACCATAGTGATCCTGTCATGTGTGAGTGGCTGGGAAAGGCAGAGATTTTCCAGGAAACCCCTCTGTGGGGGTGCCTGTGTGTTGGAGTGCATTGGTGTGTTCGGTTTGTAGTGTGCAGAGCTGATGTGCATCCCATGGCAGGACACAGCCTGCAAAATGAAGTGCTGGCTGGAAACTCAGGATCACGTTGGTCTCTGTGTTGAGGTACTTAAAAAACACACTGGTCTGAGCAGGATGTGGTGGACCTTTTTCCACCAGTAGTTTAAATTGCCTTTGGCAGGCACAGGACGATCAGGTGCCTCCAGGTTACAGCATCTTCGAGGCTCCATCTGCATCCAGTCTCCCTTCCCATCCCTCTGCCTCAGTGCTGGATACAGAGCTGAGTCAGGAGGCTCCGTGCACTGATGTGTGCAAGAGGGGGGTGTGTGTGTGTGACAAACGGGACTGGCAAAGTGGTGATTTCTGTGGTGCCATCTGAGGAGCCGTGGGTTCCTGGAAAGCTGCTGAACAAAATCTTGACTCAGCAGAGGGAAGTGACAAAGCACTTGCTGATTTCGTGACAGTCTGGATTTTACTCTTCTTGAGCAAGAATTGCTTAAAAAACTATGGCTTCCAGAAACAGTGGTTAGAACAGGTTGCCCAGAGAAGCTGTGGCTGCCCCATCCCTGGAAGTGTTCAAGGCCAGGTTGGACAGGGCTTGGAGCAACCTGGTCTAGTGGAAGGCATCCCTGCCTGTGGCAGGGGCATGGAACAAGATGAGCTTTAAAGTCCTTTCCAAACAAACCAGCCTGTGACCCTGTAATTATCTGAGCTGCTCAGTGTTTAGCCTGTGGAGCCAAAGCTGTTCTGGTAACCCTGGCTGGCTGCAGGTGTAGCCTCTGCTCAGTGCCCATATTCCTGGATGTCGGGCAGTAAAAGTAAAGCTCCTCCTTCAGGGAATGCCTAACCCAAGGTCTGCTCATTACTTGGGCAACCTTGTTCTCCAAACCTGGCCAAAGGAGAGCTCCCATCATGAGAAAAGGTGAATTTAGAAAACAGACAGCCACAACGTGCAGTTTTCTACTTAAAACTGCAATAACAAGGCCCTTACTTTGCTCTGCCAAGCTGGGCTTCTCCAGATCTCCGTTGACACATGGCTTGCTCTCTATCCCATCCTTCAAGGCGGGTGGGACGCTGTTGGGTTTCAGAAGGATGTTGCTGAACGTGGGGGCCAAGCGAAAGCAGCGTTTGGTCTGGAACAGCTGGGTGGACATGGCCTGCAGGTTACTGGCTATGCTTGCATCGTTAGTGCTCAGGGAAGCTGGCCCATTGACTGCTGGATCTGCTGCCTCAATTTTAGAGATGCTTGGGCTCTTGGACTCCCCCAGCCCACTGCCATCCACACAGTTTTTTAAGGCCTCTTTGGGCCCAATTTTGCCTCGGCCGCTTCCCTCTTCACCCGGCTCATCCTCCATGTCCTCCAAGTCGGACCGAGACTCTTGGCTGTTCATGTCAGAGTCTGTCTCCACATCAAAAGCAGCTTCTGCTTCCTCGTCACTCTTCTCTGAGCCACTCTCTGAGCCATCACTGCCCTTGATGGAGCCCTGGCTGGAGTCAGAGTCAAAGCCCTCGCTCAGGTCGCTCTCATCCACTTTCTGGGGGTGGCGGCGGCGGCGCAGACAGGAGAGCCGCGAGTATTTCTTGCTTTTCTTGCAGTCGTTCTTCCGCTGTTCCTCGCTGGGCTGATGATTGGCCAACTCAGCTTCGGCCTCCTTCTCAATGGAGTTCACAGGCTCCCGTGACTCCTGATCATCTGCATTTACAGGGAGAACACAAGTTAAAGTCACAGTGTGTCCCATAGGCTGCTGCTTGCCAGCCCCGAGCCTGGGGAACCAGGACTGCAAAATTCAGCCACCACTTCCATCAGTGTCAGAACAAGCAATGGCAGCCCCAGAAGAGCCACTCACTTTCTAAAGGCACCTGGGAAGCCCTGGGGAGCTGTGATTCCTACTGCCCAAGCTGTGCTGCTCCGTTACCAGGCAGCCTTAGTGCTCAGTGCTGCTAAACCAACACCAACACAGATGAACCCTAACTCTCCTCCCCAGCTTTCTACAGTCAGAGCAACCCACCAAACAAGGCAATGACATGACCCTTCCTTAACCAACATCCTCCCAGCCTTTCCAGCAACCCTGAGTCACCCTGGCAGCTTCCAAACCTGTAGGGGAGGGATCGTTCATTGTTGCTTGTACCAGAAACCCTCTCACCCTGCCTTCAGCGAGGTATTGCAAACAGAATGTTTGCAGGGGAAACATTCAGCAGTTTTATTCTCTGCTCAGTGGGATTCCCCAGAAACTCAAGAGCTGCCCTTGCCTGAGCAGAGCTGAGGTATGCTGAGAGGGCCTGTCTCCCTCAGCCCCCCTCTGCCTACTCCAGCCCAGGTCTTTCACACAAAATCATCTCCTCAGTGGAGGAGAAAAAAGGCCAGTAAACAACAGTAAACAGAGAGACAGAAAATAAAGTCTCAGACTGGAGTAAACAGGTGATGAATGAGCTGCCAAGAAACACAGAAAGCAAACTCCTTACAAGGAAAGCAACATGTCCATCCTGTGATGATTCGGATACTCACAAAGAGCATCCAGAAGGAGACTGCTCAGCAGATCATCCAGCTTTGGGGATTCCAGCCCAGCAGTCAAAGACCAAGATGCATCTATCCTCACTCAGGCACTACACTACCAAACCCATGCCCAGAAAATTAGGAAAGGAAAAGCCAGCCCTATAGGCAGGCAACTGGGAGAGCCAGCTGCTGCCACGACTGTTCTCTTACCTGTGCCATCACTCTGGAAGGCTGGGACAGGATTTTCCCCTTCTTCTAGCTCTGCCTGGAGGCGAATATTGACGTGATTTATCAGGTGAGAGAAGAGGGCCAGTGTGAAGGCAATGGCTGCGCTGTACTGCTTGGAACCTGCAACCAGACAGTGAGGTGGAGGAGGTGAGCACTAGGCCTCAGCAAAAACACCAGTTCACACAGCACCTCCAGCCTAACTGCAGTTATATTTCCAAGTAAAGCAGTGGTTACCTGCCCTCTTGAGGCTGTGAACACTCATAAGGCAGATGATGACCATGCGAAAGATCAGGAGATCAGGAAGGAAGGAGTAGCCGCTCTCATACTCTTCTTCGTCTTCACTACTTGAGCCCAGGTTAGGAGGAGAGGGCAGGTAGAACAAGCACAGGTTGAAATCCTCCAGCACAGACTGGCAGAGAGACGTCAGCTCAGAATCCAGAGAGCTTAACAAGAGTTAAAAATAAACAAGAATTTGTTTAACACTCAAGACTCATGCTGGCAATGTCTGCACAGAAACTGAACCAAAACTGGCAGTTAGGCTGTCCTTTAGCACCAGGAGGATGAAGCACTAGAGAATACACTGCAGGCAACAACAGCTATGGGAAGCAAGTGACATTAATCAGTTTATGCTTTCTTCTCCAAAGCTGCTACACTGAAGACAAATGAGAACTAGAGATGGGTCACCAGAAACCAGATGACTTTTCCCATGGGAGCTCAGCAGTGGCCATTAAGATATACAAGGCACTTCAATGCTAAAGGGGGCAAAAGTTGCAGATGCCCTGCACATTGAAAGTGTTACACTGCACACACACAGGACTCAGCTTGTCTCTAACATGCAGCCCCACAAGGATATTCCAAAATCCTCTGTAGCTATTCCCTCCCTCAAAGGAAGCACCCACAGGATCAGTCCAATGGGTTACAAGGGCCTCCTAGTTACAAAACAAACCTGCAGCAGAACTTCCAGCCAGTCCTTTTCAGGGGGAATTGTCCTTAGGAAACTGAAGTAACTTCCAATTTTCTTATGTGCTAAATACATGTTAAGTGGATTTTAAAGGAGCCTTGTAGCCCCACCATGGTATAAGTCAAGGTTGGAAAGCCAATCCTACACTGGGCTGCATGAGGAAGGGCAGAGCCAGCAGGGTGAGGAAGTGTTCTCCCCCTCTATTTGGCACTCATGAGGTGGCATCTGGAGCACTGTAGCCAGTCTTGGGGTCCCCAGGACAAAAAACCCCCCCCCAAAAAAAGACACTAACAAACTGGACTTGGTCCAGCAGAGGAACAGAGAACATGATGTATGAGAAGAGGCAAAGAGAATCAAGTTTATTATGCCTGAAGGACAGAAGGCTCAGGGGGGACTGTCTTCTGTTTCCAGATGCCAAAGAGGTGATTACAGAGGACCAAGAAAGACTCTCCTCAGTGGTGTACAACCAAAGGAAGGAAAGTGATGGGTACACACTGCAGAAAAGGAATATGAGACTAGATGCAAGGAGAAAAAAATTCCATGGTGATGGTGGCCAAACACTGGAAAGGGGACCACAGAGGTGTGGGATCTCTGTCCTTGGATCCAGTCAAAACTCAGCAGCATGAGGCTCTGACCAACCTCATCTGACTTCACATCTGTATCTACCTTCACAGGGAACAGCACTCTGGGGGAGAACTGGACCCTTTTGGAGAACAAGGTCCCTTTGAACCTAAACCCTTCCACAATGGGTTTAGGTGCAGCCTGTGTCTGAGCCCTTTAAAACACCTACTCTATTTTCAAGCAGTTAGGGATTAATTTAAAATCACCTGAAAACTCCAGCAGAGTCAGAGAAAATCCAAGAAAAAAAACCCAAAAATCACACAGCTTCCCACTTATTCTAACACAGCCAGGTTTTGCTGTTTGTGTATTTGAACAAGGTGTTTGGTTACAGATTTCCAAGTGCAGTGAACAGCCCTGCACATGTGTGAATGGTGACTCTTTGCTGTCCCACCAGTCCAAATCCAGGGCTTGCCAGGAAAAAGCATCTGATGACTGCACAAGGTAAGCAAACACCAAAGGCACAGTACAGCCCAGAGACAGCTGCGAGGCTCAGGAATCCAACACTTACTCAGTGCTGGCTCGATTTAGACAAAGTGTTCAACCCTTTGGCATTGCAGCCTACCCTGCACAAATAGCCTAAAGTCGTGGACCTTTTGGCAGAAAGCCTCAGCACAGACACTGTTATCCCACAGGGAATAACAATTCCAAATGCCTGCTACTGTGAGTTACCAATAGAAGATATAATCTGCCATAACCTTACCTGCTCTTTGGCTGCAAAAGACTCTGCAGGTACATGAAGCTCACCAGCAACCTCTTAATGTCTTTGCCTCTAAAGAGATGGAAGAGAAAACACTGTAAAGCAGGTGCCTTGTCAGAGATGGGCTGGTCTGACAGAGCTCTGTTAACAGGTAAATCAGGTCTCAACTGAAAGCTGCATTCTGAGGAAAGTGGAGGGAAAGAAGACAGTTTATACACTGCCAACTTTCACCAATATGCCCCAACCCTCATAAACAGGCCCCAACTGCAGGGGAGAGTGAAAAAATCTCTCATCTCAAACTAAACCTGGCCAGCATTTAGCTTTTCTCCTGAAATTATAACCTGAGAGATCAAGAATGGGATCTAGAGTGGGGCTCTTGAAATTCTGGGAGCAGTCACCGCACTGAATGGCCCATCTACTGGTTCCACTTCCCACAAAGACACTACTCTCAACCCAGAGGATGACACTAGTGGCACCGCAGACCCTCAGCCTGCAGCCCTCTCCTTTTCTTTCCCTGCTTACCGTTTCTTGCTTGGAGACAACTTCCTGGTTTCACATTTCTTCAGCTGGTGATACATCTTAGCTGCTTTGTCATACAGCCGCTTCAGGTTCCCATAGGCACCTTCGAAGGACACTTCAGACTGGATGCTGAGACACCAAAAGAGGACAGAACAAAAGTTACTTTGCTACAAGGCTGCTCACATTTCATGGCTTTAACTCACTAGCAAGTTATTCAGGCGTCGAGGCACAAGGACAGGTACCAAGTGCTGCTGTTGGCACATACCGGGCAACTTAACTCCCACTGACAGCTGCAAACTCGACTTCAGCTGCCCCACAGCTCCCACCTGCCCTGCTTACACACCCCCTCAAATGGGTGCCTTCAGGCCAGGGTCAGTTAACTGAATTCCACCCACCGCACGTGGCAGGGTGCCTTCCTGCCTGGCCCTCCACTCAGGAGAGGGCTTGGGTGAAGCCCTCCAGGCGCAGCCCTGCACAGGAGTTCAGCGACCAGCACGATGGTTTGGTTTGACCGAGGCTTGCTCTTATTACCAGCCCTGCTCAAGGGTGAACTAAACCCCTCTCTTTCCCTTCCCCTGTAATTCCTCTGCTGAAAACAGTCCCAAGTTCAAACTGAAGGCAAAGAGGATCGTGTGTCTGCAGCAGCAGCACTCTGCTCCACAGCCCAGGGCACCCAGACTCACAGGCACTCACCAGCGTAAGTAGCAGTAGGTTGCTTCCACATTGTAGTATTTGCTGCCTGCCAATGTCCCCAACTGGTTGAAGGGCATTCCTGTCAGGAAGGAGAAGGGCAATGGAATTCATGTGGAATTCTCCAATAGCCCTTATGAAAAGCAGATCCATTTCCCCCTCTCTACATTTCCACACAGGAAGAAAGCCAGGAGACACAAACAGTAGTAAAGCTGCAGTACAAAGGTCTGGACTACTCAATCCTTCTGCCATGCAGGCTTTGTTTTCTGTTTTACAGAGCTTTTAGATACTCCCCACCTTCTGCCACTCATCTACATAAGAGACCAGAACAAACAATGCCTCCTCCTCTGTATTAACAATGCTGTGGCCTTGACTCCATATTTCTCAACACAGACAGCACCTTATCAGCATCTGAGAGCTCTGCTTCAGTTTACTGTGGTGCAGAAATTTTTGTCACTTATTTGGGACCAGCCTATCAAAACAGCTCAGTAAGAACTCCACAAAGATAGCATGGAGAGAACACTTGGCTGGAAATGCACACTTTAAGGTAAGACAGGCCCTCTACTTCGGTGCCAGTGTGTTCCCAGAAGGAGGCACTTCTGAAGGAGGAAACAGCACAAGAGATTTTTTTCTGCATGGATAAAACGTGGGAGGTGACCAATAATGCTCTGCTCCTGGCAGTGGAGAGCTGGATCTGCCCTCAGCCGACAGGCACAATGTCACCAAACTCAGGGAAGTTTGAGCTCAGAGGTTCTCAGGTGAAGTCACTGGAAAGGAGCACCCTGGCTTTAACTCCTCTCTTTGGTTTGCCAGCAAGAGAGGTTCTCAAAGGAAGCAATCCTAGCCAGAGGACAGAACCTCTCCTCTCCCAGCAGCAGGACATAAACCTGACCAGTGCAGTACCACATTGTTTTCAGGTTGCGGCAACACGGTTTTAACAACTAAAAATTCATGGTAAGTCACTCACCAATTTGTGGTGCAACAGAAAGGGCTTGATAGTAAAACCGCTCTGCCAGGAGCTCTGTGTCCACACCTGCCAGCTCATTCTGGTAGCGAGCTGAAAGGAAACCACACACCGCGCATCAGAAACCCGAAGGCAGCGCCTGCTCTTCCCCACTGCAGTGCAGCACAGTTTCCCTACAGATTAAAACCACCACAATACTTGAAATACCGGCCAAGTCAAAAAATCCATCACAGAACTGCTCTTGGCAAACACAGCAACACACACAGGGTTTGCCAGGCCCGTCTGAATTTTTTGTACCTGCTCACACCACACACCACAAGCTCTGCCCCTTCCGGAGTGGGGCCCTCCACACTTGCAGCAGCACATGAGCAAAGCGATAATGTTCTGCTCCATGGGTTATTCATCTGTCCCTGAAGTAACTCAGAATTGTGCTCTATTTTCCAATACCTCAGACTAGATTCTACTACAGCAGAGTGTGAAACCTAAGTCAAGTCAGATGACTTAATAAAATATCTGGCTGTGGCTAGACTGGACTTTATTAATTTTTTTCTTTTTTTTTTCTTGTTTTTTAAAAACATAGTCATTTTGGAAACCTTAGCACTGTGAAGAGGTGAGCGTGTTTCTCTCCCACCACTCAGGTAAGTCATTCCTACCACCCCACAAGACATTTACTTGCAGTGCCATTTTCAGGCTGATTCACGCACAACGATAGTGCCAAACAGCTTTCACCAGTTTGGAGGCTGCAGTGTCAGACATATGTACCCATGCCACAGTTCCAAGAGCTGCCCTCCACACAGTACATTCTCCCTGCCTTCACTCCCACATGTTCACAATCAAGAAGCTGACACACTTACCACACACTTCAGGAGGGCGTCACTGTGGGACAGACATGCCTGCTACAGAAAGGATGACAGACAGCCAGGCACAATGACAAAGAACCTGGGGCTCTGCCGTAGCAAAACTCTGGACTGATGAATGATATTGCTTAAATCTGATTTTCTGTCTCACTGGTGCTGATGGCAGTGGCTCCATAAGGCAAGTCAGAACTGAGCAGTCAACTTGCTTTGAGTTTCCTTCACACTGTCCAAACCATGCAAACAAAAGCAAAGGCTTCCATTCACAGCCAGTTATCAGCAGCAAACTCCTCATCTACCTGCCCAAAACCAAAGCTCCTGCAACTCACAGCAGTTCAGCCATGAGGATTTCAGCTCACCCAGTCTGTGACAAAGGGGTCAGAGGGAAACAGAATCTGCAAGTGACTTCAAGTGGTGCCCAACAGTGACGGCCTCGCGTGATACAGGCACCATCTCTTTCCTGTTTCACAGGCTGCCCTGGGAGGCGATGCCATCCTTACCCAGATCTCCCAGGTACACCAGACATCGGTGACACGCCATCTGCGCCCACTCCATCTCCTTCTCCGATGCAGACACGGGCTTCTTGCAGCCTACAACAAACATGAAATCACTGACAGCACCGGGTGGAGGCTGCTGGGAAGACACAGGAGCTGCCCATGCCTCTGTCCAAGACATCCAAACCAAAGCCCCCCCAGTCAGACCCCACTGCTGACTGCTCTTTGTGGCACCTTACAGAGCAGCACTGGGTCACTCTTGTTGTCAAAATGTGAAAAATAAACACAGAAAATACTCACAGACACTGCTGCTCACCCACCTGCCTTGGACACCCTGCTGACCGGAGCGGTGTGTGTGACCACATCACCAACAGCCACAGAAATAAATGATGTCACCTTGTCTACAAGGTCTGCTGCCGTGACCTGGCTCCATCTGCCCTCAGATGAGAGGACAAAGGCCAATTCCTGTCTACAGGATCGTATGATCATGTCAATACAGGACTGAACACAAGCTACTAAGGCTCATTTCATTAGCATGGCTCGTGAGGCCTTTGGATGGGAGCGGGCAGAAATCCCTGGAAGCCAAACAAACTCTGTGCACTGGCCCTGGGCAGCAGCACACAATGGTGACAGACCCTTCCCAACACTGAAGATGGACATAAATTCATTGTCTCAAGATCAAGATCTAGACTTAGCACTGGCCAACCAAAAGATAAGTAAAAGAAGGAAAATCAGGACAGAAATCTGTGCTGTGGATAGGGCAGCTGGAGTCAGTTACAGAGAACTGCCTCTGGACAACGCTGCCTTTGCATCCAGGAGGGAACCAAGCTGGTGACAGGGCTGGAAGGCACACCCTGGAGGAGTGGTATCAACTCCGGGCTTCTCTAGGCTGGAGAAGAAGAGGCTGGGGGAGATCTCATCCCTCTCTGGAGCTTCCTGAGGAGGGAAAGGCGCCAGTCTCTTCTCCCTGGCATCCAGTGATAGGATGCACGGGAATGGTTCAAAGCTGCATCAGAAAGGTTTAGACTGAACAAAAGGAAGCCTCTCTTTACCAAGAGGGTGGTCATACCCTGGAATGGGCTTCCTAGAGAGCTGGTTGATGCCCTAGGCCTGCCAGTGTTTAAGAGGCATTTGGACAACATCCCTGACAACATGCTTTAACTCCTGGTCAGCCCTGAGTTTCTCAGGCAGTTAGACTGGACAATTGCTGTAGATCACTTTCAACTGAAATAGCCTTGTCTATTCTATACTAAACCTACAAAGAAAAGGCAGTTCAGGCAGTGGAAAGTGTCAAAAACAGCAGGGGAAGGCTGCAGCCAGTCGATCTGGACTAAGTGAAGTCACCAAACATGACTCAGTTCCTGGGAAGGGCATGTCCCACCTCCCCCCAGCCACAGTTTGGTCAGAGATCAGGAGGCAAAGGCTGCTGCGCTGGCACCTCCTCCCCGGAGAGCCGCCACCGGCGGCACAGACTGAGGCTGGGTTCAGTCTCCCTGCTGCCAAAGCTCCCACCTTCTGGAGGACAAAGTTCCCTCAAGCAGGAATCCCAAAGATTTTTAAGACTGATCCAGTCCATACTCTGCCTCCCCCCCGGCTGAGGTTAAAAGGGTCGAAATGAAATCTGGAGACTGCAATGAGGAGCTGTTCCCACTTACCAACAGGTGTTGTATGAGTGGCATTATACAAATACACAGCCCTAAATCTGTGTCCACATATGCTGTTGGCAGTGGACAACTTGTCTTTTTTTTTGCTCCCTTTCTTTTTTTTTCTCTGAATCCTCTTGCTCCCATGCACATAACCATCAAGCTGTGCCCACCTCAATCTGTGATTCATACCAGATCCTTTCACATCCATCAATTCTGGATAGGCAGGGTTCCATCTCTATTCTCCAGTTACATGCCCACCTGCCACATCCTTTTAATTAAAAAGTCCAAACACACCAAGAAACCTGAACAAGGGGAGCTTTTCACATGCAATCACCCCCCAGGGTACAAACCCACCTGGAATGTGCACTTTGAGGATTTATTAATTCTGCAGTACTGAGATACATTTCGCAAAGCAACAGTTGCCAGGGACATCTGCCTTGTAAACCAACATTTCAAAGCTGATAGTGATACCATCATCTCCCAGAACTAAGAGTAGGATCTCAGCACCTAAAACTTTCTTTTGCTAAAGGCACACTAACTTCTCTTAGCCAGGTGCTGCCATCCTAACCCCTGCCAGCTTTAAGCATATCTGTTAAACCCCTGCTTGAGCTGCTTCAGGACTGTAAACACTCTTATTCTTCCTCCCCTAACAGGTAAAATACCTCAGATTCCCCTGCACAGAGATCACCTGAGTCAGCTGACATGAGCTACAGAACCCTCCTGTCCAATACTCAACAGTGGTTTCAAAGCCACACTGTGAAGGATGCACAAACAGAAGAGGGACCAAGAAGAGGAACAGTGTCTTACAGTAACTAGGATGTACTGAAAGAAACGTGTTGATTTCAAGAACCTATTCCTCTGTTTGTCTGCTTTAATTAAGCTTTTAAAAACATTCTGTAGAGTCAGCAGAGCTCTTTAATTTTCCATAAAAATCTACCATCACCAGACAGTTACTAAAGAATTTTCTAAAGATTTTTCTGTTAGAAACCATTCTTTCTTCCCTAATTTAGCATTATAAGAAAACCACAAGTGCTATGGAGAAGAAAGCAGGACAGTCTGTTCTAGACAGATAACTTGCTAATAATCCCTTCAATGCTGAAACAAGATGGACTGGTGCAAGGGGAAGCCACCTGTCTGGGATTCAGCCTTGCCCACAAGCCCCACACCCCGAGCACAAACCAATGAGAGGGTCCGTCACGTGCGTCCAGTCGATGCAGCACTGCAGCTCCAGCTGGTAGTGGGACTGGATGTAGAGCAGGAGGTGCTGGTAAAACCCTATGCCAGCCACCAGGTGAGTCCGGTACGCGCACTCCAGAGTGCTGCGGCTGTGGATGTGCTGCGAGAAGGAAGAGGAGCACGTGAACGCAGGCTGGGAAGCAAGACAGTGGGTAGCTCGGCTGTTAAGTGGTTTTGCACAGTTCTGTACCTCCTGCTGGACACCATTGCCCCTAGTGGTGTTTGCTAAGGGTCAACATCAAGGAGAAATACTTACAACAACAAATAAAATCAAGCTGCCTGGTTAGAGCACCTTAAATACATCCAGGCCCCCAGGTGACCAGGAGAGCTCGCAGCATCAGAACACCATGAGGACCTTCCAGTGATCAACTCTCATAAAAACAATCAGCACTACCGATGAATCCTCCTAAAACCATTGCTCCACATGGAGAAATGTCTTATGAAGCGTGGAAGACAAAAAATCAGCCAATTCTGTTGAAAAGCCCTCTGCAATGGCAGCTCTCTCAGCAGCCTGTTAACACTTACCTGCCCACTCCTAAGAGCACAGAGCAGCTCTCTGATAAGAATTCGGGAGCCCCCAGCTTCCCGCCCTGGACTCAGACCACGACTTCTCCAAGCAGATGAAGCTTTCAACTTGGCCTTATTCACTGAACAACCAGGGACCTTCTCATGCCAGAGCCATAGATACCTGCCTTTTTATTCGTTTTAATGAGCTGGATAACTTCATAGTAAACTTTTCTCCAGAGCAGTTCTTCTGCTTTTCTTCCATAATCCACTGGATGCAGGAACATCAGCTTCACGCACAGCTCCCGCAGCCTGGGACAGACAGCAGAGCATTCACAGTGAGCTGCTGCAGCCTCAAACACAGCTGCCACTACAGAAGCATCCGAATCCATTACGGTGGCTAAGCCAGGACATCTGGTGGTGATACAGCCTGGATGACTCCCACAAAAGAGCACCTGGAAAAGCTGCACACCCAAACCAGTACCCTGGGCTCAGCTGGCCAACAGTGACTTCCTAAAGTGCAGTAATGACAAGAACTGGCTTGACAGCTGAAAAAATGAGTAAGAATAATCCTCTCTGCTTGGCATCCCCCTGAACCTGATAAAAGATGTCACACACATATAAAAAGTTTCTGCCCCCACGGTTTTTATTACAAGGAAGGAACCAATCAACACAAACACAATTTATTTGTATCAGTGTGTCATGGGTTTGCCTAGGGGACAATTTTTACTACAGCCCCCCCACAAATTGTCCTAAGGTGAGAGAAAGTTTATGCAGACAAAGAGATCTGATTGGGGAGAAGATAATATTACGATTTATTACTAGCAAAAATAAAACTAAGCAACTACATTTATAACAATTCTAATTAAGCAAAAGCACTATGTATTTACAGAAACATCCCTCCCCCCTTTGTATCAG
>JAWMRA010000005.1:5232005-5322744 GCA_035584735.1 Pseudotriccus pelzelni
GTAAAGGCTGGGGGGGGGGTGGGGGGAATAATGCCCTCAAAACCCATCCAGTTACACCTCAGTAGCATTTACCTCAGCCCAGCGATGCACATCCAACACTCCAGGTGTGTCAGGTGCCCCCGGTGCTGGCAGGGGTTGCACATCAGGGCTGACAAACACCGTGTGTCCCCGAACCGGCTGTCCTTGAGCACCCTGTGCTGGCTGTGGGCATGCAGAGGGACGTGACCTCTCTCCCCTTCCCTCCCATCCACAGAAACCCTACGCCTGCCAGATCCCCGGCTGCTCCAAGCGCTACACCGACCCCAGCTCCCTGCGCAAGCACGTGAAGGCTCACTCGGCCAAAGAGCAACAGGTGCGTAAGAAGGTAAGGCCTGCCAGGCAACAAGGGACACATCTCCAGATCTCCTCCACAGAGTTATATTTAATTTACCTTTAATTTATATATTTTCAGATCAGAGTTTTCCTACAGTGTTGCTAGAAGAAAACTGCAATGCAGTTAATTTTCCTGTTGGTTTTTAATCACTGCTGTTAACCAGACCACCTTACATTTTTGCACTTTCAGTTTGTCCCATGCTTTCTCTGCAGAAATTTCTTTCCTGTCCATGTTTCATACACAAATTCTGCTGTCATTCACATAAAATATCCATGCAATGAGTCTGCAATCAGCACTAGCTGGTTGTATTTACTAAAATACGTGTTGGCAGATCATCTTAAAGCAGAAATGAACCTAAGCCAGGATACAGAAGAAATGTAGAAAAGAAGCACTTGTAATAGATAAGGATGAAAACCCCACACTTTTCCCACCACATCTGTATTTTAAATGCATTTATAAATCACTCCAAACCCAAACTGCTAGTTGTGTTTTCACTATTATTAGATTCAATAAATGTTTTTGTGGGCTAAATCCTGAACTCATTATTAAATGGGGATGCTTGTGGGCACCAGCCCAGGTTCAGAGACTGGTTTATTACACATTTGTACACACAGTTTGTAAAATGGTGACGGGGACCCCACATGGACCCCTGGTCCATGGCAGCACAGACCGTGGGCACACTCCAGGCCCAGGAGTGGAAGGGAATGCTGGCCTTGGAGAGCAACTACAGTTAGTTCAATAAGCAGCACTGACATCTTCCCCCAGCTGCCTCAGCACTGCCAAGAGCATCACAGCAAGGCATGGGTAAAGGAGGGAGGGCAGAGCAGAAAGACAGCTTGGCAGGACAGAGCCAGGGAGAGCTAGTTTGGAAAAATGTCAGAGGGAAGAAGTGGAAGTACTGGAGAGCAAAGAGAGGAATGTGGAGAGAAGAGACATTAGGAAAACACAGGTGACCTGAGCTGCAGAATTTGCAGTGAGCTGAGGAAGAGTGAGAAGGATCTCAGAAAGCCCTGATTCACCTGCTTGAATACAGCTGTGGTGAGATCATACAGATCTGGCCTTGTTTCAGCAGTGCCCCTGCCTTACACCCCTTCCTTCCTGCTGCTCCTCTTACAGTTTTCACCAGCTTTAACTTAGGGTCCCCTTTCCCAGGACAGCTGTTTGTTCCCTAATTCTCCCTGTAACCCTTCTCTTTGTCAGATGTGTGCAGTCTGAGTAACAGTTCCCAGGGATCAGTGTCTGGAGCTGTGCACAGTCTCGGATACTCAAGAAACACTCCCTGCATGCCTTTGTGCCTGGGAGTAACACTGTTCATCCCAGCACCATCCAGGGGGAACCAAGTCTTGTCTCTGCTCCAGTCAGAACTTCTATTTAGCCTGGCAGGACTGGAAAAACTGCCTGGTTTTCCATCCCGATTTTGTATTATCAGAAGGTTCCACAGGGTGTGCAGTGCACATGAATTCTACACCACCGGTCACAAAATTCCCAACACTTCCCTGGATTAACCTTTGGGTCATAATGAGAGTAAAAGTCGGATTGCCGTGGCAGTAATTGATTAATTCTATGTAATTAATTCTGTGTAATGAGAGTAAGAGTCAGAAAGCCGTAGCAGTAACTGGCCACAGAAAGAGATTGACTCTGGCACCAGAGTCTTTTGCAATAGCAAGATCTTTGTGACAGGAAGATTTTGTTACATGAAATTCTCATCAGATTGTGGAAGGCAACCGTGCTCCCAATTCCAGAGAAGAGAATTTTTTCCTTCCTGTGGTTGCTGGCATACTTCCAGAGGGACAAGGAGGAATTATTTCCTGATACCAAACCTGGGTATCATTTGTTCAGCTCTGTGTACTGGGCTGAACGCATTAATGTGTTACCATCCTTTACACCTGGACAAAGGCACAGTCCCCACTGTCACACCCTGCTGAGGCCTCGTTCCAGTTCTGTGGAGGAAGGTGGGAAAAAAGAAACCTAAATCCAAACTTTGCGTTGAGGGGCACAAAGTACTTCCTGCATCAGCAGCAGGAGGCCTTAAGCACAGAACCAATACAGGACAAATTCGGTGCACATCAACTGCAAACTCAGGCTGCTTGGATGTACCAAGATGTCAAAATATCTAGGGATGTATATCATTTAATCTCCTGGCTTGAGGAGTTTTCCTGTGTGCGTACACAAACCCTTCTCAGACTTATCAAATCTATCTTAAAATGACATTAGTCCTTTGCCTCCCACACCTTATTTGGTAGACCAGTCTAAGTCTGCACTCTGCCAGTGGCTTGAAATCATATTCAGATTTCCTGTCTCTTTTATCCATGATAACTTTATGAATACTTGATCCAGTGTCTTTTGTCCTCAAAATTAAAAAGCACCTGAAAAAGCAGCAGATTTAAACTGCATTTTGGTCGGGCTCTCTTAAAAGGGATCAAAGCAAATCTGGCTCATAAAGAAATAAGAACACCCCAAATATTTCACTTAAATGTATTACAGGAAAAAAAGCACCAACACCTTCCACAGCTAAGCAAATCTCAGTGTTCCTGAAAGAGTGACAGTCGACTTTGGGTTTCAGATTTAGGAAAAAAGGTGAAAAGACTGTTTATATTCACTTGCTTGGTTTTGGTTATACCTCAGCAAAGGTCTGTTGATATCACCTTCCTAGGAGTTCTGAGTGGACATGACTTAGCCAAGAAAGAAAACTTAACAGGCTGTTCTGCCAACATGTCTCGGTTGAGGTTTGCTACCAAAATGTGCCATCTCTGATATAAAACAAAATGCCTGAGCTTTGAGTTGTATCAAAGGAATCCTGAGTATTTGGTTCATAGCTGAGGGGATTACTGCAGTGGTGATATTTGGTTGTTCTGAAAGGCTTTACAAGAACAAAACAGGAGAAAGTTAGCTGTTAATTTAGTAGTAGTTTAATTGGCTGCAGATGCACTTTGTGATCCAAATGTCAGATGTTTATCTCGAACCCACAAATGGCTGTAGAGCAGAATTGTAAATAGGTTTGCCTGGGCCCTTTATTTAGAATAACCCAGCCCAGGGGAGATCGGTATGTGAGGCTGTACCCGAAAGGACAATAACTATTTATTAATGGCTGTAGAACACGATGGCTGTTTGTGTAATGCGAGCACTCTGTTATGACAAAAGCTTGGCAGCATCAGCATGTTTGAAAGAGAATTAGAAATGCTTTTCTTTCTTAATTCTCCTCTCCTGCTGTTTTTAATATGATCGACATTGTGGTTTTCAAGAGTTTGCTTCAGACACTTTTGCCAGAGCTTTAATTTACATGGAGCACAGCTGAGACATCGGTGGTACCTCTCACACATCACTGACAGCCCCTTATTCCGCCAGTTCTAATCTGATAACCACAGACGCTTTTCTTTCCCTATCAAATGTCTTCCCCAGTGTCACAGTTAGAAGGTGATGCAATCCTTTTGCCCAGAACCCAGGAAACTACAGAAAGCCTGAAAATGTGCAGTTCACTTACTCAGGAAGGTTTGAAGAAACACAGGGTACATTATTTTCTGAAGCAAAGTGTTGTTGATTTAAGATTAGCACACTTAACTTCTGCACTTCAGGAAACCAAAGTTATCTCTAATAAAAAATACCAAGTACTAGATACATCCTTAATTACACCGGGTTTCTAAGAATGGCATTAATTCCTTCTATGTATAATCTTTAAGGAGACGTATGAATTTAATTAGAAATAATTTGATTTTACTTTGAAATAAAACATTTCTATTATCTTCCTCTTGTAGCTAAAGTCCTGTACTGATATCGAGCAAGACGTACTGAGTGAATGCTTAGCTATGCAACAGCTCCACACATCTTCACAGCACATTCTGGATGGGAAGTGTGGCAGATCTGTGGGTCCTCATGATTTAATTACAGGTAAGAATACTCCTAATAAGCATGGTGCTTAATATGTCATATAACAGAGGATTTAAAAAGAAGAAAAGCTTATGGGTCTGATTTGTCACTGTGGGAGATGAAAAAAAACCCAGCCCAGCAAATAAGATGAAATAATGTTGTGAGTCGTTAACTAAGGCCCGACTTTTACTTTTTCAGGATTAGTCAGCCAAATAGCTCCTGTTAATGTCACATGAAGGGGGCAGCAGGGCTGCTGAAAGTGTGTCTCCATCCATTTGTGCTCCTCTGAAAGTTGCCCTTGGCCTTGGCAGAGCGCAGTGCTCGAGCTGTGCTAGTGCCGAGCGAGCGCTCCACACATGAGCAGGGTTCTCTTCAGGAGCTGCAGGAGGGTTGATGGGGCTGTGTTACCTTGCACTGTGTGATTGTAACAGATGATATGGTGATGTGTGAATGGAGAGGAAACTCGAATTTGAAATGTCAAACCTTGTTTTAATTATCTTTCCTAGTTTTCAGTCTTTCTTGCAGTCCTTTGTTGTGGTTTGAACAAGAGCTGGCCTTTTTCAGGGACTTTGGACTGCTCGATACTTTTTAAAGGAAGAAAAAAAGATGCTTCCATTCCCTTCTGTGGAAAACAAGGTCTAGATTCACAGTATTTGAACCCCAGCACAGGATCAGGGATGTGCAATCTCAGGTTCTGTGTTTAGCCAGCACTGTAATTGTAACCTGCCTTACTTGGGCAAGAATCTCCTGGGTTTGGTTTTTTTCTTACTCCAAATCTTAAAAGTAAAAAATTGGCATCTCCTGAAGTTGCACTAAAATGTTGGAATATCACTGATGAACAGAACGGAGTAGAAAGTGAAATACCTCATGATTTTGACATGGTTCCCCTGGGAGTCTGCACTCACCCACTCCTCAAAAAGTGGGAGAAAGCTGCAGGGACTTGGGGGGGATTATTCCATTCTCCGCCCATGTCACCTGCACTGTGAAGGTCTGTGAGGGCACCACTGGCCTCCTCTCCCGTGAAGAGTCCAGTGTAGCTGAATCATGGCTTGGCCTCCCAATTCCAGACAGGGCAAGAGAGACCAGTGACATTTCCCTGAGAACAGGCTGCACTTTAAAGATCCTCAGAAATAACCTCAGTTTCCAAGTGACAACAGTAAAACAGGAAAAAGGTTATTAGCTTACAGATAAACAGACCATCCCTAACTTCTCAGTGTCATTTCTGAGAACCTCTTGTGAAATGAAGGGTTTTATCTATCCATAACTCTGGCTTTCTCTGATATGATTTCTATGCTGATTATATCAATCCATCACCGGGATGTTTTAAAAAACCTGTAAATCTTCCCTGATACTTCATTGGGTCACTGCATGAGACCCCATCACATGCACAGTAGGAAGAAGTGCCAGGGAAAATAAATCAAGATTTAAAAGACTGTTTTACGGGGAACAGAAGTTGCTTCCTAGTATGTGTAGTACAGTTCCACAGGCAGAACTGTTCCTCTGTCATTATTTAGGCCATATAAGCCAAAGTGCTGATCCTTACAGAATTAAAGCATAAGGACATTCCTGCTGCCACCTATAGTCTGCAGTGAATGCACATGTGCTCTTTCAAACAAGCAGAGGTAATACTTTTGGAGAAATTAGCTGTAATACTGTATATAGGATCGATGTGGATAAATACAATACATGATGTCCCCGTGATTCCACCACAAAAATGTTTGTGGGTTGGGTTTTTGGTTTGAGTTCGGTTTTTGTGGTGGGGGGTTTTTTTTCAAAGAAGCCACATTATTAATGTGCAGAGCTCTGGGCTTTAGGGATCATTTGAATTCCTGGGGAATTTCAGTTTTGCCTTTCCCCAAGTTAAAGCACATTTTAAATATGTCAGGGATGAAAGCCCATCACAGGAAAAAAATGAAATATTGAAAAAGCTCCCATTCCTCATGTCCGACTTCAAAGCAGGTTTGTGCTCAGGACTGGGTAAGACAGAGCAGAATAATGTTTCTGCAGTCAGAGGAACCCATTGTTTGCTGAGATCTTCCTCCTTTTTCCTCCTCATAACTGAGATGCTTCATGGCTGCACACACTGAACTCTGGCTGTCCCTGAGTCCTCATATCACTCTCCCTGCAAAGGAAGTGTCTGTGTAGTTGGTCCCACTCAGGCATTTTCCTTGGGCATGTTTTATTATTATAAAGTTGAGGGGGAAAAAGGCTGCTAGTCACAGATGCTCAGAGCTGTGTTCTGGCCACAGATGTTGAGGTTAAAGGCCAAGCCATTTAAAATACTGATTGATGACATATATTTACAAGCTGAGGTGGTCAATGTGTGAAGAGGCCCGAGGTGCACAGGCCTGGCGTGGGCTGCACTTGCAGGAGTCCCTGATAAGAGCTTCCAAACTGGATTCCAGTAGCAGCATAACTGGCTGATAGCTGATGGATTCACAGTGCCATGGCCAGGGAAAGGTCTGTCCCCTGGAGGCAGTAAAGTGACTGTTCTGTTGGAGTACCCTTGTTTTACACTGTGTAAGATAAGTAACTTTTAGCTTTAGATAAGTACCACTTTAGTTCTCCGTGGCCCAGCAGAAGTGAGTAATGTCTCCTTGCAGGCATACACAGGATCCACAGTAAATCCCATCTTCCACTGTGTGTGCCACGTGGCCCTGGAAGTGCGCTGGAATTACAGGCAGACACCCCATGCGAGTGGAGCAAGTGAGCAGCTGGGTTGGTTCTTTGACTATGCTGGCTCATGTTTTGTCTTCCTCACTATCCGGGAGCTTCAGGGGTGGATGCAGCCCCCATCCCCGGGGCAGGCCGTGCAGGCTCAGCCTCGCCCCAAGCCCCAGCAGCACCATGGCTGTGTCTGATGCCAGAGCAGCCTCGCAGCTCCCTCGTGCCCCACCAGCCCCGTGTCCAAGGGATGTGCACTGTACAGAGCAGGAGCTGGGTACAGGCCCATCTCCTCTGGAAGCAAGGCTTACATAATGCTCTCTCTGGCCACATGTGTCAGTCCCCTTCCCCACAGTATTTTTTAAATCCTTTGGCCAAGTTCAACCACATTTGACAAACGCCTCAAAGATAATTGTGTTCTAACACGATCCATGAATCCTGGCAGCTGGAGACCAGAGAGTGACACCCAAAATTAGTGTTCCCACTGCAGGAGAGGCAGGCAGGGCTCAGCTGGGACACATGCAGGGTTCGGTTGCTGGACATACAGAGTTGTGGGGTGTTTTTTTTACATTTTCTTGCTTCTCTAGAGGGCTGTGCTGATTGTAGGTACTCAGCTACTCTGTCTTTCTCATCACCTCAAGCAAAGAATTGAACTGTCCTCAGTAGCTGGGACAGGGCAGGAGAGACATCTTAAACATGCATGAACTGTTCAGGGGTGGGATTGAAAGGTAAAACATTGAGTGTTCGCTGGCCACCACACTGCTAAAGCTACTTCTTGAGGGCTTTTGAGCTTTTTGTGTGAATTACTGACAGGCCAGCAGCACTCTGGGAGCCTCAGAGAGCATGAACAGCTCGTTTTAGGTTCAGCAGTTTCCTCCAGGCTGTGCTGCCGATATACCTGAACTGGTGGTGTAGGAAATACAGCTGAAGTGTGAAATGACACTGAACAGTCAAGGTCAAATTGGTATTTGGCTCATCTTCTGAGCCTGATATGTATGAACAGTGAGGATCAGGGGGAAGTGGAAGGTATTGTATTATGAAATGGACTGAAGCCACCAGTGGAAAAACAGCATTTTTACAATGCAGCATCCCAGCTACTGACTTACTGTTATCAGAAGAGGCTTTGACAAATAAATCCTCACATCACCTGGGAACATCTGACTTCTTAAAGCCCTTCTGTCTGGCGTGCAGTGTAGAAAGCCAGTTGGCTTCACTGGCTGGTTGACAAATGTTCTGTCTAGTGGGAGACAGAGATGATGTGGTTCATTTTTGTTGCTTTAGATCTGTCAGCAGCTGAGGACTCATTGTTCAAGAGGGGTTTTTGACTCATCTGAAGTCCCTGACAAAGGTGGCTGGAATCTTGCCTTAGTGGTTGTGCTCTTCAGTCTCACACAGAAACAGATGCTGACATTCAGCCGTGGCTTCTCTGCCCCGAGGGTGTCACACATTCCCACTCTCCAGATTTTCATGTTGCCTTCTGCTCGCTCCGTGTCACTGGTGGATTTGGGAGGAGGGCAGTCCAGAGCCCTGTCAGTGACACGGGCACAGCCAAGCACGGCTGGCACACGGCTCTGTCTGCCTGAACGTGCTGCGCTGCACACAGAGTGGGAGAGGGCAGATGGTGCCTGACCGGCATGGTCGAGGAGAGTGGTCAGTCCCCAGAAAATGGCACATCCACACCCCTTCAGTACCTCTGTGTACTAGTAAACCTTCTCATGGTCTCATTAAAAATGTCTCTTGGCTCCTCTTTGCACTTAATTTACTGGGGTTTCATTTGTATCAGTAGGTGATATCTTTAAATAGTCTGGGGTGTCCATCAGCATACTAATGGAGAGTCAGATTACAGCGTTTGAAATGAACAAGAACCAACCCTCGGTCCTGGTTCCCCTTGTCAAAATACCAGCACCCAGCTGTGGGTGCTGTTCAGGCACAGCTGCTGAGGGGCTGTGTGTCAGGGCCGGGTGGGGGAATGAGGAAGGAGTTGGGGACTCTGCAGGACTTACTCGGGTGCTGCCCTGTTAATTTTCTTTTGCCGTGTGCTGTGTGTTCCCAGGCATGTTCAGCGGCTCCAGCACCACCCACAACGGCCCCTCCCCAGGGGTGCTGCCGTCTCCCCATGACATCCCTGCAAGGCACCTTCCGCTCGACTCGGCCCTTCCCAGCCCTCAGCACCACCAGTCGCCGCTGGACAGCGCCAGGGAAGGGTATGTGTGTCAAACACGCCCGGCCTCTGCCTGGCATGATAAAGAATGATTAACTGCTCATTTTACTTGGTGTGGATGCTGTTCAGAAGAAAACACTGGCCCAGACTAAGCAGTTTGGTTTGGTTTAGACTGACAGAACAATTTAGTTTTGAAGGGACCTCAGAAGGTCATACCATCCATCCCCTGTGCAAAGCAAGGCAAACTTGGACATTACTGTCAGATTGTTCAGGGCCTTGTCTTTGTCTGCAACAGAACACTGGGATTTTTTTCTCCACAGCAGGCAATCACATTGAGATTTTGTTTTTTAATTCTTCGTGGATAAATTCTGGTAGGTTTGGATAAACACAGAGAACTTTTCTCAGCTAAAATGAGAAATCTCTCAAAGGGTAAAAGCTATGAGTCACTCAGGAATCAGGCAGTGTTTGCCTTAGTAAGACTCACTCAGCGTCAGAGCCACAGGCTTTCTCACTTCCTTGCTCTCAGATAAGGTTTTCTGTAATCCATCTCTCAGCAGCAGGCTTGAACCACCGAGATCCTAATCAGGGAAGAGTGTTTAATCCCACTGATTGTATGGATTGCACTGCTGCACTACAGATTGCATTGCATGGCTACAGTCTGGGGTATTTCTAAAGCACCGTTTGCTCAAGGATCTCATAACATCTTCTCAACAGTAAAGAATCTCTGTAAGCCACAAAATTCTGCTCTAATCTTTTTGCTCAGATTTTTTTTGGTGCTTGGCCTCTTACAAATTAAACATCAAACTTAAGAGTCTCACTTTCCAGCATTTTGGATGGGGAGGGAACTCTGATTTTGCTTTACTGATGGGAACTTGGGATACAGAGAGATTTAAGGGATTCTTTTCCCCTAAGAACATGTTTGGGTTCTTTAGCAAATACAGCAATTGAATGTAGAGTTTTCTCATCCTAGTCCAGTGACTGACTTTGCCTTCTTTTATATGGGGAAAGGACAGCCCAGAAAGTTTTTAAGCAAAGGGCAGAAGGCAGAGGGTGTGAGGCGTGGACGGGGCACAGTAAGGAAAATTCCACCTGGAGTGGTTGGAGAACAATCTCATTAAGGAAATTCAATAAGGAACCAATTACTCCTTTTATTTTTCCCAATTGGGGAATGAATGCTACAGCAAGCTGAGCTTCTGTACCCTGCTCCTCCTTCAGCCATCTCTTCTGACCTTGGACAGGAGCAGGTACCAGTGTCCCTTTCAGTGTGTCTGCCCATCACAGGAACAGACTTATCCTGCCCCTGTCCTATAAAATGCCTGTGCCCAGCCCTTCTCCTTCCCTGCCCTGCCACATTCCTCACCTTGTATTTCCCCTTGGCAGACCTCGTGCAGAGCTGTGGCCAACAGGAGGCACTGGAAGTTACACCAGGTAATAGGAAGTTTTCTGTAGCAGAGAAAGCAGTGATGCAAATAGGAGGAATGGAGACAGACAGTCCACAGGGAAGGTCATCCCTGACCTGTTCATCCTTGGAGAATGGGTCTGCTTGAGCCTGGGGGAGTGGGATCCCTCCCTCAGACTGCTCCCAGTGTGCTGCTGTTTCCTCTCTGAGTTGGTTCCTAGGAGAGTTAATGCAAAAATCCCAACCAAGAGTGAAATAAAGTAAGGATATACTACGGGAAGGGTTTAATGGGCTGCCAGAAAGGTGGATTTATTTCTGAAGCACTTTCTGTTCTGTTACTGCTAATAGGAAAGGAAAGCAAAGACTTGAGCAGAGTGAGGGAAGCAGACAGTTCTCCAGATTGAGGGGTCAGAAGCTCCCAGGTGAATTCTCATTCCTGCCTCTCGTGTCTCCACTCCAGAGCAGAGCACTTCCCTTTGAGCAGGAACACCACGCTGAGTGAGCTGAGCCTCACGGAGCTCCTGCTGCAGACATTGCAGTGCAGTGCAGATTCTCCCTTGCAGGAGACAGCAGGGCTGATCTGTTATTTCAGTGCTCGTAGAACTAAGTGAAGTCTTTGCCCAAACACTGTAGTTAATATTCTACGACAAAATATGGGAATGAGATTATAACAGGTTTCTAACTGTGAGCCAAGCATCAGGGAATGGAGAGAGGAATGTATTTCTGAACAGTGATTTTAAAACAGGGCATCTAGTTTCATGACATAATTACTTGGAATTCTTCAGGATCTCAAATACCATTTTCTAAACTCAGTCTGCAGTCAGCGTTGTCATACCCAGTCCAAGATCCTTGTACTGTATTTAATGGTTTATGCTTACATTATTAATGGCTGCTGAAATACAGCCCATGCATGACATCTTAATTGCAAGTACAGAAACTTGGTGTGAACTAATAGTCCTTGAGTTTCATTTAGCACAGTTTTGTTTAAAGCATTCATCCATTTAACTGGGTAAAATCACTTAATAATCCAGTGCTTGGAGCCACTGGGCTCCAGGACTGTTCCCCCTTCGCTGTTCCTCATATAACATACATATGGTTCACAACGGGAAAGAAACACCCCGGCCTGCCTTGCTGCATGTGAACTGCTCCAGCTTTCTGGCACACACGGAATGTTTGGCCTCATTTGTCAGCTGTCTCAGCGTTCCTGTTCCAGTCAGTGCCGAGGATTCCTGCCCTGTGAATCAGGACGATGACAAGGCTGGATCGCAGAGTCTGAGCTGTGGAATGAACCAAATGATTACTATCAAGAAATCTAATTACTGAGTCATCAAATATGCAGGATGCCAAAAACAACATGAGGCGGAGTACAACTAGTCTGTTCAGGTTTGACGTTAGATTCAGAATTTGATTTAAAGGCTTTTTCTTCTTTTTTTTTTTTACAAAAAAAGCCCTATGTTAGACCATCCTTTGCCAAAGTCAATACCAAGTGCAGCAGTCAATTTTTTCCCAAATGGTTTGCTGAGACATTTAAATAGTTTGACAAAATTATCTAATTCACTTGAAAATGTTCTAACAAAATCTGACTTCATTACCAAATGTATTTATTCTGGCTTTATTCAATATGGAGGGCATTTTTTCAAGTTCTGGTATGAAGTGTATGCTACACCAAAAAAAATTTACTTATATTGATTTTAATTAAGTGGAAAGTGGGTGACTGAGAAATACTTTGGCGGGCAGAAAGTGGGCTTGGCATGATCCTGGTTTAAATACATCTTTATTTTTTACTTCAGGTAGCAAAGGTTTATTTCAGTGTTTCTTGTAGCCTTTGCCATGTGTAATGTCTAACTGGGTTTCATTTTGCCCATTGCAGAAATAGTCTGTTTTGATTTGTAGCAGAATGAAGACAGAAAAATAGCTTTTAGTATTAAATCTTGGGAGAATGTTGCACTTGGCTTCCTTTCTCCTATTTTTTTAGCTGTTATTATCCAAGCCATCTAAAAGTGTGCTTAGTTTCACTTGTAGACTCTCCCTGTATATCCAGTTCAGAATATTCAGTGTGATAAATTATCAGCTCAAGTGAAACTGATATGACTAAAGTTAAGTGAGTTTTAGTGGTGGCACCAAGTTTGGGATTTGCACCAATTTGGAGTAATGACCCAACAAGGTCACTTTGTGGGTCCCGAACACGGTCCCTGTGTGTGTGACTGGGGCTCTCTGTCACTTGTGCTGCCCCTGACAAACAGCCCTTCTGCTCCCAGCAGAACGTGGGCGCTGGCAAAGAATGGCTCTATTGGGGAAGTGATGAGTCTCCAAGGGAAAGGAAACTGGTTTTTTATATTCCTGTGGTAAATTAGGTCATTTCTGCTCTGTAAACACAACAGTAAATGAAGAACTAGTGGGATTAAGGCATCTGTGATGTCCGTAGGTGGTGATTAATGAGGACTCTGAACCCAAACTCGTGAGCCTTTAACATAAAGGATTGAGTAAGCCAAGGTTAGAGGAAGGTGCTCACACAACTCTCTTTTGCCCAGGCTTCTCAAACGGCAATCCCCCCAGACCACAGGCCAGACCCCCCTGAAGTGACACTGACCCATGCAAAAAATCACAAGAAACAGGACTGTAAAACTATCAAGTGAAAAGAGACATTTTAATCAGGCAGCTTAAACATCAGAATGTTTGTTTGCTTGCTTCTTAGCACCTGTTATTTCAAATACCACAGAAGTACTGAAATGTAAAGAGTTCCTTCATGTCTTCTTACCTAAAGTAACACAAGGTACACAGAGCCTTCCTTCTGCCCAACCAAGGAGAACCAGGTTAGAAATCCCTGATATTTTTAAGATTGAAACACAAAGAATAAAATCTTGTGTGTTATATGGGGGAGATTTTTTCAATATGCTGTGCTGTCCCCTTGAGCTGCCAGGATTCAGGCCAGGTAGGAAAATACATTTGTGTTCCTAATTCTCATTACTTTAAGCGACAGTTAGGTGTCTTAGCTACTTCTGTCTAATTTTTATTAATCTTATTTATTAATCATGTTAATTAAGTTTGTGAGCTGATATCCAGAAACTAGCACGTTGTTAGAGTCTTTGTAAGAAACAAATGTTTGCTCTCTAGAAGTCCTGTGGAGCACTAAATACCTACCCAGACTTTCTAACAGACCAGGGAGATCCATCCCTCATTCACTGTGGATTCCACTGGAGAATACTCTTCATTTATAACAGTGTACACAAGTCAGTGTTTTAGTCTTTCTTTCAAAAGCACTAAAACCAATAACAAGAAACAGATACCTCTGACAGCTGAAAACATTTTCAGTGGAGGAAGCCAAGAACCCATCATAATTTATCTCGGTGTTTTGGATCTGAGCACGCAAAAGGGGCATCAGTACATCTGTGCAGAGAAAGAACAATGTACAGGTGGGCACTGGGCTCGTGTAACAAAGAACAGCAGTGATTAAAAGCATCTGCTTTCCAGTCCCAAGTCATTTATCTCATTGTAGAAAATGTGATCAGAATTCATTTATAATCATGTCCAGATAGGCTTATACAGGTTTCCCCCCTCCCCACCTTAAAGCGAAGTTAGCATTAGCATGGGCTTATTTCAGTGATGACCTGGTTAAGGAGAACTCGGTGCCAGATCACGGGGTAGATACTGTTTGTCCATCGGCAGGAAGAGGCGGGCATGTCTTTAATGTGTGTTTGTGAGAGGGCCTTCACTAGTGCATCTCAAAGGAAGGGCCACGTTGCCTGCCCAGAGGAGACACTGTAAGGAAAACTACCTTAGAGTCAGCAATGAGTGAGTTACAGGAGAAGGTGGGGGGGTTAAAGGAGTCGGTCTAACTCAGAAGGTATTTCAGCTGCATTCAACCAGAGCTCTTCTGCATTACTTTAATGATTTTAGCCATTACTGGTCTTACCTGTACTTAAATTTATACTTAACACCTGTACAACTGATCCTTTTTTTCAAACTTTGTTTTGCTTTTGAAG
The DNA here is from genome assembly GCA_035584735.1 of Pseudotriccus pelzelni. NCBI lineage: Eukaryota > Metazoa > Chordata > Aves > Passeriformes > Tyrannidae > Pseudotriccus > Pseudotriccus pelzelni. Next base: position 5,246,450 of record JAWMRA010000005.1, read on the forward strand.
CAAAACGTCCGCAGTTGGATGTAAACCTCACACACCAAACACAGTAGTTTAGAGTGGTGTAACAAGTGATGAAGTTACTTGAACATCACCCACTATTGGGTAGCAGCTTTCGGATGGCAAACCTGAAGAAAGCAGACAGCAGCTACCTGTACAGAATCTACCTGCACCTGGAAGCATCTTGCTGGGCTCTTGCCAGAGAATAATGACCTTAAATGACTGAAATCAGACAGATCAGTCAGGCATGCAGCACAGGCCGGATAACACTGAGCACACGGTCTCTGTGTTTGATTACATGTCTCTGTAATTGACTTCCTGGCAATCACTTGAACCTAAGGCAGAGCTTTTTATTTAAATATGTTTGGATGTTTCTTTGACCACATTAATAAGGATTTTCTTTCACTTTGAAATATATTTTCCTGCTAGATGGTTAGCAAGAATAAGCTTTGAAATTTCCCTTGCATACTCTTCATTTACAACAGAATACACAAGTCAGTGTAGCAGCTTCAAGAGTTCATCAACTTCATTTCAAAGGTTATTGAACAAACCCTTACAAATAAAAACATCTTTTAGATTGGCACAGTTCCCATAGTGGTCACTGTGATTAACTGCTCTGCAGGAATTGCACGTCCCAGGTCAGAACAGTTGTAGAGATGCTCATTTAACATAGAAAAAACGTGTTTGTGTGTCTGTGTGAGTTTGTGTGGATGATGAAATGCATGACAGATACTGAGGTATGTTTTATACCCAACTCAGACATGTATTTGTTAGAAAAGACTGAGTATTTCAGGAAGTCCCTCTGTAGCTGAAGAGAAGGCCCACACAGAAATCCTGGAATTTTGAACATTAAATTTGTTTCGTATCACTGTTGTTGGTGTTACCAAAAATATTCTAAAGCAATTAAATGACCTAAGACTCTTCAGTCACATTAAAGACCCTGTGGATAATGTTCTCCACCATGTTAATGACGCCCCTCTTCCTCCTCAGAGCTGAGAAGCTCCTGCACTCATTGCATTCACGTGTGGACCCTGCTCACAGTGTGGGTGAGTGATGGTGCAGAACTGGACCAAATAATCCAAGGCAACATTCTGACTGAAAAACAGTATCTTGTGTTCATCTAAAATCTAGAAAAAGGCTGACATTGTCTCAGCCCTCCTTCAAAGGTGTCACACACAGGTGTGCCACCGCGGCACCAGCACAGAGCCAGGGACAGAGCCCGAGTCTCTCACGGCAGCCGCCTCCCCACGCTGGGCAGGGGCACAGCCAGAGTCCTGCCTGCAGTCACAGCCCTGGGCACGGCCAAAGAGGGGAGAACCAGGAACACAGGGCCCTACCCAGGACTGGGCTGCTCAGTGCTCACAACAAGGGTGAGAAACGCAGCGATGCCCAGCCAAGGTGATGTGCACTGAAGGATTTATTATATATCGGGGAGAGCGGGGGAAGAGGAGAAAGGAAGAAAGAGGGAAAGAAGGAAAAGATTCCTCACATTCCAGAAACGTAGCCAGAGGCACCTGGCAGTGATTAGTGCAAAGGTTCACCAAACTTCAGATAGAGTCTGTCTTTAAAAAAAAAGTCCAGAAATAGTGAACGGTGTAACTGTTTCCTGAGCATGTGCTGACAGAAATTCCCGTAGGGCAGGACCCAGAACAGAAACACGTGGCAAGAGATTGGGCGCTATCCAGAGACCTGATTAGCAGAGCTTTACACATCATTTTTAATATTAAGGGAAGAGATGAAAATCGGTGTTAACTTTTTTTTTTCCATTTAAAAAAAAAAAAAAAGTCCTGGTCCTGGAACTGAATTGGGCTTTCTCACAGGATCAGTAACTATAATGCTTGGGGGAGAGGTTTTATGAATGAGCTGGTCGGTGTGCTGGATTTTATGGCAGAACCTTGTTTCATGGACACTCGCAGTGGTGTGACTGGCTCCAGTGCTGTACAAATCACTTCAGATAAAACGTGGAGCTGCTTTGCTTTGTGCTGCTTATCCTGGTGCTCTGCTGGGTACTTTTCTTCATGTTAATATGAGTTAAACATAATCCTCGAAGTTAAGACTGTTCGAGATGCTGATATGTGCATGGAACTTTGTTACAGAATGGTCTTATAACTAAAATACACAAAAAATGGTGAGATAAAGGACAGATGTTTTTCAGTCTGGATTTGGTCCCGTTTCCACTGAGCTCAATGGGATATGGGTTGAGGTTTTTTGTCTAGCTGAGCAATCTGCCAGTCAAGGCATCATGTCAGTAAAAAAAAAACACTAACCGAGACAGTTTTCATATTGGAAACATCCCTTAGATACTTCCATTTGCAGTTGCAATTCATTCCTATTTGTGATTCAAAAATTCGAGTTTGAATTTATTTTCATTATTTTAAAATTTTCAATTCCTCTCAGTATTTACCAAGTATATACTGTGCTTTTGGCAGTCAAGGTCTAGTCAGATTCTCTTATCTTAAAACAGCTTTGCAGTTTCTTACTCTGCATTAATTTGTCTTCTTACTCTGTGTTAATTTGTCCTGAAACTGGTACTGAACAAGGACTGGCTAAAGCAAAGTGTAAATCTATTTCTTACTCAGACTAAGCACTGTGGGTGAATATAGAAAACACACATCCAGACACTGTGATAGAAAGAAGGAACAATGAATATCGATAGGTATTTAATTTTTGGTTTTGATATTGGGACCTGGTGTGAATTGTGCAAAATACACAAATCCTTAACACCAGTGCCTGCTTGGGAGGCTGAGAGTGGAGACAGGATAAATAATTCTAAAGCAAAGTAAGGATACCTGTAGCCTTTAGGTGTCTTTTCTGTAGGTCACTGATAGCTCGTGGTTCCCTCACACAGGCCTCACTTGCAATTTAATATAAATTTTCACCATCCAAAATAAATTGTTAAAACATGATCCCAAGAAAATTTATATAAAAGTCTTACTGGGATTTCTGTTTGAGATTCTTCCTAAAGCCATGCACTTATAAAGTGCCAGATTAGTATCTTCTCTATTATGACTTAATTTTGTTTTTTAAAAAATCCTCCTGTTAAGACCCAGATTTCTGAGCGTTCTCACTGATGTGACAAATGCTTTGCAGCAGAGCTGAGGAACTGCTCGTTGTCTGTTTCTGACACTTGTTTTAATGACTCCCTGTGGGTAGAATCCCACCTGACTGCAGGAGCTCCCACTGGAAGGGCCATGGAGCTGAGTATTTTCAGGCAGTGCTGAGCACGGTGCAGGAATGTGCCCAGGACCACAGACAGGGGGTTTAAGGAGCCAGAGTCAGCTCTTCCCCCAGTTTTCTGCATTGTGTGGATGAGGGTGTCACATAAACAGGATTTTTCTGATTAGTCCTTTTACTCGACTGCCTGCTGATGCATCCCCAGAGAGGGACACATGAGCTGTCCCAGCCCACCTGAAATCACAGGTCCCTCAGGATGGCTGTTGTGCCTTCAGCACCATCCTACATGTGAGGCGTCAAAGGGAATTGGAAAAAACCCACAATAGCTGGTCAGTCATCCAAAGCTGGGCCTCCTTGGGCCATCACTTTATGTCCTGAACCACAAGATTTGATTACCCCTCGCTTAGCATGTGAATGTTGGTTTTGGCCATTAAATTATTCAGTCTCTTTTTTAAAAACTAGGCATTTTGTTTGACTCTGTGGCTCCTGTGGCTTTGAATGGCACAGGACAGGGCATGCTGTGTGAGCAAAATGTTCCTTTTGTTCTCAGCCAACCTGCTTCTCTCCATGGTGCTCCCGTGTCTTGGACAGGGTGGAGAGGAGGCCGGTCCTCCACTCAGCCCTGTATGGTCCTGAACAGAAATATTCCATATAGCCAGGAGCCCTCAAATGTAATGAATTAAGGAAGGATAGGGATTTTTTTACATGCCTGTGAGAGTATATAGAGCTATATTTAGGCACAGATGTATATTAAAAGGCCCCCAAAGGACCTGCAAATTTACAGAATTATACGAGTTACAATTAAGGTAAAATATATGGTATATATTTATTATTACTATGCAAAGCAAAGCACACTGTGGTTGTAGTACAGTATTAACAGGAAATGTGCAGGCTATTAGTTATTGAAACATACATGCCTGAGCTACTGCCTGGGAATTTTTAGTGTATCCAGCTGAGTTCCTGGTGTAAGTCGTTCAGTGTTTCGTCTTCCACACAGAAAGCATCTCCTTTTAGGCTCTTTTCTGTTGCTAACGCATTATCTGTTTTATTTGTATCAGGAATGATTCCTCCTCTCTTTTAACAGTCTGAGTATCACAGCAACCTAATTAGTAGGCAGATATTCAGCAGAGAATTAAAACCGCGGCACTGGGAGCTGGACAGTTTAGCTGATGAAAAACTCCCCTCGAGCGTGCCAGAGCACATTCACACACGCACACACACAGAGCAATATTTTAGGGACCAGCTTGAGCTGCAGGGATCGCGATGAATATTTTAAGAAGACAAATCCCCATGCTGACCACTTTTACTAATACAGGCAGATTTTCTGCTGAGCAAGGCCCTTTCCTAGTTAAAAACTGTGCTGTAACTCACAGGAAACACGTTCAATTCCCTGTTTGGGAGAGAGCGAGCGGAGCGCGGTGGATTTTTACTGTGACCTGCTGATTCTGTGGCACCCTTTGCTGCAGAGGAGGCAGCCATGGTCAAGTGCTCCATGGAGCTTTCAGGGTTTCAGCTCAGGTTCCTGCTCCTAGGATACTGCTGCCCACAGCCAGCTATGTTTGCTGAGCTCCAGCTCCAGGGCAGCCGTGCCCAGTGGGAGCAGCGAGCTGGCAGCTCCGCACCCCGCTCAGCATTCCCAGCTGGAGCAGGGCCTGCACCCCTCCGGCCTCGCAGGGGGATCTCACCTCCCTTAACCAGCCCACTCAAAGGCACAGGCTCTGTCACAACTGCTGAGCTCACACACAGGAAAAACAGGAATGCAGGAGAGTGAGTGGGGACAAGCACTGCTTTAAAAATAACAATAAAAACTGTTAAATTCTTCTCCCGTGGTTTAAGATTTAAGTAGCCTCTGGGAGTAGTTAAAACGGGTAGGGAAGCTGGGATTTTCAGTATTCCCGCAGCTGGATACCTAAGTGTACCATTTTTGTTCGACAGGCAACATGATTGCATAGAATTTAAAACCACAATGGCTGCCCCATCCCAACAAAGCACTCGGAGCGGCCCGACAGGTCTCCACGGGGTGCTGCATTTCCCAGCAGTAGCCAGGACAAGACATTTCAAGAGCAGGCAGAGGAAACCCAACACAGGCAGTTGCAGAGGACTCTCCCCAGAAGCATTTCCCTCCCCTATTCAGAGTGGTTTCTGGCTCATCCCGGCCTTGGAGTTTTTAGTACATCTTTTGTTTCTCTTTCAAATGTGTGTGTGGTCATTATCCATATAAATGTCACTATCATGAGCTCTCTTAGCTATTATCTTTCCAATGAAAACAGCTGCAGTCTTTTTAATCTCCTTTCAGATAGAAGCATTTCCAGGCTTCTCGCGGCATTCCTGGCACGTGGAGCGCAGTGTCTCCATGGGGGCCGCTGACCGGGCTGTAATTCCCGGTGCTGCTGTGCCGGAGCTCCCAGCAGATCGTGCCGGCCCTGCCGGGGTGCAGCAGGTCAGCACCGCGGAGCTTTGCACAGAACACAGCTCGCAGCTCGCTGCATCTTTTTTAGATGCATGTTGGCTCTTAAAATTGGACTTAAGTCCTCTTTATTTCACATATTGCCGGTCGGTGCGTATTGGGAACAGGAGGTGTCTTCCTCACAAAAGAACCTGTTTTCCAGTTCTTACGTATTTGACTGGAAAATATCCTTGGCATTCACTCATTTAACTTCCCTAGTTTAATTCTTCAGTTCAGTTTGGGGATATTCAGACTCTCCATGGTTTATATTCTATGTCTTGTTTTCCTGCTTCGGGAGATGGAATTATTTCAGCATCGGATGGGCTTGGACTGGTTGATTTATTTAAGCTCCTTTTAACAGTGTGTTGCTGTGACAGCTTTTGGCAGTGTTCCTCTGCCTCTCGTGTTAAATGTGATTAAGCTGTTGTCACCATTAACTCACAGTTCCCCTCTGTTTACCTCTTGCACACTCCTGTGCAGTGCTCAGCCCTAAGGCAGGCACAGCCTCCCTCCCTCCCCAAGGCCAGTCCCAGCTGCCGTGAGCAGACATGTGAGAGAGTCATGTGAGACGATGGTTGATGGTGTTTGGTGGGGGAAGACACCAGTGAGAGATGTAATTTTGTTGTAGTTGATTATGTGTATACCTGCAATGGTTTGTGCTCTGTAATTCTTTTTTCCAGCTTGGTGACGTGTTATAACCTGCAGAGTTTGTTTTATTTCTATGCCTTGGTACCTGTAGCTGTGAAGTTTCCACGGGGTGGCTCTTAGACAGAGGTGGATTTTTCCAGCATCTGAAGGTTCTGTTGCTGCTCAAAGAGATGCTTTTTCTTTTTACCTGCATTTTCCACTTTCTTTTCTGGATGTGTATTTATCTCAGTTCATGAAATTTTAAATTAAACCTGAGCTGTGTATAAGTTGCTTACCGAGGAGTGGTATCATTTTGAGCCTGCCACTATGGCTGGCACAGGAATTCAGTGTAAAGGAACAGAATTCCTTTTCTAAGTCCCTTTTCCTCCTAGCAAATACCTGGAAGTAGCACTGCATTGTTGTCTTTTTTTTTTTTTTACACTAGAATTTGTACCTGTAGTTTGACCATTATGGAAATAATGCCATTCAGGTACTTCACTTTCCCATGCTGTGATGTGACATACGAAGTTTGCCTGTGTTTTCCTTTTCTAGGCTTGCTCCCAACATCATCTCTCCTCTTGTCAGCCCCCTGAAGGCGTTAGTTCCCCCGTCCCTCCTGCAGAAACACGGCTCCCCATCGTCCCACAGCCAGTCCCCAAACGGGCAGCAGTTTTCTGGAATTCCCAGTACACCTTACGCTCCATTTCAGAACCAGTCAGCGCAGCAGGGAGCTCAAGGTAACTCTTCCCTCTTTGTTTCTCTTGTTTTTCTTTTTTAACTTTTCTAGTTCCTGGCTGGGGAGAAAGAATTTATTTCACTTTTTCATGCGTAGCCAATACTGTGATTGATGTACATACAGATCAAATTCTACCAGCAGGTTCGTGCTGCCTCATCACGGGGAAAGCTGTCACAACAGCAGATCGGTTGCATTTGTTCAGGTTTTGCAGTAGGTGGTGATGGCCAAGCCCCTCTCCTGACTGGTCATCCAGCCTGGACAGTGACCCTGCAAGAACCCAAAATCCCAAAATGGGCTGATGCAAACCTTGGCAGTGTCCTGCTCAGTCCACTCACAGTGGAGCACTAGACATGGGACTGGACCAAGAAAAAAATACTTTTGTTACTTGGAAGTTTAGCATGTGTATAATTTAATATAAGTTTGGCATTTTATATAATAATATGCAAATGTACTCTGTACAACTGTAGAGTGCCTGTGGGATTTGAGGACAGGAATGGGAGCAGCTCCGCAGCTGTCCCACTGCTTAATTTAAAACATTTTTTGTTCTGAATCGCTCAGCCTTTTTCATTGGGAGCTTATCTACCTATTCTGGAGTTCTGCTGAGGGAACTAATTCATGTTCCTGCAATTTCTGAGGCATAAATTAGCATGAGATGTTACTATCACAGATTCTTGCAGTCACAGGAGCTTGCATATTTAAGAAAGGTGTTACACAATCCAGACGGTGAGCTGCCTAAGTGTGGTAAATATTCCCAGTAAAGAAGTGTGCAGGACATCTGTCTGCTTGCAGGGATAGCCAAGCAGGTAAGTTCATCCAGGCAGATAAGCAGCTCTTCAGGACTTGTTTCGCAGCTGCATTGTTCTGTAAGGTCATTTTTGGCTGCTGAAGGCTCACGTGTGATCAGCTTACCAGGTGGGTAACACGGGAGGTTGTGCTTTCTCTCACATGCTGTGGGTGGAGCTGAAGCCCAGACCCTGAACACAAACCCAGGGGCTGTGCTGGGGTTGGGTGTCCCTGCAGTTCCCCCTGTCCCTTCCTCTCCGGGGAGTGGCTTTGCTCTTCGGTTGGACAGGCTCAGGCTGAGGAGTTAACGTGTATTATGTTTAATGATTTGTGCTGAAGGAAAAACTAACTCAACCTGATGCTCGACAGATTATTCAATTTAACAGGATTAACTCTGTAAGGGAAAAGTGGCAGATTTATGATAGCATGTAATGATATATGATTATGTTGCTATAATGAGCTAAATAACTACAAGCCACAAGAGGAAAGTTTAGCAGCTCATTACTACGGCAGAAACAAATGCATAGACAGAACAAGTTTTGAACCACTTAAATAAATTGACTTTATTCCTTAAGAAAACCACATTTCCTTTTGAATGAATTGTTGCTTTCTAAGTGTTATGTCATGTGGTTTTGAAAAAGCAATAATTTTCCACTTTGGCCCAATGTTGAAGTATTATTATAAATTCATTATGGAAATGGTCATTCCAAAATCAATTTTGATTAGCAGCCTTTGAAACCAATTATCTGTAACCTGTACTTAGCTGTACTTGCTCTACATCTTGGGTTTTTTTCTTTTGCATCTCAGTTCATTAATAGCACATTTTCCTAATGGAATCTGTAATAATTTGGGAGTTTTGAGCTTTTGCCAAAAAAAAGGAACACCATATAAGCCCAGTGCAGAACTAGGCATCTGTACAGAAGCACATAAACATTGTGGATGTGGAATTTTTAGGGGATGGCAAGTTTCGTCAGGCTGGCAGCAGAAATATTGATAATGAAAGAATAAGCTGGCATTATTTATGTGCTCAAACCTTGGTGCAGTCAGTTCACATGGAAATTATTACATGCTGAAAGAATTTGGCAGGCAGTGGAATCCTGTAGTTATTTATACCTGACATGATTTCTTGTCAGAAGTTTTATGGAATTTGAAAAGCTGAGATTTATTTGCAAATACGTGTAAATGACATGACATAACAAGATGGCATTTAATAGCCATATTCCAATTATTTGCTCATTACATCATTCCTTTTAAAGCTGCTTGAAGTTTTCTAGGCTGTGCCTTAGAGAAGCAGAGGCAGCCAGTGCACCCTGTGAAGTGGCTAAATGCAGCTTTGCTGTCACAAATTATTTCAGAGCAAAATTTTAACTAAATGTTATGTTTGGAACTCAGTTTATTCCTTTATGAACTGTTATATTTCTACGTCTACTGTACATAAAACATTTAATAGCGATCCTTTAAAACTGACAGGGCATTTAGTAAATTATTCACTTGAAAATTAACCTCAGAAAATTCTTGATTGAAATCAAAACTGAAGGAAAACCTGAAATCCATGTGGCAAAAAAAATATTGCTGAAATACTTACTGCTGGTTTGGTGCTCCAGATTTGCTCTCCTAGAAGGAGCAGGGCTGTCTGCACCAGACCAGCCTTCTTGCTTACTTTTTAACCCCCAGAGGGATTCTTTTGGAAGAACTTACAAAAAATGCTCCCTGCTTGGTTTGTTCTAATCAACCGTATGTGGTTGTTAATTGAACCCTTGGCTGTGGGATTTGAATCATATCTTAATTATTAGTATTTTCTGTGTGAAGCATTTCAGGAGATCTAAAGGAACCACAACTAATGGCGTGAACCCGAAGGGTTGGAATTCCCATTCACAGTGTTGTGGTTTGCTCCCTGTTCCTGCTGCAACATTCCTCATTCCATGGTTTTTTTGTTTGGCTCCTGCATTTATCACACCTGCAGGCACGTTAGAGCAGGGAAGGTGCACTTCTCTGTATTTTCGTTGGGAAGCACTCAGAGGAATTCAGTCCTGGTGGACACAGCAGTGCAACAGCACTGGGATTTTCCTACACTGTGTCTCCTCATCGGATAGGACAGAGAAAATACACATCATGCCTTCCCTAGGAGTGATGTCAGTAGCAGATATTCTGGAAGAGGTTCATTTTTTTACTCTAGAAATACATCTAAGTGCTCTCTGCAGCCAGTTGTACCTCCTCTGAAGCCAAATGTCTCTTTTTTCACTGCTCATCTTGAAAAGATGTATTTTTAGAAGGCTTACAGGAAGGAGTTTGTGTCTTGTAAACAGAAAGGTCAGGATAATTATCAAAGCCAATCAAAGCACTGTACCTAAACCCACATCAAAAGATGGCTTTGCTCCCTCTCATAAGAGCTCTTTGGTTCTTTGAGCCTGACTCTCCAGGCACTAAATAGAGGTGGCTGTCTATTTATTCCAGGGAAGGACATGCATCATTTAATACTCAGCTTTCCAAATTTCTGGGCCTTCCCCAACATAGCAGCAAATAGGACCAGCCTTGGTACAGGGTGTGTAGAGTCTTTATCTAATAAAGTCATCCACTGGTACTTCACCAGTCATGGAAATCAACAATTCAGGTATTTTGTGGGGGATCTCATGCTCTCAAAAAAATTAATCATCTAATCCTTGCAGATTGTGCCAAAGCACATATTAAACTGTGAAACTTAAATGCAAATCTTTCAACACTCAACGAGTTCATTGCATTTCTACTCAAGAATTGCCTCACTTGGCCTTATTTATTACACCTTAAGCAGCACGACCAGAGTGAGCAGACCCTGAGCTTTGCCTGGTGGTTGATAAGAGTGTGTGTGATGCACCTGGAATCAGGAGGAGGTTACTGGGGCAGGAGGAAGGAAGAGAATTAAATCAGGCCCTGGCTGGTATGAATCTTGTGGCATGCACTGGGATCATCCTTATGGGAGCAAATAACAATTTCTTTTTAGGACGTTGGCACAACTTGTAAGTTGTAAAATTCCTGCCTCAGCAGTTCATTTGTCCTTCACTGTTAAATATCTTCTTTTGTTGTTTAAAACTCATTCACAGCTTCTGATAGCAAGACTCAAAGTGCTGGGTATTGGTAATACAACACTTTTAAAAAGAAGTGTTGGGTATGTGGGGAACAGAAGTTCAGACGTGCCCCAAAAGCAGAAAGACCAAGGCAGATCTGTCTCAGCAGTTTCAGAAGCAGAACAGGCTCTGGTTGAACTCAGTCCTCACCTGACATCCATCTGTAGCCAGTCCTGCACCTCTGGTTCGATGCAGACTGTGGCCCGTGTTCAGTGAAAGGGTTTGCATTTGAATCAAGAGCATCTGAGGGAGGAGAGGTTTAAGGTACCCATCGAGGTATTTCAGGTAACAGTGCTGTCTGCAGCAGTGCAGAACACACACAGATGGGAAAAGACTTCACTCAGCTGAAAACAAAGCAGTGCTCTTCATGTAAATATTTCATTATTGCATTGAAATTACAGTAACTCATTATAGAGACAGTCCCCTAGGATGTGAGCATCCTGGATCTGATCCAGTGGAGCACTTCCTTAGCTCTGAACCAAGTGGGCTGTGCACTCTGTTCAGCTGATCTGTTGCTTGAAATGAAGCACATCCTTGAGATTTCTGCTTGATGGGGATCACAGTCCATGGCACCTTGTGGGACCGAGTGTGGTGCAGCTCTTGTGTTGTTCCACTTCATAGAGCAGCTCGATCGTCTTCCCATAGTTAAAACCAAGGAACTGAACCTCCCCCAGCAGTAATGCAATGCTGTGACAGAAATGGAGCCAGTACCACTGCAGTAGGGTTAAAATGTGTGTGCAATATCTGCTTTCAGGTTACCAAGGCAGCTTTCACTCCATACAAAACTGTTTCCACTATGGGGACTGCTACAGAACAATGGACCAGTCTGTCACCAGTGATGTGCTCACGGGGGAATCCCATTGCTTCAACCCTCTGAGGCAGAATGGATATCACATACTCAATGCACCTTTAGCTTCAACAGGTAATTCATTCCACCAGTAAAGAACTACCCACCTGATGTTTCCAGCAGGAGGGGGAAAGAAGACATTTTTATACTCAGTGTTATCACAAAAATACGTTTGTATAAAAAACCTGAAATTCATTTGCATCTGTAAATATCCCAGAAGGAAAGCAGATTTTTTTTCTTTAATCCTGCTGTCTTTGACTGATGGACAGAGTCTTCTGGTGGATGTCACAACACAACCCTTCAGGAGAGCTTGGCAAACAAGGCACTTCTCCCATTAATTGTGGGCTGTTCAGGTGTGCTCAGGAAGGTTTTTATAATCAGGTCAAAGTTATAATTGCTACATTACTATAATGCTTCAGTATTTTAGGGGGTTTTTTTCTACTTTTAAAACCACAATTAAGAATGGTCAGAATTACTGAAATCAAACAAAACATACTGTCATGAAACAGCCATTTACCACAGTCTTTAGTGATGTATCCCCAAGGACGTTTTCTCCCTGTCCGTACTCAAAAGGGCATCTCAGTTAAGGACGAGATGGAAACATATGTTTAAGTGCTTTTTGAAATGGGGCCTGAGTCAGACCACAAAATTAGAGCTGACTTCCCTGTTTGTTTTGTATTAAAGGAGACTCTGTTCAGAGGGAGCGTGCACGCATTTGTCTGCTGCTCCATTCTGGAGAGAGTGTGATCAGTAACCAGCACAAGGGAGACATTGCAGGTGACATTTCACCTTCAACTTTGAATTCTTTAGTGTTATTCATAAGTTTGATGTCACTGAAACACAGCTTTTTTTTCATGTTAACATCAAATTTCAAGTTTAGATTGACAGCCTGCAATATTTAAAGAACAGACTAAATAAACTTTCCAGAAGAAATTGTAGCAGCAAAGAATAATACTGTGGCAAGACACCAACTTCAACAACAGTTGATTTTTCTGTCTGGGCCTAAACTATCATGAAATGTTTCTGTTTAATATTTTTGTTTTTAGAGTGGTTATTGAGGCATGCAAATACTTAAAAGGCTTGAAACATAAACATATATGAAATATATAAATCTCATCTCATCTTTTAGCGTGTAAAATAGAACCATTCAGGTTTGCAAGATTCATCAGGGCTACACATTAATTTTTTTCAGGCTTTTATAGCACCATTAATATTAAATGAGATCTCATCTCGCAGGAATGCCAAATGTGACTGGCAAACAGCTGTTCCATGAATCACATTAACAGTCAATAAATTTTTATTTTCTGTTCAGGACGTTGGATAGTTTACTCTATCTGCAATCTAATAATGATTTCTGGGGTGTATGCTTATCTTGGGTTTTGTCCATCTGTGGTTGTGTATCCACCCTGTACACAGGCCCATCACATAGAAATCAGCATAACATAAACACTCTCAAAACTTACCAAGACACCGGGCACTGCGCTTGGTGACACCGCACGGGGCAGATCAACAGGCCGAGTTCATCCTGCAGAACCTTTGGACCCTGTGTGCCAGATCTCTGCAGACAGCACAGTCTGGCCTGAGAACTAGCACTAAACTAATACATCCTAGGAAAATGCGGAAATGTAAATAAGTGAGAGTTGGTCTCAAATAATCAAAACGTACCTGCTGGTAAAACACCCATGATTAGCCGACAGGTCTCTGTACGCAGGGCTGGCTGTGTAAGGCCAGGATCTGTCCCTGGCTGGTGGTGCGGTGCTGCAGTTTGACTCAGCCCTGCCCACACACCTGCCTGCAGAGGTGTAGGCACCTGAGAAAGACAAGAGAAAAGGTAGGAGGCAAACCTCTTTCCCACAGGGATGTGCAGCTCAGGGGGTTTGCACAGGAGGTTTTCCACAGCTGTGGAAGTTTGGCATCATAAAAGGAGGAGGATGGAGAAATTCTCCCCCTCGCCAGTGTCTTTCTGGTAGCCTGGCAAGCAGCAGCCAGCCCAGCCCAGGGAGGAGCCAGTGGGCTTTGGTGGGCTGAGGTGCTCAGTTCCTTCCACTCCTCCTGTGACCAGACCTGCCCCAGCCACTTTTCCTCAGACCTGCACTGTGTGGGGAGCCACTGAATGTAGGACCCGGATTTCTTCTTAAGAGGAGCTGGGAGACACATGGAGCATTTTTCCCAAGTGCTGTAAAAAAGGAGAAACACAGAACAGGAGGAGTGCATGGCTTTGGGTGCACATTTAGTAGGATCCTTGCCCACTCACTGTTTGGACATCCTACTCAGATAATGACCGTGCAGTCCCAAGGGAGTGTCACTCTGATACTTCATGGCAAGTTCATGGCTTTCCAGAGGGTGGGAGCTGCAGCTGGTGAACACAAACTCCCCTGGAGATCGGTGTGTGCATCTCCTGGGTGAGGCTTTCACGGTGAAATCCCCGTGTTGTGGTTAACGCGGTGCTGTCCTGTGTGAGCCCAGGCCTTCCTGCCGTGTCCTGTGGCACTAACTCCTGTCCATCCCTTGTCCTGCTTCCAGGCTATGACACAGTCCCCGAGGCACAGTGTGTATCCGAAGACATGGTCTCCAGCGGAACGGATGAAAATGGGTTCTTCCAAAACAGCGCCTTTGATCACTGCTTGAATCACATCCCTTCCATCTACACGGATACCTAAGGCAGCGCTGACCGTGCTTCCTTTATTATACCTGTAACTGCGTATGTAATAACAAAGGTGTTGTTCAAGTACTTTTATTTAGTCTGTATCCTTATATGTGCTCATTTAAATGAACACCTCACATTTACCAAACCATTTTATACATGAATAGTCTGTATAAGATAATATTGGAACCTGTTCCTTTGCTGTGGCACTTTGAAATTCATGCTTTAAGGGAATGAGGAGCATTTCAAGCAGCTTGTTTTGTAAGTTCTCTCAGTAAAGTGTAAATGTAAATTATATAATAAACTTGTAAAGAAGAGCTTTTTCATCTTGGAAAGTATGATTCCATTTGAGAATGTTGTTCCCTTTAATCAGTTTTCATTTAACTTGTTGGTCAGTTCTTCTCTTTTTTTCTTTTTTTTTTTTTTTTTACTAAAAGGATTTTTTTTAATCACAGACCTCATGTATATAAAGATCTACATTTGCTCCGCTGGTTTTGTATTTTCAGTTTTACAAGAAAGCATTAAAAACTGGAAACAAGTGTACTGTCATTCTTTAACACAACCCTGATAAATGCTGATACTACGTTATTTAAATGCCCGAGAGTGATTTTAACAAAGCAGTGACATTTCAGTCACTGTGGCATTAAGGCAGTCCAGGTGAACATGATGGAAACCAAGGGCTTCCAGCAGAACCAGGCATCACCTGCAGCAGTTTGGCTCCCTGTCACTGTGGCCAGCTTTCCCAGCCTGGTGGTGATTCCTGGGAGAGACAGGCATCCTGCAGGGGCCACATGCTCCCAAGGTGTGCCAGGCATGTCGGACCTGAGCTGCTGAAAGTGTCCCATGGGGGTCTGTGAGAACAGTCAGGAAAAACTAAACAAAATTAAAAATTATTCCCATTTACAAACCACTGCAAGCTGGGCTTTATAAGGGAAGTCCAGACTGAGCATCAATCCGTGCCTGCTCAGTTACAGCTCAGAGTTACCCAGGCTGCCACAGGGCACCACTGAAAAGCCCAAACTCTGCTGAACCCAGTCACTGACTGAGGGTGGGGCTTCCCTTTCTTCATCTCTTCTCCCCCCAGAAATGGGAAACACAGCTCAGGTCCAACATGACACCCGTGCCCCATCCCAGAACAGGGATCAGCTCCTGCAGGACCATCACTATCCCTGGTGTCCCATCACTATCCCTGGTGTCCCACCACGGCAGCCCTGCCCTGAGGCTGATCCAGGCTGACACAAAGCCCACATGGGTGCACTTGTTTCCCCAGGGCCTGGTTGCACCTTGTCAGTGCCCATGAAGGCGCCTCTGCATCCAATTTAGCTTTCTGTCCTCACGAAATTTGAATGAAACTCAGACATTCAGGAAGTTTTACAGTTAGTCACTACAGAACAAGGTTCATGGGGTTATGTGACCCCCCCTCTTCATAAAGGGTTTCTCAAGATCTCTGGCTCTCAAGGACACCCAGGCCCAGCTGCAAACCCGTTAATTGTGGCTGCCTGGCCTGGCCCGAGCAGCCCCTGGCAGCACTGACTCATCATTCCTCTCCCCGAATTAAAATCCATAAAGGCTCCAAATTGTGCCTTAAGCCTACACACGTGGCTTTGCTTCTGATCACTGCCACATTTGGCTTTCTGTCCTGTTGTTTGTTTATTCTGATGCATCAGAGTTTGGGGTTTTTTTGGTCTCAGACATAAGTGGGTAGATCTCTTTCCTAGAACATTAAACAAGGCAGGCAGGTAGCTTAACAACTAAGCCAAGCAGGAAAAACTCTAGAGCTTTTGAAGGAAGACTTAGAAAAAACATATGCAAAGCCCAACAACGCTGTAACATCTGAGACAAAAATCAAAATAATTCCTGTGCTTCAATTAGTTGGAAACACAAAAAGGAAATTGTGTCTTAAAAACAAGATTAATTCAATTTCCTAAAAAATAAAATTCTTCTAAAAATGACTTTTTTTTAAAGTTAAAAATATAAACCAACCAAACCTAAACATATTTGATCAATTACAAAAATATTTATGTCACAACAACCAGGCTGTTCAAAACCACACAATGATTCACAAAGGTTTGGGAAACTTAAAGCGTAGCAGCTGGAGTGATGATTTAATTCCACAGCCTGTGTGAATCAGGGTTTCTGTAAATGAAAAGGACAGATTCAGAGAAATGCAAAGGCACTCGCTTAAGTCTGTAGGGTTTGGAAAGTTATCCATAATAAAACCATTAAAGTACACAATAGCCCAAGTTAATGGTTACTGGTGTGCTGTGTACTTCATTATTGCCTTTTATTACATGTGAGGAGGGAAGTATCTCATGTGAGCTTTTCCTGAAGACACAAAGAAACCTTTCAATGGAATTTATTGCTTGGCAAGTTTCTCGTCGTGGTGCTGTAAAAACCCCACCAACTAATACGTATAATAACTGGGGTAAGGCTTTATATATAATAGTAGAAAATTATTACCCTGAGGAATTGAAATGGAACTGCTGGTTCCAGTTGACTGTCAGATACTTTTTCAATCTAAGCAACAGAATTCAACTAATAAATTACAACACTACTTTATAAATAGCTACAAATCATTTCCCCAGTGACTGAAAACCCCATTTACCCCTGTGTAGGTACTCTCTGTGCAGGCAGGACGCTTTTGGAACGACTGAAATAAGATGACCTTCGGTGGCTGATCAAGCTGGGAGAGAGAAAATGAATCTCAAGTTGACACTGAAGCACTAAGGCACTTCTTTGGGCTCTCCACCAGCCGGGCTGTGAGCCAAACATTCAGCAGGACTTCGGAGCTTTTCATTTAATAGAAAACCAAAATGCCTGTTCTGTTCCCGTTCAGTGCTGCGGCACCTCAAGCTACAGCAGTGACCACGAGAGGTGCCTCTGCAGGCGAGCCGGGATGTGCACGCACGGTCACGGATCGTGTCGGCCGGGAAGGGCCTCCGGGACCATCGAGTCCAGCACGTGGACAACGCTATCTGAGTGGCCTCATTCCGATGTGGCAACGTGGCCCAGGAACGTGCAAGCCCAAAGGCTCAGGTGTGCTGCAGGAATGGCTGCAGCCTGTGGCAGGGACGGGATGTGCTCCCACGGAGGGAACACGGGCAGTGATTGCGCGCTCGGATCGCGCTTACGTACGCACCAAACGGCAGGAGCAGCTGCTGCTTGTGGAGAGGCTTCCCTGCTCCCGACAGCGTCCTTTCAACTGGACGCATTTTGTAAACGGTAAAGTCCAAAAAACCAAACAGCAGAGCACCCAGAGCACCGGTCTGACGCTGCAACAGCTGTTACGCAAGCAGGGCAAAAAAACCCCAGTGCTTAAAACAACAGCCAAGTATGTGAAAATAAACAGTGACTGTAAATTGAATTTAAATTGCATAAGAGTCAAATATTTCAATGGGGTTTGTTATGATCCTATTAAAACGTACACGATTTTAGTTCAGCTCACCAGTAATGCATTTGTATTAAATTAGATCAGTGCAACAGCAGATGAAGAAATAGCCAGCCTGTATCATTTAATTCACTGAGAGCACAAAACCATCGGAATATTCCCTCCCGAGATAAACCCTTCCGAGATCTACAGAGTTACACTAAAGGCTCCTCTCCGCTTCAATTTCAAAGCAAACTGCAAACACCCTCAAGTGATTTGGAAGTCCATGGCCCAGAGTCAGCAGGAGAGCTGTGGCCATCTAGACTGCCAACGCCTGGCAAGGCCCTGGGTCTGTCGGCGTCTCAGAGCTGCAAAACCAGTCAAGCCATGACAGACAGTTTTCTTTAAACCATCTCATCTATACAAAGTCCCAATCTAGCTACAGCCCTTACAAGACTGAGCTTTCTACTGGATTCCTACTGAGATGAAATTTGCCCATTCCTTGGGCAAAAAAGATTTCTGTAGTGGTGGTGAAGCCAGAAGAAAATAAAATAATTCTTCTGTGCAAACACAGATTTTCTGGCCAGAGTCAGTAACTCTCACTCAAAACCAAGTGACTCAATTTTAAAAGTGCATTTCTGGACCTATGTTATATAGAAGTTCTCTTCAATTAATCAAGGGCACCAAGAAAAGCCTTTTTCGATTTTTCCAAAGAGTTTCTCCCTCCTTTCTGAGAGGCGGTGACTCTGAACCCCCAAAGTGAGCCCGTGTGGCAGGCTAGAATGAGCTGCTGGATGATACAGAGACATGGGAGGGCACATGGAGACACTGGCCAGGGACTGGGCTAGGAAGGGAGTGCATTAAGTGGTTTATTGTAGGATTAGACCCATCTTTCCATGCTTTAGGGTTTCCTTCATTCCAGAAGGAAATCCCCTCACCCCCAGGGCAATGGCAACAAGAGAGTCCCAGGGCAGCTCTTCTCCCCCCTGCACCTGAGCTCAGGGTGTTCACTCAGGGTCTTCCTCTTCAATAACTAAGGAAAGGCTTCCTTTCACCCTATTCCAGGTGTCCATGAGTTAAAAAACTTCCACTCTGGCTCTGGGAAGGGAAAGATGCCTCCAAAGGAAGAGGCAGAATGTCCAGGAAGGCACTGAGGAGCCACAAATGGACATCAAAATTCAGACAATGTAAATCCCTCCCAGCACATCTCCTGTGACAAGGAAGGCTGAGCCTGTGCTGTGCCAGTGTCTTACACCCCTTCCTAAACCCCAACGCTCCTTTCTGAAGCAGGGCATGACCTCCCCCAGCGACCTCAGCAAACCTGGTACCAAAGAAATCCCACTGAACCAGTTTGCCCTGAACCCAAACTGCTGAATTGCAGTGGGCTGGGGGATAGATTTTTTTAAAGGTGTCTGAACGCACAAAAATGAAAAAGGGCATTAAGTGGGTTTTGTTTGTTTGTTTTTTCACAACTGCCCTAAATTGCTTTAATTTCATCTCCAGGGTTTCATTTCCTTCTGAGAAATCCTCTTAGGTGCCTATTTGCATCTTTAGTCACATTCTGCAAATCTGGGCTATATTGCATAATGAGTTTTCTCTCCTATCTCTTTGGTTGAGAACCACACATTTGCCTAAGGAATTCTCTGTGGAGCTGAAATCTGTTAGGATTATAAATACAGGCTGAGCTGGGAACAGGCACTGGAAACTGCCATGAAGACCATGAACAGAAAACAGTGATTCTAGTCACACAAGATACCTGATATAGTTGGCAGGAAGGCAAAGCTAAACAAATGCAGGTTTACATTTTACTATTTAAAGAATAAAATATTCAACTTGAGTTCCATTAACACCTGTCAGGACTTTGGTACATACTCAAATCCACATTTCTAATTTTACTGCTAAATAATCCCAAACTTGGCAGTTGGAAGGTAAAGCAAAATACCCAAGCTAAACATCTGAAGCATATTGTAGCTCTCTGGAAGAGCCCTTCTGCTGTATAAATGAAGGTCATATGTACAAATGATTAGAAGCTTAAGGAAATATGTCTTCTGCTTTTCTAAATTGATAACATACATATTGCATTAATATTCCCACATCAATTATTGGACACGTTCCCTGCTGCAAGAAAAAAGCTTTTTTTTTTTTTTTTTGTAAATAATAATCCCTTGGAATAATATTCTTATACCAGCACAATTAACTCTTGCCATGCAGAGGGGAAAGAGGTTGATTTAATAATCTACATCCCAGACGTGTCAGTCCCTGGAGATGCCACCACCTGAGTGCACCCTGGTTTTGGGGGAAGGTCAGCAAGATGCAAGAGTTGTCCTTTCCCTGGTGAAGAAGAGACAGAGGTGACAGGTCCTGGTGGGGACAGGCTGGGGGGCAGCAACCCAAATACTCTGGCTTTGGTGTTACTGCCACGGCAGCCGCAGCGATGGCAAACCTGGGAGCTCTGGTTATTCACCAACAGCAGACAAACCCAGCAAAAAGACTCCTGAAACACTTGTGTCCTCTCTGCAAGGAGCAGCTCGTGCTTGGCAGCAGGCACAGGGCAGGGTCTGACCCCAGTAGGGTGCAGGACCCCCAAGTGCCCAGGCCCTGCCACGGCCCCACCGCTGACCCCGCAGGAGGGTCAGGGCAGTGCTGCTGGCGACAGTCACCCCTTTGGCTGCCACTAAGCCACACTTGCCAGGAAGAACTTAATCCCAGGGCTCATAAAAATACTTCTGAAACACATTTTTTCCCTTTTGAAATGCACCAGATCCCACAAAATACCAAGTATTTTCCATAAGTGTTCCTAATCTAAAATACACCTGAAGTCATCTTCACTCATATGGCAATGGGATAATGTATCCCACTACACCCTGAGCACCCAGTGCGGGGCTGGAGACCCCCCCTTTCCCAAGGGAGATGGTCTTGGCACGGACATGAGAGAGCCCAGCTCTGGTGCTCCTTGCTGAGGATGGCAGAAGTCACCAATTCATCACGGCTGACACTGAGCACAGCAAGCACAAAAATGCAAACAGTATCTATCTCTTCTGACAGATTCTTCTATTTTCTGCTTTTTATTACCTGACAAAGTTAGGCTCTTTTTGCTAGAGACAAAAGTCACTGGGATGGGGATGGAGGGGGGAACAGGGGAATTATTTCCATTGAAAACACTTCTGTATTTTTATCAAGCATCAGAACTGCGACAGATCACAGTTACAGTGACCTGTTACAAATTACGGTGCCACTTCCAAATTTTGCAAGACCACAGCTTCAAATCCCATCTCTTCTTCTTCCCGTGGATGGACGTGTGTGCAGACTTACAGGAAAAGCTACGGGAAATCGCTTGCCTGTTGAACACCACCTTCCCTGCACGTTTCCAGCTGACAGCCCTGGACTTTCCTGCTATTTCTCTTTCTCACAAGAGGGAGCTCCGGCTCTGGCATAACGGTACGAAAACGTCCTGCCCAGACCCTGCTTCTCTGCTGCCTCTGAAAATGCCCGTCCCTTCTTCAAGGTCAGGCCTACAGGGCTCCTTTTGCAGCTAAAAAAAACAACTCCCATCAACAAGAGCCTGAAAATCAACGTGAATTTCAATGATCAAAAAAGTTGCCACCGTTACCAGTTTCCCAGATTTTTCCAAGTGAATTCAATGGTTTTGAACAGTGCCGGGAAGAGGAGTGATTGTCTCATAACTTTTTTCCCCTCGAAAATCAGATGGGCATTATGGCTGAGCAACGAAAGCTGATCAGTCAGAAGTAATAAAATGGAACTAGACAACAAGAATACAAATAATCTTTATAATGTCCACTATCAGTATCTTTCTGATGCGAAGACCCCACAGCAAATCCCAGCTGAAGTAGCATTTTGCACAGACTTATGTTTAACCCCTCTCTCTATCAAAGCCCAGTCCTGCCTCTCACCCAGACTCATGGCCAAACTGGTGTCAGCAGAGAGTCATGTGGGCACACCTTGGACTTCTGTGCTGATCTCATTAGTCACAATATGACGAGAAAAGTCCCTTCCCAAAGGGTTTCCTATTAGTAACAGCTCCCCCTCTCTGTTCTGCTCCTCCCAGCACAACCCAGGTGGCCCCACACAGCCTCTGCACAGTTTGGGGGCTTGCAAATAAGTTATTGCGACATTCAAAGGCAGAGAGCTTATGTCAGGAACACTTCAGCACCCAGAAAACTGAGCTGGTCCAAAATCCAAAACTGAGACTGCATGTCCTTGGGCTCCCTCTGCTGACCCCAGGATTATTTACAGATCCAAACTCCTGAAGTTTCGGATGAAGCACGAAGCCCTGCTATCACAATGCTGTCTGTAGTACTGCCAGTAATGCAGAGGTGTATCCCCAGGCCGGTACCAGGTGCACGGGCCTCCTCTGGGGCAGGGGCCAGAGGGATGTGCTGGAGGCTCCTGCTTTTTAGGGGAACCAAAGCATGGTGGGCCCCACACATGACCCAGACAGGAGCAACTGCCACTCACAAACCTCAGGCAGCAGTGACAGGAAAAGTGCTCAAGGCTTGGAGCCCTGGAATCTCTCTCGATGAGGTCCCAACAACTGGGCACCCCACAGGCAAAGTGTGGCCAGGATGAAAATCCTTCTGATTTACTCCAAACAACAGACCCGTCTCAAAATACAAATCTGCAAGGATATTCTGGGACCAGCAACCCAAAGACCTTTGCATTTGTCTAAGCCTGAGGTAAAGAAGGCCTGAAGGCTGCGTGGGGTCGGCACAGCATCGAGGAGCCGCTTCCCAGCCCCGTGTTCATCCCCTGCGCTCTGAGCTGAGCCGGAGTAATTAAATGCAGCACGGATCTGTGACATAGTGTGAACAGGAATATAAAAAAGATTAAAAGGCGACTGTGGAAAGCTAGCGTGCTCCTCACATAATTAAAACAAGTTGCTCAGAGGCTGCTGCTCGCCTGCTGGCATAGAGGCTCCAGCAGGTTTGCAGGCTGAGAAGGGAAGCAGCAGCGGTGCCGGAGCACCCGGAGTCACACCAGGCCGTGTCCGGGTCCTGGGCACCTCCCTGCTCTGCCTTCCCTTCCCTTCCCTTCCCCAGCACAGCCCCAAGCAATGTGCAGTCTTGCCCTGCCTCGGTTTCCCTCCATGTAAAGCATGTTAACGTGCTCACTCCCGGTTTTAGAAAATGATTTTATATCCGTGGATTAAGGATTTTATATCCACGGATTAAGGGTCTAAAATTATCTCACTGACTTCCCTATTCAGCTCAGCTTTGTTTAATTAAGACTCTGATTAACTGCAAGAGGGAATATGAATTTGGTGCTAGCTAAAGGTTTCCTCAGACAATGATAAAAGTCTCTCTTTAAAAATACACATTTTGTTCACAGTCTATGGCAAATACAAATGCAGTACAGTCTTTTAAATACAAAATGGTTTCTGAAATACTATTAGCACCACATAAAACCTTTAGCCATGCAATAGATTCCCTCTAATCCTATTTTATTTTCTCTAAATGTTTTATGCTATTTCTGTGAAACATTTATTATACAATAAATACAAAATATTTCACTGCAGCAATTATTTCTGAATTGCCATTTATATCAAGCAGTTTCAAACTCTATAATCAACACAAATACATTCTTCTATATTATGTCAGAAAAACATTGGTTTAAAGAAACTTTCAAAATATTTTTTCTCTATTTCCCAATAAAACTAATGCCCCACTTCCTTTCTCAGATCCATTTTAAACACCCAGCAGATTCCAACAGTTACAACTTAACCATTTGAAAAAATCCAAGCGACAGAATTCACCATCTCCCTAAACTTAAGGATATAAAAACCGCATGTCAACATCTAAATAAAAACTGTCAAATACTGATCTTTTTGCCAAAGGGGTTCTAGGAGTTATAGAGAATTATAAAGTATATAAAAAAGGGTAGAGCTCCCTTTGGGGAAAAGAAAAAAAAAAAGCAAGCTCTGAGTTCTGCAGCTCTTACTGAGTCACTTTATTCCCCTCCCAATCTGAAATTTTAGGGAAATTATTTTCTAGTATGGCTGAAAGTACCTCGAACAGTCTTTACTTAGGGATTACAGTGGAGAAAACAACTGCTCCCCAGGAGCAATCAGCAATCACGCAAACCTGCCTGGCCACCTCCGTGGACTTTGTAAGCGGCAGAGCCTGTTGTGCTGGGTCTCCTTTTTTTTTTTTGCTTTTCCAGAGGTGGAAATTCATCTGTGGGGAATATCAATAGAAAAAGCTGCTTGAGGAGGTCAAGTACCCCTCGAAACACTGCGACCACGTCTCTGCCACTAAAGCCACTGGCCTTCATCATTCCAGCAAGAAGGAGAAAAGAGGCTGAAATGGTCAGGTAGGTGATGGATTTGCATCTTTTGCTTCCAGCACTAAATTTCTTCATGCTAATGTGCAGTTTCCCATCTTGTAAGCTGGCTCTGACTTGACTGCACAATGAGTAACAGGAGGCAGTGCCAAGCATTCCCCTTCCAACCACCATCCTGTGACAGCAACAGTCAACATTTGCACTGGGATTCAGCATTACAGCAA
Organism: Pseudotriccus pelzelni; assembly: GCA_035584735.1. Classification (NCBI taxonomy): domain Eukaryota; kingdom Metazoa; phylum Chordata; class Aves; order Passeriformes; family Tyrannidae; genus Pseudotriccus; species Pseudotriccus pelzelni. Next base: position 5,270,690 of record JAWMRA010000005.1, read on the forward strand.
GAATGGAAAAAACCTCGTCAGGGAACAAATTAGTTTAACTGAAGAAATGTCCCTGATCCATTCAGTGCCCCAAAACAACACAACTTTCTCTCTGATCCTCTGCACACCCAGTCCTCCCACGAAACCCTGTTTTAAAACTGGCCCAAGTGGGACACAGGAGTTTTGATGCTGAACTTTTTCCCTTGAACTGCTTAGCAAAGTAATTTGCTTTTCAGAAACCGGTGGTGCAGAGATGAAATGAAACACAGAGGCAAATTATTTTTAGTGAGAGAAGTAATTAAGATCATGAACATACCTTACTGCAAACGTGCACTTATATATTTTTGTTCCTTTTTGTAACATCTAAAAGTTATGCCTGGCACATGCATCTTAAAATTAAAAGCTGCATTATTTCTCCAAAAGAAACCATAATGGCCCTTTGTAAATAATTTTATCAACTGTTGAGCATTTTACTGGTTTTGCTATGTTATACTATAGCATTTATTGTTTTACAAGTGTGAGTGTTCTCTGGTGGGAAATGCTGTAAAAAACAGAGAAACTGAAATATTTTTTTCATCTACTGAATTTATAATAAACGTGGGACTCGACAGACAGTTACTCAAGCTGTAAGCCATTTGGTTTGTGCCAGGGGAAACGGGTTTATCGGGACAGCCTGCTGTTCTGCACGGGCGAAACGGAGGGAAACAAACACAGAGTTAAAGCTCTTTCCCTCTCTCTACGGGATTTTACAGCTCATGCAGCTCAGCAGACTGCCCAGCGCTCCCCCAGACCTCCTCGCTGATCCTTTAGGGATCATGTCCCAGCACAGCAAGGACAACGCTCCTTGTCACTCCTGCTGTGCACCGTCCTGCACTGGCTCTGCCCACGGGATTTGCCAGGAATCTGTGGGACTGTGGGATATTCTTTCCCTTTCCCAGGACAGCCTGGGATGGCCCAGGCTGAGCAGTTCCAGGCACCGAATGAGCTCCTGGCACAAAATCCCGCTCCCAGTCTGATGGAGGAGGGCACAGGACACAGCTCAGTGCCAACTAAATAAGGTCTCACTTTCACACATACTTCACTTCAACCCTAAGCTTTTCTCTTCTTTAAAAAGCAAGAGATACTTAAATTGATGAACTGCAGGTACTTCCCCTGGCATTTTTGTATGCTGTACACAGTCAGATGGCTTCCTACTGTTACCCTGTTTTTTATTTCCTTGTTTTCCTGCATTTCCTTTTGCCTTTCCCCTTCAGGCTCCTAATATTGTTTCACCTTCTGGGCATTTTCTGCCCTCCACATGCTGGTGGTTTAAGCTCTAGACCAGCAAGCAAGTGTTGCTCTCTGAAGAGTTCACAGACTCTAAAAAATGCCTTTTAGTAAGAGCATGAGTTTTCTTATTAGCACTTTTAAGGTTCACTGTGCCAGAGGGACAGTGTCACAGCGAACAGAAACCAAAATGCTCACAGCCCATCCCTGCCAGAGTGAAGGGTACCTGACACCTGGAGGCACCCGGACATGCTACTCAGGGACACTAATTAACAACCAAGAAAACACATTTGAATTTTTGGAAGGGTTTTTTTTGCCTACTGGATCTTGTCAGGAATGCAGCTGGTGAGACATCTGCCTTGCCTGGGGGCGAGGAACAGCAGGCCAGGGGCCGGAGGAGGGCTGGTTCCCAAATGCAGGGCTCAGCACACCAGGACAAGCATGTGGGGGACAGGGGTTTGGACAGAGCGCCCGAGGCACAGCCCCAAGCAGGGATTCATTTTTCATCTGGGTCTCTGAAAAAGCTTCATCTCCAGTCATGGTGCTGTCATAGGGGGATGCATCCCCCCTCTCTCAGCAGCACATATTTTCCAACATTTCATCAACTTCTTTCTGAAACTGAAACTGTCATTTCTATATATGATCTCTCCCGGTATCATTAATTAACTACCAACACTGATGTGGTATCTCACCTGTTGTGGTGCTCATCGCTAACGATTTCAGAACTCATCTTCAACTTCCTGCTTATGTTTATTTAATTAAAATCATGACTGATTTCAGGGCAATACTTGTGAAATGTTATTTTCCAATTCACTTTTAGATAATTTGCTAATGAAAACCACATTCCATTCACGGTGTACACTACAGCCTCTGCTCATCCCACACAATATACTACATTTACTTCATGTTCACTCTGTTTAATATTCATGTGGCCCCTTCCTGAAGCAGAGGTGGCCTTTTGGAAGGCTAAACACTCATAATGTGAACAAACCTCCTCCTCTACAGCAGCAGATCTGTGTGGGGTTTAGTGAGAAATGGGTAACACTTGCAGAGATTGCTTTTCCACATGTAAATTATTATTTTTAATACAGACAATAATTATTGACATAACAAATATTTTGAAAATTAGAAAGTACCTCTGCAGTTCTTTCCCATTGGCCCTGTAGGGATTTTGTTGGCACTCTCCTGATGCCACAGGGAGGAGCTGCAGGTCAGTGGTCCCAAGAGCACTGGGCAATTCCTGGTCATGTCTTTAAACAACCACTTAAAAATAACAGTTACAGTCACTAACTATTCAAAATATCAAATATAGCAAACTTGGAATGCTCATCTGAGAAGAGACAAGATTGGCACTGGGGGCAATGCAAGAGGCAATTACAGGTAATGCAAGAGAGATGGAGGAGAACGGATCACGGATATGTGGAAGGAAGCCAGGAACTGGTATGTGGGAGTTTATGATGTCTACTAATAGTTTTCTTTGATGAACATATTATTAGACAACATTTAAACACAACTTGATAATAGCTGTATGTCAGAAATTATCCTAAAATCAACTGCTTCCAGCCTAGCAAGTTAATATTAATTTAAGGCCAAAACAACGGTTCAAGAAGGTTTCCAGAGACGACGTGGAAAGATTAACAACATTGCTGAAAATATTGCAGAGCCCTGATACTCTTCTAAGCTTCTCCTCACTGGAGAGTCTTTGAAACAGTCAGCAATACAATATGGCAGCTTAGAAACACTCCTTCAAACGGGGAAAAAAAAGACACGACCCAAAGAAGATGAGAGATGCATTTGATACTTGTGTCTGTTTTCACATTGCCTTCTCAAACTACCTCAGCAATAAGCACTAGATTAAGTAAAAGCCTTACAACTGCTAAAACTGGAAGGTATGGAAACCAAAAAGAAAGGGAAGACAATTTATGGCCTGCAGGCAGAGTTAAATTCTGGCAGATTAAACTGGAGTGAAAACATCTTGTCAATTAATTAGTGCCTTTATTATTTTAACTGACTGCTCTGCTGCCCCTGAAGGTAAATAGCTTTTAAACAGCAAAACAGAAAAGCAAAGCTCCTCCCTGAAAACCCAGTGGGCAGATTTGCCTGAGATAAAACTGCAGAGGCTGCTGAGCACCAGTGATTCATTGGGAAAGGAACAGACAGCCAGGACGTGGAGGGGCTGGAAGGAGTGGGACATGCCAGAGCAGTCGTCCTAGCGAGGAGCTGCTCATCAAAGGCACGGAAAGTGGCCTTCCTGGTGCAGGAAGGTGAGTTGTAAAATAATTTGGAGCAATTGGAAGTAGCCAGAACAAGCAGAAATGCAGGATCTAAATGGGAATTGTCCAAAACCTGAAGGTAACAGAATTGACACTGAACCATACTGTGCATTATTGTAAGTACAAGAGCCAGCAAGAAAGATACTCCTACAAAGTGGGCATCTGAAGAGCCGTGCAGAATGACTGATCCCTCCTTCCCAGGCAGCCTGCAACAGAGGGCTGTGATCTAAGATTGGGGTTTTCCAAAACTTCCTTAGACACAACTTTTCTTAAGTTTGTTCGGTATGTGCACAAAATGCACCCAACACCAGAGCCCTCCAGAAAAGAAAAGGCAGGTTCTGCAGACAGTTTTTCAGAATATGACACTCTCCTCATGTGTTTGTGTTGAACTAACTCCCAGTTCGGTGCTGGGGAAATTGAGCTGCTGGAAAGGCAATCTTTCTTTTAAGAAATACAACCAAAATCTTAAAATTTATTTTTAAGTGGTTACATCACGATACTCTAAAAGAAAGAAAGAAACAAGACTTTTAACCCCAAGGTCTTGGCCAGCTTGCAGTCTGCCTCACCAAAAGTTTCAGCAGAAGTGATTTCTCATGGGCTGCTGGATGTGCCAGGAGAGGAGAGCAGCCAGCCCCCCTGGCTGGCAGGGATGCTCCCCTCCCCACGGCTGACAGCAATGTGCCCCACGCTCAGCAGTTTTGGGCCTCTAAAGTGAAATGAATCAGCTGTAAAACTGGTTTAACAAACTGGATAAACCAGGCTTAAGGCTGCACAGACACCAGCGACTCCAGCAGAGGCACTGGGTGATGACAGTGCTGGTTACAGGCTGAGAACTGAGAAGGACAGAAGAAAAAGGGATGTATCTGAAAGCCAAAGAGAAAACTCTCATCAGTGTAGGGTCCTTGCTGGAAGTACTTCCTGAGGTAAGTACTTTGGATGCAGCATTGGTGTCTGGAGCCAGGGAAAAGCAGGAACACAAACAGAAGCCCCCCAGATGGCTGCAATGCTGTGAGAAGCTTGGGGGGAAAAGTGGGAAAACAGACAGAGCAGCCTCACAGAGGGAAAATCCAAAGGGGTGAATCCAAAACACGAGGAAATGCAGTGTCAGTTCTCTACCAAGGCTGGCAACAGGTTACTGTGTGCATGCTGCCAAAAGGAGCAAATGAACTACTTTTCATTAAAAACCATAAGCTGATGAACAACGCTAAGGAAGCCGTAGCTCCTTCTTCCCAAACAAGACTCCACAGAACGAGAGGCAGAACAAACCTCAAGGTGATATCCAGGCCGGCAATGAGCTGCCTTGGCTCTCAGCATCCTGCTCTCAGTTGTGTCTAATTCCAGCTTCTTTCTTCAGTCTTCTGCTGGTTTTGTTCCTTTTGCCTACATGTCTTTCAGAGCAAAGGGATTGTGGTGTTGCAGCTGTGGCTTAACTGGGTCTGGAATTTGCACTCTCCGCACGCTGCTGTAGCACAAAAAACGATCCGTGATAATGATATACAAGTGTCTTATGGATGATCCATTCCTGGCCAAAGATGAGGTGCAAACCTCCATTTTCAGGCTTCCAGATTTCTAAATAGCACCTGGTAACAGTGACTGATGCAACTGCCTTGCCTTCAATATCCCAGAGGGACAATCTCCAGCAAGCCCACAGCTAACTCCACTTCTGACCACGTGAAAGGGGGGTTGTTTTCTGTTGTGTGGGAAGAGCTGGGCACACAAGCAGGATGTGCATAAAGGCTGGGCTGCACAGTAATGAAAGTGAAGTCAGAAGCCCAAAGAAGCTTCAACACATCCAATACCTGAGCCCGGGCTCGTTCAGTGCCTGGGTACAGTTGTTACACAAGCAGACAGTCAAGTGCAAACACTGAGCTGCCAAGTGTCTCTCTACTTGCCAGGTCTTCCCACTGTGCAAGAGTTTGCATTACGGAACATTTAATTACAGTGTTTTGACTAGAACCAGCTTTTTCCTTTCAGCCAAGCAGAGAAGTAACAGAGTAATTAAAAAAGTAATGAAAACTCAGTAAAAATTCCTTAAACCAGGGACCACGTTCAGTTGTGATTTCAAAGAGCACATGTCAAGGAAGACTCCTGCTCACTGTCATTCAGCAGGTTGTTAAAAAGTTTCAAAAATGAAATTAAAGTTAATGCAAGTTATAAGATTTACTCTTTTGTCTGAATTTTTAACTCTCTTTTCTATTTGGAGCACAAGTAGAGAGCACAAAACACAGTCAGAGTAGTAACTTGGAGAATTTCATCACGTGGCTTACAAAGTTATTTTATGCAAAAAACCACATTGGCTTCAATGGCAGAATTTGCACAGCCAGAACATGTAGGTGACAGAATTCAGACCCGCAGCTTTCAAATATTGGTTACACTTACAGGTATCTGCTTTGCAGGAAAATCTTCCTGGGAAGTGTGGCTGATATTTCAGCATGCCAGACTCACTGCACTGACAAGCAGCGAAGAAAGCTTCCTTTCATGGCATCAGGAGGTGCTGAAAAGATGGTGGTAATTTAAACCATCATCACAAAATGTATCCAGCCTTATGCAGATAGTCATGTGAATTTACTTTTGCTGTCAAAAGATTGTTTTTAAAATAAGCCTTGACTCAGGATAGCATGTAAAATAACACTTTAGACTGTAATTTTTAGGCAGTAATCAAAGTCCTATTCCTCATTTGCAAAGTCCTGGTACTTCAAAACATTCATTTAGTCTAGTGTTTCTTTCTTTTATGGGAATTTATAAAATATTATATAGAAGAAACACAGCAATCCGGCTCAGCCCAGAAAATAAAGGGCTTTTAGGCCCTCTAATGAGTCGTGTAAGAACAGTGTACTGCGAAAAGTCCTGCATGTCATACATCTCTCCCTCATTGTAAAACATTGTTCTTAGTTTTTACTGCAGCCAAAACAACTTCATCTTTTTAATTAAAAAAAAAAAGGTTTCCGATTTCACTATGCCTGTGCAGGACAAATATATCCTGAGTTCTTGAAATCATGTTGCAGCACCAGTGAAATAAAAGAGGCAGGAGTGAAAGAGTACGAAGGGACAGCCCTGATGCTCACTGGTGCCAACAGATGCTTTCACACACGTCACAAAGTCTCAAAACAAAACATGATGTCAAAAATATAAAACCTCAAATTTTCCCGGAGAACAAACACCATTCCACACTCCCAGAGTGCCTGGAGGAGCGTGCTGTGTCCTCAGGCCTGCCATCCCCTGAGCACTGCTGGAGCTGTAGAGCTCACCTGGGCCTTTATGCACCATATACAGCCCCAAAAGAGGGGCCTCGGCAGGTCTTTTCTCTCACAACACCACAGAACTGCCCAGCTTTGGGCGACAAAGCCACCTCAGCTGTCAAACGGCTTTGCCTTCTTACACTTCATGCTAAAAGCGGCCCAGCTATTTGGGAAGGGCAGAGAAGTGACATAAAATAAACAGGATGTGTTTAGGACTGTCAGGCTCCAATTCTAGTAGCCACCGAATCCAGAATAATTTTAGTGTATGGGTTTGCATCTGTCTCAGAAAATATCGATTTCTGCCCATTTAGTGGTGATTTGTTCTGTCTTGTTTGGGTTTTTTTAAAGGTGAAGTGATGAATACAGCAGGTCAGAGTCTGAAGTACCCACACACTATTCCAAGTAAGTGCTATTTCAGTCACTGAAATAGCTGCAGTGAACAGCTTTTTCTAGCAGGGCTGGCCTCAAACATTACACACTTGTAACAGGATAAATCCCACCATTAAAGAGGTTTAGCCCAGCCATGATTGTCAAAAGCTGTCTATCACAAGGTCTGCTTCTCCACTATCCAGAGAATCAACAATGAATATACTTTTTGACATGCTAAATGAGATTCTGGGACACTTAACAAGACTTGGCTAAAAAGCGCTACCTCAAGAAATATAAAATGCCAGCAATGTTGACACTGTATGACAAATTATATGTTCCTTAATACACTGTGTCACTTCATTCAGTTTTATAATTGGCATTGACTGTAGCTGAAATCTGATCCAAAGTATACAGAATTAACTGGCATTTGTTTTGTCCCTCAGCATTATCTAGGCTACAGATCTTTCTAAATATTTACCAACCAGGGTGGCATACTAATTTTTCCCATAAAATATACACATCCACATCTCTAATGATACAATTCATTTTTTTCTGTCAGATGATGGGCTAGCTGTGCACAGCCAGAGCAGATTGCAAGGGATGCCTTTAGAGCTCAAGCAAAGACAAACCTATATATAAAGATTATTGTGCCCTTTGACTTCTGCCAACCTCATTAAAACTAGTGCAATTACAGAGGTTAATAGCCAGCCCACACTTGCCCAGCTGAAAGACTTCCAAGGCAGCACTGTCCCAGGGAGAAGTAGTGTCAGCAGGAAGTCTGGGTTCACACCAATTAAACCTCCAATTCAACGCCCTGTTCCCGTGCCCTGGATAGTGGTGTGAAACAGCTGGGCCTCTCCTCATGGTTTTGTCCAATTCCTAGAGGAAAAACTTAAGTCTTTTTGGTCTTGGTAACACTCTGCCACCTAACAGCTGTACCCTGAGGTCTCCTTACTCTTTTCGACTGACTTTATTTTGCACTTGCTGGCTCCCTGGTGACTGGGGTTCTTGAACCTCTGGCACCTCCATTCCCACATCTCTGAGCACTCGAGTCCTAACCAGCCTAATCTCTCCAAGCATGGAGACACCTCTGTTAACACTGGCTACCTCTGCCCTCTCTCTGGGTCGGCCTCAAGCCACGGAGAGGAGGAGTGGCTCATTCTCAGGAGCTGCCCTGGCTCTCTCCAGCTCCAGCTGCAGCTCCCTGTGCTTGGGGAAGAGTTGCAAAGATGGGCAACAAAGTGCTGAAAATCCCCACGGATGTTGCAGGGATCTGAATTCAGGATCCCATCTCCCCGCCCCACCCTGGTTCCCTTCCCCCAAACAAATCCACATCTGGACACAAATGACTCACTAATCCTATTAGAAAACAGCGCTTCAGACCCGTGTTGTAGTCCAAGCTCTGCATCCACAGCAATGCAGTTCAGCAGTGACCCAGATTTACAATAGATAAAACTAAAATAGATAAAATAGATGTGATGCTAATATGAGATAAGAATTACATCCTCCTATCTATGTATACATACTCAAATTTATAGATACATTAAAAAACATATACATTTCTTAGAGAACACTGCAAACTCCTCCAACAGTCTCTCAGTAGCAAAATCAAAACCCACAGTTTGCACTTTTCTGGAACATTAAAACACCATTTCCTTCTAAACAGAAGAAAGTCAGACCATGGTTGGCTTTATTTTCCCCAGAGCTGGTCAGGGTAATTGTGGAGATTTCCAGAAGTCTTGGAAGTGCAGAGCAATCCCTGGCACACCAACCAGGATCACTGCTCACAGGTTTGTGTTTGGACATTACTTTTAGAACCACTTCCAAGGATTCTCTAACTGGGCCAGAGGATGTGCCAAACAAGCGGAACTTATTACAGGCTCAAGCTCCTAGCAAGAGAATTACTTGGAGGGGAGAAAATCTGCACTGGTTTTAATTTGCAAAAAACAGAAAGAGCATTTTGGTTTCATTTTGGTTGCAGATATTTTCAGGAATTAGAATTATTCATATATATATATATATATATATGACCTCTAAATGATGCTGGTTCTTGTTGATGTGACAGCTCTAATGTTTCTTAAACATAATTTTCTTGGCCAACATGTGCTCATTTCCTCAGCTTTTTCCCATGAAGTTATTTGTCAGCTTACACTTTTTGGTAGTGCCAAATGGGGAAATGTTTTGGAGGGAGAAAGGCATGGATTATCCAGGCTGGATTATGTGACACCCAGCACGTGCATCAAGCCACATCCAGGACATCTTCCCAGACATAAAAGGACCAGTGGAAGATATCTGGGCTGTGCTGAACGTTCATCTCAGTCCTACAGCCACACCATGCCATCACTATCTTTATTTATTTTTTAAATCATAATCACTTGGGCCTCTGGGTAATTGGAACAATTAGGGTGATTAATTGCATGTTTGCAATAAAAACAGACGACCAGGGAGGGTTACATTACAGGCTAAATATTTTCAGAAAACTCTATCAGCTGGTAGACATAACAAATGCGATCAGTTCAGTGCAACATGAAGCTGAGCACACTGTGCAAACTGGTTTGCTCTGGAACTCGAATCTCCTCAAAAGAAGCCAAAGTGTTTAAAAAAATAAACCAAGTCAGAGTGCATAGGGGGAAAAGAAATATTGACATGTGAGGCTGCCGCACTTCTAACATAAAGAAACACTGTTTTCCCTTCGGTCCTTTTATTGTCTAAACAGAGAGTGCAAAGCGCGGGAGAAAGCGCACAACAAGGCAGGGTGCACAAGGGAAGGTCGGGAGCTTGTGCTTGGAAGCAGCGAGTTACACTCAGAGGAAAGTTGGAAAAGCACGCAGCAGGATGCCTACGGTACTGACACATCCCCCGCCGGCAGCAAGAGGGCAAACGAACCTGCCTGCCACTACACTCGACACCAAGGATTTTGGAGAGGGACCCTGAACCCAAGAACAGAAGATACTCACAATGAAAGTTTCATTTGTTTAATCCTCACTTACAAATCTGGGCTTTCATCCTCTGCTCATCAGTAGGCTCCTGAAACGCTGCAATACAGCTGCAACCAACACCTCTCCCTGGATTTCTCTGCAACCACTTGGCCTCCAAAGACCCACTTTAAACTAACCAGGGCATGAACACTTACTCACATAGACTTCCAAAGAAGAAGAAACAAGAGTCAAGAACAGGCATTGCCCATCCCAGCCATTAAAGCTGTGCCAGTGTATTGCAAAGCACAAAATTCCCTGTAAGGGAGAGGGTCTCCACAGCAATGCCAGACACAACTCATCTCTCACGATGTTGTTATCCTGGCCATCATCTTCCAGGATGCCTCCTGAAGAACATGACCCCTCCAGGGCTGTGTGATGGGTTCAGGAGTGCTCTGCAGGAAGGTGCAGGTCTCTGAGCAGGGCTGACAAGCAGGGCAGGCAGAATTCTGTCAGCACAGGAGCCACAGCTCTGGCCACCATCAGCAGAGGGATGTCTGCTCCGTGCTCCACACAGATATGCCCGAGTTTAAACCAGTCTTTAGCTTCATGTACTCTCTAGGATGTGATCCATGTGCTCATCAGTAACAAGCCCTATCTTCTCCTGAGCCTTCACCGGGCTACTCTGTGAGCTGCACTATCAAATTGCTACACAAATAGAAAGCCAGCTTCTCACATTGCCCACGCTGCCACATACCTGCTTGGTTACATGGAGAAAGTGAACAGTGAAAGGTTTTATGTTCCACTTGCATGATTGGAGACTTTGTGCTTTAACACAAGCACCGGGGTCACAGGGCAGGAACAAGGTGTTTTCTTTCCAGTCAGCAGGAACTGACATTTATTAGATGAGGGGTTTGTTCTATTTGTTTTAAGTCGATTACACTTTAACTCAGTTCAACAATGCTGGAAAACCTGACAAAATATTCCAGAGTGTTCAGTCAACAAGAAGGTAATGGACAAATGTCCAAAATTTAAAATAGAAGCATACTGAAAATTTGTTCTTTATACCAGAAGGTCCTTTTTATTCCAGTCCCTGACAAGCATTTGTGTCTCTGCATTTGGGAAATCTGCATTACACATTTCCCTTTAGCTGAAAAAAGTCTTCTCAGAGAACTGCCAGTGTTTCTTGTGATTAATTATTTGAGAAATTGGCTTTTATTATTAATTTAACTGTGGAATTTTTGTCAGGCTCATTAAACTGCCAAGTCCTCACCTATTTTAGAGAATAAGCAACATGAATGTGTAAGAGGAGTAGGGGGCAGAGAAAGAGTGCCGAGGGGCACATCAGTAGTATTTCTGTACATTCCCTTCAGAAGGGATCCATATTTTCCATATGGGTTTTCAGGTTTCCTCACAGTCAAGTAAAACAAACAAACAAAAAACTCCCAAACCTAAAGGATTGGCTTCTCTGCAGTCAAATGTGTATCTGTTATCAATCCCAAACAGGTTAAACTCCAGACTTTGGAATGCATTTTCCTGCATCCTCCCTTGTAGCCTCACTTATTACAAAGGGGTAAATAGAAGGGACAGGCTAAGAAAGGGCAGAGAGAGTCACCCTGAGAGCTCAGTTCAGTGGCTGTACAACGCAATGAATGTTGCCACTGCCATTTTGGTCACTACCAGGAGAAATGCTTAGTCTTTTAGTATTTCTGCACTTAATTCACCAGCTACACAGAAAAGTGTTCTGATGCCCATTGAGTTCTGGCTTCATGTTAAATCGTGGTCCAGAAAAACTAATAAAATCAACAAGCACTGGTTCAGTGAGAACTTCTGCAAACATTAGAATCGTTCATGAAAATTCGACTAAAATGGGTATTTTAAAAAAAAGCAAAGCCATTTTAATTCACTTCTCACTTATTATTCATTACACTACTCCTAACACATTTATATCTCACAAAATACTTCTCAGCAAGGAATAGAAAGATAGCTAAAATTTCCACTTTTCTGATGAGACAGTTTTGTAAGCTGTAAAACATACAGTAATTCTGTTTAATGGGTAGCATTCTAAACTAGTGAATAAAATTTGCTATTTGACCTTGCTCACACATACATGAAAAATGCCATTGGAAAAGATCTTGTTTTCCCAATCAGGATACGAAAACCAGCCTCTCAAACCTGAGCTTGGTTATGTTAGTACATGCAGTACCTATTCACACAGGTAGTATTACCTGGGGGTACAGCACTTTGTGGAAAATTAAAAATTAACTTATGATGATCCAGAAATTATCCCTAGAGAAAGATGTCAGCATGACCTCTTCATTTCAGTCACTGCTCAGGTTGAACGATTTTATCACCAGTCACTCAAAACCTACAGATTATCCCCTCTCAACACAGTTGGATTATTCCATTTGCTGAGCAACCTGCTCTAGTGGAAGATGCCCCTGCCCACGGCAGGAGGGTTGGACTACATGACCTTTAAAAGGTCCCTTCAGATTTGAACTATTTTGTGATTCTGTGACAAGATGTAACTCACTGATACCCAAGTCAGATACCTCTGACTGCGTCAGTTCTGCATGTGTTTTCCAAACAGTGACTCATTCCTGCTCCTACCGAGAAACTGCTCCTTCAACATCACCACGCGTCTTTTACGCTTTTAACAAGGATTCTACCGAAAGCGATAAGTTTTTCTGAATTTTCATTCCAGAGTGACACTGCCGGGATACTTCAGCTAAACCTCACACACTGTCTGTCCTTTGCCAGAGGTACTCACGGTTTTGCTTTCAGGATTACATGTTGCTCCTCTTCCATGGAATGAACATCTTGTAAAGTTCTGAGCCTGAATTCCAATCACAGTTCGATGTACAATTTCACTGCATTTTTGGGAGCTAGCCTGTGTTTTTGTTACCTCTCACCGCACATCTTTCCAAAAGGAACTAAATCAACTGAGTGAAACACTAGCCCTCCAACCACAGCCATTTTCTTTGCAACTTTCTGGTTTTTCCATCAAATTTACTTCTCTCAGCTGAGGCTCTCTATTAGTCAGACGCAGAAGATTTGTATTTAAGGGTACAAAGTCTTGTGTCTGGTATGGACAAAGTGAATCTTGTAGACCTGCTGTGCTTGAATGTATCAGAAGACAAAATGTAGGAAACCGCACTTGAAATACCTTAAGTGAACTATGACCAATCCTGAGTAAGTCTGTGTGACTGCTACAAGGTCCCCACTGGGTCTTTGTGGGCTCTGAGCTACTGCCATTTCCTCTAGGTGTCCCTGCTGGAGAACCCACTCCACTGTGATTACATTCTAGCTCTTTTTCTGCAAAGCTCCTTCATTTCTTCATTCTCGCACTGAAATTTGAAAACAGAATGCCATTTTTCTGGCAGGGATACCTCAGGATAAAAAAAGAAGCACTTCAGAACTGCCATAGTTATAACCTGCTGCTCTAGAACACTCGCACTGGAGACATCATGCAAAACAGATCTGTACACAGGCTGTACTTCCACAGGTTTATAATTTAAACAGCTCTCAGACATCATTTTGCAAACATTTCAAGTCCAGAAAAGGTCTGTAAAACCACTGATGTGACAAAACCAGGGCAAGAAGAGAATTAACTGCCTGGTTTTACTCAGTAGGCCCAAGGTCAGGTACTGAACAAAGCCTTCCTGACTCAGTTTCAACTACTATAGCACCCTGTCCCATGAATCACCCACTAAGAGCTAGCTTATTTAATGTCTACTTAGAATCTGCATGATTTAAACACTGTAATAATCACTAATCAATTTGACAAGCTTGAGATTAGACGGGGAAAGCTAGAAACTTGGTATAAAAATATCTTCGACCAATCCTTTTCCTACAGTTACACAAAGAAGTTAATTTCTTTATATTACTATATAAATACACGTAACTCTCACGCAGAGAGGTCCTCAAAAACAGAGCCTTAAACTGAAGGCAACACAATCATACTGAAACAAATGGACAGTCCTCACAGCACAGCACTCTCTTGCCTACAGTATTAGGTATGCTATTTCTTATAGTATTAGGTCCTCTCACCAGACAGAGTGAGAGTTGGTTACCCTAGAAGGGAAGTGCCTTCCTGAGCTCCAGTCTATTCTGTGGCTCCAAGAGCAACTTGGACTATCTATTGCACAAAACAGACATTTCACTGGAATTTCTTCAACACATCCCACCTGCATTTTTTCTAGAGAAACTTGCTTGTTTTAGACTGAGAGTAATGGAAAATTCACACCACGCTGCTGGCAATCTGTTCCACTGGTTAGCTGTCTTCTTCTAAAGTTTCACTTTTGAACTTGGAAACTGGTGTAAACAAACCAAATTAGTTTAGCCAGTAAGAAGCACTGTAAAAACATAAACTGGTCTGAAAGAGTCAGATTGCACTCGACCTTGCATCTTCTCAGACTGAAGAAGTTCAGCGTGAATAAGCACAAGTCTCACAGGGCTGACATTAGGGCCAAAAATCCATCATAGCTAAATTTAGGTCCAAGGAATCCAAAGCCATGAATAACTGTGCTGAATTACTTAAAAAAATAAAGGTATTTTGGCTTCAGTCTTAAATGTTTCCCTTTCCTGTTTTTAAGCTACATGGGTTTTTTGTTGGGTTTGGGTTTTGGTGTGGTGTTTGTTTTTTTTTTTTATTATTTTTTCTTTTACACTTCTCAAATGGTAAAAAAACCAGTCCGAAAGCAAGAACTTTTAAAACGAGTATCAAGTATAAAGGCGCATCAAGTAGGGGTAACGTGTTCACAGGCCTGATTAATGCCGTGCGAGCCAATGCCATATATGCCTTCCAAAACCTGATTTTAAGCTGCAGTTATTACTACGTAGAGACACCTTTGCCTTGAACCTGTCCATTTCAGCAAGGACCCAAGACATAGCCGCTGACGAAAATTGCACGTTTAAACGGATCGGTGGGACACGACTGAGCCAACACTCACGATCTCCCTCAGCTCCTCCTGGCACAGGCGGACCGAAGCGCTCCGGCCCCTCCCGAGCCCCCGTCCTGCCACCCCCGCCCGCCTGGCACAGGCGAACGCCCTCCCTGGAGCGTTGTTGGGGGGCTGTTTGCCCTGCACCGGTGAACAAACGCCACCGTAACAGCGGGTATAACCTTTCCCCACGGAGGTTTTCCCCCCCCAGCACCGCCGGGGCTGCGGTAAGGCAGGTGCATCGCAAGGCAGCAAAGCCCAGCACGGCGCCCTCGCCGCGCTCTACTCGAACCTCCGCCCACGCAACACACTCGGGAATTTCAGGGGAGCCGCTCCCTCAAACCCAGAGCCTTTACCTGCTTGATGTGTGGCGTGAAGGAACATTCCATTTCCCCGGGGCAGAGGCGGAGGGACCGGCGCCCACAAGGAGCCCGGGCAGGACCCGCCGGAGCTGAGGGCCCGGTCCCTCATGAGGCGGCAGCGCCGCCATCCCCGCGGCCTCAGCAGCGCCCCCAGTGCGGGGCCGGCCCCGCTCCTTCTCCTCCATAAATCCCTCCTAACGCTCCAAGGAAACAAGAGCCCGTCTTCCTCCACAGTGTTCTCGTTGACTACCCCAGGTGCTTTGCCTCTCTACGTGACATTTGTTGTTTCTCTTAGTTTTCTGTGGAGGTTTGGCTCTCTGATCCATTTGTACGCCCCCATCGCACACCGGCCCTGAAAACGTACTGCCAAGTGTCCTGAGGGAAAACAAAGCCCAGCTGGAGGCTGGGACAGACAACAAGGAGGGTGAAGCCAGCAGGTGTGGGCTCTGCAGATCCCCACAGATCGGGGCAGCCCTGGGGAACGAGATCACCGGCCTCGTGTGTGACTCTGGAGACGGGCAGGAAGAATTTGTAATCCCAGGAGTGAGGAACATCAGGAAGTAAAGAGCCATTTCCCAACGTGAGGTACTCCGTGAGGAAGGGGATGTAAAAACTCAGCCATCTGCAGGTACACGAAGCTTTTGAATGTCTTGCAATAAGTGTATATTTAGTGTTGGAAGAGCATGAGAAAGAGTCGATTTGCACCTTGATCAAAAGAACACATTTCTTAATAGGAAACAGAGCCTGTCATGAAAAAACTGGAAGGTTCTCCCAGGGAACTGTGCCTATGACTTATTTCAACCACATTTGGAGCGGGGGGGGAGGAACTTTGTAAAAATAAAGGTTTTGTATTTGCTGTAGCTTATGGGCACTTTTGAGTAGATTGTACCAGTAAAACTATAAAACCCTAACAGTAATTGATAAATAAAACCAGAAATGCTTCCACTAAAGGTGGTTGCATAAAATAAAGCAAAAACAGCGTGAGATCACAAATAGATCTGTAGGGGATCACCCCATGGAATAAGTAGCAAGTTTGCCACTAATGTTGCCTGGCTGAGGAAAATATCCAACAGCCAGTGGGAAAGGCCAGCAAGAAGAAACAAGAGAAAAATGTTACCCACTGTAAAAAAAAAGTAATACCAAAGTAAGTCTTTTGGTTCGGATGAGGGCTCTTTCAGAAGTGTCCAAGCCAACCCAACTCACACTTGTAAGGATACGGGAAAGTAAAACACATAGGTGTGTGTATGGACACATCTGGAGCTCTCTCAGTGGCCTGGGCTACAATAAAACATGCAGTCCGTCTCTGATTTCAGGAACAGTTTCCACAAAGTCTTTCTTTACATTTGAATTTCACCCTTACGTTCTGGCAAGCTAAGCAGAGACATAACTGTGACTAATGCTAATGTTGCAGTACTAAAATACTGGGCAAAAGATGGCAAAACCAGACCCACTTGCCCGTAAGAAGGATTTAATTAAGTTTTCACTGTTCCAAAATAGGTATCTTTCACATCATAAAGAATTCTTGTGTCATAAAAATTAGTTTTTTAAGGGGAGGGAAATTTTTCTTTGCAGCAAGCTGACTTTATTGGTAAGCAATTAAATATTTCTTTGGATTGCTGTTCAAAATTAATTACTCATTAATGTGGAAAAAACAGCTCTAGTCTTGCTGTGGATTCAGAGCTTTCCAACTGGGTGCATCTAATTCCAATACAAAAAAAAAGCCTAGAAAAGAGTATTGTAATTACTGTCATATGTAAACCTGCTTCAGTCCAGATGTAGAAGCCGATACCACAAAAGTGTTAACATAGAGCAGTCTGCTGTAGGGAAATGACAGATGAATCCTTGCAAAAATGACACATTACACGATCCTTCTAGAATCTCTTGGGTTTGTTTTCATTCTTCTGAAGCTCCTACAGAAAATGCAAACACACAAATAAGGTTTAGGACAGCGTCACAGACACCTCTGCATAAATTCGGATTAAAACTTGCATACTTAACCAACGCTGTCCACTCTGCACCCTCACAAGGGATTCCACTGAAAGTAATGAAATTAGTGGTGTGAGTAGACATGAAGGAACTGGCTCCTAATTCCGGGTTTTCCCCTTCAGGGAACAGGTAAGAGCTTGTGGCTCTATGATGACCAAGGGACTTGTAGTGAGGACAGAGGATTGCCAGAAGTGTCAGGTGTTGGGAATCACATCTTCAGAAGTTCTGATCTATGCAGCAAGGGTGGGGATCCTCAGAAATCTGAAAATAATAATCATGACAAGTGCTAAATGCAGATTTCTACTGCAACCAGTAGCAGCTTGCATGCAGAAAGATTTCCAAAGTGGGTATCCTTTCCTTTTCCTTACGAAGTTTTATTAATTCAACCAAAGACTATGCGGCTTCAGCCTTAATAAAAAACAATAAAATTCTGGGATGATTTAGGCTGGAACAACCTCTGAGTGGCTTGTCTAATCCAAATCATTCCATTTCAATCCAAATTTATTTCATTATCCCTAAGTAATTTATTTAAATAAATGGAGTCAGAAGAGATCAGAGAGTTTAATTATTGGAAACACTGGTTGGAACTAACTTTGGAATTAAAATTATTGACTTTGAAGTCCTTAAATGCACAGTATGACAATACCAATTGTCAAAGAACACTTTTTCCTTGGTTTAAAAGGACAAGCTGAGCACAAAATGGAAGAATGAAACCTTGAATAATCCACATAAGATAATTCATCTTGTCAGCTGGAGAGTTTACCCACTTTAATTCTCTTACCAAGTCCTTCACTTTCCCATGCAGGGATAGGTGCAAGAACTTGAGGAGTAATTTCCTAACATGCAGAATGATATGATTATGCATATTGAACAGGACTGGCCTCACTTCAGTGCTGTAGGAAAACCAGCTGTAACTGTTAAGACTTTAGTTTGGACTAGAAGTCCATCCTTCCCCTGCAGAGGATAACCAGGCTGCTCAGACATCCTTCACCCCTGCCCCTGCTCACCTTCTTGTCCTTCAGGTGTGTGGAAGTACCAAGGTTTGGCAACGATTTTACAGCTTTTTTGCCACAGCCAACACGATGTTCTAAAAACGAGTCATATCCCCCTTCAACTGTCTGCTCCCTGAACTGATTTTAGGACTGGTTTTAGACTCCCCAGGTAACCAACTCCTCCATCTCCTTGTTCAGTTTAGTTGCCTTTCTCTGGCTCTTCCTTATACTCACTACATCCCTCTGGAGATGCCCACTCATCCTCCAGCAGTGCAGACCCTCCTGGAGTGCCATCCCATCCTTCCAACAGCCAAAGCAGAGGCTTTTGGTTCATCGCCAATAGTTCAGAAAGACGGAGGAAAAGGAAAATGAGGAGTTTGGGTTGGCAGTCTGGAAGCAGTCACTGGCCCAGTAAGACACAGAGCAAACAGTCCTGTCTATGCAGTGTATCTATGATCACCGCGCGTTAGTTGGTGGAATGGGCTGAGGTCCACCTTGCTTGGAGATTTAAGGAGTAATACAACACTGAATACGACTAGAAAAATATCTGGGAAGGAGACTGTTCAACTATTCACACTGTACATTACTATTTTCTTAAATCATTATATTATAAAAAACCAACCATCTGCAGAGGAACCTGCTTTGTGGGCACTGCTGGTATTTCTATTTGTAGATTATTTTATTTTGAAAGTGTCCACATTTTCCCAAGCAGACAGCAGTTTTAAGAGCAGGTTTGGGACACTGCTGGGAGCAAAGATCCTGTTGTAAATCTAATACGTAACAAGCTGTACATCAGATTCTTTGCTACAGATATACTCATTTTTCTGTTTCCTCTGGGCAGTTCTAAATTTGCCACTTTCACTTCTGCCCCAAAACACTGTGTGCTGCAAAGCATTCCAACAGATCATCCACTACATTAAACAAAAAGATAAATGTTCAGCTTAGTATAATTTCTTTACTTCTTGCACTGAGCAAGGGATTATTAATACAAGTAGCAGGAAAGTCTGTTTATTTTACTGTGCTCACCTCTACTGCAGCAGACAGACATTACAGAAGAAAAATACCAAGGCCTAAATCTCTCTCCAGACAAGTTTGTTACATGGTTTTTCAGAGCTACATCTGACATTTGGCTAGAAAAAAATACATGCGGACACACATCAAACTGTAACAACAATTTAATGTATCTTTTCTAATTATACAAAAGTCCCACCCCAATTATTCAAACATTAACAACTGATGCCTTCAGTACAAAACCAATTCCTCTAGGCACAACAGCATAGGAATGTTTAATTAATTCATTTTTAATTAAAGGTTACCATTGAAAATCATAGTACGTATGGATTTGAGTAACTATTATTCTAAATGGTGTTCTGTCCCAGTTTCCTGGGCAATCTCTCCACACCTCTGACACACCACAGTGCTCTTCCAACGCACATGGATAAAGCTGTCTACATGAATGAACCCTTCAGAAACAAATATCACTGTTTAGTTTCAGCTGTCACGAGTTCAACAACACTGAAATCATGTATAAATCATCAAGGACATTCAAAATGTCAGATGTGAAGCCTGTCTGACAAGTGATGATTCCAAATCAAGTTTGTCCCCAGCGTGAACAGATGGTGCCTTAAAGGCAGGTCACCCAAAAAAGTGTGGGGGCACCAGGCCTTTCCACACACTCCTGCCATGCCCTTCTGGACCAGCACCTACTGTTCCCTTACCCTGCTGGATCCAGTCAATCATCTTCTTAGGCAGCCAAGTTCATCAGCAACCCAGGCTGTCTTCCCATCCTCTCTCCCCCAGTCCTCAGGCTCCACATCACTTAACTCTTCCGTAACATTCAGAACCAGATTTCCTTTAAAGCAAACAGATACAACCACCACCTTTTTGACTAGTCATGAACATGAAAATGCTGCAGAATGCACATGGCTCAGAGACCTCACTCCAAAGCCATGTAACCTCAGCAAAGGAACAAATTCAGAATCATAATCATTTGCTGCTTCCACTGGAAAACCTATTCTAGAACATGGGCTTTACAGTGCTCAAGAGGCAGAGCTGTGAGCCTGGTAGCTCTAACATGATCATAAAGAGAGGCAGGGAACTAAGCCCCTTCTAGCTGGGTTGTGTTCAGCTGGTCGGTGACTGAGTGTCACTCAACCCTCATTGACTAACACTCTCCTCAGAAAGGAAAACAGTGCTGCCTGCTCTCAGCTCTTCCCCAGCCCATTTACTGCTTAGAGTATACAGGTTGGTCTCTGCTGCTTTCTTCTGGGGAAGAAGGTGGTTGTCCAGGTTCATGAATCACCCCTGAATCCTCGTTGTCAGCTTCAGCAGCTAAAATGAATAGAAAAACGTCGGAGTTAAACACAGACAAGCCAAAACCCCAAACCCTGTTATTTCAGTTCTCTTTACACCTGGTACCAATCACATTTCCACATTTGAAGCTGCACTGGAATCGAAGTATGAGCCAGATGCTTTTACCCACTTACCCAACACAAACCTATGCCCTGCCTTTTTAACACTCCTGTGCATTCTCAAAAACCTGGACAGACTGATTAATAAACCCTTTTTCAAATCCAACAAGGGATTTTCATTTTATGAAGTATTTTCTTGCCAATTTACATAAAAAGCTCCCTCATTGCCTCACAGGACACGTGGGTTTTGTTTTTCTGTGGCTTGCTCTTTTAGAAAGCTAACAATCTGCAAGCAGAGTCTATCCTCAGATGCTGTACTGTCTGTTCTACTGGACACACCTTGTGTTTAATTTGTCAGATCTCCATAACATGGCTAGTTCATACTGCATGAAATTAAGTAACATCATGGTCTATAATTCACATTGCCACTGTAAACCAAACTGGCCTCATACTGACTCAAATCTTTGTGGCTGCAGATTCTGGTCTAAGAACATCTTTTTCAGGTAGGACTTGGGGGTTTTTTATTTGTCTTCATCTCAGATTTCCTCTGGGGCAGAGATCACAGACACCTTTCCTAACCATTTGTCCCCTGCTGGGGTTTTTATATCCATTTTCCTGCAACAGTTTTGCCAGAAAGCCCATTTCACCTCAGTTCTGGAGGTCTGGGGGAAAGATATTCCCAAGTCTAACTGCAGGTTGGAGTCAGTTTGGGTTGGGGAAAAAAAAAAAAAAAGACATTATGCAATCCTAACACATCCCTATGCACTACATGTTACAGCTTTTCTCTTTTCTTCAAACATCTTGAATTCCAGAATCAAAGGATTTATTAGTTTCACTCTCCCCTCTACATCTGCATCTTCTGCTGCCAGGCTATTTTGTATGACCTCATGCAGAATTATCCCCCTCACTGGGTTACAACTGCAAATTCCTACATACCCTGGAGCACAAATGTAGCGCAGTAGAATTAATTTCTACTTTCTCCATAGTACTAAGAAAATTGGATTGTTCTCTGAGCAGCACAGTCCATGATGCATTGTTTCCTATGGCTTTGTGCCTGGGCTGAGGTCATTAGATGGCATTTTGCTCTCTGGGGGAGGCTGCTCTCTTGGTGTCTCTTCTCTATCCTGTTTTAATCACTTTTGGCCAGTACAGTTTCACTCCGCCAGTGCAGGACTGGATTTCCTGTTTCCCTCACACAATACTGTAACTTCACTCCGTGTCTCCCATGCTTTGTGTGCTACTCCCAGTCCCTTCCCATTCCCATGAAGTCTAACAGAAAAGCTGCAGCTCCCTACACATTCTCTGCCACTGCAGCATTCCCCAGATCTCCAATCACAAAACCCATTAATCTCTACATACACTTTCTGGTTTATGTGTTAGCGCTTGTTTTCCTCTCTTCCCCTCTAACTCAGGAGAGGAATAAAGTTGTCTTTATTTATCTGTATTTTCAAAAATTTAAAATTAAAAAAAATACATAGAACAAAAATAAATTTAAAATAAAACTGGATTATTTGCTCATCCAGTACTAGTGGTTAATACCCTGAGCAGCTCTACCCTCTTGTGGTCACAGCTTGCTGCAGCCAAATGAAAAACTTGTGAATATAATCACAAGTATGTCCACATGCATGCACAATACATGAAACAGACACAAAGTAGAGAGACAAAAAACCTTAATCTATGGCAGAAATTAAAATTCCTGACAGAATCAACTCAAGATTTTGAAGATTCAATCTTTCTTTTGCAGCAATTTAAAAGGAGGATTTTTAGATGAGCAAGAAATTTCATATTATTCATGTTAACGGTTATTCCGCATTATTTTTTAACAACTCGTCTAAATTGCAACAGAGCCAAATAATTTCTAAAATATACCCTGCAAACTAACTGTGTAGAAAAATATCTTCATTTTGAGAACATCAGCAGATCATTTTCTGGAATAGCTCTGAGTCCTGCAGCCTTCAGTGTCTGACACTGAGGTGCTTATGAGCTGGGAAGCCCAAGCATGCCAGGCTGCTTCCCTCAGCTCAGCCCCTCCCAGAGCTGTGCCAGCTGGCAATCTGTCCCAGGACTTCAGGACCTCAGCCCTGGCTCCATCTCAGGACTCTGGGAACCCCTCACAACTAGCTGGGATCACGGTCTCTAGGGGTTTCCATCTCTGTGGTTAGATACTGAAACCAGGTTAATGGTGGATCTCCCAGGGCTCATCTCATACTTCCTTACCATGTGCTTCCTTGGATGTTTCAGCCAAGATGTTCAGTGAAACGCTAGTTGGAATGTAGTGAATCCCTGTCAGAAAACTTGGTGTGATGAAGGGAGGCAGAGGAGTGTAATATCCTTGATGGAAATCTCCACCTCCATCTGGAACCTGTGGAAACACATGAAGCAAACCATCTTCCATCTAAAGACTCTCTCCAGGATACATCTGCCCTATCAAACAAGTATCTGTTTCAATTTCTATTTGTATTACTTTTTTTTTATCCATATGCTGCCACGTCCACACTTGTACTGACACGTGCAAAACCTGCGCACAGTGTAACACGCCGACACTGAGAAGCAGCAGCTTCTCACACCGTGTCTCAGCAAAACTGGCCTAAGTCCTCATCACCTGTTCCGGATCTCCCTGGAGCAGCTGATTTGAACCAGGAGCAGCCACGCTCTCTCTCTGTGGCTGTGGTACCTTGGCCAAGCCCTGATGTTTTTCCTACCCATCAGATTTGTCCTGCATGGAAAAAGAGCAATCTCCCAGTGCGTATCTGTGCCATTTACAGTGGCACAACACGGCCACGTGCAAGTGTCCAAAAGGCTGCTGCAGAATTTGGCAGGATATAAAAGCCCCAAAATACCTCGCAAATCCTGTCCACTTGGAAGTGCATGGGTTTGCTGTTGTGGGTTCAGGTCAGACTATTATTAACATCACCTTTGCTGATGTTTTCTTACATGTACCGTATCAAAATGCTGAGAAGTAACTGATAAACTGGATGACTTTTCATGGGTACTTCAACAGAAAAGCAATTAAAAGGCAGAGGTATTAGCAGAGATCATTAAAAGCCTGCTACTTACTGATACAGGCGCTCCATTCCCTGGCCCATAGTTGCTAGGAATGTGTCGGAAACCAAGTGGTATCCCTGGAGGTGGTGCTTCCCCACTGCTTGACTCACTGATGGCAAATCCCATGGGAAATGGGTGGTAAGGATACACCCCAGAACACCCAGGGTACACTTTAGGGGCCTCTCTCTCCAGGTATTCTGGGTTTACAGCATATTCTGGAGGGAAAGCCCGGTGAACTAGGAAACAATGAGAAAAGAACAAATAAAAATATCCATTAATTCTGTGGAGTTCTGTAAAAGTACAAATTCCACTCTCAGACAGGAGAATCTGATCCTTTTGTTTCCTGCTTAGCTCCTCATGGATTTATTTTGTGATATTTTTGGAACTAAGGAAAGGTACAGCAGATGACACTTTTAACACAGTTATATTGCATTCTTTTCTGTCTTGTGCACTGTGAAGCTTGTCCTTAGTAATGCAATGGCTACAAAATCCCTTTGAGAACATCAGCAACAGTAAAACAAACTACCTGAAGACACTAACTCAAGCAGTACTTAAAACAAAATTCCACAGAAATAACATGAGTTCTAACTTTACAGTTCTAATAATACGGTCCTATCTGTCACTTCTTAAGTTAATTTACAGACAGGCTGTTTTAGGGTCATACACAAGCAACTTGAGATGCAGAAACCAGTTACTTCAGTTTTTATCTTGCATTTTCAATTTTACATGACCTCTATGAAGTCTTCGGGAAAAAAAAGAGTGCTTATTTGAACACGAAAAGGGTCTTTCTTGTCTGCCCATCCTCCTATTGGTGGAGGTGAAGAATTTGCATCAGAGTAGGTTGACTTCTGGAGTAGGACAATCACGTTGCTTGTGCCTAACCTTTGTTGTAGTTGGTCAGGCTGTTAAAAATGGTATTAAGGGAAGGACTGACAGGCAACTGTACAGCTACTGTCACCCATAATTTACTTTGCAAACAAAGCTAAAAAAGGGAAGTTATTGACAGTAATCTGTGGAGATTAGAGATGTCTGAAACAAGTCTTTCCTCTGGGCTTCTCAGAACAGCATTTTGTCTTGCAGTCTGCCAGCTGTCTAGAGCTCAGACTAATGACTATTGCAGTCAGTAACGATTTGTGTAAAATTATTATATAATAATAGAATGCAATCACTATAATAAATACTAACTCACATGAAAGACTCTATTAAAGGCAGCAATTTAAGAGGCGACAGACCATACAACTGTTCCACCTGCAAAATCTAGGCCCTGCTGTTAAATACTAAAAGCACTTTTACACCAAGTCATCCCAGCCAAATTTAGTTTTTACTAAAAAATTAAGGCCAAAAGATCTCTGTTTTACAGCGCTATCACAAAATGCTTGCTTCAGACACTGCAGCACTACCTTCCCCATTTACCTGCCATCACCGAGCTTTTTGTTGCTGGAGGCTTGTGCCTATGAATTTATAAACAGTGAGCCACCACTGCGAGAAACATGCAAAGCAGATCCCGGTTTGTTCGCTCCCCCAGACTAACTCCCCTCTCAGAAAACAGCCACTTGCTTAAGGTTCAGCCTCGCAAGGAGCGGCGAGGCCGAGCACGCCGCTGGTGCCCCGCGGCGCGAAGGGAACGGCAGCGCAGGCGGGGCATTCCGCACGCCAGCTGCGCCCACTGAGCAAGGAAGGCGGGACACCAGAATGGCTCGGGGGCGCCGGAGCCTGAGGGATCAGCAGGTGCGAACTGCACGAGAGCCAAGGTTCGATAAAGGGAAAGAGCAGGATAAACACAGCAAAATGCTGGACAGAAGTGGCTCTGGGGCCAGGTCCTTACCGAAGTCCCTGAAGGGAGGCGGCGGTGGCCCCCAGGACACCGAGCCTTTGCAGCTGCCGCCGTCGGGCTGGGCGTTCTTCCTCCCCTCGAGGCCGCAGTGCTCGGGGACACCCTCCTCGCCCGCCGCCGCCGCCTCGCCCGAGGGAGCGGCGTCCGCGCCCGCCCGGGCCGGCGGGTCGGGCTCCTGCTGCCTCAGCGCCTTCTGCGCTGCCATGATCTTCTGCCGCTCGGTGATGAGCGAGCACTTGTCGCACAGGCACAGCTTCCAGCGGCAGTGCCCGGCGTGGCCCTTCACCGGCACCACGAAGCCGTGGTTGCGGCAGCGGGAGCACTTGGGTGCCCGCAGGGCCGCCTTCGCCGTGGCCTCCGCGGCCTCCATGGCCCAGCACCTGCCGCTCCCTCGCCGCCCCTCCGGGGGCTGTGCCGCAGGGCTTTTATAAAGGTGCTGCCCCGACATGTAGCAAGCCGGGCCCTTGGGGCAGCGGGGGGGAACGCCCTTGGCCCCCCGGCCTCCCGTCCCTCGGCCAGGCTGGGCTCCCTTGGGGTCCCCTGCGGCCCGTTGGTGCAGCCTGGAGCCAAAGCTCAGCCTGGGGGGCCGAGCCTGCAGGAGCAGGGGGCATGGCGCACACTGAGTACATGTCCTGTGCTGCTGTACATGTCCTGTGCTGGTGCACGCAGAGAGGGGGAGTTTGGGGTGAGTATGGAGAGAAATGCAGTGTCCCTTATTGCCCTAAGAGGTAGTTTTCGTTTTTGGCACTTTACCATCTGCAGCCACTTTCATACCCCTCATGCGTTCACTTTTAATATGCACAGGGTTTCAGTCCCGTTTTGTTTCCAATTTGCAACGTGCTTCTCTTGATCAGGAGGAGTGACTGCCTCAGCAGAAAAGAACCACTTTCATCATTCAGTTTTTCAAAAGAAGGTACTAAGATGAAGGTAGAAAGCATATGTCATTCGAAAGACGCGTCTCCTTGTCTCAGAATTCCTTATTCTCTGGAAACAAAGGCAGGCTTATGATTAGAAATACAGGAATGCTCGAGTTCTAGTATTGCTTAGAAAGCACTTGTTATTTGTTACTGCCGGTAGCTGCAAACCCATGGTTTACACAGTAGCCCATTTCAGGAGCAAACGACTCACTTTGCAATGTAAGGCACAACACTGCTGTTTTTATTCGCCTGTACAATAGCTGTGTTTTAAAATCCTAGGGCGCCAATAGCTTCTTCTACCTTAAAAAAAACAGAATAGTTAATCACCAAGTAGTTGTGAAGCTTTCTACTAAGTTTCAAGAGAACCAGGTAACGTCTGTTTGCTCTGAAACAATTCTAATCGGCAAAGGAGTGTGTTTCACAGCCCAGCAGTCCTTCCCTTGGAACCAATAATCCTGCAAGAGCTGGGTGCACTCTTCAACACCTTGGGGGATAAGGCCCCTGCAATAGCAGGCCTTTACAGATCTGGCAACAGTCTAGTTTGCGAGAGCAGCCAAGCCCCTGTGCCCTTGCGAGCCACCAAAGCTCACTTTGCAAAAGACTCAGTAGGACTTTGCACCTAAACCCCTACAGGTTTCCAGCAGGATTTTGTCTCCCGGGGAGACGTTTTTGTAAGTGCAATACCGGCAGACAAGCCCAGACTTGCTCTTGAAAGCAATTCATACCCAAATCCTAAATGCACACAGTGCCTGGACCACTTGGCACAGCTCCAGTCCCAGCCTGCAGATTTTACCATCCCAGTTGCAGACGAGTCTTCAGGAGCTGCTTTTTTGAGGGGGCTCTCAGCCATGCCTTTGCAGCCATGCAGATCCTATGCAAGAGCAGGACCAAACCCCCGGGCCCAGGGCAGGTCACGTTCGTGTTCTGTAGGAGCGGCGAGAGGGATTGCAGGCACAGCAGCTCCTGGGAGCAGGAGGCAGCAAGGCACACGCATCAGTGCAATCAGCTCCCTGCCCTCACCTGCAGGCAGTCTAGAAAGTGTTCCGGTGCACGGCCATGTGTCCCTTACCATTTATTCCTACTTCAGAAAGGCGCTTGGTTGATGTGCCTTCAATAGAAGCCGCTCTTAAATGCGGTCTTGAAATGCTGCTCACTTGTGCCAGAGCCTCGATGTTCCCCATGCTTATTCTAAACACTGACTCTATATTAAATATAGACAGATAAAATAGTCCTAATGTTAAGCTCCATATTTTTACTGTATCCTGAGAATGTGCTAATTTAGCTGTAGAATGAAAGAGGATGGATGACACATTTTAAAAAACTGTAATTATATCTTTTCATAGATACCCAATCTGTGTTCATCTGGATACTTGAGCAGTGGGGAAGAAAGCTACATCTTCCTCAATAATTTTCTATTCTGAGTCACATATTACTATTATTTGATCCATGTACTCAAATATACTGAAATTTATCTCTTCTCTCTTTAAAAAGGTATACCAGCTGTGGGCTGTAACAGTTTCTCTATTAATTAAACCACAACTTTCAAACTCATGTGGATTTTTCTTTTCAACAGCTTTCAGCCAAACATTCAGCATTTCTTATACTCTACATATAGTTTGTTTGAAACGTAAGTAGACTTGCTTTTTATAGAAAAATTAACATTTTACTTTGTGAGGTAAATCCTTCTTTCTGGAGACTTATTTCTGCAACCAGTTCAAAGAATTCTGCTCTTCCAATCCTGTTATGTGTTTGTATATATATTTGAATTAGCTTAATCACACACTATAAGCAAGACCATCACAAAGAGAACACAGAACAGTTTCAAAATACATTTTTGGAATGAGATGTAGACTTGCATGTGGATGCAGCTTCATGTCTATTGTCATTTTCTTCTTTGCTCATATTTGAAAGAAAATGAGGCACAATAAAGACTCTTTAAAACTTAGTTTAGCATTTTATGTAACATATGGTGGGAGTGTAACATAAAGTGTGTACAGAGTTGTGTATTAAAATAGCATTTATAAGAATTATCATCCTGCCAGAATGAAAGCAAGGCAACCTGCTGACTTCATGTTACTGAAAGCAATAGCAATAACATCTCTACTTGTTTCCAACTTCTGACTCATAAAGTGTGTGGTTTGGTATGCGGTTTGCTTTGTACATGAAACAGCGAGGAAAAACAATGACTTAGCTAAAAGGAAACAAATCAAACGATGGCCTTAAAAGTGAATAGCAGATAATTGGGTTTTGATTTTTTCCTTCTTCTCAGACTTTCCAGCTAACATTTTGGACAGTAAATGTTTTTTTTGGCAAGGAAATTGTTCTTCTTAGATCTGACATTTCACAGAGCAACAACGACGTAATCAAGAGATTTGGTCAGT
Source organism: Pseudotriccus pelzelni (assembly GCA_035584735.1). NCBI lineage: Eukaryota > Metazoa > Chordata > Aves > Passeriformes > Tyrannidae > Pseudotriccus > Pseudotriccus pelzelni. The sequence goes on from JAWMRA010000005.1 coordinate 5,299,602, forward strand.
CTGAGATCTCCATTAGAATAATTTCCAACCTTGGTTCAAAATACATGTTTTCTTGTGCATAGAAATCAAGAGTATCTTTTGAATTTTTAAGACATCACATATGAAGATAAAATCCTCTATTCAAAAATGTTCTCTGTAGTTTGGAAACGTCTGTTATGGACTGCCATAAGTCATTATATAAAAACTGATATAGTGATAATATTATCAGTTCGTCTGCATTAGAACTGCTTGGTAGATTGTTTATGGCCATCAGTCAGGGTAGAATTGACAAAAGATTTACCTGCAGAAGCAGAACTGCCCAAGGAGGACTCTCACCTTCACCTGGCCCAGAATATCATTTTTAGAAGGAGCTTCTTAGAAGCTCCTTATGAAAAAAATATTAAAGTATTTCAAACATCCCCTGACTGACCTGCATTAGAAAATCCCCCTTTTGCTGTTGAGCTGACACCAGCACACATCCATCAGTGCTGTCACAGAACTGCAGGGCTCAGCTCTCTGCTGACATGCCTATGAGCTTGTCTGATCTGCCCAAAGCAAGCCCACATGACAATGAATAAACTTCTTCGAGTCACTTCTGGAGACTGTATTTTCCACCCTTCTAATCAGTGTGAAATTGTACTGTGGTAAACATTTTTCTTAAAATGTGAGGAAAAGTGCATCTTAGAAGCAATTCAAGATGATTAGACTGTATCTGCCTTAGGATTTGAAATGGCTGAAAAATAGTTACACTATTTTTAAACCTGGTTGACATAAACAGATTTACCTTTTCAATTCTCTTTCAGCATCAATTCCTTTATTTTGAAACATCGTCTTCAGTACTCCAAACAGGAATTCCACTGGTGAGTTTTTGTTGTTGTTTTTACACAAGTTTTAAAAAGAGCACAATTAGATGTTGACTTTCATCTGATGTATCAAAAAGGTGAAACTCTGTGCTGCGATCAGAGAAAACTGTACGTAATTTATACATATAAGTCTTAAGAATTTATAAAAGTTATATAAAGCACTTCTGGTTTCTTTAACAAACACAACTAAAAGCTTGAGTACTTAAAATATACTTAAAATTGAGGATCTTTTTAATATATAAAAGGAAAACAGTTCTTAAATATTAACAGCAGAGATTTTATTAGTACCACTGCTGTTCATTCATTGTAATAAGATCTTTATTTAAGAGCAAAGCAATAGTCATTAAACTGGAAACTCTGTGATCTGGTTATTTCATGAGTACCAGGAGGGTAAGGTGGACCAGGAGAGAAATCAGCTCCAGCAAGGAAATAAACCACATACCAGTTCTTATTCTGTATTAATATATCTCTCATATAAGCAGGAAATAAAATGCATTAAGGGGAAAAGAAGGAGACAGACATAAATACACACACAGAGATCCTTTCCTCAAATAAGTGATAGAGTGTTTAAAGATCCCTATCTGGAAAAAAATAGATCCGTGCTCCAAACCTCCTGTGAGAGTTGTTCGGTCAGCTTGCAATAAATAAGGATCACTGTATCATCCAAGTTTAGTTTGCTTATATTTCCGTGTCCAAGAAACTTAATAATTATCCCTCCAAAAGAAATCATTTGTTTCTTTACAAGGTCACCTTTTTAGGCATTAGCAGAAAAAAGAGAAACTGAAAACCCAGAGAACAGTCCACTCTGGTAGTGCTGGGGCAGCTGCAGGGGTGCCTTGGTTACAGCACCATTTTACTTCAGTAGGCTCCTGAATTTAGCGGGTTTTATCCTGGATACCACTGGGCTTGTCAATCACTCTGCTGCCTAGAGAAATAAACACATTTCTAATCCAGAGTCCTCACTCTCCTTCCCCTCAGCTATAGTTCTTGTCATATTATCTTAGACACAAAGAACAGAAAATCACATTTGAATTCTCCCAAACAGCAAAAAAAAGGATTTCATGCAGAAACAGTCACGCTCCCCACAGTAAGTAGGTGGCCCGCTTAGAGTCATCTTTGCTTAGCACCTATTTAGTGCTGAAATTGTCACATTACCTTGTCAGCAAGCCTAAAGCAATGCTAATGGATGGATAAGGCAGGAGACAGCTGAGAGACCACTACAAACATTGAGTGTACTTGCTGTGGGCAGGATTCCATTTGTGAGTGTCAACACTGGTACATATCCCACATTTTGTAACTGCATTTCTCCACTTCACATCTGAATTAGATTTCAGAATATCTGAAGTCACTTAAACAATGCAAAATAAATAAAACCAGCTGTTTTATTCTTCTTCTTCGCCTGGACCCTTCACAGATACTTCAGTGAGGCAAATAAAAATTAAATGATCAAATAGTAGTTACTTATCAGCATAGTGCGAAGGCTATCATCAAACTGTTTACCTTGGAGAGAGAACAGACAAGAATAGTGATGATTAACCTCTGGCATGCATGATAGAATTGGTTTCTGGTATTCACACCAATAGAACATCATCTGCTTTTTGGGGATGATTCTGGGAATTGATAGACTCCCAGTGAGATGATAAAGCTTCTTGCTGGCTCCTTAACCCCGTATGTCAGAGACAAACTGTGGTTTGTGGTGGGGAAGAGAATTCAAGCACCAGCAGTGATGAATTTGCATTAGCTGGTTCCAGCCAGGTGTGCTGAAGGATGCTGTTCAAGAGCATTCCTTCTCTTCTATGTTATTTCCATACAATTTCTCTATGGACAATGACAACAGAATATTTCCAATTTAGTTGAACCTTCCACATTATATATATATACTTACATATGCTTGAGGTATATTTTGACAGAAGAGGGCTTCTGCAAATATGAACATAAAAGGACAAATTGAAAGAATGCCTGCCTGTCTCCAAACTAAGAAAATAAAGCTCTCCTGCTCTGACAGACTTTCTTGCTGTGTTAAGACAAGTTGCATTTCTCTCTTTCCAACATGACACGTGTTGATGAGCTACCTCAGCTGGCTCCTGGAATTTCAAAGTCCACCAGCACAGTGTAGAAAGTAAAAACTGGAATACAAAATAAAATTAATGCATTGATGGGGCATCTTCCTCTTTTACCTCTTTGATGCAACAAATTAGAAAAGGAGTCCACTTATGCAACAGCGGATGGATAATCACCTGTGGCAGCAGGAATTATGGACAAAGAAGACATGAAAGTATCAGACAGTGACCAGCAGCTTTGACAGGTACAATGATAAGAGGATGCTGGTGTGAATCCATAGTAAAGTATTTTCCCTGCAGAAGCAAGAGGGAAGCCAAAGAGGCACATTTTCTAGGCATTTCATGCTTTGTCATCAGATTGTCTTCCATCACAGTAAATGGGAATATTTGCAAAATAAGTTATTGTGAAGCACAGAAATAAGAGAATCAGACAATAGGTTGTTAGCAGTATTTCCTTTGAATCTAAACCAAAACTGATTTTAAGTCAGGAAAGTTTAGTTTGATCAACTCCAGAAAACAAATAGAAAAAGACACCAAATCATCTCTTCAATTTCCCCGGAGCTGTGGGACCCAACTGTCACAAAAGGTTGCCTTTAGCTGCAGGGTTGTGCTGTTGGAAAGATTGACCTACACGGCAGCGGCTGCTCGGGGCAGTCCCTTCTTTAGCTCTTGCCTCAGCTGGCTGTTTCTCTGGGCGACTGCTCTGCTGCGAGACCCAGCCTCTCCGAGGCACCATCAACTCCAGCGGCAGCAGGAAGGAAGGAAAGGGCAGCCACATGCCCAGGAGCAGGGCAAGCGGCCTTCACCCATCCACACACAGCTGTGAGGAAGCTGCTTGGAACCTTCCAGACTTGTGCTTCCCGAGCCTGTTACGCACATTTGATATAAAAGGAAATACAAGGTCAGCAGTGGTGGGAGGTCGTTGCAACCTGATGGCTATGATGAGCAGTGGTCCCTGGGAATTATCCCTGGTTGTGCCTGGACAACAGCAGTCCTCTGTCTTTCTACATGTGTATCATCATCTTTAAAATAACAGCACCAGCAAGCACACACATTTTTATTTAAAACTAAGTACTGGAGGGTTGAAGTCTTACAGAAATTGCACATCTAGACTGAGGGCAGGAGCTGTATTTCTGTCAGGAGGTGCAGTACACCTCTGGCATTTCAGTGTGATAACCCAGCACGAGGAGGGTGTTTCAGGCACAATGTGCTGTCAGCTGAGCTCTGCCTTGGCCAACCTTGGCCCATACCACCAGAAATGTCGGTATACCTGAAAAAGAGTTTGCTTTCTAAGTAGAGTGAGCCCACAGATATCTCACTTTAATCAGTTCACACACAACAGGCCTGTTGTCTTAAGGTTTAGGAGGATTGCAGTCCCTTAAGATCCTATTCATGTTGTCCATGGGCAGTGACTCTGCTAATATTGACCTGGAACGTGCCGTATTCCAATATTATTGTAAGCATTCTCAGATATTTAATATAAGATCTATCTTTCAATATTTGATGGAATGAAAGCACTAACATGACTACACATAAGAAAATGAATTAATACATTCACATAATGATAAGCATTCCTGACTAAAGTGTGTATCCACAAAGTTTATTGAAATTGCACATTTACAATATTTATATTTTATTTTAGCATTCTTTACCTCCTAACTCATACAAAACCAGACAAGTTTGATATTTTTGAGCACATTAAGGTAGAAGTGTTAATGATAGTTACTGTTATTTGCAGTTGGCAGAAATGTTCACAGAATATTTTTTGGCAGGCATCCAAAGGTTTCCTGCTCTTTAATAGAAAATCTGTACATGTCTGTACTGTACAAATCTGTACCATATTATAAATTATTAACTTGGGATAGAAGAGTAGATGTAATATATTCACCAATTAGACACAATATCTATCTCTTACAAAAAGTACAAGTTAAAACCAATGTAATTAATTTTCTTTGATAAAGGAGCAAGATAACATCATAACTCAAATATTTGTATATATTCTTAATCCAATCAAGTCTCAGTCAGTACACAGATCTTAATCGTCTCTTTTCTGAAGTGTTATTTATTAAGTGTTATAGTGATCTATAGGAAATCTTATCTAAATGGGTTTCCATTACTGTAAAAAAATTAGAGATTATCATGAATGTTTTTGTTGAGGTCGTAAATAAAGTGTGATTTATGGGTGATTACTCGGGGCCAATAATTAGGCAACTATCCTTGCAAAATTACATGTTTTACTCTTGATTTATTGGCCACATTATCACGACAATGATCTGCAGTCTTGTGGTTCAAAATGGTGAACTGGTGAATATTATGGATTGCTAGTGACTTGATAATAAGCCTGGGGAAAGAAGATGAACTATCTTCATTATCTCAGTAAGATAAGCTTTCCTGCTTCTATACCACTCTTCCACCTGCCCTGGCACTCACACATGGAGAATGAAAATAAATACTTGACATGAGATTTCAGGAATCTTGCACAGTTGTATGAATATTTTCATATGTCTATTAGCAACACCAAACCTAGAACATTTTAGGATTGTGTTCAGCTTTCCCACGGTAGTGACTCATAGGTAGCTCATGTTCAACTAATGTTTCTCTTCCATGTTTGTTTTCCAAGTGCTGAGCTCCTGCTGTTGGTTTTTCATACATACATTATATGCTGTTAACTTTCATTCCATTTCTGTTATTCCAGTTGTCACAGTATCTATTTCTTTGCTGTATGAGCCTTTAATCCTCTTCTGTGTTAGTAATACATCTCAGTGTTTGCTTTCAGCAAAATTTCATTAGCATACTCCTTTTGTGTCACATCACTGCAAGCATTAAATAAGAGTGATTCCAATATTCATTCCTTAAGAATTATAATAATATCCTCCCTTCAGACAACCTTCCTCTTCTAGCACAACGAAGGATTTTTCCTGCTTTAGCATTTTATTCACAACTTTCTTTACAGAAGCCTACTAGATATTATCTGCATCACTTTTGACTGATTAAAACAGTGGTATTAATCAACAGAATAATTACCTGAACCCACTTCACCTTTGCTAAATTTAGCTTGCATTTTGTCCCATTTTCTACTTTTTTCTACTTACATAAATATTTTTTCTTAAAAAAAACCTCCTAGAGCCTTGAATATTGTTGAGGTCATTCTAATGTTTTCTGGTTATCCTTTTTTCCCCTTTCTGAAAGCCTGGCAAGAGGTTTGCTTTTCAGTAGTGCTTTGCTACCAGTCAGCAGCTTTATTAAAAATCCTTGCTGCTGGACATGCAATTTCATGTGCCAGTTCTTTCAGAACCCAGGGACAGAGATTATCCTGTCCTTCCAATTTCAGTGCTTTAAGCTCTTTGAGCTTTTTCCCTACCTCACATATGATAATTTCCATTTCTATATCCTCATTCCATTTACATTACTTTTTTTTTCTGGGTAGTTTTATCTTTAATTGTAAAGTGCTTGACAAAGCAATTCTTATTAGGATTTATTTTCATAATAAAGGTCCTTTGATAAGTCAAAGGTATATGTGAATTATTAGGCTTTGCAACAATAAATAAAAACCCCATAGTTTTGGGGTTCGTGGGGGTTTTACAACCAATTTTACATGTAGACTTCACTGTGAAAGAAAAGAAACAGTTCTACATCCATGCACGTAGTAGTGCTGTGGCGGTGGTGCTACTATCAGACTATGCACTGTTTGGAATACAAACAGAGCTGACAATAACCAGATTTATGAAGAGCTAATGGCAGAACTGAAAAGAAAACATTGCAATTGTTGATGACTTGCATGATTAGGGATTTCAGTCTGTTATCAGGATATTTAATTCAGGAGCTTCCATTGCATCCCTCTGAGCTCCACAAGACAGTTAGGATTTTTGGGAGTTATAAATCTTCACAGACTAGAGTTTTGGGATTGTGGGTGGCTTCTTCTGGGCTAAGGTGAGGCAATTCCCTGGATAGGGTAAGGTCCTTAATAGTCGCTGGACTATTGCTGTGATGAGGGCAGCAATTTGTCCTGTAAAATGGCCAATTGATAAACAGTCTGTTTCTTTTGTGTTTGTCATATGATGTTTGGTTTCCACCTTGTGTACTACCTCTGGATACTCCCAAAGTGGGTGAGGGCAAAAGGCTGCTCCACCAGCCTTGGGCTGTTGGAGAACCTGCTGTAAAGAACCTTACACAGAGACAAGATTAAATACAGGCCTTGTAAAGAGATCCTGGGATATCCTGATTTGCTTTTTCTCACGTTGTGCCTGTATGTGATTTTCAGGGCACAAATTATTGAGTAGCTCTAATGGAATGTACAAAATTTATGTACCTAACAAAGAGGAAAAAAGAAAAAACTGCAAGACTATGTATCTTGCAGAAAATTACACATAAGTCTCAAAGTGAGATTTAAAGAAATTATATTAAAGAAAAAAGTTATTAATAATTTCCTCAGCTTGAACTCTGTGCACTTGTTTATGAAAAGTGATGAAGCAAAGTGTCTCCCTTTTACACTGGTTTCCATGATGACAGTAAGGATCACAGGGAGAAAAGGCTGAGAACAAAAAGGTGAAGAACAGAGCATGTGGTGAAGAAAGACAGACATGGTGTAAATGAGGAATAATTTAGAAAGAAAATACGCATCTGGAAACAAATGAAAGAGAGGGAATGAGTATATGTAGGAGGAGAAAAAAGAGTGGAGGTTAGATTTACAGAATGAAGTGAAAATGAGAGATATTGTGCTCAGGGTTTTCATCGTGATTTAGATCAGTTCTACAGTAGATGATTAATAGAAAAATAAAATTTATGTGAAGACCTGAAGGAGGAGCGAATTTACATTTTCAATTTCTTTATGCTCATAATAAGGCTTCCAGAATATAGGAATGTATTGTTAATTAAATACATAAAAATAAATAAGAAATGGAAACAATAGACTTGTTGCTCAGAAAGAACTCCCCCCTACAGCTGGCAATCAGCAATGCAATGTTTTTTAACAGTTCTGGTGCTGTTGTTACTTACACATACAATTTGGGCAATGTTAAACCAAGCAGAAGCAAGGAAAACCTGGTTGATATCCATATCTTTTCAGTGAAGATTATTAGAAATAAAATTATTAAAGACAGAGTCTGACCTTAGGTATGACCATTTTAGACTGAGATAATGCAGAAGACTCTGCTCTGACTTTTCAATAGAGTAAAAAAAAAAGCTATTCTTAATTTAAAAAAATGGCACCACATTGGTGTCAGTACTGTCAAGAGCAAAGAAAAACTCATGAAATAATCATACAAGTGTGTATTTCCAGCAGGGCAGAATCTGTCCCACAGATGTTCCTGTGCAGGCAGATGGTGTGTAATACATATACAGACAGATACTAAGGCATAGTGACTGTTAAAACCATAATTGGATTTCTGAGAAGATTTAAAAGGAGAATTTCAGTCTATACTCAGTTATTTTTTTCTGAACTATGGTGCTCCACTAAATCTTTCCAGGTATGAGACCGACATGACTCTAAAGACAGGAAAGATCCTGAACTGTGGCAGTTTCTGAAAGACAAGCCTCTTTCTGTGGAAACATGGAACTGGGGCACAGATTATCTGGAAATTTTAGACATAATGCTGTGGAGGAAACCACAAGGGTAGTTGTCTCCTCAAATTCAGCCCCTCAAAATTACCTGGGGCAAGCTGAGCTCCTGCAGTTCCTGTTGCAGCTTTGCTGCCTGGGTGCCCTCACTATTCACTGCTCTTTGTGTCTGATCTATGAAAGTGCAGATGAGACAAATGCAGTATTTCCATTTAAAGACAACAGTGCCGTAGCAGCAGAAAGCTCTGCCTGCCGCCTGTGCCCTCGGTCTCCCTCACGGTGCTCCTTCCCGCCCTGCGGCCATTTCGCTGTGCAGGAGGAGGTGTGATGGCGGAGCGCTCCCCTCATGGCCCTCAGCTGAGTCTCTCTGGTGTCTGGTCTGTGCCTCAGCACAGGGCGAGGGACGTTTTCATGGCAGCTTTCTTGCTTGTGTGCAGGTTGGGGTTGTTTGGGGGTCATTGCACACCTGCCCGTCCAGGCGCTTTGGCAGGACCCTTCCTGCACCTCAGAGAAGAGGTTGAGGTAGGAAGAAGGACAGGGTCACCTCAGAGGGAACAAGGAGCCCAGTGCTGCAGCTGGAGAGAATAGCTCTGTGTGGCATCCGTGGAACTGAAAAATGCCCAGGAAGAGAGGAGGAAATAGAAAATAGACACAAAATATGCGGTGGCTAAAGTGGGCATTGCATTCCTTCCACACAGGACATGAACCCATCGTTCCTGGCGGTGCTGCCTCAGGGGAAGCACAACATGGCCACCCCTGCGAGGGAAGCGCCCTCACCAGCCTGGCAGATGGTGGAAGGCAGCAGTGCCCAGGAGGAGCTGGCACAAGGTAGGAGGATCCCAGCCCTCAGGGGAAGAAGCTACCAAGAAAAAGGTTAGTTTTTTTTAACTAAGGAGGGGTTGTTTGTGGCTTTTCTGCCATTGAGAAGGTCTTGGCTACGGCAAAGAACCTGGCACTGTCATGGCGCCTGCTGTTTTTGTAGTACCTGGGGTTGAGGCAGCAGTTGGTGGCTGCTGTGGCTCATTTGACCACAACTCAGGGGCAAAAATGAGAGGGGTGGGTTAAAGCTGGGGGGTTTACAGTCTCTCAAAAGATATGTGTCCTGAAGCCCTCTGCTCTGCAGCCCTTCCTTGGGCCAGGAAGGTGCTTCAGCCTCCTCAGCACTGCAGAGTTGTTCTGTGCTGTGGTTATAAACTCTGTGAGGGTGGAAGGGCAGGGGCAGGAGGGCAGCAAGGACTAACAGCCCCTGGCATCGTTAGCCGTGCTCAGGAGCCCGGCACCCACAGCTTCATCCAGGGCATTGCCAGCTTTGGTTTGCCAGCCAGGGCCCGCCCTGGTGGGAGCTGATGTGCTGCCATTTACCGTCCCTGAAAACTCATGACCAAATGTTGCTGTGTTGCGGATGGATGTGGATAAAGAATTCATGGAATGGGGTTGGGGGGGGGGAGGTGTGCTTTCTCGACAGAGTGCTGTTTCTAGAAATTTGAACTAAACTAGACAGCTCTGTCAAGAAAATGTTACAGGCTTCTGCTAGATCTTATTCCTTTATGCCAGGCGTTTATGCTTTGTTTCTGTCACAGTGGCAGGTGGAAGTTTCATATGGATAAAAGTATTCTTGGCAAGGAATAATTAGCAGAATGTTATGGATTAGGTAAGTGTTCCCTGTGCAAGGGAAGAACCAAAGCAAAACTCATGAGGAGAAAGAAAAGGCTGCAGTGATGACTTTGCCCTATTGCTGGTTGTGTTCTTAGTGACCTGTAAAATCAACAGAGCTTTTAATGTTTACGGTGCATCAGGCATAGTAATAAAGAAAGATGTAAATGTACAATGCATTTGGAAAGAGTGGAGCTGAAAGCACTGTTTCAGGAAGCACAGCCACGTCCAAAAGAAGTTGCTGCTTTGTGCATGCACGGGCTGTGTACATGGCCCTGGATTTCAGAGCACAGCCCGTGTGCCCGAGGGGCCCTTGGTTTACTGGGTTCTTGAGATGGCTGAAAATCGTCTAGTTAATGTCATTATTGATAGCAAAGGAGACGTACTTACATTGCTTTTCAGAGGGGATGAAACACATAATTAAATGTTTTTCAGAATTCCTTTTAATTATATGGAGTCTACTTTTTATCTTTTACTTGAGCCCCTGAATGTCTTTGTCTGTATAAACAGACAATACAGTTTTAATTAATAGCCAGTAATGACCTCAGGATAGAAACAGAATCCTACAGAAGGATCTCTGTTGTGCTTCATTATATGAACAAATCTCCAAAGGAGGCTTTTAATGTCCTAGTTTTCTCTTTGAATATTTTTATTCCTCTGAGTAGAATCCAGTCTGGACAGAGGTTGGTGCACATGATGCCTGGCTGGGTCATTCTGCTGTCAGGTGTAACTGCACTTGCCTGTATCATTCTTTCTCCTTGTTAGAAAAATGTATTTTTGATCCCAAATATCCCCTTTTCTCTCTGTTGCCAGCAGGCTGTGTGCAGTGCTAGCACAGCCAGAGCATTTCCAGAGATTTTCCTGCAGTGAATTCCTCATAAAACTCAGTCCAGCAGGGCACCCCAGGCTATGGAGAGAAGTGTTGCTGCTGTCCCCTCATTGTGTTCTGCAGTCATACATATTCCTTTCTGGGGACCACTCTTCACATCGTTGAGCTGTGTTCATTTGGGCACTTTGCTTCATGTAAACTTACAGGGGTGCAAGCAACTGAGTTCCAAAATGAAGCAGCTCTTAAAACTTCTCTGGTCAATGCAAGATGCCCCATCGGGGAGGTACAAGTCACATCTCATCCATCCTTTCTCAAGAATAGGGAGACAGTAGGAAGAAATTGTCTCCAAATCTCAATATGCAGTCACTGCTCTGTCTCTACACAAAGTGTTTGTTCTTCCTGTCTTGTTTCCAGTGTTTGGAATTTCAGATGTAGTCTGTTTCCAAATGCCCTGTCATTCTTCAGACAGGTCTGATTTTCCTTGGTCTCCCTGTAACAATCTGGTATAGCTTATTTGACAAAACAATTTAGTTCTTTTTAAAGAGAGCTGGCATTAAACCTATTTGAGTGGTTTTTTGTGCTGAATACCAAAGACAAAGGCTGAGTGGTTTCTCTTGTCTAAGACAGAGTGCTGAACATCTTTTATGAAAATGATAATGGACCAAAGAACAATTACTTTACTCTGATACATCCCATTCAGTCCTATTGAAGTGAGGGTGGAGCTGTCTGAGTAAAATCTTGGCATTCTGCAGAGAGAAAATCTATCTGTATTCGTTGTCTAGAGAAGCCTGAGAGTATGTGACAGATATTAATTCAGTTCCAATGTGCTCAGCCTGTGCAGTGCTTCCCTCAGCTCTGTCTGAAGGCTGTGGGATGGTTCCCAATAACGTCGTGCCGCCTTCGCATCAGTAGATGGAGCTCCAAGATAAACCGTTCCACCCCTGAAGCATTGCAATCAATTAAACATGCAGCTGTTAAGAGACGACAGTAATTACAAGGCTAAATGATATCCTGAAATAATCACTTGGGATTTATACTTCTTATTCCTAAAATCTTATCACACATACATAGAGGTTTGTTAGAGAGAAAAATAAAATTAATTCTTTGCCTCTCTGCCAGATCTCTCTGGTGTCTTTCCAAGTGTTTAGAAGACTGAATGATAGCCAAAGTCGTACATGTACTCATGGCTTCAGTGCTTTTTCTTCAGCTGCCTGTAGGAATCCAGTTTATAGGAATCTGTGTATGATAATGTGCTTTAGTTTTTCCCCTCTTACATTCACTGCATTTTCCCCATATAATATGAACAGGTGGTTTTCCCACTTTACCATTTCCGTCCTTGATCTCCCAAATTATGGCCTGTATTTAATGCTATAATAATTGTTCAAAAATCTGACCCTCTACTTTGGTGTACTTTTCATTGTTATTCAAATTGTCTTTGACTTCTACCATTCACACATTTGCTAATTGTTTTTCAACAATATTTTTATTGTGACAGCAGTAGAAGATAAACTGTCAAAGCACAAAAATATTGGTCTTAAAGTTGTTAATGAATTGAGGATATGACAGGAATGACAATTTGTTTTATGAAAATTTGAGCTTTGGTAAAATAATTGTCAGAGAAATACAAACCATTAGAACAGAGCAAGATGATTTCCATGCAACTTCTTTCCAGGTAAATGAAACTGGGGAGAATTAGGAGGTTGTGACAACAGGCCCAGTGTTTTGGAGATGAAAGACAAGATAAGGATTGAGTCTTATAGTAAACCTGGATTAAGTCTGAATTAATGTCTTGTTCACTATGTGGAATGGGAAATGCTGCTGGTTTTGCCTTGGCTCCCTGATAATTTCACAAGGTACCAGTGAAGCCAGGGCTACTCTGTAGTAATTTCTTTAGATTCTGTCTGAATCCTCTTAGTTAACTAAACATGTATTTGCTGCTTCTGACATGTGAGAAATCCACAGAGAAGCATTAGCAATATTATATATTAATGTAAAATGAAATTAATGGTGATGTGAGCTAATAGGCTGAGCTTTGAACTTTGGCTGCAACAGGGAGGATTTCTTGCTCATTCTCCCAGCTCAGATAGAGGGATAGTGAACTCCTGGCAGGAATCTAGCACTGGGAATCCAGCAACATGAATTGTTGAGATAATGAATGACACACCTTGGGGACCTGTTTCCATCTTCACCTAAATTCCTTCTGGTGGTTTTCCCAAGGCTGCACCTCATGCTGCAGTTTACCTTCCCTGTGCCCTTGAAGGAACGAAACCCAGTGCTGAGAGAAGAGCAGACTGACAGTGAAAATGTTTGGACACTGATTTATTATGAATATTTCTTGGAAAAGTCATTCATTAGAGTGCACAGCTGACAGTGAAAGTTAAGATAATGTTTCATCCCAGGGGAACAGTGCTGAGATGTGGAGGACAGACCCCTTACTTCGCTCCCTGCCCCACCACGCTGCAGGCCCTGCTGCAGGCGAGCAGGAAAGTGCACATTTTTGTCCTCCTATGAGTCTCTGCCGCAAAATGGCTGCGGTTTAAGGACCAGCTCCCCATTTCCACTGATCTTGGGATGCTGCAGAGCTGGTGCCTGTAACGAGCTGAGTATAAGCTGTGCTTGCTGGAGTTTTGCAGAGGAAATTTTCTCTGAGGTTCTGCAGAGTTCACCTGCTGCGACCTCCCTGCAATATTCATGAAAATGTTTGGCTGAGCTTGTGAGGCTCTGTAAATCCCCAAGAGATCTGCATGCAGGATTTCCATTGATGTCACTCACAGTTAACTTCCACCAAAATCCTCGAGTATCCAAAAATAAAAAGACCTCAAAGGGGAAGCCTTTAAAAAAAAAAGGAAATTAATTGGGTAGAAAAAGCAAAACACCTTCTGCTGTTTGAAAATTCCTTTCCATATAACTGTAACCCTTGGTACTCAGAGCAGCAACTTTAATCAGAACTGTGGCTGATTTTTGTAGCAATATTTTGTGCTGCAGTCCAGCTTTGCTATTAAAACCCATTCTTCCAATATGCCTTGGAGGAGAAATGGCTCTGTTGGGAATAACACAAAGCATGTATATTGGATTTTTTTTTTTTTTTTTTAAAAGACGTTAAAATAGCAATAGAAACCTCATCAGAGAGCACTGGCTGGGGAGAAGCTTGCAGAAACAACTAGCTCTTGGTCTTGCCTTCAGTGATCCAGTCTCACAGGTGGTTGTCAACCCTTGGTAATCCCGTCAGTGATGGTTATTTCTAATTATTAAGGTAAACATTGTAAGTTAGGTGAGAGCGAAGCAGTATAGCTTGTCAGTTAAACTGACATCTGAAATGCAGTAAAGGTGAAATTTCCATCTTTTGAAGTCCTTTGGGATTTTTAGAAAGAAAGGACAGGCACATACGATGAAGTTTAAGCAGAGAAATTGTGTGATTTTGGTAAGAAAGGGCTATGGAACACAACTTGAATTCTTAAACCAGCACAGGTGAATTTGACTGTGAACTCCACGATCGGAGGCACTTCAGTCTCCGTGTACCTGCTGAACAGCACCTGCAGGGAGAAAAGGAGATGGTGAAATGCTTTCTATTTAAAACATTTCATTCCTTCAAGTTGTCTCTGGTTGCATGAAGTGGAGAAGTAAGCTGAATAAGAATGATATCAAGAAGTTTCACAGGTAAAAAGGAAATACAGAATAAATCAGGAGTCTCTGACATTTCCCCTTCCACTTGGCGTAAACCAGCAGAGTAGCAAGCGCTCATTATAAGCAGTGCTTTAGGAGAAATTCCCCTGGAGAGGTACTGAGTGTTCATTTTTTTTCATTGCACCACCTGCCCCAAGGCCAAACCCGTCCAGAATTTTAAACATGCAGTCCCGGGCAGAAGTGTTAAAACCAGCTGCAGCTTATTTAGTTTTCTTGAGTAGGAACAGTTTGCTTGCAGACACTGAAGTTTCAGGGAGCTTGCTCTCATATGTTTGTAAAGTGAGTAAAAAATCCAGTACTGAGCCAAAGTCTAGCAGCAACAGGAGGGAAAGGCTTAGGGAAGGGACCCATGTGCTACTGACAGAAGGAAAAATGACACTATATACCGTTTCCTTTATTCTGCATCCTTTCAGCAGGACCCACAGACATGGAATGCTCTCTGGCCAGGAGGCAAGAGAGGGGAAGGGCTGAAGCACAAAGAAGAACCGTCACTCCATCTTAATGCTTTGCCTTTCTGCAGCCTCTGCCTGGGAATCCTGGAGCCCTCATTTGTCACCCTTCAGGACCGCAATCTTTCCCTGGAAAGGTTTCAAAGGAATTAGGGAAGAGCAAAGTAATAAGGAAACAAATCTAGCAACAGAATTCCAGCTCCTCTCATAAATTGCGCGCTGGCCTAAGCTTTAGCTGGAATTTCAAGGCAAATGTTAATGGTCTGATAAGAGTTATAGTCACAGGAGGGTTTTTTTAAATGGAAATAGCATTGATAATACAGTGAATGATTCAGGAAATTACCCACTTTAGACTAAAACTTCAAAGATAGACAGGCTGGGTTCATTTACTGGAGAAACCGCCCATGTAAAATAATATGCCTGAAATCTCTCTGACCATGGAGACAGCTTATTTCAGAGATAGTCATCCAAGACCTCAGCGAGTGTAAATCAGCATAGCTCGCCTGATTGAATCCTGGGAAAGCATAATTGGGTAATGTATCCCCCCACTCCATTTCCTGGAGAGAGGTAAGGACAGACCCAGTTCTTGTGGCGGACAGAAACTGCGACAAGTACTAATCTGCAGGAGAGACATAATGAATGAGAAATAAATTCGTCTGTCAAAGATTCAAAACAGTTTGGAACAATAAAAAAAAAAAGCAATATAGCTGTTCATTTTCAAGGAAGTGTCATAAAAAGGCTGATCAAAAACTCCATCCCACTTTGCAGTACAAAAGATTAAGTAAAATGATACCATTTTCAGTAGAAAATTGTAGGGAGAAAAAAGCAAAAGACCTCAGCTCTCGCTCTGCAGAGTAATTACTGAGAGATACCTTGTCAATAGCTTTGTTCTGTCAGAGATGGAGATAACATATACAGAGATACAGCCAGACTGTCTGTTTGGCGAGACATCATTAATATAACCCCCCTAATTTAGAAACTACCTCTCCAGATTCCCTGTCCAGATAGAGATCTGGTAATGAACCGTGATTCAGTTACATTCCTAATCAGGAAAATGTCTTTCAAGCTGTATTCTAACTGGGCAGTGTTTTGCTTTCTACATCCCAAAGACCAATTAAGCATTTTGTATGCAGCTATGCTATAGATAATGAATGTACTGTACAAATTAGATCAATTTTGAAGAGAAAAATAGCTTATGTTCTGCTCATTCCAGTAAAAAGCCAAACTGTCTGATTCATAGGACCTCCCTAAAATGGAGTCCTACAGGGAAGAGAGCAGGGAATTTTAAGTCTAGATGACAGCATGAGAGTCAGTTGAGATGGACTGTTGAAGAAATTGGTGCCTAATGTGATTTTGTAGCATGTCAGTCACAGAATGCTGATACCACAGACTTTAGTAGCCCTCCACCAGAGAGAGATTTGGCCCACTTAACTCAGCTGGAAGGTCTGGAAAGGGTGAAGCCCTATCAGTAAAATCTGAAAATGGCTGGGAAGCATAAACTCATCCACTAATAGAAGGCAAGACTTTGTAACCCTCTTCTCTCATCACAGCCACATGGGTCTACTCCAAGCAGCTTTTTTTACTGGGTCTGAACTCTGCATTAAAATCTTCACTGCCTGAGTATAAATTAAATCCTCTCCATCCTGGCAAAGAGAAAATACAGAGGAAATCCTAAAGCAAAAATATTCATATAGTTCAGAATCAGGATAAAATCCAACCTCTGCACCAGACTTCAAACAGTGAACTACTATTTTAATAAATAGCATTTTTCAGGAAGATCAGTAAAAAACTTTTACAATGGTTCTCTCCTGGTGTAGGCAGGGAAGCCATTTCACTTCAGTCAGAGAAAAGTCATCCTAGCAGCATCTTAATATTAGGACTTAATTGACATCAGACCATTCATCAGTCCAGTTTTTTCCCCAAAGGTAACTGGGTTTATATCTTGAGCCACTAAAGATTAAAAGGAATCTTTAATCTCTGTGCAAGACAAAAGGAAAAAAAAGCTATTTGTTTATGTGTGTGAAGGCTTTATGTTGCCAGATATTTTGGAGCATCTTATTTTCTAGGCTGTTTCCTGATGGCTTGAATTCCGATTACTTATCCCCAGGAAGTCAGTATGATATTAGTTCCACTGA
Source organism: Pseudotriccus pelzelni (assembly GCA_035584735.1). Taxonomy (NCBI): domain Eukaryota; kingdom Metazoa; phylum Chordata; class Aves; order Passeriformes; family Tyrannidae; genus Pseudotriccus; species Pseudotriccus pelzelni. Next base: position 5,316,810 of record JAWMRA010000005.1, read on the forward strand.
TCTTGTTGACTTTGCTTTCATGTGCAGTGGGTAACGCTGGGGAAAAGCAGAAAGGATGGAGTCATTATGGATTCTGAAAGAAGTAAAAACAAACACCCACCACAGAACACTTGGAAGAACACAGGAGACCCTGCAGCACAGTTCTGCTCTAACAACCCACTCATCCCCACAGGCTTTATCTTTTTGAGTGGAAAATGTGCATGGCAATACAGACAAGCTTGTGTGAGAGGGGCACACTGAGCCTCCAGGTAGAGGTAAGTAAGTCAGGGCTTTCCAGCAGAAGAAAAGACAACTAGGAAATGCACAGTGCTGGACATAAAATCCTGATGGATTCCAGTTCTCTGAGCTATCCATTCTTGAGGGAAGTGTCACTCCAGATAAGTATTAGTCTTTGTCCCCATATACTTAGTCCATATTTGGCTTTTATGAAACAGCTGTAGAATGGGCAAGATCTGCAGTGGGATTTAGATGCTGGAAGCTCCTAATAGGTAGATTTAAAAATATTTCCAGGCCTAGGGAAAGGAGATACTTAGGTGCATGGAAGTCAGGCAGGACCCTGGAACAAATTGCCCAGACAGGTGGTGGAGTCTCCCTCACTGGAGATATTTAAGAATGGTCTGGACAGAATTCTATGCCCTGTGCTCTGGGATGGCCCTGCTTGAGCAGGGAGGTTGGACCAGATGACCCTCTGTGATCTCTTCCAGCCTGACCCATTCTGTGATTCTGTGACTTTCCTACTTGGAAAGCATGGCACTAGATGTTTACCTCTGTGTTGTGAAATGATTTGGAAGGTCTCATCCTTGTTTGGTTTAGCTCACTCTGCCAAAGCCCTTGTTCTAAACACTGCAGCTACATATGGGATATATATGCATGGGATATATATGCATGAAATATAAGTTAATACAAGTTGATTACTGAAGTGGCCAAAGGAAATGGAGATGTCTGGGATTTTGCTTCCTTATTATAAGGTGTAGCATATTTGATCTTTTTCAGCTTTGAGCTCAGCACTGCAACTCCTTATTAAAGAACTGTTCATCTTTCCTGAAGCATCCAGAGATTTCTTGGCATGAGAAGGTTCCTGTCTCTGATGAGGCTGCTTTGTATTGCGAGGGAAAATCTGTGTCGTGGTTTCTTCTTCATCTCTTTATATGATAGCGTGCTTAAGTAGAATGCAAGGGAGACAACAGGAGTTCTGGTGCTCAGGGAAGAGCATGTGGATGACCTTGATTTTGCAGATCCTCAAGGTATCAATCAAAGGAAATGCAAAGATTTTGCAGCAAAAAGCATGCCATACAAAAGTAACATATGAATGGAACCAAGGGTGAGGAATACAACTGTTACTAGACAGTTTTCCCTATGCAGTGCTAAAAAACTAAGGCACTGCCACTGAAAAAGCAGCCAGGGAAATCAGAGAGGGAAAACATGCACCCACATCTCTGCGTATTTCAGCCAGCGGAGTATCTTTTTCACAGCACAGGCCAGTAATTGCTATTTCCCACCACTCCAGACTACATCAGTGTTTGCACATCGATAGCTTTGCACTGATGTCCTCTCAAAGCTGCATTTCCCCCAAAATCTGATATTGCAAAGGAGAGACCTGCTGAACTGTGCTAATACACAGCTCTTCACACTCAGGTGCTGACATTGGAATGACCCATTGATGATCTTATTGGCTAAGTGCCATGGGAAGAGATTGAGCGCTCATTTGATAGAACCAGAGGATGAAAGCAGGTGTCCAGGCTTTGATCCTTGGATTTGACAGCTGGATTCATATCCCACCACAAGTTCTCTCTATTAAATCGGCATCTCCCAGTGAAGCAAAAGCCAAGAAAGACAAGGGCAGAACATCATATGAGAGGAGAAAGATGAAGCAAAGACAATAAGATATTTTGCCTGGCTAACATACAGATGCAGAATAATTGGATTTGGATTCAGAATAGCACCTTTAAACCCAGGACTGAATGATCAGGTGTTTTGAGGGCTGACTTTTTCCATCCCAGCCTGTCAAAAGAGCTGAAGCAGGAGGGCAGGTGTATGATCATCCCAACCACTGCAGGTACAGCAGCTGTGAGGGAAAAACTGAATTTGTGTTGACTTGTACTCACAAACGCTCCTCTACCTGGCAGGGTTCCTCTGCTGAATCTAACAGGAATATTTTTATTTCCTCTGGGACATGATTTAGAGCTCCTGCAGAATTCAGAACAGCTCTGCAGTGGGAAAAAGAGAAGGGACTGTACAAAATACAAGGAAAAGGCAGAGTTAGTGAAAATGTATGCAAGCACGACTCTTGCTAAGGCTGCAATCTAGAGCTTATTAATTTGTACTTTTCCCTTGTGTTTAGTGGTCTTTTAAAACTCCATACCTTGGGTTAGGATCAATAGAGCTTCTTTTTACCAGTTTTCCAGTTTATAAACACTACTGGTACATACTGGCAGTTACATAGGACTGAAAGAAAATCTGGAAGAATATCAATAAATGGCTAAAATAAGGATTTTTTTTGGATGAGCACTATGGGTCTCCATATCCTCTACCTTATCCCACATACAGATCATCCTATTTTCCTGTAAAAGGTCCATAGTGAACAAATCCCTAGATCCAGAATCTTTGCCGAGAAAGGACTGATGAACTTGTGTGGAGAGGCCTTGTCATTGGTTGAAGACCTTCAGTAAAACCAGAACACGCTTTCTTGCTCTGGCCCAGGACAGTTGCTGTAGAAGGAGCTGGTAAAGACAAACCTGATGCCTGATTTTTTTCAAATGGAGAAATAGTTTTATTAAAGAGGGTATATAGTTCACAGGCAAAAAGCAACAAATAGTTTTTAGCAGCAAGTGTGCAAGTAAAGCGCTGCACCAGGGCAGTCCTCTGCAAAACAAAGCAACAAATACAAAACAAAGAATGGCAGTATTGCACAGCAGCTCCTAAAGGATCCTGTCACTGTGGTTGTAGTCAGCCAGGTGGGATTGCAGAACACCTGGAGCTCCACTTGCACATTTAATGTTCCTCTGCTCTGGCACAACAACAGTCTCAGGGCAGAGCCATCTCGGGGCATCCGTGGCCCTGCCTATGAGGAGAGACAGTGAGTGACAGGGAGGCAGTTGCTGCAGAAATCCCCAGCACGGGTTTCTTAGTCAGTCACCCCTTGGGAAATATGTACTCTTACTGTAAAAATGAACTTGTGGGATTGCAGTTCCTAGTACTGGCCTCTTTTCACCAGCCTTTCTTTAAAATAAAATAAAAATGACAGGCAGTCAGCCTAACTCTATATTAGAAATTCGTGTGGCTGAGGAAATACTGATTTCTCGAAAGTACAAGGCAGAATCTTGACTATTTTTTTTCGCCACCTAAACAGCTTAATGTCCTTTATTAAGTTCTTTGTGTAGAATATAGACAGTAGTGAAAGAAAGAGAATAATTGAAAAAACATCCCACTTGTGATGCAACGATAAATGGATAAATCAGTCCATGAGGAGCTTCTAGAACCACAGATGTGAAAAGCTGTTAATGCTACAGTGCAGCTGAAATTACATTATTAGAGAGTAGGTTTGGCTGTGTTCTGCACAAGAGAGCCTGAAACAGTCCAAAAACTTGTGTAATTATTCTTCATGTTAGGTAGCCATTAAACATTCTGACGTGGATTCTAACAAGCAGTATCCTGTGAAAGGAAGAGATCCTTTGGTCGTGTGGGGTCTGGGGAAGAAAGATTTTACAGACAGTTCAGGTGCAAAGGCACAAGTGGCTTACAATCATACAGCTTTTAATTCAGTGGTCTTCTCTGCTCATTTCTGGTGTGAACTTCAAACAAGCCATGGCAGGTTGTTCTGAGAAGCCCTTCTCTGCCTGGCTCTAGTAATTCCTGCTGGAGGTGCTCACATTTACTCCTCCGTGCCTCCCCTGAGGAGTCCTCAGAGGTGGAGCAGTCATGGTGTGTCCACGCTTCACTGCCATGGCAGGCCCTGGTCTCAGCAGGAGCCTGACGTGTCGCTCAGAATGAGAGCCGTAGCCACCAGCTCTGGGCAGTGTCTGTGGGAATGGGCTGACCTTGTTGCGTCCCAAGGCTGGGGTGACATTCAGTACTTTCCTTAAATGTACGTGATACAGATCAGAGGCAAGTGGTAACATGAACTTACTTCCCTTTGGGAAGAGGCCTTGATTTTTCCCCTTCTCAGGAGATGCCTGTTTAACAGAATACAGATTTCTCAATTGTGTGTAACAAACTGCTGCAAAAACTGCCAGGACTTCAGTTTCCAGAAAAAGAGAAGAGGCTGCTTTTACTGATACAGACTTGCAAGCACAGGATTTTCCAGGGATACTGTGCCCCCTCCTTCATTTTGCATCCCCTTTTCACTACTTTATCTTAGGTTAGACTGACAGTATCACTGGAATTCTCTGGGGACTGTGTGTCTGTATTCAGTCTGTTACCTGGAAGACCACCATGTCAGCAGCCGATTTGCAAATGTTGGTGGCACAGGAATGCCTTGGGAAGGGCTCATCAGTATGCACACAGTAGCTGCTGAGCACAAATATGTATGAAATTTTGATCATTGGTATTGAAATGGTGATCCTGAATATAAATAAGGAGGCTTCTAAATACATCAAATTTCAGTTAAATGGAACCCAAGTAAATACTGCATTTTAAAGCTATGGTTGTCTTCCATTTTAAAAAGGGAAATCTGATGTTGGTTGGTTCTTCAGGCAAGCTAATGCCCTTTAGGGAATGTAAAAAACACATTATTAACAGAGACATTTAAATTTGAAAAATAATTGCCTAGGCATAAGCAAGACTTTTATCATGCATGTGGAGCTTTTAAATCTTTAGATCTTGTTGAGATATGGCAGATAGGATATAAAAATGCTTATCTGTGCAATACCTTTCTGCTCAGGGAATAAATTCTCAAATAAATTGACTATCTTAAACAAACAAAACCCCCCAAACAGAGAAAGAATTCACTGTATTTTGTTCCAGCTACCACTCATGAGGGGTTTGTCTCTAAATCTTGCTTGGTATGGCAGCTCTGTGAAAACCATTAAACCATCAGACATTTTCATCTTCCCCCAACATTAAAGAAGAAGAGAGAATTCCCATCATCAGAGGTGCAGAAAAACCAGCATAATTTTTTCCTCAATTGCCTTTGCACAGGAGCTGAAATGCACCTTCCCTTTGGGTTGTCAGCTGTAAGCCCGTGAGCAGCTCTTCATAGTCAGTACAGAACCCCACAGAGGCAGACACCAGTAATCTATTTGTTTTGCTTTATCAATCCTCATCTAGCAAACCTCTTTAATTAACTACCTCTGTAACAGAAGTTTTTAATTCAACCAGTGAGAAGCACATAGTGTGTTAGTACTGCTACATGTTCAAATCACCATGATGTAAATATTTGATTAACTTTCTATTCATCTTAAGCCAGTTTATATTTAACACATCAAATAGCTCTGCTTTAATTGTGGAAAAAGAGAATACAATGAATAGTAAAAGAAATAATGGGAAAGCATGTCGAAAATTCAAAATCAGTGGGGAACAGAAATTCAGAAGGCGGTACATAACTGGTGGAGTATTATCTCAGTCTCCAAGATGACAATGGTACAAGATGCATCTGTGAAATTGAGCCACTATCTGTGAAAGGACAGCTATTCAGAAATCTGATAAAGGTGATTTGGGAGGACAGTCAAAGATACATAAAAGAACACTAATTTCACTCTTCTCCACACAGTTCAAAAATATTTGTCTCGTCAAAATTGTGGATTGACAGTTGTCAGGCATTGATTGCTTGTTTTTATTGCTTATATCTATAAAACTAAATTTCTGAGCCAACCAAATGGAGACGCTTTTCTTTTGCTATAATTTCACAGTTAAATGCTAAACCAGGGAGCCCCTGGTGGCCTAGTGGTTAGATCGCAGGACCTTCACCGCTGAGGCCTGGGTTCGATTCCAGCCAGGG
>JAWMRA010000005.1:5322844-5343291 GCA_035584735.1 Pseudotriccus pelzelni
TAAAAAATCCAATGCGCAGGCTGGAAGGTGTAAAGACCTTCCCCGGTTCTTCGTTCGCGAAGACTGGCCATTAAATGCTAAACCAGGGGCACTTTGGAGGTATCAGAATACAAACCCCACATTGCTCAGTGTGCAGGGCCAGTCTGTGGCAGCACATATGGCACGACACGGGAACACCAAACAGTGTACTGGGGCCCCAGTGAGTCTGGAGTAAGTCAAAGGTAGTGGCTCTATTTCACAGATCATCCTCTGCCAATGGAGCCTGAGAGAATACTGCAGCTTGTTAAATCCTCAGAGTCTCAGGTAAATCATATTTGAAGTCCAGTTCATGCCACTAATAAGAGTGTGTCATGATACAGAGTTAATACCTTTGAAAGTTCATTTACAGATCATTTAAAAAGGACTTGGAAATGACCTACACAACAACAAGCTTGACTGAAGGCAGAGCTACACATTAATATACAGCAAGACATGAGGCAGCTGTATCAGGTTATGGAAGACCTGCTTTTTGGTTTTTGCAGTGCTCTCAAACCACTTCTAATCCTCCACAACTTTTGCAATCACCTAATTTCACTGGTTTCAGTGGAGTTGCTCCACTTACACTGATGAAATAAGGAGGAGACTCAGGTGCCAAGTTTGCCCTGGGAGTCAGGGCAGAAGGTTAGTCAGGATCACAATCTGTCACTGGCTGTGGTGGGGATAAAATGATGATGATATCAGATCAAAGAGACAGTTTCCAATATCAGTCTTAAACCTGAGGATTTAACAAGCAGCAATTAAACACATTTTTTTTCTGTAAGAGTTCTACAAACCAATGGGGCTGAGTTCTGATACTGAGTATTTAGTCTTTGTGATATTTAATTTCCCAATATTTTATGACAGTATATTTCCTATTTCTAGTTGGAGTATGTGGTTATAACTGCAATCAGAAGCAGTTTCACAATAGGTAAATTATTTTGAGTGGATGAAAATCATCCCTCTAAGAGACAAGTACTTAAAAGCACAAATCCTATTGAAAATTAGGAAGCACTGCAGACACTTTGTTCTAGATCTAGCAGGGGATCTGAGATGTATTTCTGTGGGCTTTTTTCTTTAATAATGATAATATTTATACAATCAGTAAGCATATTTAAGAAGGGAAGGCTGGAGAAAACTAACAACACTTCAGTGGAATGGCATTTCCACTTGCAGCTGTCATAGTTAATGTTTTATTGATAAGATGCAGGTCTTACTGACTACCACACATATCCTTTGCTTTATTTCCTTTGCAGACGGCAAGAAATCCATTGCTCACATTTTTTCTTGGCTTACATCTGTCTAAGGCAGCATTGTCAGTACATAAGACTGTAATAGTACCTCTCATATTATTAAGTTGATGGTTAAATGCCTGATCCTGTTGTTCAAGCAGGATGTTTGTGCCCCTCTCAGTGGGCACAAAATGTTGGAGGTGCATGAACATCTAAGACTTGAGTTAAGAAGGAAAAACTGCTGCTCATGTGCAAAAGCAATCAGTTATTTTGTACCCCTTCCCTTCTCTTTCCCGCAGTGCAAGAGGTGCAGACTGAACAATGACACAGGTGACAGAAATGTTCATGTACAAAGCAAAGGCACCTTCTTTCCAGAGCTGAATCTTTTTTGCAGTATTTGTAGAAAACAACTTGTATTTTTGATGTGGCCATAAAGAGAAGTTTGACTTGAGGTATAAAATGGGAAATTAGAAATGGAGACCTAGACTTCTGCTAGTGATGAATAACTTGATGAAACTGCTCAGTGAATTTTTGTATTTGTATCCCTGTCTTCCTAAATCAAAACTGACAATGGTAAATGTACAGCACACATTTTGGTTTTTCTTTAATTCATAAATGATAAAGGTAGTTACTAATGTGATACCATATCATATCTCACACCTATTTTTGAGAATGTCAAAACAAGAATGAACTTTGTGATGCATAAAATCAAAAGCAGAAACAGTTCAGTGGAACAAAACAACAATCGCTGCAATGTTCAAACATGAAAACTGCCCTGAGGATGCCCCTTAAACACAATATTGTAAGAAATGCTTACAAATTGAGTTTTCCATGTCACTAAAGTCTACTGCTACAAAATATGCCATCCCTCAAAGCAAAACTGGAAAGATGCCTTCTGGCAGAGTGGAATCGCTCAGGAGTGTGGGGATGGATCACATCCAGCCAGCGAAGGACAACAAGGAAACATTCTGTGCCCGTTCCGGATCACAACTGTTTTCCTATCAGCCAGCACCTTCAAAAGTCTTACATATTTTCATTAGATCTGCTTCCACTGTAAATTCTTTAGTCTTTAGTCACGTGTGGAACTCCAATTCCATATCTGAGAAGCGGATCTGGTGTCTCTGTTCATTGCTTTAAGAGTACAGTTACTGAGCTCTTGCCTGGTTAGGGCTTTTTTTCTCCAGTGTTGGCTTCATACAAGTATGTGTGAGAATGTGTAGGAAGACAACAGATAGGGAAGAGATGAACAAATAACCATTAGTCCTTTCTTTAAATTATATTCTCAAAAATGCCTGGATACCTTCAATTTTTTTTGAGGTTTTTTTCAGTAGTATATCTCCTTTCTCCAGAGTTTTCACCCAACTTTACAGGTATTGGAATTTTATTTTCACCTTCACAGAGACAGAAAAATTGAAACAAATGCAGTTAATACCAAAAGTTATTCTGTAATTTCTCTGTTTGTTTTTCTTAAATAGTCTTATTCACCAAAAATATTCCCTTCTCTAATTCATACATCTCAAAATTTCTATCCACAAAATACCTATTTTAGCATGGTTAAAGTTGTATGTTGGCCTTAAAGTGTAATTCTTTAAGGTCCAGGGACTGAGTCATTTGCAAAAAAAAGCACCCAGGTGAACTGCCAAGTCAAGATTCAATATATTAGTGACATCTGAGGGGGACTTTAAAAAAGATAATTAACCATCCGTGTTCCTAAATTTCTGTTTGAATCTGTACATTCACGTATTTGGAACTTCTATGAAAATTTAGTCACAGGTTTTGCTTTTCTATTGCAGCAGTAACTTATCACAAAGCGATATTTTAAAGCGGGTCAGTAAAACTTTGATCTCAAATTTTCCAATACAGCTGTCTTCTGTCTGACATGCAGGAACTCAAAGAGGATATGATTTACAGACAGTGCATGCTCAGCACTTTCAGAGGGCTAAGTCCCCCTCCTGTCTTTCAAGCTGAATGTTCAAAAAGAGAAGCATCCCGAAACATCAGACACATTTTGGAAGTCAAAGTGAATTCTTGCTACAGCTAACTGGTGTTCCTTTTTTTCTCTACTTTTTCAGGGACAAGATACAGTGATTACAAAGTTTTACTTGTAGCCCATGTATGAGGAATAGGATAGGGGGTCCTATAAAAAGAACTCCCGTGTTTATGTTCATTATTTTCAAGAGCCCCAGCTATTTATGTGGCTGTAAATAACCGTTTAGCAGCATTAGAAGTTGTCCGTGGAGCGAGTCTGTTCCATTACACTGGAGCACCCAGCCTGAAGGAAGATGCCTGATCAAACTGTCATCTGCATCTTTCAGACTTCACACCTGCTTGGAGTCAAGACAGTTTTCCATTCATAGACTTTCTCCCCTCATCACGCTGGCCAAAGTAATTCTTAATAGTAGCACTGAGCTGCAACAGCAGGTAATTCATACTTGTAAATAAAGGACCAGCTTCTGCTGGGGCAGATGCAGGCAAAACAACACAGTTCTTACACTGAAACCTTTTCACTGCTGATACAGACCCAAAGACAGAGTCTTACTTCCTGCCATGGTATGCATTTATTCAGCCTTTTATCACCACAGAGCAAAAGTGGTTTTCACCTGTCACAGAACTACTGGAACTTGTCTTCATGTGCCGCTGGCATAAGGGTTTCTTTGAAAATCTCCTGGGAGAGCCATTTGCATGCAGCACGTTGTGGACATGCTCTAAATGCTGCTGCACCAGAGGCATACCAATGTAAAAGTCTTAGAAAATAGGGTTTGTCATGGCTAGTCCTTGAGAGGTGGCATATTGGAAAGAGAAAAATAAATGTATCAATTGAGACTGTAGCCATTCTTCCCTTAAGAGAAGCGTGTCATCTGCCCACCACTGGCAGTGCTTGTCAATGCCAGCCTTACAGAGACCTTCACGTGAGCAATCTCTGAAGAGACAAGTGGGACTGGACATGGACTTAAGGATTGATATGCAGCAACTCCAAAATTTGCAAATAACATTTGTAAGCCCCTTTATTCAGGGAGTGCAGATGCACATATTAGGGCATTTATAGCTCAGTTTATGTGAAGTGGCAACTGGTCTTTTGAAACGCTGAAAGAACTTACACAGCCTTTTAGAGGACCCATAAAAATGCAGGGACTCATGGACAGAAAGGCACAGAGTTGGAGGGTGTACTGTACCTTTTCAGCATCTTGCTTTTTGGCTATCACAGATCTTGTAATTAGCAGAAATAACCAGCAGTGCAATTCATCATTTTGCTACGTAGTAGGTCCTTTGGTTTTATCTTCTTTCCCTAATGTGATGTATAAAACTTGGTCATTTCTGGATATTTTATTTTCTATTTCTATAAAATATGTTTCCTGCAGTCTCAAGGTATGTGCAACTTACAAGCAACAATTAAAACATAAGGAACTGACACACCAGTTCAATGCAGGACTCCCAGACAAGAGGGAAGAGAAATGCTTGTGTTCTTATCTGTTATCTAACTGGCATAAAAATATTTTGAGTCTTTCATTGTCTATTCCCTGCCTATTTGATCACAAATTCACAGAACTGCATTGGTGGTTCCACTATAGGAAGACTCTCGAGACTGAAAAGAAGACATTACCTATTTCTTCATCAGAAAAAAAAGGATGCACACATGGGTTGATCACAGTGCTCTGAATTAGGAATCCTGCTCCATTTCCTGTGGAATATGCTTCAACTTGGGAGATCAGAAAAGGTAGTTTAAAACCCTATTATCAGGAAGCTTAAATTTGCCATATGTGGAGCCACATCCCTGTGTCAGACAGGGCTACTCAAGCTGCAAATATTTAATAACTCCATTAATGGTTCAGTGAGGTATGAGAGAACGTGATGATTAAATTTACAGATTAACACCAGGATTCAAGGGCTGCAAGCATTTTGGAGGATAGGATTAGTATTCAAAGCAGCATTTGTAATTAAGGAAAGGAACTGAAAAAATGTGAAGACAACTTGATAAGAGCAAGGACAACAGAGGCAGGAACGATCCCTGCAGGAGCACAACGGAGTGGCCAGGGGGAGTTGTGCAGGAAGAGTCTGGAGAACTTCAATAGATTGTGAATTGGACTTCAGTCAACAGTGTTGACTATGGAACAAATAACAAACACCATCTGAGCTGTCCAAACTGAAGCCCAGCAGGTGAGGGGCATAAATGCTCCAGGCTTCCCTCTGCTCTGCTGGAATGATTTGATCCATTTGGCACATTGCACTTTAGAAAGATTTGGACCAACTAGTCCTGAACGCTGGTAGCCAGAAGGAACATGGGGCTAAAAAATCGTGGCTTTGAGGAAAGACTGAAGAAATTGGGATAGTCCAATGATGTCAGGGCTGATGGGGGTGGGGGAGAGAGAAAACAAATTGCCATGTAGTAAAAAGAATCTTCTTTCTTATATCTGTGTTCTGTCAGTAATGTTCTGTTATCATTGGACTTCTAAGGAAATATCTCTAGACAGCAGCATTTAGCTTTTTTTGCTTATCTACAGTATAAAAATATTTATATCAGTTTTCTCAGCTAAATAGATAGGAGATGTCAAATAGGTCCCATTTTTCTAGGCCAATTTGACAGTAATAATTCAAATATTGCTGTTTATTGTTACCCAGTATGGCTTTAAAGTTTGAATTCAGTAAAAATGACTGACTTTGTGGTGGAAATAGCAAAGCTGGAATTAGACTTTGTATTTAGCTGCCTCTAATAAAACAGGTTTCCCATACTTACTTTCAAGTATCTGGCTCAGGAGGAATGGGAAAATTATTAATATTGTTAGTATGTGACCTCTTAGCATTTCACATTTATTTTGACCATTTATTTTATGGTACTGCTTAGATCATTCTGAGATCCACACCCACTAGGGCATTAGTGACTTTCCTTTTCCTTGTTTTGTCACTGATGTTACAGGTATTTCTCCTGCAATTAATTTGGGTGCCTTCTGTTTATCTGATGGGCACTGGATTTATGTCCAGGGTATATAGAGTTGAACTAACACAAAAATAGACAGTGCCCTTCATTGATAAACTAGTCATTTATTTTCAAGGTTATTTATTAGGGGCATAGCTAACATTTCTTGTTAGAATATTTTATTTAGAGCTGAGTCAAAGTTTTTAAGATTCAGCCAGCTAGGAATGGATAATACTTTGCAAGGCACCTCCAGTAATTACAGCAATTTTCCTAGAATAACATGCTCTTCCATGAAGTGCATCTGTAATTATTTATCTTATTAATTGGGTAATCTGCTTTTATCAGCATGACCATGTGAAAATGCATTTCAACATACAAATACAATGCTAATGCCCTGTGTGTGTGTTTTTATTAATTTTTCAGCCTTTGAAGTATGAATGTCTTACGAATGTATCTGTGCAGCAAAGATACTAAAATCCATCTCTGTCCCTGTCCTAGGACTAGTATGGATTGCAGGTATCCAGCTCCATTGTACTGCTCTGCCTTGGTACCTTTCATGCTGCATTTGCACAATGATTCTTTTCCCCAGTATTCTCCTTAGAAAAATCATTGTTTTCTTATGTTTTGGTTTGATCTTTCTCCTTTGTTAGTCTTCCATTACTTAACTGACTAACTTAATTATCTTCAAGCACAAAATTAATCTAGATCTTGACATCGGACTTTGCCACCCCGTAGCTCAGTGAGGTTTGGAAACTGGACATGAGCAATTACTAATTCTTCTGATCTTCCTCAAGAACATGCTCTGGTATTTTTTAGGGACTTCAGTGCTGCATAAATTTGCTATTTGTCTAAAGAGAGGTTTATAGTGTTGTTGCTAAGGCCTGAAAAGATGCACAAACCCCTGTTTGAAGTATTGTACTCCGAAGTAGTTCACTGCTGCTTTCTATTCTGGGTAAGTTTGAATAAGTAAAATGTCCTTCAACACGCTTTTAGCCATCCAACAGCACAGGAATAGTGTTCCTCATCTCAGAGAAACACTCCTTAGGAAGCTCTGGATTTGCATTGTGGATGCTTGTCCACTCTGATACCTTTTCATCTTTCCCTATTTCTTCATACCTTTAGCCCACCAAGCTTATCCTACTGCAGCTCAGTTCCTGTAAGGTGTGTTCAAACCTGTCCCCAGTAACTCAGGAACAGGGATTGGTGTAGGAAGGAAGCTGCGAGGGTGGATTGAATGGATGTGACATCTCTATTCTCCACTTCTGCATTATGGCTCCTATTTTCCTCGAGGAATGAGACAAACGGGGCTCATTTCCAAGCTAGTGAGTATAAAGTTGAAGTAATTGCATCCACAAATATGCGGTCATGGTTTATAAGGCTGAAATAAATGACATTGTGTCTCAGTGCTCAGTGATGCAGAAAACACAGTTAGAGACAGAAGCATATTTTTTTTTCTTTTTTTCTTCTCCCTGATTAACCAACTTGTCTCATCTTCCTTTTATCTGAACTCTACCCTGTACGATGATAACCAGCTGTGTGTTCATCGGGGTAGAATCTGCAGCCAAACACCTGTGACACGGACATTTGCAAGGTATTGTAATGGTGCTCCTCTGACATTAAACGTGGTCTGATTTGTTATTCACTTTGTGAAATCCTGAGTATACGGCACACGGAGCAACATATCAATTTGTTGTGCTTTAGCAAACAAACAGCGTTCAAGAAAGATCCAAACAAATCTGCTGCTAGCTGTGTCTTATGGATAGGCTGCTGTCCTGAAGAGCATGGAGCTTTCCATCAGTGGGCTACTGTAGTGTTTAAGTTAATACTTTAGTAGTGTATTTTCTTAATATCTAATACATACTATGGCATGGTACAATTAAATTACATTTCAAAGAAAATTTAGAATCATAGAATCATACCTTAGATTGGTTTGTTATTTTAAAGGAAAATTTTCTTCATTTTCAGGAGTTGTGTTAGTATACCATTGAATCATGGCTGTGTCTTACGAAGAAAAGCAACGTTTCTCTCACACTGTATTTGGGTTGCTCATGAAATATAATCTTGCTGTCTTATTCACAGGAAGGAGCCCTTAGATGCTTGTGTAGTAAGATCAACCAGCCACAGGGCAAGAGCTGCCTGCTGTAATAACAGGCTGGACTGATCACATCTTCTCCCTCCCCTGTAATGGGGACAGAGTGTCTCAGCTGCAGCTTTTGTCAAACGTGTGTGCTTGGTTGAGCCAGTGCCTGGGATCTCCACTAGGCATTCCAAGTTTGCTGGAATTCCAAGTGTGCTTTCAAGCACACAAGTGTCAGAAGGTTTTTCTGAGAATCCTGAGTGAGGTGGGTTGACCCTGACTAGAGGGTGGGTGCTGCTCTGTCACTCCACTCGGCTGGAGGGGAGAGGAAATGTGTAAAAAGACCTGTGGGTCAGGATAAGGACAGGGAGACATCACTCACCAGTCACTGGCATGGGCAAAACTGACTCAGCTTGGGAAAATTAAATTAATTTACTACCAATCAAAATCAGAGTAGGGTAATAAGAAATAAACCCAAATCTTAAGACACCTTCCCCCCACCTCTCCCTTCTTTCTGGGCCCAGCTTCACTTCCAGTTCTCTCTCCCTTGTTCCCACCAGTGGCTCAGGGGGATGGGGTATGGGACTACAGTCACTTCATCACACATTGTCTCTGCTGCTCCTTCCTCCTCAGGGGGAAGACTCCTCACACTTTTTGCCTGCTCCAGCACAGGGTCCCTCCCACGGGAGACAGTGCTCCAAAAACTTCTCCAACGTGGGTCTTTGCCACAGGCTTCAGTTCCTCGTGAACTGCTTCAGTGTGGGTTCCCTATGGGGTCACAAGTCCTGCCAGCAAACCTGCTCCAGTGTAGGCTCCTCCATGGGTTGCAGGTGGGTCTCTGTTCCACCGCGGATCTCCCTGGACTGCAGGGGCACAGCTGCCTCTTCATGGGCTGCACCATGGACTGCAGGGGAATCTCTGCACCAAGTGCCTGGAGCATACCCTGCCCTTCCTTCTGCACAGACCTCTGTCTCTCACTCCTCTCTCTGCTGCTATTTTTTTTAATTATTTTTTTACCCCCATCTTTCCCAAACACATTATCCCAGAGCCGCTACCACCCTTGCTGATGGGCTCAGCCTTGGCCAGCAGTGTGTCCATCTTGGAGCCAGCTGGCATTGGCTCTATCGGACACAGGGAAAGGTTCTCACAGAGGCCACCCCTGTATCCCCCTCCCCCCAGACGCTTTCCATGCAAACCCATCACAGTAGGGAAGAACATCTCCACATGGGCACACAGTCTGCTTCCACACCTGTATGATTGAAAAGGATGTATTGGAGTATCCTTCCATACTCTGGACGAAGTAAAGGATCATGATGTACTGGATAAGAGAGAGATGCACAGACAGCAATAGCTGCAGTGAAAACACAGTCCTCCTTTTCCCTGCCTGTTTGCTAAAGACAGCTGGAGGGAGTGCAGCCTGGGAACTCTGAGCACTTCTGCGTAATTCTGCACTTGGTAGTGATTAAAAATTTGCTCATTTACTGATTTCTGAGGAGTTGATTCCAGTTCAGCTGTGGATAAGTTATCTTTCCAGCTGCATCTAAATGATTGTTTTCATACTCAGCACCATGATTAAGGATTTCAGAAACAATAAGAAAAAGTATAGTTTTCATAGGCATATTTATAATTCTTGTGAATCTGGAAAGTTCCTGTAAATAACCTAATCTTGTCTTTATTTGTATTGGTTCTTTGTGTAGGTTTCTTTGTCCTCATTATTGCCTTACCTGAACACTGTAGAAAGGCTTCTATCTGAGTGCCATGTGTTTAAGTAGCCAGTGTCCTAATTCATACTGCTCATATGATGCAGTTCAAAGCCAACCTGCCTTCAGTGCAAATCTGGAGTAATCCCACTATTGTTAATCAAAGTACTCCAAAATTATACCAGTTCAAATCAGAATAGAATACAGTGATACAAATCCAAAGCAATCTACTTGAACTCAGCCCTTACAGTAGCCATCATAAACGTGTTATAGAGCAATGGCCACATAAAATCACTTCTCAGTGATTCATTTCATATGTGTTTATATTTATTCCCAGCAAACCTTTATATTTATTCCAGCAAACCTTATTTAAAATGTCATCATATTTTAAATAAGATTCTCTCCATCAGAATATGAAATCCTGAAATACTCAGCTTTCAAATACCTGAGACTCAATATTGTTTACCAATTCTTGCACTTTTATGAACAGATGAAATGAGTGTCGCATCTTAAAACAGCAGTTTGGTCCTGCATTCCTGGGTTACTCTGATAAATTCTGTGTGCTGTGCTTGTTTGCCTGGGCTGGAGAACTCCAGAGGCACCTGTGAGGACTCTCATATCTAAATGCTTTGGACTGTTGGGTTGGTGGGAGGAGATAAATATGTGATTAGTGATGAAAATGACTAAGAACATTTTATTCAAGAATTGCCATCACTTACATTCCATGGCTTGCTGAAGTGTGAAGTGTCTCTCATAGAAGAAAATACATTCGTCATGATGAGCCATCTTGCTGTGGGTTCACTTGCTGAAGCCAGTTTGGACAGGTATAAACAGATGTCAGTTCAGATCCACCGATCCATTGATTTAGTGATCCATGGGCAACTCCACTGAATTTAATGCATGAAAGGACAGAACCCTTTGTGTCTCAGTGCAGAGCATGTGTCTTCCTCACTCCTCAGAAGCTGCTTTCATGTGTGTCTCAACAAGTGTTTACCAGAGCTGATAACTCTGTCATTGCCTTGTACATGGGCTTTTTGCAGCTATGCAGGACTTGGAGCACGAGTTTCCCTTCCAGGATTATCTTATGCTTGGCTTTTCTGAAGACACCTGAGTTTCTAGCACCATGTTAGTTATTGGTGGCATTTTGGGGATAGTATGTCATCTCACTTTTACCTCACCAGGCAGTCATTGCAGTAACTTACGTTGCTTGGTTTTGTTGCAATGAATGCTGATAAGCAAGTGCACTAACGTGGTGAGGTTTCTGGGCAAGCTGCAGGCTGAGTCTTACTCCTCAAGCACCATTCCTTTGTTAGAAAGCTGTCCTCTGCTGCAGACTGAGTTACTCTGTTGGCAGAACCACTTCCTTGAGCACCCCAGATAAAGGAGTTGTGGCTGACAATTCGCCTTCAAAATCCCCTGTTTTCTTTTTATTAATTAGGTTTATTAATAACAGATGCCTTTAGCAGATACTGAATCTTTCTCTTGACAATTTCCACTGTGTAAAAATTGCTCACACCTCACCAGAGCAATTGCCATCATTACCTTGTAAAGGCCTTTTGTTTGCTTCTCCATGAGCTCAGTGTCATCACAGCCATTAATCTAAATAAACTGCATGTTTATCTCCATCATTTCTGTGAGCTGGTGATGAGCTCTGTCAGTCTCACAAATACTGAGATGAATGGGTTTCCTTGGAAAACCAATGCCAGGCAGGAAAAATGACGAAAAAATAAAGTACTGAGGAGAAGAAAGGTAAAACTTAAAAACTGGGTATAAAATTGAATCTCCTGGATTTAAAAATAAGATTAAATTCCCTTTGGCTAAATTGCTGTTAGGTTCACTTTGAACTCTCTGAAGTCAGTGGGAGGTTTGCCAGTCTTCCATGGGAGCAGCATCTCATGTGAAAATGGGTACACATTTCTTGCCAGGTACCTTCTCAGTCTGTGCAGAGTCCTTTCAGTTGATTGAGTCAATTGATTAAGCTGAATACAGTATGATCCTGCAGAGCTCTCAGTTGATCAGACACATGTGACAGGCAGTGTGGTGGAGAGAGCCCAAGGCTCTAACCCGGACCTGTGTTCACTATGTGAGCAGAGCCAACGTGACCCATTTTCTGGTGAACCTTCTCCATTTCCACAGGCTTGGAACGAGGCTGTTTCCCTGAAACCTGTGGTTATGAGAGGAGATACATTTCAGCCAGGACAAACCGCACAAATTCTTTCAATGGGTCACTTTAATGGGTTTATTTTTATTGTTCCACTGACAGTTCACAGTGTCTAATGCTGTTGTGGAGCAGTTGTGAAGAGACACACAAACGCTCTTCTGAGTCTCCTTGCACTGAGGCACCTTTTTAACAGGTTGCAGCCCCTTGCAGTTGCTGTGGGAGAGTCACCCTGTCTCACTTCTTACCCTGTGAAGTGCGCTGCAGGGAACAGTGGAGGTGCAGCACAGAAATCCTTTGTGGAGGTCGCTGTGCATATGCAGAGATCCATCTCCAGCAGCAGAGAGGGAGAAAAGCTTCCTCCATGTTTACTTTTAAGGACCGAATAGTGTGAAAAACTTGCTAAAGCTGAAATCCTTCGGATTCAGATAAGCTTTTCCCATATATTTCTTATCTCCCTTGGCTGCTGATAATGCCTGGCCTTTTCACCTGCAGAACTGCTCAAGAGCACATTAGAATGTCAAGTGCTAAATGCAAGCGGGCGGCACATATTCATGAGTGCACATGGTAGCTTCTGTCCCAATTTCCAATGAGCACTTTCATTTGATGTGACAGAAAGCATGCAAATTGGAATATTGGCAGGAACAGAAAAAGTTTTTTGTGCACAAGGTGTTACAAAAGAAAGCATCAGTGTCTACATGTATTAAAACTAATCTGTTTTTAAGGTAGCAGTGCTGCGGGGAACAGCATTGCATTCAGTGTTTTAAAAACAGAATTGGGATTACGCAACAATTTACAGAAATGTAATTCCTGCGGGTGATTTTCCCCATGTACTGGCAGTGGAAAACCTACAATTCTAATTCCCAAACCACAAGTTAGGTACAACAGTGTCTGGTCGTGTGCCTAATGCTAATTAAATACTGAGCATTCTGAGATTGGTGACCTAAAACCTTAATTGGTGTTTATTAAAAAAAAAAAAAAAAAAAGAAAGAAACCCGAAAACTAGAGGTCAGGGAAATTTAGAGAGTTGTTTTGGGTTTTTTTTTTTTTCTTTCTAGAAGTTTATGTAGTTTTAAATGGCAAATGCCACTGTTGACATATTTATAGTTTTCTTTCTGGATTGTGAGGCCTCTGGCTCTACGTTATAATTGCAGAACATTTGTCCAAAATACTGCCAGTAAGGAAATATGAAGGAGCAGAAATACAGGCAGATTTGGTAATCCTCTTTTTTTTTGGTCTCCCTTCCTGCTTTGTTTGCTTGGCCTCTTCCCTTGTTCCTTGAGTCTGTTCCTTGTGTCACAGACTCCGTGCTGCACATCAGGTACACAGGTAGCACTTACAGGGTGGACCCAGCAACTTGGAGAGAGAAGGATTTTTATTACCTGGGCATTAGCTGTTTTTTTTTCCTTTGGCATTGATCAAAACACGTGATGGATCATGGCAGTGTGTGTGATCTCCTGTGTGCAGGCCAGCTGCTGGCATGTGTGGTCAGTGTTTTTGTGGTGATTCTCCTCCTTAGCGCTCACACTGTTACACTGCTTTGCTGAGAGGTTCAGTCCTTTGTCCCATTGTTTCACTGCATTTTAAATTTCCTGCTAAATGGCCACTTTAAGCAAATTCCATTTATCAGTAGAATATCACTGTGATTTCAGATGTGGCTTGTGGAGTAGGACTTGTGATGGCAACTGTTTCCTCATCTTGGACTGTCGGTGACTCCCTCCCACAAAGAAACTCTGCTAATCCCCCATGCAGACATGCTCTGTTACACTGCTCTATCTGCCTCCAGACATTTGATATCTCCTGATATCCCAGAGGGACCCTCCGAGACTCAAACTAAGCAGTGGTCTTATTGGGAAGGAAGAGGAAAAATATGTATTGTTTTCCTGTCTAGTTCCAGGGTGATACAGTGGAAAATTTGAGGGTTTGTCAGTATTTAGAAGTAGAAGGAGCTGGAGACAGAATGGAACTTCACCTTTTGATAGCTTATGTTCTGCAGATGGGTGTCTTGGAAAAGGCTAATCTTGTACTGTAGTGCTGGACTGTGTTCCAGATGGAGAGAATAAATTGAGTTGGCAGAAAAAATGAGCTGTACTTTGTTTCCATGGGCTGAAATGAAAGGCAGGAGGGCTGACATGTGCATCCCTGAGCCTCCAGCGATTTGGGGACACCTCCTTCCCTGCAGTGACTGCTGAAGTCCTCTGTGCCGTGCAGGCAGGGCATGCTGAACTGCAGATGGAGAGGTTTCCACCTCCAAAAGGCAGGCTGTAGTCATGGCACCTGGAACAGTTCACAGAGAAAAAATGTTGGAAATGTTTTCTTTCCCCATTCCTTTTTCACTTAGGCTGCTGTCCATGAGGGCTTGATCCATGCCCACTGTTTTCTTCTCATTCCTGGCAGCTTAAAGCTCTTCATGTCTCTGAAATATTTGACCATCTTCTTGCATCTAAGATCCTCCTCCTCCTTCTTATTTCTCGAGTAGTTAGTTCACAATTTTGACAAGCAAATTGTTCGATAGCTGGTGTCTTTCTTCACTTGGCTTCTCACAAGATTTCAAAGTAAAAAGTTGGGTATGGCCTGGCAACCTATAGCCCGTCCTGGCCTGCAGGACTTGCATTCTCTTCGTATTTCTCTCTCCTGAGTTCGGTTACACCTTCAAATCGTTGCTTGCTGCCAGCTTCCTTATTTTTCTCCGGTATGTCTCTCCTGGTTGCTCTGCCAACATTCCTGCTGCCACCTATCGTCAGTTTGGAGATGTCATCGCTGTTCCCTAAGCCATGTTTGCACTGAGCACACACGTTTAAATATGGATGAGCCTGGATAGATTCCACTTTGTCTTTTGCCTGGCGCTGTTATAAGCTTGTCATAAACACTTCCTAAAGGATTGTCACATTGAAATATTTAAGAAGCTGTTTAATCTAGTCACACTGATTAAAATTATTTAGTTCTTTAATGCACCTTCTTTCTTGCTTGAATTTGTTATGTTTACTGTGCAGTTTGCAGAATTGCTGAGAAAAAAGATCAGCAAATAATGATACTAATCTTACTAACTTGCAGGCTTTTTTCATGAAAGGCTCATCTTTTGCCACTTTCTGCAAAGGAGAAGCAGGCTGGGGAGAAATACATAAAAGAAATATAAATATAAAATATTTATAAAATATAAAAGAAATACAGTGGCAGGGGGTGTTCAATAATTGCTTAGGCAGAAGAAAAAAAGCTATAAATGAAAAGACTTTCAAATCATTTGATTCCAGGACTTCAAGCCTGAATTATAGTATCAGTGGCAGTTTTGCCACTTCTGTCAGTAGGGAAAACTTTTTACTGCCCTTCAATGTCTGGTAAAATCAACAGTCCTCTGAGAAGTGTCAAATTATTCGTGACTTTGGCTCTGAATGCAATAAGCTCCTGCTTGATGTGTCATTAGTTCAAAGTCAGTAAGGACGAACAGGTTTTGCCTGTTCCTTGTCTTTTATTCCCCTGGATAGCTTGCCATATCTAATTAATATTTTGTCATCCATCACTATATGCTGTCTCCCACATGAAATGTTTTAATCTATTTTGCTCTTTGTACCATGTGTTGTATAACGGGGTCTAGCCAGTAGACAATAGAAGCAGCTGCCTCTGGTGTGGCAAACATGTCCTGTTCCGTGCTGTGCTGCTTTGAAGCTCAAACCTCATGGTAAGGCTCAAAACTCAGAAGCATGAAATAAAAATTAGTCTAGAGAGACAAAAATCTCTTATTATCACCAGCAAGTAGCAAGAGTCTGTGTTACCTTGTGCACTGTTCTGTGCATCAGATGAATTATGTATGTGTTGTTGGTGGTGAAGAAATAAATAATAGAAAATAATAATCAGTTGAAAGTATTTTCATGATACATATTTGTAAAAAGACATAGCTGCGGGTCTGTGGAAGCCTTTCTGAGTTTGGAGATAACCATCTGTCAGGGTTTAACCTCAGCCGGCAACTCAGCCCCACGCAGCCTCTCACTCCCTCCCTGCCTGCGGGATGGGGAGAGAATTCAAGAGGGAAAGTGAGAACACTCCGGGTTGAGATAAAGATGGTTTAATGGGCAAAGCAAAAGCACACAAAGCAAAGCAAGGAATTCATTCAGCACTTCCCATGGGCAGGCGGGTGTTCAGCCATGCCAGGAAAGCATAACAGTGACTTGCAAGTCAAACGCCATCACTCTAAACATCCCCTCTTCCTTCTTTTTCCCCAGCTTTATATGCTGAGCATGACAACATATGGTCTGGGATATTCCCGGGTCACTTGGGGTCAGCTGTCCCAGCTGTGTCCCCTCCCAGCTCCTTGTGCACTCCAGCCTGTTGGTGGGGTGAAGTGAGGAGCAGAAAAGGCCTTTGCTGTGTGTAAGCCCTGCTCAGTAATGGCTAAAACATCCCTGTGTTATCAACTGTCTTCAGCACAAATCCAAACTATAGTCCTGCACCAGGTCCCGTGGAGAAAATAAACTCTATCCCAGGAAAAATTAGCACACCATTGAGGTCCTGAAGAATTTGTCCAGGAGTGATTCAAGAAGTTTCTTGGGAAAATTTTAATATTTTTTCCCGATTTTTTTTTCCCTGAGATTTCTCTACTTGCTGCATATTGGCCCATCTCTTTCTAGTATAGTATGATGGGGGAGACACAGAACACTGATGAGGTGAAGAAAGGAGATAAACTTGGTCAAGGTTATGGAAATGTGTCTGTACTAATTTTTTTTTCCATTTTGGTTAAATTTGTCAACTCCCTGCTCATTCGGGATAGTTCCAAAGATCCCTCCAAAAGTCTTCCACATGCCTCGTGAGATTAATCTGGGTGCATGAAATGCAAGTCTGCAAAAATCACCCTTTAAAAAATTTTCGAGGTGTCATGAATTAGTCTTCTATTTTTATTTTTTTTAAGTTTTGTTCCAACATGATGACCATAACTATTCTAAAAATTATTTTTATTTTATGCAAAATCTTGACTGACATTACTGTGACCTAATTAATTTCTAATTCTTTAAATCTGTTACAGTGTTTATGTGACTATTCTTCATTTACTTCACAGGTTTTAACAAAGCTGAGCTTGTTACTCTGGTATTTATCTCAGCCCTTTTGTGTAACTGACATTTTTGGAGCCAAATCCCCTATTTCAGTTGAGAATGGGAAGGCAGAATGATTGGAAACAATTTACAGAGTATTTTTGCATTGTTGGGAAGCCTCAATATGCTGTAAAGCATCTCTGAAGTGCCTGTGCCAGCACGTGCTCTCTGGCTGCCTCTGTACAAGTGGTGGTGCACGCACAAGTTGTGACCTCTGGGAATAAGATTTACCCTTTTGTTTTGGTTGCTGCTTTGTGCCTTCTCCAGTGGCACCTTCCTGTGGAGATACAGAACCTAACTGACAGGGAATTTTCCTTTCCCCAACTCTTACGTGTGTTTCTGCAAGATGTTTGGAAGGAACCTGGATCCAGATATTCCACAGCAAGCTCAGTGCTTTTTTCTTTATCCTGTCTTGTGAGTCCAGGAGCAGAGGGTAATCCAGACTGGTGTTAGGCTGATGTTGCCTCCGGACACCTCTTTGCTTAGGAGGGCAGAGCACAGATGTGCCAGTGCACCTGCAGCTGCTTTTCTGCAGACTGACCTCCGTGCATCCAACCCCTGACTCCCTTCATCCTGCGGAGATGCCAGCATCCATAGGCCCCTGGGCTGCTCAGCTGCTCAGGAACAGAGGTGGCCTTCCCTGCCTGGCTGCCAGGCCTTGGTGCAGCTGCCTCTGGGGTGGGCTTTGGCAGGAGAGCTCGGGGTTTGGTGCTGAGCGGGGTCATGTGGCAAACCAAACCTCACCTGAACCTGCACACTGCTGCAGGTGGTGTGGGCATGGTGTGACCAACCCTGTGTGCAATCGGTGTCACTGACAGCTCCCTCCTCCCTCCTTTGGACCGAAGGGCTTGCTTGTATTTTAGTTTTCCTCAGAAGAAAACTCTTTCAGAACTGAAATCTTGGGATGCCCTGGTTTGCAGTCAATACAAATGTGCTTCTCTGTGGCCTTGGGCTGGAGAGGCCCCAGCCTGCAGCAGTACCTGTCTCTGTATATCAGCTGACCCAAGCATTCTCCAAGAAAGCAGCAGCAGCAGTTTGACCTCTAGGTAATGCTGGGTCCTGTGGACTGGGCATCCTCATTCCTGTTAGTCAGAGGTGTGGATTCTGGAGCATGCAAAAGCAGGGAAATAAGAATGTCACCCTCCTGCTTCAGCCATCAACATTTTCCCTTGTCTCTCCAACCCCATCTCAGCCTGATTGACATCTTTAGTGTAACCAATAAACAGAACTGGAAATTGGTGAAAGTAACTGGGGTTTTATAATAGGAAAGCCTTTCCCTTTTTTCCTGGAGGTGTACAATCTGCAGCTCCTGCTTGCCTGAAGAGTTTTTATTTGGGCAAAGTCATGGT
The DNA here is from genome assembly GCA_035584735.1 of Pseudotriccus pelzelni. Lineage (NCBI taxonomy): Eukaryota > Metazoa > Chordata > Aves > Passeriformes > Tyrannidae > Pseudotriccus > Pseudotriccus pelzelni. Next base: position 5,341,369 of record JAWMRA010000005.1, read on the forward strand.
GGCAGTAAATTCCAGTGAGCTTTGGTCTAAAGGTGGCCAGGGGCCAGGTGCTCTCATAACCCCAGGCTGCTTCTGGTAAAGGGTCAGAAGCCAAAAACCATCAGGTTTTAATTTGTTTGTTCCTTGAAGTTTGGATAATGGTTTCCCGTGATTCTTTGGGTCTGGATTCTGTTTGAAGATATCTATTTTTTAGGAATCTGTGTAGCAAATGTATATTATTATTATTATTGGATCACAAAAGCTATCAATTGACAGTGAGGCTATAATGTAGGTCCTACCATATTTCCTGATACTTGGTGGTTCAGCATCAATGACATTTTAAAGCAATCTTTTGCTCTCAAAAGGCTCAGATGTCCATGGGATTGAAGAGGGATTTAAACTTTTAATGAAAACAGAAGGGAGTGGCAGAACCATTTAAACAAACTGGATCATAACATAGAGATGAATTGAGCCAGGTGAGGATGGCAGGCACTGAACAAGATGTAATAGCGGCACTAAATCCTTCTAGTTCTTACACTGGAAAATAGAACTGACCTCTTGGTTCTGTGTGTCAGAAGCTGCAGTCCTGCTAGTGCTGCTGTATTAATTTTCTGGAATTAATAAGGGTCTTTTTCTGAGCATAAAGAGTCTTTCTTTTGAAGCCCTTCCTTGCTTGGGGGAGAAGGGCATTTATTTATGCTTATGAAGCCAGATTTTACCATGCACACCACATAAGAAGTCCCACTGAAATCAATTAAAGAATATATGTCATAAGTGACCATTCAGTAAGAGGAAGGATGGCAAAATCTGATCTTTAGATAAATCACGGGGGAAAAAAGTCTGCCTTCGTACTTTATTTTTACAAATCCTTAAGAAAATGCAAGACAGATTGGTACCAACATGTTGCAGAAATGGAGGTGAGCAGAATTTCTTCCAAATAGCCTAATAGCTGGGTTGTACCCTACAAGAATAATCTGGCAGTGAACACATAAATAAACTAATTAGCAGCATTTTCTGTGGGAGACTAATATCCTGCTGTATTAGCCCAAAGTACTGGGAACTGAAGAAAAAAGGGACAGATGAAAGGATGGAAGATAATGGCCTTTAAAGGAAAAGAGAAAAGGGAAAAGAAAATTCTGCCTCTGAACATATTCCAAATGAAAGATTGACATAAAGGATCCTGGTATTGTCTCCTACCTTCTGTTAGGGCTGTCTGGTGGCTTGAACTAAGGAAATCTTAATTTTCTAGACTGGTATAAAAGGAAAAGCATCTTGAATTCCCTGGCCTGATGCCCTGTTGGAGCATCAATTCATATGCCATTTCAGAGTGGGCCTGGCTAAGAAGTGCTTCTGTTTGAAGACTGAAAAGCTTCCAAGGATACGCAGGGGTGGATGCCTGGCACGCAGGAGCTGTGCTGGAACCCATAGCTGGTGTGCACCTGAAGAGCTGGACCAGCTGGAACCACAGCTGCTCTCTGTGGGTGAAGAGCTCAGCAGGGTGGTGTGGGAGGATGCAGGACTCAGGCAGAGTTTGTGTAGTGTGTGTCATTATGGGCACTGACAGCAGAAGACTGAGGAAGGGATGTGTCACTTGTCAGGTAACAGCTAAAGCCAGAACAATGTAAATAGTTTATTTCTGATTTAAATTCCTTTAAAATGACTGCTATGATGACCCTTAAACAAAAGAACATAGTTGTAATTAAAATTATTATGTTTAAAAGAATGGTGGTTCTTTTAAGGATATTCAAATAAAACTAGAGAATGTACATTCCACACTAAGAAGAAAAAAAAGAGAGGAAAAAAAGGAAGAAGAAAAACGAGGAAGAATTAAAAAGAAAGAAGAAGGAAGAAGGAAGAAGGAAGAAGGAAGAAGAAAGAAGAAAGAAGAAAGAAGAAAGAAGAAAGAAGAAAGAAGAAAGAAGAAAGAAGAAAGAAGAAAGAAGA
>JAWMRA010000005.1:5343391-5362549 GCA_035584735.1 Pseudotriccus pelzelni
AAAGAAGAAAGAAGAAAGAAGAAAGAAGAAAGAAGAAAGAAGAAAGAAGAAAGAAGAAAGAAGAAAGAAGAAAGAGAAGAAAAGTTTAGTCATGATTCTGAAGACAAATGTGAAGGAAATTGTGTGATCTCCAGGACATAACCAGCCTTCACCCAACCTGTGCTGGCAATGAGCAATTGCAGCTGTGGCAGATGATGGTGGGCACTGACCAGTGCTAATGTGGGACTAACACCTAAAGCCTCAAGAAATCCCAGAAAACCTCAGCATTTGTGTTTTTTAAAGTCAGACAGCAGAGGGGAGAGTGACATCCCAGTGGGAGATTACCAGTGAGGGCTGTGTGAGGAGCAGGACATGGAAATATTGATGAACTGCTTTGCAGTGCTGGGTTTCTCCACCCTGGCAGGGGCTCCTGCACTTGGGCCGCGGGTTATACACACAGAAGGGGGCACTGAGAGGTAAAGATACAATTTTGGTAATACTGTAGGTGGATAAATGCAACAAACTGCTAGCAGTGCTCAGTTCTAATGACAGTGCCTTTCATGCTCAAACGATAAAGACTCTTCCAAGAATTTTGAAGGGAACCTTAAATCTGTTCAGTTTTCTGTGCTGCTACTTCTGCAGCCTTCTGGGCCTCCCATGATGAAGCCATCTCTTCATCGGTGATGATTCCCTCAGATTTTATTGACCAGGCCATGGCAGAGAACAATTCTCCAGCTACTTTCCTGTTTGTGCCACTTGAACACTTCAGGCAGCTCTCGGCTCCAGCAGCCACACTGGCAGATGAGCGGGGCAAGGAAGGTGGTTGTGAATGGAAAAATGAGCTCTCCCCTTTGCTTGGGAAAGTGATGGGGAGGAGAGGGAGGAGGAGGGATGAATTTCCAATTTACTGGACTGACAGCTGTAGTAATTTCTTTGTAGTTTGTCAGCTTTTCTGAGATGTCTTTCTATAAAGTCATAAAAAATAGACGGCAGCGATTTTGTGCATGATTGATGATGGTGCATACTTCATGAAGTTTTAAACTCTACAACCTCATGTACTGAGCAGTTTTTCTATATCACTTTTCATAGGACAGATAAACATTATCTTCAACTCTTCTTTGTGTGTTTTATTAGCATTATTATTTTTTTTCCAGTTCAGTCCCATTAAAATCATTATTTCAAGCACATTCACTGCTGAATATCTCATCAGGGAAAGCTGCATATTTATAATCCCTGTTATACAATCTAATGCTTTTCCTTCTTCAGAACAATTTAATTTTTCAGTTTATCAGTAGTTTTGACAGTAGAAGCAGTGGGTGCTCTATTCTGGACTGGTTGCTTTTACATTATTGCTCCTTAATATGTTATATGGTAGCTCCTACCTCCTTTCTTTCTGTTTCCTCCTTTCCTTTGCTTATATCGTCACTGTAAATTTATGTTCTACAGCCTTCCGTGTAACCTCTATAACCTTCTGTGAAAGGGAAAATCATGAGCAGTGTTTTTTGAAGTCCCATTCTCTCCTCTTCAGGAGGATGCAGGCAAACTGGTTATTCATAGAGAAGACAAAAAGAGATTTTAAAGCTAAGTAGCTGGGTGGAAAGAATGGATAGTTTATTGCTCCATGAGGTATTTTGTGTGATAGTCACATTGCTTTATCATCCCACTCTTTTATCACTTCTATTAATAATCATGTTCATTTTCTATTAAATTGTTCCTGAACTTACATCCCTGTAACCATAAATTATGCTGAAATATGTTGAGATTGTGTACTTGTTTATGCAATTTTGCTAAAGCCAAATTGGATAACAATGGCTGAAAGTGATGCTCAGGCTTTAATTCCATTGAATACTTTATCAAACCCATTAAATAACAGATAGCAATGAAATGGTGCGAGCAACTATTTAATGACTTGTGAAGCTGCAACTTCTGCTCCACTGCTGCTGTTTGCCAACAAAGGGTGATGACATTCACTCTATGCTTCACTGACTCGTGTGAACAAAACGAAACTTGTACAGCCAGGCCACTTGCATGGTCACTTCACTGCTGCCATCTCGACACAAACCCCTTCAGGGTCCAGCCGAGATCAGCTTATCAGTACAGTCATGACCCCATTGAGTGCCAGGGAAATCAGAAAGCATTAATGCTGTAATATGTGCAGGGTTTGCTCATTATGATGTTAGGAAAACATTATTAATAACACTTTATGCCTGTTTATAGGAATTCTTAAGAGCAAGCTGAGATACTAAATGGCAGGTGGGTCCATCATACTCAAGTGATGAAAAGACAAGGATTCCTAAATTCTACTTTCCTGTTACTGCCGGCCTGAGCAGCAAAGGGACCTGAGCCAGTGCACACTGCCTGCCCTCACAGGCCTCCTCAGACACATATTGAGCATTCCCATCTGTCCAAATCACTGCTAAGAACTTCAGCTTTAGTCCTATAAATATAAGTGTTAAAGACACCCGTCGCTGAACAGCACTGTCCTGTGATTCAGGCACAGCTAAATGGTGCTGTAGGAAAGGTGACTCAGCCAAGGTTTTGCAGATAAAGTTGCCCTCCATTTCCACAATTGTTTTAATACCCTCTCGAACACTGTGTCAGGTAGATGGGTGTAATGCCAGGTGTCTTAGCAAGTGTGAGGGGCAGCTGTGTACTTGCATGGCCTCAGGAGATGTAATAGCTGCTATTGCTGCCTGTGGCTTTAGTTACATCTGATGCCAGCTGGCACCTGGGGAAATGGTGAGAGGTATCTGTTTCTTCAGTTCTTCGGGAAAACAGCATATTATTTTATGCACAGTGGCTCTTCTCTCAGTGTTCCTGGTTTGATTCCCCCCTAAAAGGCACTAGAATATATTGCTAATTCTGTGGAAGATGCTTTCTGGAGATTCGTGTCATTTTACTAATGAAACAAAGGCATTTCCAGCTCTCCTCTGTAGTGTAACACTAGGAAATGTCAGAACTGTGGGTACTGACATACTAAACTTTACCTGACCTCCTGATACCCAACCAGCCTTTGTGTTTTAAAGCACATAAATGCATGTGATACTCAGAGGTTCAAAGTTAGATGCTCAGGTACCCAGGAGTGAGTCACACCATCAAAGATGCTTTTATGACAGAATGAAAATGTTGTGTAAGGAGGACAGAAGCAGACTCTTCTCACTGGTCCCCAGTGACATGGGAAGAGACAATGAACACAAATTTAAAGGCAGGAAATTCCATATGAATGTCAAACCTTTCATCTTAGGAGCTGGTTTAACACTGGAACAGGCTACCCAGGGAGGCTACAGTGTCTCCATCCTTTGAGGTTCTCAGAACCTGAGTGGACACAGCCCAGGGCAACCTGTTATGGCTGAATAGATACATCCAGAGGTTCCTTCCCACCTCAGCTATTCTGTGATTCCTTAGAGAACAAATATTTGGTGCAGATTATGTAATGTGGAAATATTAAATTTAGGTGTGCGAACACAGGACAGACGACAGACTGCAAAAGGTCTAACAACAAGAATTTGCACACTTATTATCAGAGCTGATGTATATTAGCTCCAGAGAGAATGTAGAGCATACTATCACCTCTGAGAGGAAGGCCAGGATGTGAGCTAATACTCAAGTCAGTGCTTAATTAACTAAGGAAAAATATCAATAGAGGTGCATGTGAATGTCACAGATAATATGGAAATACAGATTCTAATTTAATGCAGTAAAGTCTCTAGGCATGCCCACCCCATATAAATGAGATCTAGGCCACTATTAAATAGAAAGGATGATAAAGCAGGGAAAGAAGGGCTAATCTGAAACAGCTTGCTGCAGTGTTATCAGAGATGTACTGATAGGGAGCACATAGATAGCGTCTCTGAACAACCATACTTTGAGTTTCATAAATAATTGTTTTTAAGATGTTCATTTGTCATTCAGGTGTCTGGTTACAAGTCAGTGCTCCACTTTTGTTCAAACAAATAAACGAATCTACCATCATTTTTTAACCTGAAGCCACTGGATTGTTAATATAGTGGAGCTGGCAGAGTAGGAACATCTCCTTCAGAGCTGCAGCAAGGCTGGATCACTGTACCCAGCAAGGAGGGTGCCCAACCCTGCTGGTGTCTGCAGCATCTGAAGCCAAACAAACATTGTGTTACATGAACATCTGGAGATGGTGTACTTGGAAGCAGAGAAAGGTGTTTTCCCTGCTGTGATTTTGGGACAGTACCTGCTACCTGTTGAATGATTCAAACTCAGCTAAATCTTCATGTGCACAACACAGAGCTCTGTGGGCTTGAACTGAAATAATTCCAGTAAACTGTGCACTGCTGTTTCTTAGTAGGTCTGGAACAGCAAGTTATCTGGAGGTCAGATGTGCTTCAGTGGCATGGATTTACACTGAATTTCTGGGATGTCAACACTGCAGTCTGAAAGGGAATGGCTCCAAAATAATACCCAAGGTGTTATGTTTCCCGTTTCTGTTGCTGTCTAAGTTTCATCCTACTTTAGTTGTGCCCTTGTTTTTCTGCACTTGAGCTCTCAGCTTTGCACAGCAGCCACAATTCTTTCTGCACAGCGTATCAAATGTGTCGTGTAGCTCACAGCAGCAGCATCTGTTTCAGTTCTTGCTCTAAGCCTTCTGCATTCACCCCGCTCCATCTTTCCTGTGACTTCTGGGGACTTTTAGGACAACAAAATAAATAAATCTTCTTTGATTTGATAAATCTCTCTGTAAGCATGTGTTCTGTTTGTGAATGGTACCAGGTAGTTCTGGAAGCTGTACCTCTTTTCCTTATTAAACAAAGATAGTGTGGGCAGTGATGATGGATATTCTTCACAACCTTGTGCACAGTAGTCTTTCAAAAATAATGTTAATACCAACTGGGGGCCAAAGAATTTCTACAGTCTGAGTGCTTTTCTACTATCAGTGGGAACATTCAATCCTGCCATACAAGGCCTTGTTATTAGCTAAAACTATGTAAATTAACAGTTCTACTTAAAAGTAAATCCACTGGTGTAGTAACTATAATGGTCTAGAGAAAATCTATATGCCATGAATTCCCTGCGGTGCTGTTTCTCTGTGTGTTGCATGGAATATATTCTTTCCCCAAACATCTGCTGCTGACCACTGATGGAAGGAGGATTCTGTGCTGTGTGGATTCTTGCCTGGCCCAGTGCAGAAGAGATGTCCTCAAATTAGCTGCTTACTGAGGGCAACTTGCTGTTTGAAGTGATCTAAATTAATTTGAGCCAGCCATTTAATTTTTAAATGCTCCATGTTCCATGACTGTAACACGTAGTTCTTTGGTTGTGATAATGACGACTATATTTGGTTCAGTCAAAACAGTAAAAAGAGTAGCAAAAGGAAATACCCATGGAGAGTGGAGGATGAGTGGAAAAGATCAATATTTTACAGCAAGAAAGTACTAGTATAGGGAAAAAAGGTGATTTTTCAGAGCCAATAATAAGAAATACTGTATTTGAAAAGTGAGGAAATATCGAAGTGATTGAATCCATTCAGTTAGAAGGAGTAAGCATCATTGAGTACTTCTGTCTTTCACACCATGTAATTTAACTAATTCTACACCCAGAGAAACTAATCCTTGTGTGAAAAAAAAATCATTGGATCTAAATGAGTTCTTATTTGAACAAGCATGTCAGCATCTGTACAGCCACATATTGTCCCAGGGCAGCACATACTGTAAGACCCCTTGGCAGGTATGTTAAACTCCACAGAGTTTTGGGTACAGGGTCTGGCTGTTCACAGCCTCCCCTGAAATCATTGCAGTTTTGCAGTAAGCTCAGTCAGGACAGAAATCACGCTCACTGAGAGGAGCACGAGCAGCAGCTTAAGGATGCCCAGACCTGGATGTTGCTTCCTGTGCTGAGGTACTTCAAAGCCCCTTTTCTCTGGCTGCCCTTGTCCGAAGATGTGATGAAGTTCCTCTTGGCCACGACGGGCTCTGTGCTGCTGGGACACGGGTCCTGTTTGGCTTCACTCTTCAGCCAGAGCACGGTGAGCTGGTTTGCTGCCTCTCACCTTGTTCTCTGAACACCCACTCCTCTGCTCTTAAGCAACAACACCAACCTGCCTAATAAGGTGCCCTGCTGAGTGTTCCCTGTTTGTGCTTTGTGCCAGCTACCAGCCAGGAATATCACATCACTGCACAGAAATGCTTCCATTAATGTGAGTGCGATTTCCCAGCGCTCGTATCCCTTTATCTTGTGCTCATGTGCACAACTGCCTGTATCTGTGCTGTGCAGAAGGTGCATCCAGAATTCATTTTCTTGCTCATATAACATGAAAGATATTTCAGAAAGAGTAACTAGTGAAGTGATGAGAATCCTCCAGGCTTTGAAGTCTGAGCTTTGCTGGTGTGATTAGTTTAAATGGCTCATTTGCCATACAGGGAAGTGGTATTGATGAGTTTGGGTTTGTTCACCTTCTTCTTCTGTTTTGAAATTTGATATCGCTCAACAAGGGTTATTTGGAGCAAGCTCAAAGCTACTGTTGTGTTTCACAACAGGAGCCCTCCAATACATGCGGAAAGAGGAAATTATCTGGCTTTTCTGAGCCCTTCTTTTGGTTGCCCATGTGCTACTTTGCAATGAACATGTTCGAGGAGATGGTGGTGGGTGTATATTACAAGCTTAATTGGAAACTTTTCTCTCCAGAAGTGTAAGGCAGGATACGTGTTTGTGACAGAGTTAGACAGTTGCAAATGCTTACAAGAGCAGATCCAAGTTCTCTGTGCACCCAGCTGAACCTTTTCTGTAACAGTTATTCAGCTCCTCAGATAATCTCTCACAATGAGGATTTATCTTGCTGTTTGTTGCCTCAGTCTCATCTCCTCCTCATTAAAATGAGCTCTCAGCCAAAATAACCAAGCCACATCTGCCATTTATATGGTCCAAACTTCCCTGTGGCTGGATATTAAGAGGGACTGTAGGATAAGAAAACTCAGTTATGCTGAAGAATGATTTGATTTACAAACACATACAAAAAATCAATCTTAGACCTCAACATAAGAAAACACATCAGTCTCTCAAACCCTGTTGTTACTCAACTGCTCTGTTTCTGGTTTCAGCCCAGGGACACAGAGGATGGGAGATAGCTGTGGGCTGTAAGGCACTGAGGGACCAGCACATTGCTATCATCATTTAAAGTCTGCCTGGAACGTTACTTTTATGTGTTTGACTTTTCCATCTGCAGGCTGATAGTCCAACGTCCCTATGGATTGGGTCCAGAAAGGCTTGCCAGAGCATCACTGTTGAAACCTGCCAGGAGTGTGTGCAGTGAGCAGGGGCTGCTCTGGCTGAGCAGGGTTGCATGGCAATCATGCAGTACTTTAGATCAGGCTGGACACTCATCCCCTCTTCTTACAGCCCAGCAGCTGCAAAGGAAAGGTGCCTGACTGAGTGTCTCAGGAGGGAACAGCTGCTCTGTGGTTCGTGCTAAAAGAGCACAGACCTTACATACGTATGTTTGGAAAACCTATGACAAAGGAGTGTTAAAATGACAAAGTTAAGTTCACAAAAGTTGATCTTTCCTGTATTTCCTGTGCAGCATTGATTTTGCTGTTTTACACACTTGAATGTTGTTAATCTCTAATTATGGGATCCCACACTATATTTTTTACTTTAGGTCCTTTGCTTCATTGAAAAGCTGGTGCAATGAAGTGTGTTCTGGAGATGAATTAACAGCCTGTAGGGAATGAGCAGCAAAGCCTTTCCTGTTGCAGGAAGTGAAAAGCACACAGCCAGTGATGCAAGGATCTGCAGAAGGGAAAATGATGGTTTTGTGATGGCTTTTTCTTGTGGCAAGTCAATAGCAGAAAAATGGATTTTATCTCCATATGCGCCAGACATCTCTTGATTTGGAGCACCCTACTCGCTTCAAACGGAATTTTTCAAGGCTGTTTTCTACCTGTGAGTTTGTCTGGTTTTGTGGCACACAGCTAAGATTCCAGGGTTGTAAACTGTGTAGTTGTCAAGCAATCACAGTTCCAGCTGAGGCCACTGGGATCTTAATCTTGAATTTATGAAGTACTGGATAATAGTCTGAAACTCCGGTTTTAAGCAGCTTGTGTTAGATGCCCAAGTTTAGCTGGGACTTCTTAGTCAGTTCAGGTTCTGTAAAAATGGCAAGAACTATAACCTTGACATTCCAGAAAGTTTATAAAAATGAAAGCACTGATGTCTGAGCATTCATACTGTTCTGATAAGCACCACAGAAAAGCCTATGAAGAAATGAATCATTCTGTTTTCAAAGCAGAATCTGAATGGTGGGCAATAAATAATGCCTGCTGAGGGTGAATAATGAAGGGAAAATAAACTATTGAAAGCTACACATTAGTTGAACATTGTTCATTCCGCACACTGAACGAGGCAGGGGCCTTATGGAAACCAGCACATGTGACAGTGTCATTTACAGAGCTATCGTGGTGCCTCTGCATGAAGCACATGAATTACTGTTTCACAGGCAGCCACACCATTTTATGTGCTTGATTAGCAGCCTTTATAACGTAAGCATTGCATAGTTTTTGTGTGCAATAAATAAGCTACATGGTTTTTAACTCATTTGAAGTCCCTATTTCAAGATGTGAAGGCTCTGAAGGCTTCTCAGTTAAATAGTTCTGGGATTATTCTGTTCTTTCGTGTGGGGGAACAATTCATTCTCCCTGCTTTAGTTCTCTGAAATGTAACTATTTTGTCTGAAACTAAGAAAGCAAATAAAGAGTCAGCCTGGTACAGGTATTTCACATGATGAATTTTATTAATACTTAAGTTGGAACAGAATTCCATCATGGAAAGCACTAGTCAGGAGCTAAGACATCCGTTGATGACGCAGGAAGGTGTCTGAGGATGGTGGGGAGACTGACTTCCCACATGGCAGGAGACACAGAATTTGGGATTTGATGAAAGCCATGAACACCCTCTGGATCATTGAGTAATAAGTTCCTCTGCCCACATCAATAGCTGATGAAAAGCTACAGTTCAGCTTAAATTTTGATTTTCAGTCTTTTTTAGGGGTAATCATCAGTTTTTTTCCACTGATAAATTCCAATTCTGGCATGCAGGATTCAGACACTGACTCATGTGAAGATAAATTCTCTTCTTCTTTTACATCTGAATCTTTGTGCACTTGGGTAAAAAAAAACCCAAACCACCATGTTGTGCTATGTTAATTGTTCACTCTTGCCTTTAATCACAGGAACACTGTCCTGCCCTTTGAGCTTCCTTTGGAGATGGATAAATTCCCAGAGATGTCTAAAGCAAATGAGGGAGATTTAACTTAACATGAGAACGATGACAATTTAAACATTTTATAAGGGTGCCAACCATGCTGGTTTAATTTTTGATGAGGGATGATACTAGATTTCTGCATTTTTAATAAAGCAACTGACAAAAGAGTCACTTAAGCTACCTAGAAAGATAAACTCTCACAGCAGGACTGCAGCCAATTCAGATGTTAATGATAAAGACACCAGGACAGCTGGTCTTAAAAGACCATCATGAAATACTCATCAGTGTTTCTTCACAGAAGTCAAAAGATTACTTTGGATTTGCAGACTCATTATACAATGCTTTCAGGTTCTTAAAATTGGTTTGGACATAATTTTCATATTTTGAAAACCTGATGTAATAAAATCCATGAAAAATATCACCCCTCACTGGAGGTAAAACCACAAAGAAAAAGAACTTTACTGGATACCTGTTTGTTAAGGGAAGAATTTTATCTTATATTATCAGAATTTTGTATGTGTTTCAGAAAGATTAAGTAACCTCAGGTTACTAAACTCTTAAGAATATAATGTGCATGAAAGGATTACTGCTGCCATTGGTTCAGATTTCATTTGCAGCTGTACGATATGTGTTATGATCAATAGACATACAGGGTCCATAGGATCAATGGATCATAACACTGGCAGATAGGGTACAGTATTATTTGATTTGTTTTATTTGTACAGTCTAGCTTTACAGGTTATCCTTGCTTATACTTTGAGCACCACTGCAAGAAGCATGATGGACACTTTCTCAAGGTTGGGTTTGTGCACTTTGGCTATTTTGGGGGGGAGTTGAGTTGTGAACTGAGGCCTGTCATCAGCCATGCATCAGGTCTGCTGGAAGGGCTGAATGGTAAGGAGAGCAGCTCAGCTGATGGGGAATAGGGCTTTTGGTGGGGTTTTGGGCATGTGGGGCCCTACTGCTTGTACACTCCTTAGTTGCAAGGCAGTGCCATGGCCTACATTCCAACGGTGTTTCCTCCACAGTCAACGACAGAGCTGTGTAACCATCTGCATCCTGCCCATGTGAGCATGGGTGGGGAGAGAGGTCACAGTGCAGAGCTGCCATGGATCCAACAGCACCTCACTGTGGGGGAGTGCAACAGGAGATACCTGCAGTGCAATCAGCTCTGTGGGTAAGAGGTGCAAGGCTGTTGGTTGTCTTTCATGGGCCTGTTCAGCTCTGCCTCATTTTTCTTCCCTCTCGCCTGCATAAATTTCCCTGGCCTGGCAAATTTTTGAGAGGCCAATAATGCTGTCAGACCCTAGATGAACATGAATAATAGCCTGTTTGCACAGCTGATAACTGAGCTGTAAAAACGAATCTGCTCCCAGATGAAACTTGACACGTAAAATTTAAGCTTGGGGAACAATTCTTTGTATGTATTCTGAAAAAAAAAATAATTACTTGGGCTGCTTAATTTTTATTCAACCTTAAAATAAAAAACCCTACAGGCGGGTCAGCAGAGAAAGCTCCTGTGTTTTGACATAGAACTTGGAATTGGCTTTGAACATGAAATACAGCAAATGTTTAATCTGTAATAAAGTTGAATCTGCTCATTTTGGAGAAGAACAATGGCCGAGGGTCGAAGCCTTGGGTTGTGCAGTTTCCAGATGGGCCCGTTTCCAAAAGGGAATTTGGATGGTAATCAGTGTCCGCTGGGATCCATGCCCACCGCTCCGAGCCCGCGTGCCACAAAGGACAGATTAGGGGCAGAATGAGAATGTGCAAGGCTGGCACGAATCAAAGGGACTCCCTGTAAAACCTATTACATCTGCGCTCTAAAAACTGCCCAGAGAAACTGACAGTCAGGAAAATGCAGTTTTGGTTGTGCTTTGATGGCTGGGAAGCTCAGATTGTGTGGGTGGGTGGCGAAAGTGTAACTCCATGGCCATGCCAGCTCCATTTGACTGAGACAGCCGGAGTCAGGCCAGTTTTCATTGTCCTTTCAGGACTCTCAGAGCAGCAGGATAAATAAAGGAATGAAATGGGGAAATGAATTTATAGACTTTGGGTGTCAAATGTTTAACAAAAGGCCCAAACCTTGGTGCTTTGTTCTATTGATTTTGTTTTGGCAAGGCAAAGATAAGACTGTGAACCTGTACAAAGGGAGGTGGCCTTTACTCCCCCCTGTGCCTTTGTGCTGCCTGGGTAATTTGCTGAATTGAAGTTTCACTTTTGGACTGAAAGCAGGTGTTACTCTATGCTGAATTATGAGATACAAACACTATGGCACATTTCTGGGACCCACAGAGTTGGCTGGTATTAAATCAAAATAGATCCCAACCATTTGGGTGGGAATATCTGAATTTCTGCAATGCCTGCTTTGCAGTGGTAAGAGAAATGATCCACTTCCCAAATCAAGTTTCTGGTGAATTACAAGAACTTGTCGTGATCTTTGAGAGCCCATGTTAGTCCTTGATGGCTGTGCCCTCAGCAGGTGAGTGTGCCCATGGTTCGGGTCCCAGCCCTCTAAACCAGCTGCCTTAACCTGCTCTGCCCACGGCTTGTATTGTTTTCCAGGGGAAAGGAATTTCCAGCTGTGCAGGGCTGTGACCTGCAGCCCTTCAGTGCTCTCCTCCAGTGCTCTGTGTTGGCCCGGTGTTGCCCTTCCGTCCTCCTGGGCATTGTGGGTTCCCTCACAAGTACCAATTCCAGCCTTTCATGACTAGTGGGCAACAAGTATCGAGCAATCCTACAACTGGCACAGGTTGTATTGCAATAGAAAAGTTATTAAAAAAGAAATGGGAGCTCTGAGATTAGTTTGGACATGTTTAAGCTTTCTAAAGCAGGAATGAAAGGTAGACCAGGTCCTTCTGAGACAACAGCAGGAGCCTCATAAGGAAACATTAAAGTGCTTTGACCAAGTGCTATAGAAAGTGCTTGTGCAAGTTCAAACTGTACAAGTCTGGCAGAAGCTGAGCAGACACGCAAATGTATCAATACTGTGCTTTATCAGAGCCATAGGAGAAGGCAGGATGGCAGCACAAGAAGTGCAGCAGTCAAGAACTAGCTGAATTAGTAGCAGCTAGTTTAGGTTGGTTTAGACTCCAAGTTTCTGTACACTTGTATCATCTTTGGCTTGATCCATCCTGGTTAGAACTTGACATCTGTGGATTTGAGAGAAACCTTCGGTTTTGAAGAAAGGATTGGGGATGGGGCAACATTTTGAAGGGTGTACTGGAAAGAGGGGGGGAAAGCTGTTTTGTGCTTCTAGAAACTGTATCCCCAGGACATCTAATTCTGAAGTGCATCTATCACCAGATGCTTTATGTGATATGACAAAATGCCACAGGGATTGATCCATCAACTGCTGCTGTTTCAACACGGTATAACAGGCAGGACATGTGAAAAGACATGTTTTCTGAAACTCTGTTTGAAAGAGCTGTAGTTCTGGAGTGTGCATGTCTATAACTCACACACGTATGGATTCTACACGTGGCATGAGCTCTGTCCTAAAATTCGTGAGAAGAGGTTTCTCAACTTCAACAAAACTTTTTTCACAGTTCAGTTCCACTGATGACTCTTCCCAAACATATGTGAACAAGGCCCCATTTGTGTGACTCTACTGTATCTCTAGTGAAGCTGCACTTTGACACACCCAGAAGAATTTGATCATTGACCAAACAAAACACTGTGCAAAGTGAGGAGGTATTTGAACATTGGGCCTACATTTGCAAGATGATAATTGGATTAGTTTTCACTCCTGGGAAAAAGATCTCCCAGTGTTTCCCTTTTCTTCACCTCTCCCTTCCTCTTTTGGGGGGGATTTTAGAAACTAATTTCATTTGTATCCACTTTGAAAAACAAGTAATTCCACTCTGACCAAGCTCAAACCTTTTGGTTATGCTCAAAACTCCATGTATTCTCTTGTCATTTAAGAACTGAAAGTGATGAGATGGCAATATCTAATGGGATAGCCTTAAAAAATTACTAAGGCTAGTAAATTGAAAGAGAAAGTAAGGAAAAAACATTCCGAATCTGACCTTGAAAAATTTGGTTTTAATAAGTTTCAACTTTAAAAAGGAAAACAAATGTTGGGTTCATCTTCCTTCATAAAGAAAGATGTCCTTGTCAAGCAGTTATAAGAATTTACAAATTGCATGACTTCAGCTGTGCCTGCCACTTTAGCATGAAAGCAGTGGATGCAGCACAAGCTTGGAAGCAAGATGGGTTTTAAAGTGTTCTGCAGTCATAAGAAATCCATACCAAAATAATGAGAAACATCCCATGCAGGCATCATCCTAAATTCCCATTTGGGTATTATTTTCTCATTGATGTTGTAATTAATGCTAAAATAATTTGTCTGTGAGCCTTCAAGATGCTTAGAGCTTTCCAGAGGGCTGCTGGGAGCTGAGGGAATTTTGCACCTCATAGAACTAGACCTTGTCTCTGCGTCTGCCATCCACACACAAGAGGCCACTTTGCAGCACTGGAGCCTAAACAAACAAGGTGTGGGAGAAAAACAGAGCAAGCATCGAGCTAACAGGATTTTTAGAAAGGAAAAAAAATCTAATGCAGGCGTGGTGCTGCTCCTAGGCTTCCCTGTTTGTGTCTCAGCCCTTTGGGAGCCATAGAGCAAACAGCAGCCTGTGGTACTAATCTGCTGCTTTACAGCGCTGGTATATGGTCACTGTAGAGCTACACGAGACACTGTCAGCTTCAGTTTTGCTCCAATTCATGATCCCTTTGTTAGCAGTAATAGGATGAACAGTTTGAAGTGAAATATCTTGAAAAAATCCCACTGTACTTGTTACTAACTGTGGCCTCGAGTCTGCACTTTTGTTAGCTTTCACAGTGATTAGTCACTGTACAGCAGCAAAGAGGAGATCAGGCTATAGCCCTGCTCCTCTGGCATGCAAGAGATCTTGCCAGACACCTAATCCTCACTTTTTTTCCTTCTCAGTCCCTTCATTCTCATACTCATTAAAATTAATGGCGAAGGTCTGTATGGTGATGGTAGGTTTGGTTGCACTCTGAGATCCATTGTCCAGGGGTGCTGCTATGGCAGGGTGTTCAGCCTTGGGATGGGAAAGCCTTCTGTGTTAACTCCTCCCTGCTGAATAAAAACTTTGCCACTGGGCTTCAAAGCATCTCTTACCTTTCCCCGGATTTAAACCAGCTTGATTTAAATCTGATTGTGTGATGTCCTCCTTTCCTTACTAGGCCATGAACTAACTAAAACCAAGGACATCATTAGAAGACTTGGAGCACGCTAAGGGGGTTAAATTGGCCTTTTAGGCATGAAACAAGCAAAAGGAAAGTCCTGATGGCTGTGAAAGGTCCCTAAAATGTGAAAAGGGAAGGTGTATCCAACAGGCAAAGTAGTACAGAGCATGGATTGTAATTAGAAATATGAAAAGCAAACCAGCAAACAGCTGACCTAGTGGATTGGAGTTCTCTGTAAAGAAGTTGAAGTTAAAAGAGAATAAAATTAAGCTAAGAAACAAAAGAGATTATAGAAGACATTGAACAAAGCATTTTTAAACAATAAAAGTTCCAAAAATAAAAGCATAGAAAAAGGAGATCAAAGAGACAGCATTTAGTAAGATACAAATAAAAATATGAATTGGAAACCCCTCCCCCCCCCAAAAAAAAGAATTAGAGCCCTGGCTTGCTTTCACAGAAGCAAAAGAGGATTTCTGCAAATGAAAAGTAATATCACCTGTCATTAAAGTGCCCTGACAAAGAGACAGAGGAGGACGGACACTGGGCTGGAGGGTAATATGTGAATGAACTTTGATGCTACAGTAGCAGCAGCCAAATGCACGAATGAAGGGAAACTCCACAGCCACATGGGCAGGAGGCAAAGTAGTTAAGGAAATTAATGTGGGAAAATTGGAAATTAGTCTAAGGAAACTAGGAGAAGACAGGAAGTAGAAGAAACTTTCTGTGCAGTTTAAAATGAGCAGATTTTGAAGAAATTTATCAGAAGTGAAAGATTAAAGTATTTTAACAGATCAAAACGGTAAGTAAAACATTTTATAACAGAGAATTAAACAAAGTAGGTTTGATAATCCCAAAAGTAGGAAGAAAGGTTGTGAAAAGTTAGTAATTTTGAACACAGCAGGTAAACACCAGGAGCTACGTAAGAATTGAATGATAAGTCCTGTTCAGAAATGAACCTGTATTTATGCTCTGCTGGGTTTGTGGCTTATTTTGTGCCTCATTTAGTAGAAACTGCAGAATTTTATTTTCCAGTGCAATATACAATTCTATGTATAGCTGAAAACTCCCAGTAGTTTTGGCAAGAGAATTTTATTTTAAAATGTAAATAATATTGTGGGCACTGACATATCATTTGGCAGTTTAAGGGATGTGGCTTCTAGTGCATTGGTTCAACCAACTTTAATTAAAACGTTTAATTTAAATATCCCTTTGCAAAACATATTACATTAGCATATCTAAAAGCTGTGACGGGACTGAAGGAATTAGATTAGTCTACTTGAAAGACAAGACTGAAAACGTCAGCCTAATGGACAGGGGATATTTTCAAAGGTTATTATACAAACAGAGGAGAACAGTTTTTTAAATGTCCACTTGAAAGAAAGAAATATATTGTAGAAGAACATTACATTGTTTGGGGGGGAATGGTGATGAGGGGAGCATTAGTACAAGTAGCTCAGGAAACTTGGTCTCCATGGCTGGAAGAGTTTCATCACATAGACTGGAGACTTCCCACAGGAAGCCTTATGTGCACCAGTCCTGTTGTTTCTCTTCCCTGACAGTCTGTCATTATCCTGGTTTTTTTTACATTTAGCAAAGATTTTATTGACAAATATATGAAGCAGTCGCCATTCTTCCATTCCTGAGAGAGCTCTCTCTGGCTGGGGCTGCTCTCCAACAGTGGTCACAGGGCAGGGGAGGTGCTCAGCTTCTTGACATTCCCGAGTGGTCTAACTCGGCACCATCGCGGCAGGGTCCTCACTGTTAAACAAGGGGAAATCTGTTGCCTGTCTCTGTGTGGAGGGTTTTGGTCACCTCATCCTGCACAGCTGGTCTGTGGCCTCTTCAGCTGAGATGTGGTGAATACTGAATTGCTCCTGGGCATTGCACACCAGGTGGAAATGCTTGGAACATGTTGCTCAAGATGGAGTTTTGGTCTGAAGTGGTGTAGAAGTGTTCTGCAAAACAAGGGCAAGCGTACATACAGTGGACAAAAGCTGGAAACACCAAAGGAACTTTGACTAAAATAAGTTTGGTGCCTTGCTTTTGACATGCTTCTGAATGATTTTTAAAATTCAGTTCCCAGTCTGTGATTAGGAGAGTGTGTATATGCACACCTGGGCGAGTAAACAACAGAAGAACCTGCTGTACTAACACAAGCCTGCAGAAAATCCTGTGTGCAGGGTGTCAGTTATTCATCATAACACTGAGGAGACTTCTCTGGTATATGAGATATATATGGATCTAAGTGACCAATTGATGAAAAATATAAGTATGGAAAAAAGATCTGGGTTCTGCGTTAGGAAAAAAAAATCCATCTTTAAAAATCATTAGTGACGTAGATCAGAGAAATGGTATGGAAGACAAACAACACAGAGCTAGCTGACAGACCTCTGTAGAAATAGGATGCCACTGTTCAGGTGTACTCCCTGCTCTATTAGTGGGTGGCTGATCTCTGTTGGTTTGTGCTGTTTAATGTGCAGCAAGGTGTGACCAAGTAGAAGCAAATGAGCAGGTTACACATACAGCAGTTACTGAACTGTCCCTTCCTTCAAAGCACATTGACGTGGTCTGAGAGCCTCCTGCTCTCCTCTTCTTGGTGCCCTGGGGCTGAGGCTGCCCCAGGGATGCTTGGTTTGCCTGACCTTTTAGGGTGACTTTGAATATTTAGTTCATAGACAGAGGTAGAACATACCAATCACTCAGATGAGGAGTAAAACAGTTGACACAGCAGCCTGAGCCTAATTCCTAATAAAAACTGTCTGTAACAGTCAGAGGAGAAACCTGCTCTCAGCTGCAGTGTGGGTCAGAACGAGCTGGAGATCCCTGGTCTCACCTACCATAACTAGTCTGGACATCAGAGACAGACTGATTTATGTGTGACAAATCTGTGAGCAAACTCAGTTGCCAACTAGCAAAACCAGTACAATACCAATGTATTTTGTTATGGTGGTTACTAATTGTAGTATTTTAGCTGTTGGAGACTTACTGTTTGGCCAAAACCTGTCTGTGCTGTTGCTTTACAGATTTCCGGTCTGGATAAAAGAAGCATGAGTTCCTGTTCCAGTTTCTGACTCAAGAGGTGAGCTCCTGGAAGAGATGTACCTTGAGAGGTCAGTTAATTGGGAGGTAAATTAATTGCCTTAACTATAGGAACATAATGGATAAAATCAGATTTCAGTTCTCTTTCATACCAAATGTTTTACCTTGCCTAATTTACTGCCCCTTTTGCACTTCTGGTTTCCTTCTTGCCTCTGCAATTCCTTGGAGACACTTATGTCCACAAGATGGTACTAGGCTACAAGTAGCCCCTACAATGGGTGGTCAGTGAAGGCCGTTGAAATTGCTGCTGGTCAGGTATCACCAGAGCAGCTCACTAGTATTGCTCCCTGTGAGAGGCAGTCAGGCCAAAATACTTGTTTGTTTGGGGTTTTTAGTGAAACAAAATTCTGATAGGAATCATAACAGGTCATTGCTGTGACTGATGCTCTGCACACTCACACCTCTTTCATACCAAAGAGCTTCATTACTGTCTTTGGAGCCACTTCCAATTTAAACTAATAAACTAATTTAGGAAAGAAAAGAATGAGGCCAGGAATTGTAGTAGCTTTATGAATCTGTGTTTTGGCACATTTAAGAAAGAGAAATTTGACCTAACGTATTATAAATACCTCATTTGCTTTAAGCAATTATTGTAATCTATCACATTGATGCAGCCAACACAAACATGCACTACATTTCTCATGCTAAAAAATCGTTCAAAAAGGCTTGAATAAATTGTTAATACTCTATAAGCTGCTGGTGAGATAGCTCAGTGATTAGCTCTTCTCCTCTTCACATGATTCAAACGCATTAGTGACACTGCTGACTAATGACTTGCAAAATTTTTGTTAAAGGCACAGGTGCATTTTTAAATGGCAGCCCAGTTCTGAAGTCAATGGCATTTCAGGCTTCGAGACTGAAAATCTTTATTACACTGGTTTATGTAAAATTACTGCTTGATTTTTGTTTTTTTTAATAACACTCCACATATAATCATCTTAATTATGTTGCGATTTTAGATTCAAGTTACTCCTGGAAAAAAACTTTTCATAATACGATTACTGAAATACTGTTAATCCTGACTGTGTGAACAAGGCTGCAGTGTTAATTAAAGATCTCAACAGCGCTATACAAGTGGAGTGATAAACACAGCCCCTGATAGCTTGTAAAACATTGGTAGTTACTGATCAGACCGCAGGTGCTTAGGCAGTAGAAAGGGTGAGCGGTTCCTGCGAAGGGAGGTGCCCACCTTTAGCATACTTCGTTCTTGTTTCACTCATTTTAAATAATACAATTAAGCAGAGATGACCACATCAGTGTGGCCATAATGAAATCCCTCAGTGGGAGATCTGAAGTAATGAGGAGAGCTCGTAATTTGTGACTCGAGGCCATTTAAAAGAGTCCGCGTGTTTAACTGGCTTAATAAAATCACGATCATGAATGAGGCCGTCACCGTAACAGGGCCCACGGAGGGATGCTCACGACCCGAGGGCCGGACCCAGCGTGGTCCAGCCGGGCCTGTCCGTTCCAGCGGGAGCTCCGGCGTGACGCGCGCTGGGAACGCGAGCCGTGCGCGGGAGGTGTCCCGCAGGTGATCCCGCGGGCGCGGCCCCTCCGGGGGGCGGGATGCGGTGCCGGCGGTGCCTGCGGGGGCCGTGCGGGGCGGAGCGGGCCCGCCCAGCGGGGCGCGTCACGGCGCGGCGGCGG
>JAWMRA010000005.1:5362594-5456800 GCA_035584735.1 Pseudotriccus pelzelni
GAGAGGCGCGCCGGCTGCGCGCACCCCGCACACGGCGCGCTGCCACCGAGGGAGGGAGGGAGCGAGCACCATGTGCCGGCCCGCGCTCGCCCGGCTGCTGCTCCTCCAGCTGCTGCTCGTCAAGCTGCACCTCGCCAAAGGTGGGTCCGGCGCGGCCCGGCCGCTCTCCCTCAGCGCCGGGGAGGGGGACGACCGTCCTGCCGGCGCGGGCGCCGCGGGTGTGCGGCCGCCGGCACCCGCTCGCCGCGGTGCCCTGCGCGGGGTTGGGGACTTACGGGGCCGGGCGCGCTCGGGGGTTGCGACCTGCGGGGGCCGGGCGCGCTTGTCAGCGGCCGAATGTGCAGCCCGACCGCTGGTGACAGGAGCTGCCACCTTTAATCCCTTTCAGAGGGGATTTGTGCCTCATCAGAGCAGCGCGGCAGCGAGTCCGCAAAGCAGATTTGCTCCGCTCCCCCCCCGCCCTCAACTTGAGTTGGGTCAGGTCCCTTTTCCCGGGACGGCTCCGGTGCCTGTTTTACCCTCGCGTCCCCAGGTATCGGTGCGTTTTGTCCCGGTAAGGGATGCGCAGGAGGTCCCAGCATCGCTACGCTTTATAATTTTTCTTTGTCTGTTGTATTTCGCGTTTAACCATCTTCTGTTTCCAGGTTGCTTTCCCCTCCGCCTTTAAAACAATACGGGGAAGCACGGGAATGGCCCCTCTTATCCCCACACAAAGCAGCTTCGGGATCGCCGCCGTGCTCCCGGGGAGACGCGTCTCCCCCAGCCCCTGCCGGAGCCGCTGTGCCCCCCGAGCCCAGCCCCGGCCCCCGCCCTGGGCCAGCGGCGGCTCCCGCCTCCCTCCCCGGGCTGAGCGCGGCCGGCGCTGGCGGGTCCAGGATGCTCCCGGGATATCCCCGAGATGTCCCGGCCGCCCGGCCGTGGGAGCGCGCCCCGCTGACCCAGGCGCGGCCCCGTGTCTCGCAGGCGCCGTCAAGGAGTGCGAGGAGGACCAGTTCCAGTGCCGGAACGAGCGGTGCATCCCCGCCGTCTGGAAATGCGACGAGGACGACGACTGCTCGGACAACAGCGACGAGGCGGATTGCCGTGAGTGTCCGTGCCCTGCGCGGCGGGGCGGGGGGCCGGGAAGGGCGCGATTCCCAGCGCTTCCCAGCTGCGCTGCGCCTCTTTTTATGAATGAATGAATGAAGTCGCGCCGTGCCCGGCTCTGGCGCCGATTGGCTGCCGGGAGCAGCAGATCCGTGACGCGCCGCGGGGCAGCGGCTCCTCTGCTGCCGGCCCGGCCCGGCCGGGACACCCCGGCGGGAGCGGCAGCGGCTGCGATCACCTGGCAGCTCCCTGCCCTCGCCTCCAGCAGCGTCCCTGCTCAGAACATCTGAAGTGGACTTTGTGTCCTCGGGGAGTTGGGAAAGATGTTTAACCCCCTGGGAGACCACGCTCAGGGCCAGGGCTGGGTGCTCATGTGAAATGCTGCTTACTCATAAGCATCCTACAAGATTGGTGTGAGTTCGTGTTTAAATATGTTTGCAGTCGTGGTGAGAAGGTTGCTGAACAAGTAGCACTGCTTGGCTTGGCAGCGTCAGCCATGTAACACTGATTCCCTGGCAGTGTAAGGGAAGAGAGAGCAAGATCTATACTTTCAATCCCGAGAAGGTGGCACTCTTGCCTTCTCCGATGGTGTGGCTCAGGTGTCTGTGAGTGTAAGCCTGTAAACTTTGAGTAGTTAGTAGGGTTGTGCTGTTATTACCTGACTTAGTTTGCTTACAGCTTCTGACAGCCTAGGAGAATTTGGCTCAACCATGGAGTGTAAGAAGCATCTGTAAAAGAAATTACAGAGCCTAAGTCTTGAAGAGAAGTATCTTTAATTTGAAGTTTTAAGTTTAAGCAAATGTTGTAGCAAGTATCACATCTCATGAATGATCTCTGTAGGGTAATAGATGCCGAATGTGCATCAGGTTAAATAAACTCTTCCAAGTTGATAGACCCAGCGAATGTATCAAGAAAGGAAGAACTACTGGTTATGTGCTTTTCTGTATGTGACTGTACTGCTAACAGCTTCACCTGTAGATCTGTGTCAGGGGATATTCAGAGGTGAAGTCTAAGTAGATTAAGGTGAGCAGGGATTCTCAAACTCTTGTTCCCAGAGAACATCTTGTTACAGTGTAAAACATAACATTTATTTCTGGTGCCTTTGTATTCAGAGAACTTGATAGGCTTTATATATGCTTAAGTTCATGACTTGGGGAGTTAGCAGCATTGGTTAATTGAGATACAAAAAGGTTTCTACAGGAATTATAATGACAGTATTTCGAGGCAACTTACATTTGGAATGTTTCAAGTTACAAAAGAGCCAGGGAAGCCAAGGCTGACTGAGAACCAGCTTGGACTCATGTGTAGTCATAACCGGGCATGCTTTCTCACAAGTGTACGTGTTTCCAGAGGGAGACACTAATCTGTGGAAGCACTGGGAATCTCTGAGCAGGTAGATAAGGGTGTTCTTGAAATCTTCAGTTTAAAACCTCTGCGTGCTGTTGTACAAAGGCTTGGTGAGCTGCAGGTGACCTGTGGGCTGTGCTTTGGGAACTGCTTCTCAGAGGTTGGGATTGAGACTGGAGGAGCTGCTTGAACAGATTCTGCACCTCACACTCCACATTGAAGAGCAGGTTTGTGGCCTCAGCTCCTTGCCCTGCATAAGTGGATCAGTACCTGGGCTGCTTTATCTTCTCCTTTTCTTCTTTTTTTTTTTTGAGCAGCCCTCTAACTATTGTATCAGAAGAGAGAGTGGAACAATGCCCTGTTGAACATCAGCTCTGTGTGAATTGTGCTGTGCTACAGTGGTTAGATGGATAATTGCATCCGATTTAGTTTTATTTCAGAGGGGTTTTACAGTTGTTGGGTTTGGGGCTGGAAAAAATATGATGGCTAGATTATGTTAGAATGGTGACTTTAGAGATGTTAGGAAAAAAATTTTGTATTTGGAGATACCAGGAAGAGTTCTTCACTTTAATCTGAACTTGGCATTTATTATTGATTGGGGATCATGCCACAAAATTTAGTAATGAACTGTTAGTTTAGTTCATATATATTTCTAGACTTTGCAGTTGCTTCTTCAAGCAGTCTGAAAGACAAAAATCACATTTCTCAGACACATTTTCTCACTTTTATTGTTCTGAACACTGTTTTATTTTGAAAATGCATACTGTTTTTCAGCATATGGAATGCTTAGAGTTCTATTCACTGGGTGAAAGAGTATGTTCCATGTGTTTTTGTTTCTAGATATCACCTCTGTTTTCACTGCTGTAATAAACAGATATTTATTTCAAAACTGTTTGTTTTATGAACATATGCTATGGAAGAAACTGTTCTGGAAAACTTGGCATGCTGGAGTGGTAATGGAGGGGGAAATGAATATGCAGGTAACCTGCTGATAATGAGTAGTGATAAGGACCCCGATAACCTCTGTAATTACTTGCTGATTCTTTTCCCCAGAGTTGAAAACACATTTGTAATAGCTCGTTGCTGTTTGTCTGTATCCTCCCTTCTTGAGGAGACACGATGGTGTGTCTGTGTGACCAATTGGTTTATGGAACCAATTCCTTGTGGTAGGCAGTGTATATGCACTGGAAAATTTTGTAACCAAGGGTATCTTAAATAGCTCTCCAGGAGGAGATTTTTTTTTTTTTGGCAGGTCTCTGTGCGCTTCCTACTAGAAACCATCTTTGCACAAGACTGAATTTTTGTTTGTTTGCTTTTATTTGTGCCCCCTGTTGTGTTGGGTGTCCCATGTCTGTCCCTGGTTTTCCGCCCATCCCTGAGATTTGCTGGTAAAATGCTGGCTTTTTTAAGGGACTTTTGGACTCCAAGGAGAATGTCCTGGTAATCAAACTGTTTTCTCCTTGGAGTTTGCTTTCCATTCAGTAATCCTTTTCTGTTGTGGCTGGTAGTTCAAGTTATCTACCATAGGACTAATGTGTGAGTTAATATGGCAAACATTGGAACTGAAGCATGAAAATTAATGATTTCCACCCTTAGATATATCAGATTGGTCAGTAGTGGTTTGTAACGTGTGTTAAGTTTGTCCAGGGCAGGGTTGGCTTTCTGGGCTGCCAGTGCTTGTGGCTGACTCATGTCCAGCCTCTCATCCACCAGCACCCTGAGTCCCTCTCAGCAGAGCTGCTCTCCATCCCCAGCCTGATTGATCCCAGTGGCTGTCCTGACCAAGGTGAAGGAAACACTACGAGTGTCATGTTTTCAGAAAGTTACAGCACTTTGAGGGAAAGAAAATGAGCGAGTAGAGATACTCCTTAAAATGTTCCTGTGCATCTGATGAAAATACTGAAAGTTGCGTTGTTTGGATTGCTGGGGAAATCAAGTCTTAAACTCTGGAATCAGAAAGCTTGGGTAGCTATTAAAGAGTTTTAACCTGTTTTAAGACTGTTTACTCTGCTTTTGCAAAACGATTTGTTTGAGCTCAATCCAGCGTAGGCCTGGGAAGACAAAAACCCGGTCACAACTTAGAGCTCCCACTGCCACAGTGTGCACTGTGTGTGATCCACACAGTGAGGACAGGGCTCCAGGGCAGTTCTGAACATGATTTTTTTAGATGCTTTTTACTCCTTCCCTGTGATGCTTTTTCCTCTCAGGAAACTCTGGAAAGGCAAGACTGAATTTTATAACCTATTACAGAGAACATTTGCAGATACATAGGCACTGAGACTTTTCCATAATAGTATAGCAGCATCTTGATAAAACAGCAAAGCTATTTTTATAGTGAGAAAAATGTCCATTTTCTGAGGCAGAGTGCTCAGGATGAGATATGTGGGATGCTGACTCTTGTTCTGTGTCGCCCTCAGGAGAGGTGGAGGCTGCAGAGCCTCGTGGTCCACATGCTGAGTGCCCAGGGTACTGTGACACATCACCCAGAATGGAAAATCCTAGAGAGCTGCTTCTGTGGGGGAGTGGCTCTGGGAGACTTTTTGCCCCATTTTGCAAGTTTCTTCTTGCTTGCCACTGCAGCAGCGGAAAACAAGGAAGAACTTGCAAACTGCAGCCAGGCACGATATATTTGACGCAAAATAGGAGCTCTTTGACAATTGTATTTGATAGGATTTTATTTTTCTGATGCCAGTAGGGTTCACATTATCTTAACCCAGACCAGAGTGTGGGTGAAAGAGACTGGAAGTCTCTGCTTACATGTTTCACTGGTGATTAAACCTTAAATGTGGCAAAGAGTATAGTTGCAAAACAATCAGTAGCTTTACCAGTTTCCTAAAATGAAACACAAGCTTCAGGCCCACTTCGGCTTTGTAATACCTGCCTGCAGGGGGACACAGCCAAATGCAGAATTACTATTTCTCCTTTAAAGCTCCATTTCCCATCTTTACGTTGCGTTCTTCTCTCTAGTGCTGCTTTCTGGTGAGTACTGTTCATAGGAATATACTGGACAGGACTGAGACTGCCTCAGGTGTGAGATGCAGGGAGTTACTGCTTCCAAAACTGTTTCTGTGTGTACAGAATTCAGGGTAAACGTGGCATCGTGGCCACAGTAAGTGACTGTGGAGCTGAGGCACACTTCCCTCGCTGTCCGGAGGAGGGATTCCTGTTCTCCTGCTGGGTTTGTGCAGGGATTCTGTGGAGAGTTTGACTCTGCTGCCTGTGTGAAAGCTCAGGAGGCAGCCTCAGTCCCTTTGCCTTTCAGTGCACACTTCACAAAAGCTAGAATTCAGGTGTAAAAACACATCAAAAAGCTAACTGAGAACTGAATTCTGCATCCTGCGAAGAGTTAAATGTGGCCTGGGGGCCTGGGTGGCTTTGAAATGCAGCAGTGTAATCCTGTGCCTGATTGCAGGTTTTGGGACCTGACACAATGAGACAGCAGGCAGGCACAACTGCAGCAGTACTCTGTAACTTTTTGTCTTCTGTTATCTGTTGCTCCAATTCTTCTTCATGAACTGTATCCTGCATGCTCAGTGATAGCTGCTTGCCGCTCTGGAGATGCCTTGCACGTCACCATGTGGAGAATTCTTGGTTTCCTTGACATATGCGTGGTCATATGCTCTTGATTTTGTCAGTGGTAGTGTAGCTGCGTTCTGTGGCCAGCTTGCATGTTTATCCCAAAACTGAAGGCACTGGGAAGAGTGGTGCTGAGGGGCAGGGCTTGTTTGCTTGCCTGTGTGCTTGTTGCCTGCCTGTCCTGGTCTGTACTGTGTCTGTGTCCAGCCTAGGCTCGAAAACAGTTTACTGATCTCTTGTGTTCCACGCTGAATGGTTTTATTCAGTTATCTTCCTTTTTTCATTATATTCCCATTATCTGCTCTGAGAAAACTAACTTGCATGTTTTGGGGGTCTGGATTATCTTCCCTGTAATTGCAACCTGCTGCAATCTTTATGTGGAAAATCAAGCTTTAAGTACATGTGGGAAACATGCCCTTCTCCATTTCCCCATTTTCTGGTGCATTTTCTTGAGTTTAATTTGTGCAGTTTTATTTATTAAGCAGTCTATATGCAGATTGCTTTCCAGGAAGTGGTGATTTTCTGTCACTCCTGCTCATGGGAAAGAAAGAGAGAAGAATCTGGAACAGGACCACTGAAAAGATAGAAGAGAGGGCTGGGGTATGTGGGAGACCCACTGGGGGCGTTATGGCCACAGAGGGAAGAGAACTTGGTTTTATGAAGTGCTGCTCTGCTACAGAAGGCAAGCACATGAGTTACTCTAGATCCAGCTACAGGAACAAGCTGTGATCTGAAAAGCTTTCTTGAGGTCAAGGGGAAAGACTGAAGGAAAGGAAATTATGGAAGTGCAGTCAAAACTGACAGTGACTTGGTTTGTTTACCGGAGCTGTCATTTCAGAGGATACAAATATATCCTACATTTTGAGCCGAGGTAGGCAAGCTTCATCCAGAACATTTTAATGTATGAAGGTAAAACAAAGAAGCTGTGGATGCCCCACCCCTGGAAGTGTCCAAGGCCAGGTTGGATGGGACATTGAGCAGCCTAGTCTAGTGGAAGGTGTCCCTGCCCATGGCAGCGAGTTGGAATGAGATGAGCTTTAAGGGCCCTTCCAACCTAAACCTAAACCATTCTGTGATTCTGTGAAAAGTCAAGGTAGACCAGTTCTCTTTTGTCTGCAGTGTTACAGATCCAGGATGAGCACACATCTGAGATGTGAGTTCTTACTGGTTGATGTTAGAATGGAAGATACTTAATGTAATTTAATATTAATCAGAAAATATTTAGAAATTAATTCAAATGAACAAATGATGAGAGCAGAGAAACCAAGTGTCGTGTGTTGGTGAACGCATTTATCTGACACACCTAGACTAGGAGATTGCCAGTGCTAGAAATAGTGGGTTTTCTTGACTCCATTGTTCACCTAAAAGACCATTAAACACTCTGTAATGCCTGAAAATGTCTGACAATTATTGATTCCCTCAGCTGTTTCTGATAGAGGAGACACCCAGCTTTTGTTTCTGCTGGCTTTTTCAGCGTCACCAACTTTTTAAATTCAGTGGCAAATCTACCGTGTCCCTGGTGTGCCTCAGAGACTGTGATGCTGTGTTAGGGATATCTTTGTGGTAGACTTGATTTGGTGTGAAATTCTCCTGGTCCTTCTGCTGATGATCTTTCCCTCTCCACAACTTTCCCATTTACCTGCAGCTTTTCCCTGGTCATTTCAAAGGTGTTCCCAAAGCATGTTCCTGCTTGGCTCTGCTTTTCTGTGTCGTTACATGCCTTATGAAATGCTGTAAGATGTCAATTTTTCTTCCTCTGCTTTGCCCAGGAAAACAAATCAGTAAGCTGAGTTTGAGTGATGGGGATGAAGATTTGTGTTGCTGCTTGTTCTCTTATGCAGTAGAGTGTCACTGGTGGAAAATGAGTGTGTCTGCTCTGGGGTGCTCTGCTCCCAGTGCAGGCAGCTGGTGCCAGCCAAAGGGAAATCCTCACTATTTAGTGGTGCATGTGTAGGAAGTGTTGAAAAAGCTCAGTGTAGTTTTTCTAACTCTCTGTTTCCTGTTAGAATTATTAATACTTAGATAGCCACAAGGGAGGGGAAAAGGGTAAAAGGCCCTGTGATAAAATTAATGCAGATTTTTCTGCTCTGTGAAAAATTCTGTCTGAAATACAAGTGATAAAAAACTGATTAGATTTTTAAAGTTATAATGATGCTGTAAGCTAGTTGAAAAATAAAACCAAACCCATCCAGACCGAAATATTTTCAAAAGACAGATTTAACCCACGAGAAGCCAGAAGGTTTTTAAAGCGAGGGTGTGAGCTCTGTCCCTGATGGTCTCTCAGGGTGAGCAATAGTGGTTCTTGCCATAATAATGATGCTGTGGTAGTGCTTCTGTTCCTGGCAAGGACCATGGCTTTTCTTCCCAAGCTGAGGCAGATCTGCTAGCCCTGTGCCTTTCTCCTCATGAAGAGGTGAATAAATGGTGTTACAGCTCTTCTGTACCTGAGTGACTCATGGCTGTACAAGCAGCAGCAGAGCCAAGAACAGAAATGAAGTCTCCTACCTGGCAGTGCAGTGCTCGGTACACAAAGTTATTGCAGAGGTACCTGTTGGACAAGTGGAAGTGTTTCAGTTTTTCCTCCAGGTTTCCTGTTTGGTTTTTTTTTTCAGTCTGAGCTAAGCCTGGCAGTCAGTCTAACCTCACATTTAATGCCAAGAGCAAGTGTTAGAAAGTAGGAGAGAACAGGATTTATAGCTGCCTTAGAGCAATAGTAGCCTTTGGGCTGCAGCCGTGTAAAGTGAGCCTTATTGCCAATTTTTTTTTCTTAGATGTTCTCTTCCTGATACATCACTATTATTAAATGCGTTATTAATATTTATTAAATGCTTTGAAGCATGTGTGGCACTGTACCAGGACCAGAGCAGTGAGGGACTCAGTTTCCATGGCAGCAGGAGCACAGTCCTGTACTTGCAGAACCAGAAGGGCTCTTTTTGGCAACTGCTCTCTATGCTGTGATTACTTTTTCTTTTTAAAGATAGCTCTATAATATAAAATCTAATTCATTAGTGATGCAGAATCTCGTCCATCCTGAGTGGATTTTTCCTGCTGTAAGTTTCTTTATCTTTTTTTTGAGTTCTAGCTTGGTTTCTGTAGCTTCTGTGGTTATGATTTCGTTTACTTGCAAAACACTGAAAGAGGTAAAAGAGTGTATTTAAAATCCATTGTTATAGGTGGAAATTTTCTCTTCATTTTGTTTAAGTTTGAAACGTTATGTGGTTGTAGACTTCTCTCCCTTTCCGGATAGCCTGTAGCACAGATTCATCAATTAAGATAATTGTTGAAGAAACTACTTTGTACAACTGACAGTAAACTCTTAACTGCATTATTTCCCTCATTTAGAGAACTGTTCCAATTCCAGGTTTTAACTTCATATTTTATTTTAACTGGCCTTGTTTCTTACTTTTTTCATGCTTCCTTCCTAGAGATGTAATGTGTAGCATGATGTACATTGAGGTGACATTTGGCTTCATTTCAAAGGGTGAATGAAATTTTCTTTTGGTCCCGAGTCTTTGTCTGCCCTGTGTTACCCAGCAAAGCTTTTCTGTCCATCGTTGCTTTCCATGTATAAACTTAATGTGATTAATTTCTTTGGTGGCTTTTCAGGCTTTTTTAATTTTGTTGATGAGTAAGGTTGTAGGCATCTTTCCAGATGTGTTGCATGGGTCTCCTACGATACCATCTGCTTGGTTTGCTGTTCTAGCAGTGACAGTACGTCAGTAAACCTTGCTAGATTTGCTGGACTTATTCCATCCAGATATGATGCTACTCCATGTGATCCAGGGAAAAGTTAAGAGCATAAAAATCAGCAATAGCAGGAGTAATGAATATACTTGCACTGAGAACAAGAATTTCAGAGTAAACTTACAACTGTTCCTGCACACCTCTCATGCTGAATCCCATTTGCATCTGTACAGCTACTTAGAAACAGAGAAAATGGCCCAGTTCCTTTGATAACAAATGTCAGTGCTGACTGATGTAGGCCAAGAAATACAACCTCCTGCCGCTGGAACTGAACGCTTCTGTTCTTGTTCCTGCAGTTGTGTTACACATTTGTCATCCAGTGCTTGCTTAGCAGTTTAGCTTTCTGTGAATCTGCACCATACAAGTGGACTGAGTGT
Source organism: Pseudotriccus pelzelni (assembly GCA_035584735.1). Lineage (NCBI taxonomy): Eukaryota > Metazoa > Chordata > Aves > Passeriformes > Tyrannidae > Pseudotriccus > Pseudotriccus pelzelni. Next base: position 5,372,725 of record JAWMRA010000005.1, read on the forward strand.
TATCTCAGGGATGTGAAAACTGATGCTGAGGGAAGTTTATCGTTTGCCCAAGGCTGTAGAGTGATTCAGCAACTCATTGTGAACATCAGTGACTCATGAAGAACGTCCACAGTTTCTTGTTTTCTGGTTCATTATCACATTGTTTTACACAGATAATCGTGTTCCTTGGATTAAGTGACAGCTCAAGGGCTTACCCTTTGCCTTTGTCATATACAGTTTGTAAAGTACTCAGGAAAATCCCAGTGTTGACATAACTCACTGTTTCAAAATGTTAATATTGGGTCAAGTGCAAGAAACACGTCAAATAGATCACTTGTTGTATTTAGTGTCAGAGACACATGACATACAGGTGTTTGAGGAGGAGCATGATGGTTTGCTTTGCATTTCAAAATGCACTTCTTTCTTTCTGTGCATTACAACATATCCTGAAGAATAACAGACGGACATCACTGCAGCCACATCTTCAGCTGGCCAAAAGTTCCTGTTTCAAGACTCACCTGACAGATTTTTTCATTGCTAAAGAGGCTCTTTCTATTCCGTGTGGGCCTCTCCAGACTGTCATTTACCTCCTTTACCTCCGTGCCCACACCTTGCTGTTACCCGAGCACTGTTAGAGTAACTTATCACCAGTGCACCCATTCCTCCATAAATTATTTGTGACTTATCCTGCTTGGGAAAGAAGCAAGGTAACTGAGAAAGTTTAATTTGCTATTATGTGTTTTATTGCTGGTAGTCGTTTCCTTCTTCCTTTCCCGTAAAACAATAAAGGTACAGTTTAGATTGCGCAACTCTGAAGGTTGTGTAAGTTGGGCTCGTTATATGGTTTAGAAGGGGTAACTAAATGGGCACTGTTCTTTAGCAGATGATAAATAGGGAGTTTCAAAGGGAAGCTCTGGAGCAGTCCCTGCCAGGGTCACACTGGTGTGTTGAAATTTCACACTTTACTTCAAGGAATTGCTCTTTGCTGGGTGATTTCTGTTCTCCCTTTTCATGAGTTCTTTTAACACAGAAATTTGTCCATTTTTTATAAAATAATGTGTTATGTATGTTTGCCCAAGGAGCCAGTGCATGTTGATCCCTGAAGTTAAATAAGGATTAAGGAGCTGTATTGACAGGTGCTGAAAAGAATTGTATGTGTCCAGTTCTTTACTGGAGGGGTTCTGCTTGTGGCAGGGCGCTTCAAAGACTGTGAGTACAGAGCAGGGGAGATATCCTGGGGCCTGCAGTATAAATCCAGGCACTCCTTTCTAGAGGGAAATGATAAATAGTGTACTTAATTCTTCTTCCTGGTTGTGGATGAGTATGTGCCTGAGCAACATGGAGCCTTTCCCACACTTGCACACAACATCTCACTGCCTTGCTATTCCTTCAGGTCTTAGTTTGGCCACTAATTCTCATGGCCCTGTTTCACTGAGTGCCTGTCCTCCACAGCAATGCACAAAGCCCTTGTGAACACCTTCTCTTGCTCAGGCATTGCAGGAGCCTCTGCAAGGCTTGGCCGAGAGCAGGAGGCATTTCTTCACATTTGACTGTGCACACAGTCGTGTGAATGCCACAAACCTTATTTTGTGCTACTGCTTGTAGAAAGGATTAATAGCTCCTGCACAAATGCTGTATTTCAGCTGGCAAGAAGATGCTAAGTTCGCTCTGCCCAGATCTATTTGCGTAATTTACAGTATTTTTAAATGTTGAGACTGAAATTCAGGTTGAGGCTGCCAGGGTGGCAAGTGCTGGGGAGACCAGAGCTGACATGGAGTTCCACACCTGCCAACTGTGAATTCCAGTTCAGGCCAGTTGTGCACCAGAGTGTTGGGCATCCTGTGAACTGTATTGGCAAAGAATACCCCAGGGGATGTGTGTTCACAGAACAAAAGCCATCACCCTCACTGAGCAGTTCTGATCCTTCAGCTTTCATTCAAAGGTCAGGACTGAGAAATTCAGCACCAAGGGAAATGCTCCAGTCCTGCAGCAAGAGTCAGGTTTGTGCTGGGGTTACAGGGGCTGTTGTCCTGGCAGCTTCATCGCTGCCCCCTCAGCACACTGTTGGAGTGTTCCAAGAAAACCTGAAACCAGAGTATCCTTTCAGGAGACTCTTTTCTTCTGTCTCCAGGCAAGCTGGATGGCTGTCAGTGGGTTGTCCACAACAGTAAGGGTTGAGCAGTGATCTTTGTTACTTACAGGTTCCTTTTCTGTGCTGTGTTGCTCGGGCTTCGATATCATATCACAGGGTTAATTTTAGAATGCAAAGAAGATGCTTCTCTGGCAGTGAGAACCACAGAGGGGGAGGAAGGCAGACAAGTACAGGACCTAATTTGCCCCCTTCCCACAATATTTTTTTGTTTCTTTCTGTGGGGGAGTGTGAGTTTGAATGTGGCATTAGAAACATATTCAGTGAGGAGTTTAGGGCAGAATCTTGCTGTGTTGTTTTTGAATAGGGTTTTCTCCCTGCTACTTTTTTACTGAAGTCATGTGGATTAGGTTTCTTGAGGGGAAGGAAAAAAAAACAAACCTCATGAGACTTTGAACAACAAACTGGAATTCCCTAAAGATTTTTTTTTTTTTTAAATTTATGGCCATTTTTGTGACTGTGGTATACCTGAAGGCTGATATCCTTTTTCTTGGAGATGGTTGGGGGTGAATTTCCTGTAGATAAAGCTTTTTGGTGCATCAACTTGACCTTTAACGTAGAAAAAGGGCATGTGTAAATGTCATTTTTCTACAGTGATCAGTTTGGATTATCTGCTGCTATGTTGAGGGTTTTTTTTCTCTGCTTTTGTAATAGCAGAGATTTTTACAGCACTTTGACATGTAAGAATGATGGAGGTTTCACTCTTTTACAGTGGATAAATTCTTCTCAGTAGATGGGAAAGAGACGACTCATACCTGTGAGGGCTTCTGTGTGTGTGTGAGAGAGAAAGAGTTATATTTCTTATTGGATATGAATTGGAAGATCGAGATCTCATTTCATTCTGAACTGTTAGAAATCAAAATATTAAACAGTGAGTATCTCAGGATTTGGGGGAGATATTTGCTGTGTGTTCTGTTCTAATTTATTGCAGCATTTGGTGGAGTTTCCTTATTACTTTAATCCGTGGACAGCACGGTTCCCTGATGTTGAAAGTTGAAGAATGAAAACATCTTGTCTGGTGATGGCTCAGCTTGATGCTGCTGCTGCAGAAGTCTCTGGGGAAACACTGGTCTGTTATTTCAGATTGCTGACTAAAACTCAGCCCTGTAGCTCCGTAGCACAGGCCTGACCTTCTCCTTGCTGCTGTAGTTCTGCTGAGATTGATGTCTCCTAGCTGGAAAAGCTGCTGCTCTGGGCCCAGAAAGGCTGAAAGGAGATGGGTTTGTGTGAGGTCCTGCTGAGAGGAGAGCCCTGGCTGGGCTCCTCCCCAGAACACAGGGCCACTGTCCCCCATCCAGGCAGAGTTTCACCTTGGGTGATAAAACCCTGTGAAATAATGGTGAAGGGAGCAGTGTTGGTGGGGGAATATGCTGGATAAAACATAAGTTTTAAGTGATATTTCAAGGGATCTTTTGTCCTCCACAGTTAAAAACAGTCACAGCTGACAACAAGAAGCCTTTCAAAGCTCAAAAATCAGTGGTTTCAGTCCTGTGTTGTTCACAAAAAAATTTTTTTTTTTTGCAGCAGTTTTCACTAGGGTGTTACCCTGCTTTTCTTTCAACCTCCAGAAGTGCATGGAGTGTTATTGTGGACCTACAAAACAAGTTCTGGGCTCAGACCCCTGTTTTGTTCCAAGTGAGGATTAACTCTGCAATTCTGTTCTGGAGATGAAAGTACAGTTTCATTCCATTCCTGGTCTCATGCATCCCCCAGCTACATTGTTGTGTGAGGACTTGCCATTGGCAAGCCATGAAAATAGAAACCATCCGTATTTCACTGACTATTCATTCAGTCTGTATGCAGTACTTCTTTTGCCTGTGTTTTCCAGTGTCCTGCTGGAGGGAAGATCAATCACAGGCATATTTTAGTCTGTGATATCCCTAGTTTTATAATGATCTTGCTTTCAATTTGGATATTGTAAAATTGCCCCCTTGGGCTGCTTTGTCTGCGTCTACAGCTCTGCTCTTTTGTGAAAGGGCCAAGCTCCCTCCAACAGATGGTGTGTTATTCTACAGCTAAAGCAGGTTCTGATGTGCTGAACTTCAGGTGTCTCTGCTTTTTGGAGCAAAAAGACCCAGAGCTCTCAGTGTGCTACACATATAGTTTGTAGGTCTGAACTTTGACACAGGAGGGCTAGAAAAGCAGGGAATGCACAAGGTTAATATAATATTCTAATTTTGTTGAGAACCTGCCTATGGCAGCAAGATCCTCAGCGTCCCTTTGACTTGCCAGTGCCTCTGGTGTTCACCCTGCACTGAACATCACAGCAGCTAAGGCTTCTCCAGGCTTGGTCCACGGTTTGCAGTGTTATCTGTCCCAGCAGGAACAGACCCAAGGGAAACGGGCAGTGTTCCTTAGTCCCACAAAATGTTCCTCCTGCTGCCTGGGTTGAGCATCCCCAGATGAAGCTCTTTGTCCTGCCTGACAGTGTTGTATCTTGGCCTGAATGTGCCTTGGAAAGCCTTAATTATTACTGCTTTAGTCCCCTTGCTTATGAAAAAACTCGAAGTTCATGTTCAGATATTGTGCAATATCTTCAACTGACAAAAAAAAAGGCCAAACAAGAAAACCCCAACCCTGAGCCATTTGGAGAGGCGGTTTTCCCAGCTAAGCTGCAGGCTATTACATTGCACAGCAGAACTCTTGGTGAGTTCAAAGGGAGTTTGCTGTTGCTGTGTGGGTATTTAGTGAGTCAGTGTAAACCTCTTTAAATCTGTTACGTCAATATTGCAACTTCCATCCTGCTTTTTCAATACCTTTCCTCAGCTAATAATAATAGGATTTTCCTGTAATATAAAGGTACTAAAACACCTCCAGAGTGTTAGATTTTTAGTTTGCCTGCAGAAAATGGGCACAAGAATTACCAAATGTGAGTAGGCACTCTCCATCTCCATCCCTGATATGCACTTGTTTTTAAGTGTATGAACTTGATAGATCTTTGTTTTGATGAGCTTTTGCCAGGTTGGCCTTTTGTTCCAACAGCATTATGTCTGAGTAAGTGAGTCACATAAACTGCCTTTGAGTTTTCCAGCATGCTGTCTCTCCTCCAGATGAAAAGCAGGTAATTGTGATTCAGTTCCGCCAAATCTATTCTATTACAAAGTATTTCTAGGCAAGTTGGCTGTAGAGTAAATCTGTACTGCTCTGCAAGGATCCTTGCTCATGAAGGCTTCACCCAGCCCCTCTGGGGACAGTGTTCTGGGGGAATGGGCAGATAAAGGTCAGGCCTGCTGAAGGGTGATTTGGGTGCTTGGACTGCTGTGTCTGCAGCTCTGCACTGGAAAGCTGCCTCTCTCTGCAGAGAACTCATAGTGTGAGCTTGCTTGATTGGAAGCCAAGGGGACCTAAAGAGAAATAAAATATCACCAGGGCTAACAACCAAACTCCTGTGTAAGGTCTGGTGAGACAGCTGGAAACTCAGCTGTGCCTGAACTTGGTGGTTTTAATAAATGCGATTTGTTGAGAAAATATGCCCAATGTGGAGAACCCACAAAGAGCAGAAAGAGGATGTGATGGGAAAGGCAGGCTGAGAGCTTGACAAAACACGTCCCTGTTGCATCAGGCTCTGTGGCAGCCTCTGCCCTCCTCACCCAAAGCATCTGTGTAAACTTAACCTCAAATGTCATCAGAGGAAGTGCTTATCTGGGCACGAAGAGCTGGTCATGCTCAGGCCTGCTGGTTCCAGAGCCTCAAATTGCCAGCAGTAATGGTGATGGGGTGTTCTGTATCACACACACCTCACCGGTTCTTTGGGAGTGGGGAACTCCCTTCCAGCGTCCGATGATGGCAGTTTGATCCCAGCTGGAAAGGTGAGTGGCTTTCCCCATCTCAGGGCTGAGTCTGGTGGGGTAATGGCACAGTTACTGGGACTTGCCAAGCAGCAGATGCACAACAGGAAAGCAGGAGACCTTTGCAGTGATTTATTGTGGCTATTTCCTGTGGAACTGGCTTTGCCTACAGAAAAGTATCCTTGTCAGTGCAGAGAAGTGGAAGGGTGCAGCTGCATGTCAGCAGGTGCTTTTCTGCTGCAGTAAGTAACAATAACAAAACAAAAAATCTACCTCACCTATAGTGGGGTGATAGGCTCTGAATAGGCCCCTATTAGTGGGGCAGACAGGCCCCAAAAGTAATATTAAGGCTATTCACTAAATGTCCTGTTTTTTAAAAATGATAACAGGAAGTCTTATTTATAGCCATCAAGGGGGTATGCAATGAGAGCAGGGTACTCTATTAAAATGTGGGCTCTTTATTCAGGCAAGGACAGAGACTTGGTGTAAAATGCCTGTTTTATTTTATATTGATGCCTTTCAGCGTTTGCATTGACAGGCTCCTTCAGCTCTCATTTTCCCGATTTACCCACTTGTGACACAGCTTGTCTATTTTTACGGAATAGTGCAGTAGATATATGGTCAAAAGAGGGGTGCAGGAGCTTGGTATTGCTCCTTAGTTAAATGTATGTGCTTGCAAACAAAATCAGCAAGTTGGCATTTGGTCAAGAGAAGCAGCTTTCAAGTTTAGAGGGACGGACTTCTGAGTCCAGCAAGAATATTGAATGCAACCCAGATGGCATCCTGGAGGGAAGTTTTGTGGCATCAATTAGCTTGTAGGTGACCATGCTTCCAGCCAACTGTGAGTTATCTGGCAGCTTGCCACTTGACTGCTAGTGAAAATTCAAGAGCAATGAGATGAAATAGAATTCCTGAGAGACAAAGAGAAAGATGTCTTCACTTGTGAAAAGGGGTTTGTGGATACTATTTCTTAAATGATTTAAGCTGTCTGCTTTTGGACAGCCACATAGCTCACAACATTTCTGTCACATTTGTATATATAAACCCATTTAAAACTCCTCTCAAATTTCACATGTAATTCATTCTCAGGAGGGAATCTGCAAATAAAAGGGCCACCAATAGCTGGACCAGTGCCCACCAGTGTCCTTGTAGCTGTTGGAAGGTGAGCTTAATTTAACATTTCCTTCTGGAAATAACATTCTTCTCTAGATTTTAGGACTTGTGTATTTCTACTGCACGTTAGTTGTTGCACTTTGGACTCAAAATCTGCTGCCAAATCCCTGGAAAAGGACTGCACTGTAGTAGATTGTAGTACCACAGTTTCAGATCATCCCACTGAGAACGAAGTCTAAAATGTGGTAAGAAGAAACACCCGCATGGAACAGATGTGGGGATGTGACTTCTCTGATTTAGAATGAACTGGGATCAGTTTTTATTGACAGTTTGTGCATCAGCTAACACAACTATTTCTGCATGGCTTTTCTTTTCTTAAAAAAGTTCATTTTAAAGAGAATTAGAATCATCTCCATGTCTCAGGTGCTAACATTTCAGATGGCTTTGGCATCTGTGCACTGAGGGATAATTAGGTTTGTAGAGCAGATGTTCTGGAAGCTGCACTGCAGCATACCTGGCTGTTTCTGGCTACAGAGATTGACTCCTGGGTGCACTTGTTTTCTTTTTATGTAGGAGAATGGCAAATTTCCAAACAGTCTTCTGTATCCAGTAAGGACTTCAAGGTCTTATACCAGATTTAATCAGTAAATACTTTCCTAAGTGCTTTAGAAATGAACAGTTTTGCTTTCAAGAATTTATTTCAGCTGCTTAGTAGTGAGTTTTTACTCTGCACCGAAACATTTTGTGGCTTTTGCAAAATGAGCAGAAGCGTTTGCATAGAAGTAATGATGTGAGATCTTTCACTCTGTTCTCCTGAGGCATAACAATTTGAGGAAAAAAAAGAGCCCCCATGGAAAACAGAATGATACCATTATCCCAGAACTGCATTTTGTTGTGAACCACCTTGTGCTGTACTTCTTGTTGGAGGGAGAAAAGGGATTTTGTAAATAGCCAGATAGGAACAAGGCTATGAGCTGGGAATATGGATGTAGGCTAAGAGTGACCTAGGACTGGCTTTATGAAATACAGGCTGTTCTTCGTGGCACTTTTTGGAGCTGTGTTTTTGCTCAGTTTTATCACATCACACAAGGTTGTCTGCTTCTCCCAGTGTAGCTGTTATGAAAATGCTTTTGAAAAGCATTACATGCGAAAAGCTATAGAATGGAGGTCACCTTTTTTATCCAGAAGTTACATCTGATCTTTCAGTGAACAGACAGTATCGTATGTAGATACGCTTTCTCTCATCATTTCGTCAGGTGTGCCTGTTCTTCCCAGACAAGAGCTTAGGGACAGCCTTTGAAAGGCTGTCCATCGGCCTTCACTCCAGAGGAGTCAGGGCTCTTCCCAAGAGGACTTTGCTAGGTCATTCCATCTGGCATTACTCCCCTACAGCACACGGGTTTGTTTTTACAGCTTCAAAAAGATCTGGTGTGAGAAACAACAACAGCTTCAAGGAAGGACCTGGAGACACAGTGCTAGAAAATAAAAGCTTTCAAAGGTTCCCAGGAGTGCATGTATGTGGAAAAATACGACACACTCAGAGTGATATAGTGGGAGGGTTTTTTGGGGATTCTTTCACTGAGAATCAGAAGCGGGCACTAGTTTCATGGTGCTCTTACTGATGCTGAGTTGGGTCAGTGATGTTGCAGTTCGGAGCAAACTCATCTCCAGTTTGAAGTCAATGTCAGGGATTTGCTCGGTCTAGTTCTTGTGTTTCTGAGTGACTACTGAAGGAAGAAGCCTGGGCGTGCATTCCTAGGGATTTTACAAGTCAAGTCAAAGCATAATGTTATTTTTAGATCTTATTTTTTAAAATGCCTACTGAAAGAGCTTTCTCTCTCTGCTTTGCATAAGAATGAACCTGGCAATCAGATCCTTATGTAAATAAAACCTGAAGCTTGTTCAATCAATATTTTGTTCCTTTCTTGGCACGTACAGAATAAAATCACAGAAGAGCTGGTTAATTTTCACAATTAATGCTGATCTTGCAACAGTAGTCACGATTTTAAGAGTAACCTGAAATCCAAGTCCCTGCAAAGTTCTGGTCAGAGAACTTTTTTCTTTCTCCAGAGGTCACATTGTCGTGGCACTCTCCTGCTCTGAGGATTTTATTTTTCATATCACTTTTGGCAGAATCACGTTTGAGAGCTACGTGTTTCTGCTCTTTAAATACCCCAGTAATTAGGGAGACACCCTGACAACTGAGTCGTTTTAGTGATTTTTCTCATCTTCAATACAGTATGAAGCCTCGTTATGCCTGATGCACAGGAAGGTCCAATTCCTTCCTCTCAATTACTTCCAGTAGTTTCTGCAGTTATCTCTCAGCTGCTGCGAGAGAGAGGGGAAGCAAATAAATATGGCAGAGGGCTGCTATGAATATACAGCTCCTGTTGCTGGCAAAGTTCAAAGTCTGCTTCAATTTCCACTTGATTCTTTCCAAAGAATGCCTCCAAAATGCTCTAGTATCCTGTCAGGGCTGTGCTCCAAGGATACGGGATGAACTGTCAAAACCCAAAGTGCTCCAGACCTTCCCGTATGCAGCAGCAGCTGCTGCAAGGAGGAGCGGGAACAGTGCTCTGTTCCTCCTGCAAGCAACAGCAGGAACATCTTGTAAGGGGCACTGTAATATTTTAGTGCCTGCTGGGACAGTTTATTTTCTTTTTATCTCTGAGGTAGAAAAGTCTGAGAGCTGTAAGGCACTTAAAACTGGGAAACTCAGCTGCTGATCATCAGCACTGAGAGCTGAACTTTAAATCTGATGCAGCCAAAGGTGTCCAAGGCTAACACACTGATTCTGCCTTGGAGTGTTTCCAGGTCGTTAATCTTCAGAGAAGGCAAGACCTTGATTTAACCCCTGGGCCCTCTACAGAGTCTGTGTTACTGGTCAGTATAAGAAGTCCAATTTAATCCTCAGTCAGAATTTGAATTCCTGTGGCTTTCCCATTTTGAAGTTCTCTCTGCTGCTCCTCAGGGACATCTGCTGTGGGTTTATGCAGGAGCTGTGAGGACATTAGTTTTTCCATTAACATGTGACAAATGCTGGTGCTCCTCTCCCACGCAAGGTTTTTGGCATGGTACTACATTCCTGTCAAGTCATTGCTCTTAGGCTCATGACTCCCCTAAACTCATGGGGCATTTTAAATTCAGTTTTCAGCGTGGTCGATACTACTTGGTGGTTTTGTTCAATATCCAATAATGTTTTGAAATGCTTTTCGTATTTTGTAGAAGTGTCATAAGGAGGACTCTCCTCGTACCCTCTGCTCTAGTGGTGACTCACCAGCCCAGCAGCTCACACAGCTTCGTGCAATCCAGGCCAAGTAGCCCAGGCTGAGTGGGCTGATAGTCCCAGGCTTAGACAGACCAGAAAAGATAACGTGTGGCCTGAAGAAGGACATCTGTGTTCCTGCTCCCTGCTCAGTTCTTGTGTTTAGGGTTGTCTGGCCATCTTTGCCTTTCCATCTGCAGCGGTGACAAAATCTTCTCTACAGACTTGTTTTGGCAGCACCAAAACCAGAGGAAAAATGTGGTTTGTTTTCTTGCCTCTGAGATCCTCCTGCAGAAATGGTGCAGGCAGGGGGGCAGAACTTGGGAAATAAAGAGCTGTTGGGCGAGTTCAGTCTGTGACCACTTCCCTCCCAAGTAGGAATAATAGTTTTTGGTCACTGCTTACACTGACTAGAGATAAAGCAGAGTTCTACATGTGAAATATTTCACTGGCAGTTACCAAACCAGAGCTATCCAGCTCTCCCTTTTGGGTGTTTTATGAAGTCTTCAGTCAGATCCCCATCTTTCTAGTCCAAGTCACCGCAGCAAGGTTTTAGGATTTCTAATGTCTTTTCCATTTGACTTCAGTATTTTGCAATCAGTTATACAGACCTTTGGTCTGATGCCTCATCTGATTACCTCAGTTCAGTACTCCTCTGAGATGAGTACTTGAAAAGCACAACCAATCCATGACACTAATTGCACCTAATGAGTGTGTTTTGAAGCATTCTCACAAGCAAATCCAACAGTGCTTCAGGTTAGTGCCTGAAGCTATAGATATGTCAGTGCCTCCTGACCACCACCACACAGGACCTGTGCACAGAACTTGTTTGCCTTCAGTGAGGATGCTGATTCACAGCTCTCTCACACAAGCTGCCATCTTCTGAATCTTAATAAAGTTCCTATAAAGATGATAAGCTTTCAGACCTACACTTTGTTTTCAGACTTGATTGAAATTAATCAGCTGGTTTGATTAGTAGATATTAACAAGAGGTGTGATGACAGAATCGTTGTGTCTTTAACATACCAGCCTACAAACAGAGTTGACTTAAGTGGAGTTCCAGCTCTGTCTCTGCCTGGAGTAAGTTACAAATACTGACAGACATCTAGTGCTGAGTTCCACACTGGGAACAGAGGGGCCACTGGCTGATCCTGGCTGCACGTGAATGCCATAAGGAAAGATACTTCCAAAATACAAGACCTGTCAATGCTCAGGGCTCCAGAATAATGAAAAGTTGGACCTGCTTCATAATTGCAGTTGGTTGCACTCTGCAGAGCGGGAAGCAAGGCAGAAATCCCCAGGGATACCTGCGAAGTTGGTAGGTTGCCAATGGGGGCAGATTTTTTGCTTTATTATGGAACAGTAGATGGGTAACTACTGGGCTTAAGGTCACTATGAGAAAGAAGGTGATCAGGTTTTGGCATGGAATATTAATTGGTTTACGTGGTGCTGCACCTATCCCTTTATTGTTCATCTTTCTGTAAACCACGGATATTTTTCTTCCTCTAATTTGGTTTCATGTATTATCTTCATAATAGATATTTTTGATGTACATTTGGATGAAATTTGGCTTATTTCTGAGGTGCAGTTGTCCCATGTTGGCTCAAGGGACACTTGTCAGACTGCTGTGAGCTGATCCAAATTTGACTTTAAGTTAGTCAAATGAATGTTCCTCAATCCTGGAACATTTGCCTTGAGGCTCAGTCTGCAGGAGCCTTCTCTTCTCCAGGAATCTGAAGGATGAATCTGTGTTTCCAGCAGTAAAAGCAGTTCAAAGGTGTGAATGTTGGGATACTTGGATTCGGTGATATGGATGAGTTAGGAATACCTACTCAGCAAGGCAGAGGGGAGAAAATGCAAGGATGGCAGAACTCCGGCAGGCTCAGAAAACAGGCTTGCATGGGAATGATGTCACTGCTGCAGGACAAAAAGCAGTGAGAATATACAAGACCAGTCTGAAAATCCAGAAAATCTGGTTGTGTTTGAACCTGGGAGGGAGGCCCTGGCAGTTAAAGGCTGCGGGCCCTGATTTGGTTCTGAGGAAAGGCCAGATTGGTGGCAGTGTTGGGTAGCTTAGGTCCAGGCTGTGCCTGCCTGTGCCAGGCTCCATCCAAGGGGGATTTTCTGGTGTCTGTCAGTGCTGAAAAGTGTTCATTAAAGGAGATGGTGCTGGTGTCAGACGTCCACATGCAGGGTTGTCACAGTCTGGTTATTCTGTAAAGATTAGTTCTTTTATTGACTTTTTGCTGAAGATTGGCATGCATTTCCTGAGGAAAATCTGGACACCCTGCCCTAAAAATAACTGAAGACAACTGGCTTCTGAGGAGTTTGCAGTCAGTCTGTGGCCTTGCAGGAAACAAATCTGTTCATGAGCTTCTGGTGAGCCAATCCAATATGTGACTGTCCAGTCTTTTACATGTTCTCTTAGCCCAAAGCCTCAATTTGTTCAAAAAATCCCCCGCAAGTGCAACGTCTCTCCTAAATTCAGGTAGGATTTCGGAGGTCAGTGTGGCACTGTACCCTTGTCCTGGATGTGGCTGCTCCAGGTACAGTGCCACAGTGGGATTTAAGATATGTAACTTGCAGTAGTCCATGGCTTGGTCTGAGCTGTCAAGCAGTTGAAGCTGTGCTGGACTGGGCTGTGTTCACAAAATTGTGATGTGTCCATGTAATCAATGAGTAAAATCAACAGGGCTCGGCATGTGTACACAAATGGAGAGGATGGATGGGTGTTTAACTCAGTGTCCTGGCCCAGGTCCGCAGCCCAGGGACAGGTGATAAGTGTCAGTGTGTACAGTGAGACACAGAGGTGTAAATCGTTTGCTGTGTCTGTATCTGCTGGCTTTTGGGAGAACTGTGACTCCACCCAAATGGGAACAGCTGCAATGGGATGGCAGAGCTCTCAGGGAGTTGAGGCAACATGTCTCTGCTTCGCTGCTTCTCAGAAATTGGTCTGTCCTTGGCTTCAGCTGCATTTTCATGTGACAGTGGACAAATGGCTTAACCTCTCTGGGCACTGTTGCTTAAAATGGAAATGTCAATATTCTTGCCAACCTTTGTGAGCTATCACTGGATTAATGGATAAAAATTGCTGTATAAAGGGTAAGCATCACATAGGATGTATTTTATCTTGTTTACTTGGAAAGTAGTTGGGCTACCTTGAAGTGTCACAACTGCCAAAAGTGGGCAAGGGAACCTACCATGTTTGCGTGAGCCAAGAGTCCCATCACTAAGATTACCTAAAAATTCTTCATATTGGTTTAGAAACATATTTTAAGTAGGGTTTATTTAGTGTCTTTAGTGCAGAACTTCACTTTCTCTAATGTAGTCTCCAAGCTCCATGCTTTCAAAAATTGGGTAGGAAGATGACAGCATAGACACTGACAACCATGGCCTCCACGAGCAAACCTGGGTAGGCAGAGGAAGAGAAAATACATGGTGGTACTTCCAAATAACACATCATCTGCTTTATTTAATTCCTTGGATCTTTGTTTTTAGTCTCCTATTTTTTCCTGTGCATTGCCATTATAGTTACAATATTTAAAATGAGAGTAAGTATAATATCTTAACTGTTTTTTAACTGGTTTTATAGAGAAAAAGAGCCTTAGTATGAAAAGTAGAAAATCATCACAAAGAAAGAACATTTTAAAGGGAACGTAATTCAGTTTCCTCTACATAGCAGGAGCAGCACATACATGGGACTGGGACTGAAGATCAGGTGATGTGCTGTGGTGAGGTGTTTCATCCCCCCACCTCCAACACAGCCAGGCTGAACAGGGCTCTGAGCAATCTGGGATAGTGGAATGAGATGGTCTTTAAGGTCCCTTCCAACCCAAACCATTCTGTGTATTCTATGCAAATTTAAGGCAATGTTTCGATTGAGATCTTTAAGAGTGAAGCAGAGGTGAGAAATTGTGTTGGATTCTGCTCAAGGTGACATCTTTCTTTATGCACATAAATGCTTAGCATTAGCAGTCCACACAGAACCTTGTCCCTTAGACTGGCTTGTTTCTGAGGGTGCCCCATACCCTGTTTCCCTGGCATGTAACTCTTGCTTTGCTGTTGTGGAATCGTTGCCTGATGCTCCTGTTCACAGCTGTGGTGCTTCCAGCCCTGAGCTGACGCTCAGCCCTTGGATAGTCATGGAAGTGGCGAGTTTTGCTGCCAGGTTGTTTCACGTCTCTGGATTTTGTACTGAAATGGGTGTTTGCTGTGCTGTTCAGACACATCCTCCTGTATCAGACAGTCACTATTTCAGAGTGACTTGGAAATCTTGCAGCATTGTCCTTGGGGACAATTACACTGGAGAAACAAAGCCTTTCCCAGACAAAACAGCCTGTGGAAATAAGGAGCCAGTGGGGAGAGTAGCGAGCATGAGCTGGGGCAACACGTGAACAATGTGGCTCATATGGTACCACTTGGTAGCTCTGTGCTGGACCAGGGCGCCTCAGTGTTTGGCCCTCTACAAACATGTGGCAAAGACTTGGCTCTGAGGTTTTTAATTCTCCGCTGGATGCTGACAGCTGGGAAGAAGCACAGAGGCCCAGTCTCGTGTAGGAATAGGGTTCAATAGCCAGAATAAACGTCTGTGAGTATCTGTCCATCTCCTCGTCTGTGTGGCCCTTTGCTACTTCTTCAGGCCTCTTGGATGTGTTGGTAGAATGATGTTTCCTCTCTCACTGCTGGAAAAACTTTGTGTGGCGAATGTGGTGTGACTCAAGCTGTGATTGGCAATGACTGTCTGAGATTGGCCCTCAAAACCTTGTTGAGGTTTGCTTAGGGCTTGGAGAAGAACAACAGGGAAGGCTTTGGCCAGGAAAGAATCAGTTGCCATCAGTGTTGTGGGAGGTGAAGCACTGTGATCACAAAGCCTGGCACTCGGCTGGGAGGAAGATGTTGGGGTGTTCGTGTTGATTCCTGAGAAGCCAGAGCGGCTGTCTGCCTTTGTTAGCCGGCTTCCCTGTTATCCCATAATCCCTTTGGACACTTGAACTTGTCTGCATTTCTGCCTGGATGGTGGGGGGTGTGGAGAGGCTTCTTGTTTCAGAGCCACTTGTGGTCTTTGAATGCAACTTTTTACCCTAATGTGACAAAAAGGAGGCACAAAGCCAGAAATAGCATGCTGTGCTGTTTATTGCTTGATTTATTTGTGGCCATGTCTGTCACACAGATGCCAATATGTTTTATCTTCATTTACAATAGCCCAGAATGTTTCACCTGGACTGACACACAGTCCTAGGCCAGACAGGGAGATTTTTCTTAGCATGTAGCTTGTTGATGTGATTTTTTTTTTAACCCCTGCTTCCCTCTCCAACCTTAAGTTCACTTCTAAAGCTGTGCATGTATTCTGTGCACAGTTTGGATAATTAAAAATAGCTGCTGGCGGCACTTGGCTTCTGTGCAGTCTTTTATCAATAGTGCCTCTGAGAATACCTTGTGTCTGCATGAATGGTTTTAAATAGAGTGGTGAGAACTTGGTGGAGCAAATCAAACAGGCCTCTTTCACAGCAGTCTTTTTTTTTTTACTTTGAAATGCCTAGAAATTATTTTTAAACTCAAAACATACCAATATTTAAAATTTAATGAATTCCTGCTAATCTTGGTTTCTAATAATTGTTAATTTTTCTTACTGTTGGAAAAGCTCACAGAAATTAGTCGTCGGTGGGTCGTTCTAAGAGTGGCACAGGACATGCAGGACTTGTCACAGTGAGTCTGCCACAGCGGCCCATCCTCATCATTCTGCCCTGTTGATGCCCAGAGGAATCAGATTTGTTACGTGGTGTGCAACAAGCCACTGATGACACACTCGAGAAAGACACTGATTATCTATGTCAGAGTATTGCAGCCCTGGCTGCTGGGTGGTGTTCCACACGTGAAGCACAAAAACCACCAAAACTTTTTACTATTTATACATTTCAGCAAACAAAGGAATCAGTGTTCATTGGCTACAAGTTACATAGTTTTCTTAGTAATTAGTATCCAGTCCTCTATTGGTTAATGATACTCTTGCTTCTCGTGCTGATTAGTCTGGGGGCTCAGTCCTTCTCTTCTTCTGGGTGGGTGGGTTTCTTGGGTCCATGCTCTGTGATCTCCCCTGCCAGAATCACCTGTTACCCAGCCACAGATGATTCAGCAGTCGCCGGGTTGTCTTTATTAGTTTCTTCCTTATCCTGGGGGTTCTGCCAAATGTCCCTGTGGCCTGTAAATTCTGCATTCTTTGTGTCCACTATCAGTAGCACATCCTTCTCCCCAGGCTTTGTTAACCTCCCCCTAGGTCTGAGATCACTGAAACATGTCCAGCCTTAAACCTTAACAAGGCAATGTTACCAACAACTAATTTGTTTTTCAAACACCTGGACATCACTTAGACCTTGTTGGCTGCTCTCTGTTTCATGGATTAAATCTTCCTTGTTGTTGATTAGGCTTGAAAGTATAGAAAGATCAAACATTAAAGAACATACTTTCTTAAGAAAATTTTACATATTTCACATGTCACAACACTGTGAAGAACCCAGTATGGTGGGATTACGGGGCTGGTGCCAGAAGATATTTAAAAAACTATCAGTGAAGGTTGCTACCTAATCTCCTTCAGTGATTATCTTGGGCTCTGAAACTCAAGATATATCCCATTAAAACCAGAATTCTCGTTTTAAAAAAACCCTGTGAATGTACTTCTTTTGTCCTGTTCTGCAGAAACCTCCTCCTTGCTCTCACCACACATTTTCTACTGGAAATTCATTTGATAGTTACAGTTTTTTACTGATTTAGTTGTGACTCTTCAGCTTCCTAGTCTGCCATGACCCATCTATTGTAAAAACATGCAGAGTTAATTTCCCTTTTTTCCTGTGCTATTTACTTCATTTAAATACTTTCCCCTGCTTTCTCTTCACCTCCTCTCTATGTCAAACAGTTCTGGAGGAAATAGGAAAATATAGGAATTGCTGTTGTCTGTGGTGTACTCAGCCTTTGTTTTGGTTCATTTCACGAGTGATGCCCTTCACTTAAATAAGGGTGGGTAGATGTGCAGGAAAAAACGTTTCCCCTCTACACACAAATTCTGGAACATACTGAGTCTTGTATGTTATTTCTCAGAGAAATCCCTTGTAGCTCTCAGTATCTTATTTCTTAAAAAAACCCACAAAAACCAAGGGAGGCTGTTTTGAGCATGTAGAACATTGCATGAACATGGAAGTTTTGTTTGTTTGTTTTTAATAAAGAGAAATAGCTTCCTAATAGTAATGGAATTAACTTGTAGTGTAGGTTTAATGAAATAAACCTGTAGTGTTGTGTTGCATCATGATTTGTGAATCTGCATGTGCAAACTTGTCCAGGGCTGACTTTCTAGGAAACTTCTGGCCTGAAGAGCTGGCAGGTGGTACTTTTTCTTTAAGCATGTACGGACACTCAGAAGTAAAGAACAGAACTAGGGGGGTCTGAGCCACTGACATTTTGAGTCCTGGAGCTGTAAGTGGGGAACATGATAGGTCTGATACTATCCTAAGTCATCTTCATAATGGTTTAATTTTACCTTTGGTGACTTTCTGATGCTGACTTTGTTGACTTATGCTTTGAGAGAGAAAAGTAATGTACATGGTCTGAAGACTGTAGAACGACTGGGAAGAAAGGGAGAGCATAATGAAGCCATAATGGCTAGGTGACATTTTTGCTCCATTTTTCTTCCCTGTCCCGTTTTGCAGTCACACTGCAGAGAAGTGAAATGAGAATTGAGTTGTAGGTGAACAGCTGCAGAAGTAAATTCCCAAGGAGGCAAAGTCTTCCTGTGTGTGTACAAATACATGTGAGGATGTGAAAGTTTGCTTCCTACAGAAAAGCTCATGCACACACGCACTGATAGTGGGGCTTCCCTTTGGAAATATCAGCTTCTGTTCCTGTTTACATCCAAGAGCAGACAGTAGCATTTCAGGATGGCTCAGTGCTGACCCTTGTGTTAATTAGTAGCTGTCCGTCTGGTGTGGGGATGGTTTTCAGTGTCAGCCTTTCTGGCTTCACTCATTGCTCGTGAATTTCAGTGGGAATTCACTATCCAGGCCTAAAACCTGCTAAGCACTGACACAGGAGCAGTGCCCAGCTCTTCTCCTGGTCTGACTGGCAGTATATAAGAAGCTAAATGAATATTAATGCTTTCCTGTCGACTGGCAGCTTGGTTTACTTGCCTCTTTCATCTTCTGCCTTGAAGTATGTGCTTTCTGACTGGGTCATTAATAAAACAGCCAGTGGGTGATTTATTTCACCCAAAGTACTAGTTGGCCATTGTGTCTCCAGTGTCAGCAGTGAATGGCTTTTCTGCTGTTGTCATGGTCTCCCCCTTGGTAATCACAAGGATTCAGGAGAATGCAAAGGACCAGTATCATGGGGAACTTGCTCACCACAAGTCTTGCTCCTATTATGTTTTTTGTGCAGTTTTCAACTGAACATGAATCCTCTTCCCCTGGGAGACACCAGGACCCCCTGGGCCTCTCGGTAAGAATGCAGGGACCCTGTCAAATCCCTCGTGGTGCAGGGCAGATCAGACTGCTGTAGCCAGCACAAAGGAATATATATATTTTCCAGACTGGTGAAGATGGATGTTGTCTGTCCTCCTTCCTGGTCCAGAGGTTGTCTTACTGACTATCTCTGTGTGTCTGATGTTTTCATGGTTCCACGTCTTGGCTTTGTTTGGGCTGCTGTGGAAAAAATCACTGATTACTTATCACTCCTAGGAAAATATATTATCTAGAATAACAGAGTTGTTCTACAGTCTCACTTAAGCGTGAACGAAACAATTTTGATGCAGTGAGCAAAAGGACGTGATCACCTACTCTGAATATAAGATCTATTAAGGAGATCCTATAGGACCTCTAGGATCATTATATAAAAGGTTCTTCCTCTAGAGAGTGTCAGAAATGGGCTCAAGTTAATTGTTCTGGATGTGGACCACTGTTCAGTTATCAAAATAATTTGGTTCAAAGCTAAGTAGTTCAGCAGAGAACTATGATGTAGCACAAATGATGTCCTGGAATATCGTGACACACAAGTTCTGAAACAGATCAGAAGTCGAACATAGGTAGCTTAGACCAGAAGGTTTTATTATAAAAATGAATGGGATCCTTTCCCCTGTTAATTCTGGGATATAATAATCTTTACCACTTGTTTGCAGCCATTAAAAAATCTGGAACAAGTCCTGGTTCTAGGGCATTTATTCCCTCCTCTTTGGTTTTAGTGGAAGCTGCACATGCATGTGCTGGTTACTGCTGAACTTGCACAGTTGTACAAATTCTTGCTTGAGGATGTGCTGTTTCAAACAGGTGATTACAGTGTATACTCTCAATGGCTTCTGTACAATGTGCATTTCTTTACATGCAGATGAATTTTTCTGTTTTCTCCTTGTTCTTTCTCCTCTCCTGATTTTTTTTTTCCAGGCACATTTTTGGCATCTGCTGTCAAAAAATTTGCCCCTTCATTAAGATGGCAACTTTAAAAGACACTGAAAAGCTGAAATAACCATTCCAGCTGGTATGAGCAATTACATATATTTCCAGACAGTGAAATGACAACCTCAGTGAAGCTTGGACAATTGCTACAGAGACGTTAATCAAAAGGGACACAGGCAGATTCCTGTGAATTATTAAAAATGCAGTAATGTTTCTGAAGCCTTGATATGCCCTGATGAGCCATGCTTAGGGAACAGATTTTGCCTGTCCCAAGCTCTCTTATCTAGTGCAGCGGAGTAAGAACTGAGCAATCTTCTCTCGTTGCCTTTCATCATGTGGAACATCTTTTCAGCTCTGACTCTCCGAGGCTGTTCCATTGTGCTGCCGTTCCCCTCCCACCCTTCCGCTTTGTTTGCTTGACAAGGAGAAAAGACAGAAAGCAAAGCACGGAGCCACATTTCCATAAGCTTACACAAACTATTTCTTTCTTTTCCTTTCTGCCCCAGACAGAGTGCTTATAATTAGTCAGCCCTGCTGTGGCTGAAGCAGAGTTTTTTGAAGAAAGCTTTGGTGGTTTCTTACCAGCAAGAGTGAAAATAAAACTCACGCGGTTCATCATTAATTTGGGGAATGCTTGTTAGCCTCATAATCCAGGCAAATAATTTCCTTCAGCCATGTTTGTTAGAAATACTGGAGCAGAGACCTGGTGGTACTTTTCCCTGTCATGCTGAGATCAGACAGGGCTGGCAGTATTTGCTGTCTTGAAGCTGACTGTAGAATTAAAAGCTTCTTAAAAAAGCAGGCTATTAAAGTGGCACTGAGAAAACTGGTTACACTGCTTAGTGGTTGGGTGGGATCATCTGAGCATCTGCTGTTAATTAAAAGTGGACCCACTTTGCAGAATGCAGGCCTGGGATGAGAGGGTGTTTTTTGTGTGGATTTTAAGTCCTCCTGAAACTGGCAGTATTGAGCTCTTGGGTTTTGACCAACAAGCAGCTCTAGTGTTGAGAGAGGGAAGAAAGACAAGTGGTGAAATAAAGCTTAAAGGAAATTTTAATTCCTACATGGGAAGTCTTGAGTGTAAAT
Source organism: Pseudotriccus pelzelni (assembly GCA_035584735.1). NCBI lineage: Eukaryota > Metazoa > Chordata > Aves > Passeriformes > Tyrannidae > Pseudotriccus > Pseudotriccus pelzelni. The sequence continues at coordinate 5,393,536 of JAWMRA010000005.1, forward strand.
GGAGTTGCAGATTCTTCTTGGTAAGAATTTTAGAGGATCTGTTTGGTGGTAAGATGGGAAATACATGATTATTAAGCTTTTGGTCTAAGTGATAAAGAGAAGTTATTTCTGTCACTGTTCTTAATGCTTGCTGGGTCATTATCCTGTCTTGTAAGGAGCTAAAATGTTACCTATCCTTCTCTAACCCTGCAAAGCCTATTCTCTTGTCCTTTTTTAGTAGAAAAGGAATGAAAAAAATATACTGAAAAGTGTGTACATAGACCCTGGCTATGAAAGTCATGCTGTGTGGCAGCAGCTGATGGGATGGGTCCTTGTAAGTAATGCCCAAAATTTCCCTTTGGTTTGTTTTAGACAGTTGAGTGTCCAGAGCTTGTTGGTGTTCCCAGCTGAGTGTGCAAAGCTGAGCTCCAAATTCAGGTCAGATGTAGTGAGAGTTCAGGACTTCTTTACACATTGCAGGAAGGACCAGCATCTTCTAATGCAAACTGCTCATGCAAAAATTAGGCCCCCACTACTGTTTTTGCCATGCAAGAGATTCTTAGAACTGTTGATTCTCACTTAATAGATGTAATATGAACACCAATTCATTAAAACTGCCTTATTTCTTCTTCTTTTTTTCTTTCTTTTTTTTTTTTTTTGATAGTCACTGAGAAGTTTGTTTATTTCCTGCTGTAAACATGAAATTGCATTTTTAAGTTCTATTTATTTTTTCTGGAAAAGCAGTTCTTTCTGGGAACTTATACTACTGCTTGACTGAGAAATGGTCTGAAATTACTTGGTTGTTCTGCTGGGGAGGAACAAGGATATGAGAAAGATTTGACTTCCTTAAGCAGTAGAGATTCAGAATTTGAGAGGTGACCAGGCTGCACCCAGTATTGCTCAGTTTTTAATGAAGTAACTGAAATTCTCTTTTAAAGTCAGTCCACTACACAAAAGATTTATCACTTAACTGAGTTTTAATTGACCCTTTATTATTATAATGATGGGAATAATGCTCTGGTAGATGTATTTTCTAGTTGCTGACTTTGGTGATAAAAAACAGCCTTAGATTGCAAAAGAGAGAGAGAAATCCAGTTTTGTGGAAATAGGCTGTCCTTCCATTTTAAAGATAAGAGGATCTTCTCTTAACCTTGCATGGCACTCCCTAACTTGTTTCCTTTCTTTTCTTCATTATGTTGGCTCCTTGCCTTTAAGAGGGGATGGCTTTTTAATACAGCTACTGAATTCCACCAACTCACAATCTTTCAATCCAATTACTATGGTACATTAGCTCCTGACTCTCTCCCTCTCCAGCTATAGCACTTGTGAATCAAGTGTTTGTTTTTCATTGCAAGTTTTTTTATAGAATCAAAGGATTTTTCTCTTTTTTCTCTTATGCCTCAGCCTCCATTGTCACTGGGGCTCTCAAGTGGTAATGACACCGGTTTTACATAAAGCATCAGCTCGGCACTGGCTGCTGTGCTTTGCAAGATAAAGCTCCTTGTAAAGCTGAGCTTGGAGACAAAGCAAAGGTTCATGTTCCAGAGCTGCAAACATGGCTGGAAAAGGGTTAATCCTGGCTGGTATAGGTACTGTCCTGAAGAACAACCCATCCACTTCCCTCCCCTGAGAATAGTAGTATTAGTTTAGTAGAAGATTTTGTATCATACTCATCTGTTTGAGGACAGAGCAGGGAATGATAAACATAATTGTTAAATCTAAGGAATGTGCCAAAAATTCTGAGGGAAACAATGTTCTTGTCTGGAAGGGATAAAAATCCTTTATTCTAGAATAATGACAATTTTGACATAGTTGTGCTTGGGGTAATAATAGCTCATGGATGAGCAAAAGATATTTATTAGAAATTATCATGGGATTTGTTTTTGATTTCTAAGCCCACAGGGTGTTCCACGGAGCGCCCTCAGCACAGGGTGTGATTTGACTTACAGCACTTGGTTCAGTCTCTGGGAGGGGAGGGCTTGGCCTGTGGGTTTCACTGATGCTCAAGTGGCTCCAGAGCCTGGCTGGCTCCTGGCACCCCTTCAGGTGAGGGCTGTCCGCCTCTGTGCTATCCAGGAATGTCAGTGTGCTGCCAGAAACCCCGCAGTGCTGCCAAGGGTTGTCCTTGTACATATGGGCTGTGCTCGGTCTTGTCCTTCCCTTCCTTCCCCTGCTGATCCCTGCTCCTGAGGGCACTCCACAGCCATCAGCTCCAAAATTATTGAGCTGTGCTTGGACATGACCAGTTTTGAGATGTAACACTTGTTTTCTGTGGCTCGTTCTAGTTTAATCTGTGAAGTTTGGCAGAGAAAACTGTCACTGTGAAAAGCTGTGATACCTACCCTGATATTTCTTTTAGTGCTCAACATAGTTGGTGTTTAAGTGGACAGATTTTTGCCTCCAAAGTACCTTACTTTATGCTAGTTCCAAATGGGAACTTGATTTCTGTTCCAGTTTCTGCTGCAATTTTTACTGAGAAGTCTTGGAAGTAGCTGGGGCCGGATGCGCTGTGAATACATTAAAGCAAATCCTGTATTTGTGCTCCATTCCCTGGTACAGGAATTGAGCATCTGTTTTGACTGGCAAGTGTCCCTCAGCTGTACTCACACATACAACATCACATGGGAGTTTGTGGACAAATGAGATGCATACATACAAGATATCTTGTACATTCAAAAATGTGCAAATGTCTTCACTGCTGGCAATAGAAAGAACTGAGCAAAATACGCCAAAAGATATGGAATAAATTCCAGGTATGGCAGCAGTTTTATCAAAGGGAATATATCAAATTTATAGCCTGCTGACAGTAAGTTGAAAGTTTTGAAAACCTCTTTTGTTACATAAGTCTAATAAGGGATTTCAGTACTAAATGAAAGGTAAATAACTTGAAATATGGGCAGAGCAGAGGTGGGTTGGTTACCTGGTAGTGCCACACCCAGTTAACGTGACATAGCCAAGGACAGTGAGACACACTGTAGATGTCCGCTTGGAACTGTACTTCCACACCTGTGAGGTTGTGTGAGTCATCCTTCACAGGCAGATCATTCCCACCTGGGTGTGCAGGGATCCTGCAGGTGGTCTGTCACCATGGGAAGTACCAGAAAGGACTGGGGCTCAAAGGAAAGGGCAGCCAGGAACCCTCCATGGCTCTCAGACCTCATACCTTTGAAATCCTTCATGGATTCTGCAGTGGATTATACCATTAAAAATGTAATGATGTAATGGGAATAAACACACTTAATCTTCTGAACCAACAAGATGTATTTGAATCAGTAAGCATTGAATAAATACAAAAATAGTCCAGAAACGTCTTCGGAAAAATTGTATAAAGTTGATGTTTGTGTTGTAAATGTACTGCAGTAGTTCCAGGAAAATATTTTAAAGTAAAGAATTAATTCAAAACTAAAGAAGTTCTAAAAAATATTTTAATTAACAAAATAAATCTCAAACTTTGAATATAGCAAAATGCAAATTTGAGGGAGCTCAACAATGTCATTCCAAGACCTGAGGCAGAATTTAATTTCCAGTCTTCACACTCAGTTAATGGATGTAGCACAGCCAGAGTTTTATACACTTGTAGCATGCCCTGTTTTTAGCAGCAAGCTGCTGCCTTGTGGGATGAACTAAGGTGTGGTGTGAGCTCACTACTTACGAGCAGCCTGCCCAAGCAGCCTCTCTGAGGCAGAGCACAGCTTTGTCCTCTCTTTACTCCACAGCTGCATCACAGATGGGTTTGGGGTTTTTCCCAGTGCAACAAGGCACGTTTCATTGTTATAGGGAGGCAAGATTTGTGTATACATGGGATGAATCTAGCTCAGGACAAAACCAAACCCTTCCCAATTTTACAATGAAATGTGGCACTTCTTAACCGTCTTGCCTTGCAAGGAAAAAATATTTCAACCATCTCACCCTAACTTCAGATTTTTATTGTATTTATGGTGTGGATTAAATTCCCATTTAAGCTTAACTTTGTGTTCTACTGCTTCACTAAAATTAAAAGGTTGTATTACTTCAAATACCGATGATGAAACTCTTTCATCCCTTTATAAGGGAGAAGATTATCCATATATATATATACACATACACACATGTACTAATTATGTGCTCAGTCTGTCTTCAGAGTGATTCCGAAGATGTGCTCTATTTTCATTTAGTTTGTGTTTTCTTCTGGATATGCATCTTTATTGTGGCTATTTTGATGTTCTTAGGAGCGGTTATAAAAAAAATGGCAGCAGAAACTTGATCGTTGAATTATCTTTTTTAAAAGAACTGTGAGAAGAAAGACAAACAAATGAACATTTCATCATTAAGTATGTTTTGCAGATTTTTCCAGTTTTGAAGTCAGCTCCATCAGTTTCTCCAGCAGAACTGGGAATTGGATACACACTGTTTGTATTATAGTATTTAATCTCATTCTGTGCTTAAAATATTAAGAGGGAGCTGTTACACTGAGGCTCTCAACATTGCTAATGTAGAATTTTGAACAGTTGTTGACAGCAAAGAGAACATTGCACAGTTTTCCCAGTTTTAGATAAGACCATGAAGGGGAGTGTACTTAAAATAATAGGAATAATGTGTGCTGGAGAGAAATCAGCTCTTTAGACAGGATTTTCTTACATACTTTGCAGCAAGGAGGAGATGGAGGGTCTGCACAAGCCCTGAACAAGTGTCTCACCCACTCTGTGTCACACTCAGATTTCTGTACCTTGGGGCATGAGCTGCCAAGGCATCATGCAGAGAGAACGTGTTCTCTTTGGAAACACAAGGAAAGGAAACTTCTGTGGATGCATCACTATGCAGTTGCCTTTATAATTTATGCCTCTTTCTTGCTTCATTTCAAGCTTCAGCTCTGGTGGTGGTGAGGAGCTGAATCCCATTTTGCTGCTCCTGTCTCATGTGAGGCTCCGCTTGCAGCACGTGGTGACAGGGTGACCCAGATTCCCAGGAGTGCCTGTGAACGCCGTGTGGATGCACTGCTTCCTAAGCCCTGGGTCAGCACGTCTTACCCCAGCTGGACCATGTTATTTTCTCTCCCTGCTCATCAGTGCACCTACCAGTAGTGATTTCATATAGTTAGCAATAACCAGCACCATGTGTGCCTGGATAGTATGTGAATACAAATGGAATAACAGTTGGATGAAGGGGCAGACAGGTGTGTTTAATAACACTGATCAGTGGGGGGGAGGGAGGAAGAGAAGCCCACAGGCACGGGAGGCTCGTAGTGGAGCCTGAGAAGCCATGAAGTCAGGTAAGCTGGAGAGGGATGGAAAAGCCACATGGAGCTAAGATGAGGGGGGTGGCTTCTCCCTGCTTATGAGCAAAAGGAAGAGAGAGTGGGAACAGATGGCTCTAAATTGTATAGCCCCCTGATGCTCCTGCCTTTCTGGGATCAAACTGTGATCAGCTTTTTATTTGAAGGTGGAACTGGGGCTTTTACAATAGATATATAGAAAATCAGGCCCTTAAAAAGGAAACCCAGAATTCTGGTAGTTCCTTAAAAGGAGAAGGCTTGTGCTGTACACCTTTGTAACAAGAGAGTGGGATGTGAACAGTCAGGAGCCTTTTCTGATGGGTCATCGTGTTTAAAAGACCCCAATCTTTGGATGGTCTCAGTTTGTTGTGCATTTTCTGCCCTGCCCCCCATTTTTTCAGTAACCATAAATTGACACAGCAGCTGAATTTTTGGCTTACCCGAGGAATGCCCTGTGAGTGGGGCACTGTGGGATCCCCAGCGAATCTTGAGCTGCCAAAACAGATTTTATTTTTTTCTTTTCTGTGCAGTAGATCATGAATGTTTTTAGATGAGACCACACTGAATCATGAGAGGGTAAAGGTGCCTTCCAGACTGCACCTGCCAAGCAATTAGCAGAGCTGGAAAAATAACTTGTCTGAAATCTCCAGTGAGTGAGAGTGCCTTCTTGAATCCCAATGCACAGTGGTATCCTGTGGCCTCTCTTCTCTGTGTGCTGCTCCTTTCTCTTAACCAGAAGGATGATTTTTAGCAACTAGATGGTTTCCTGGCAGTCCATTAGGCAGAAGGACTTTTTTGCTGAAGTTCCAGGAACATCCTGCATTGATGCACTGCTCTCTGTGGACACTGCAAAACACCCTCCTGCTCTGAAAAGCTTTTAATATGGTAAACTACTAGAAAAAATGAGTAGCTTGCAGTAAGGCTCTGGAATGCTGCTAGATTTTATACAGCTTCTCAAATAGTTTTGCACATTCAGCAGAATGACTTTTCCATCTCAGGCTTCCCACTACCCCCCAGTCTTAGACATATTCCTCGTCATTTTTCCATGTGAACTTGGAGGCTGTGGAGGTCTTAGAAGCAGTGCCCTTTTCTTTGGGATCTCATTGCCTTTTATAAGTGCTTCAAAATGTGTCAGTAATTACTGAATTTGGGTCCAAAAGATTTACTGAGAGGTGCCTGATTCCTTTAATTATTTTTTTTTTTTCATTTTCTATCTTACCTTCTCTGGCCAGATCCTTATCCATACATTGTATATCCCGTGTTCCTCTGAAATATGCTTAATTCAGCTGAGTCTTTTTTGATGTGTATTGCCAAGAGTTTTGTCAAGCCGAGAGGTTTTTGTTTGTTGAAAACAAACCCTGCTAGTTCAGATGTACTTGGCTGAAGGGCATGACAGCCTTGCTGCTGTGTTAGCAGCCGTGGTTGCTTGCACAGAAACGTGGATGTGCAAGTTATGAACCCTCAAACTACAGGACAGTCCTGTATCTTTAGCCAGCACTGGGATATGTTGGCATAACTCAACTGGGATGTTGCTTTGAGTCTTGTAGGATGTTGCAGGCTATATTTATGGCCTGTTTGCAGGACGGCTGGTCTCCATTAAATACACTTTCCTTTGGCCGTTTTACTCTGTTGACCCTTCAGGGAGGGTAAACATACATCTGTCACGAGGAATACTGAGGGAATTTCATGTCCTTGTTCACCAGCTCCTGCCTCTGGAGATGGCAGCAGCTTTCTGGGCATCCCTAGGATGCAGCCTGGGGTTTAACTGTTTGGGCTGAGCTGAGTTACTGGAATGGGATAATGGGGGTTTTTAGAAGAGCATGAGTGGACACGAAGTGCAGCTCAGTGCAAAGTCAAGAGGACACCCTTGGTTTCAGTTCATGGGGTCCATCACACCACTCTGGTGACAGGTGGAGTGAGTGGGAGCTGGCTCTGCCAGGAGACTGCTGGGCAACAGGAAAGAAATCTGAGGAGGCAGACACAGCAAGACAGGAGCTGGGGAGAGGGCAGAGGGGGGTCTCTGTTGGAGAGGAGGGGCAGGGTGTCTGCAGCTTTAGTGAGGCATCTTCCGCCTTCTTGTGGAGTCCCTTGAGAACTAAAAAAATTGCATTTGTGGTACTGGGCATTTGGGACAACTCTTGACCAGAATTTGAAAGAACCCTTGGAAATATTGGTAGCCTCTAAAGGCCTACGGGAGCCTGCTTGCTGTTGCATTTCTGGGACTGAGTTATTTGCTGTCAGATCACATCCTGGCCTTAGGGTATTCTGGAAGGAGTTTATTCCAGGCCAGTTCAGACACGTGGAGGCAGTGGCGGTGACAGCATGAAACACCTGATGATTTTGGATTGCCTGGTGTCACATGTCTCAAGCAGTGGCCTGCAGAGAGCTGTCTGGTACTGAACTGGGAGAGCACAGGAGGAGAATCTACCATGGCAGCTGGGAAAAAACCTGCAGAACACAGCAAGTGTGCTGTGGGCAAACCCAGCAGTAGCTGCTGCCCTGAATGCCTAATGCTTTTCAACTCAATTTAAAGGATTCCCATGGCTTGTGAGAAGGGTGCTAATGACCTTTCCCTCTTCCTCTGTTTGTGGCAGGCATTTGAAATCCAACAGGAAGAAAGCCTGTAGACCAAGAAAGTCCGACTATAAAGTTCTTTTCAGGTTTTGTTGAGATAAAAATTGTATTTTCCTTTTGTCTGATTGTTTTATAAGACTAGCAGGATGTTTCTAAAATGCTGGCCTATGTTATTGCCAAAGGGAAAAAAACATATGCAAGAATGTCTGTGTGCTTGTGAATACTGCTTGAAATTACATGTTCTTCTATTCTGGGATTATGTTCGTCAATTATATGATGTGTCTTGGTCTCCCCCATAAAATTCTTGTGTTCATTAGTGAATGTGTTGGACACCTATGAGGGCAGAACTGAGGTTGCACAACTCTTTCGTGTGCAACGTAACTTTTTAAAGCATATGTTGTCTAGATAATGCCGTGTGTGCTATTTATGGCAACACAAATATTTCAAGATTATGCCTGGAGCAGTGACAGCAGGGAGGATTATAAGAATTTGTATGTTGTAATATGCAAAGGTAGAACATATAGTCTTATCTGTCACACTGGGGGAAAGGCTCATTGCTTGCACAGGGACCTGAAAATAATAGGGACAAAATCGGGGTGAACCCTGATATGCTTTGAAACTGGCACTGGACAGCATCCTGTGCCAAAGGGAAAGGTCACTGGAACAACAAAATGGGCAAAGTCTCCACGGCCACTGACAGATCTGGAGATGCTGGTAGGTTATGAGCGAGCCTGCGGTTAGATGTGAGTAACAGGTACAGGTGCTTTATCTTCCAGTTCAATTCAGTTTTACATGAATTAATAATTACCAAGCAACTGCTTCTGTCAGTGATGAGGATCTATCACGTCACTTCAGTGCTCTGAGAGAAAGCAGTAGATGGTTCGCTTTTGGAGAGCAGCTCATCTTTCACTGGTATTCTCTGGCAGACAGGAGTTCTGTTCTCACTGACATGAAAACTGCATGTAGAAAGCAGAGGATGTGAAGATGTGAACAGTTATCTCTTTCTCCATTCTCCTGTGCATGGGAAAAGCTACAGCTGGGTAGAAGAAAACGCTGTTGGTTTCCATACTACAGAGTCTTTGGTATATAGTGTTGAACGCTATAAAAATAAACTTGAACAAATATATGCTCTTCTAACTGTCAAAAATCACAAAAACATGCATGGGTTTGATGAGCAGTTGTCTAGGAATTGTAAATATATTCCTGAGAAACTGAGTTTGACAGACAGGGGAGGACATGCAAGCTGCAGGATTTCAGCATTTTTGAAATCTCATTTTCATTCCTGGACTCTCCATCTTCTTTTGTGTGCACATGCACAAATACCCATGAAGGCAGTGTTCTCGCTGCAGACTAGTTCCTGACTTTGATGGTTTAGAAGTCTAGAATGGTGCTCTTTGCATTTCAAACAGTGTTGGGTTTGCTGTAGTGTAGGGGTGCCCTGAGTAGCAGCATTTCCAGAGGGATGGATGTTGACTGCTGGCTGTGGAAGAGGCACCTTTTTGAGGTAACCCAGAGTTCACCTAGAGAAGGGGCAGGTTGTATTTTAACAAATCTATTGCAGTATTTTTCTGGAATAAGTAGTTGGGGAGAACTATTTTGGTAAACTTTCAAGTGCAGATTGCTTCCCAGAACCTTATTTTCCTTCTCCACTAATTGCCTTAGGCTCCTGCCAACAACTGCTCATCCCTTGCACATGGAAGGGCAGTTGTGGGCAGGGGGGCAGCCTTGGTAGGTGTCTCAGCCAGCCCCCCTGCCATGCAGCTCCACAGAAGGATGGAAGGAGACCCCACTGGGAAGCTTCGTGGGGCACAGGCGGCGCTTTGGTCTCCAATTCAGGGGGTCGATACCATTTTCTGTTTCTTGGACACTGCAGCCAGTTGGCCTGGTGCTCATATTCAGTTTGCCCACTTCTTGAGTGCACTTACTTGTGTAAATCTGCTCAAGCGTTTAAGGCTGAAAGAGCAAACAAACAGGGAAATGAACAGACGGCTCTGCTGGCTCTGAGGGGTCGCTTGCCTCTCTTTCCTTGTTTCCCTGAATGTGGCCCTGTGCAGCACACACAATGCTGTCTGTCAGCTCTCCTTTCCTGGATGAGGCTTTGCTGTGAAGTGTAAAGCGCCGTCTGTGCACCCAGAGCCTTTGCTCCTTTAGAAAGGCTCACTGGAAGCTGGACACGCTCCTTCCTCTTCCTCAGTGTTGGTTCCTCTGCTGCTGCCTCTCTGTGCCCCAGTGCCAGGGGCAGGATGAGTGGGATGGACTGAGCTGCAGGGTCTGCCAGGAGGAGTCACCCCAGAGCATGGGGGCTGCCCACAAACAAGCACAGGGAAGTGTCTTCGAGGGCAGAGCTTGCGTGCTCCGTTACATGCGGTTATGCCGAGGGAGGATGGAGCCCTTTGGTCATGGGTATTCAGGCGGCCTGGCTTGTCCCATAACTGCTGGGCCTCTGCTTTGTAAGTAGGGTGGTGAGGACTGGCCTGCTCCCCATGCTGGCCATACCACAGGGCTGCTTATGGAGTCAGGCTCTTGTCATCCAATAGATTTTCTGCTCCAAAAGTACCTCTGCTGTTCTGTTTTAGGTTATGGCTTGGTTTGATACAGTCCTGCACTTATAACGGAAGAAATTTGACTGATTTTGAGATTTGCAGATTATTTTTCCATTCTTTATTACTTCTGTAAAATTGCAATGGTTTTGATAATCCTTTGCTGGTCACCCAGTGAATCTTTATTTTTTTGGATGCTTTGGTCTCCCAGGCTATTTGCAGGGGTTCTTGGAAACACCCTTCTCTTGCAAAGAGATCTTGAGCTTGATCTTAGCGTATGCAGTGTAGCACCTTCTGATTTTGGCACAGAGCTTTCTGTGTATTACCCTGCCTGCTTTGTCATTTGTATCATCCCAACCTTCCTAACTTTCCATCTTGCACTCCTGATTTAAGTAAGTTGGACAAAGCAAACTTTCTGACCAAATTCAGGTCAGAGTTTCAGGCTGTATTTCTCATGGGTAATTTAATTTTGCCTATTCTAAATTTCTGTGTAAGCACCTCAGACATGGCATTTATTCTGGTCTTAACTCATCCGTGGCAATGTCTGTACTTTTTTTAAAAGGCTGCCACATTCCATCCTTGAGTATCTGGTGTTACAAAGGTTTAGGGAGTGACTCAGTGCCAAATCGATCCTGACAGTGTATTCTGAGTTGAAGGAAAACTGTAATGACAGAAGTTCTGTCATGGAAATTCTGGGCCCTTGTTAAATAAAGGAATGTCACTGGGCAAAAAGGACAAATATCTAAGATCTACCACATATTTTAATAGTAACTTGTAATTAAGCCCGGTTTGCTCAGTTTAGTGCTGTATAATGTATTTTGGGCTTTTGATCACAGAGTCTCCCAGGAAGAAGGTGGCTTGCGTTCTTTGGTGCCGGATATGTTAGGGACTCTCAGACAGTGTCTGAGAGAGGGAATTGGACGGGTTCTGGATGCTTCTGTATCAAGGATCTTATGCAAACTGTTCTACTACAGCCAAATTTCATCTACTTGTGATCCCACCTGGGATTCTTGTTCCTGTGTGGGAGCCACTTGCCCGGATACTCAGTGTATTGCTTTCTGCAGGTTTCAGCAGGAGCTGCTGCTGCTCAAATCCTGAAGGACATTTTTTTGGTGATTCCTTGCTTTAGGTGCAGAACACTGGGCCAAAATAATGCTTGGCGTGTTTGCATCAAAACCAGGGTCCTACTTGCTACACTGCAGTTGATTTTAGTATTATTACAGAGTGTTTGGCTTTGGTTTAAAATGTCAGCCCTAATCAAACATACAGATGTTCCCTGTTGATTATGTCTAAGGTTTCCTACAAGAGGAGTTTGTATATAAATAAGTGCAATTTTTGCTCAAGTCCCCTGTGATCTCCAGTGAAGATAAAACACCACTGATTATCTTTCCCTCCCGTTTCACCAAGGTAAGATGTTTTCTCTGGCATATAAAAGGTGCTGTCAGAGCCAGCCCCCTATCCAGGCAATGTGCCCTGCTGCTTTGCATTCATCCTGGTTTCTATCCCTTGCTATTAAACAGATGTTTAAAATGTCACAGAGCTCACCTTTTGCACTGCTCCTTATTTGCCTCCTGGTGATGACCTGCTGCAAGGCTGCAGAGGAAACAGGGCAGGTGAGTTGCACGAGACCTAAGGTCACCTCCCGGGGGGTCTCTGGCACACCAAAGCACTGCGAGAGTCTTGCTGGTTGTGGGAGAACCCGTAGAGTGAAGGCCTGTCTGCAGCTGTCCCAGTGGAGGGCAAAGCTGTCCCTCAAGGCAGACTGACCCCAAGGGTCAGTGGGACACCAGGGAACCTCGTCACAGCAGCTTTATGGGACAGGATAGGAGGAGAGAAAAGATGGAAGATTTTAGGAACTACCAGTATGGTGATGGTTCTACCAGTGCTACAGGAAGTATTCTTCATAAGCTCTCACAGTTCTGCAGGGAATAACCAGAGCGCAGGATTCTGGGACAGACAGGTGGTTCATTCCAGTCTGACCCTTTATCTCTTCTTGATTGTCATGGCTGTGTGAAGGCTGGTGACTAACTGCAGTCCCTCCTGTTCCAGAACAGGGAATTGCTTTGTGTTAATGCTCTGCTTGATGCAAGAGTCACGTCCTCTTTTTCTGTGTCAGGGTAGAATTTTACCTCCCCAGTAAATGAGTTGCCAAATCCAAACCTGCAGTAAACAGAGGCTGGCTTTCTGGCTCAATTCTGCCATCTGTCTTGGGTCTTGATGTGCAGTATTCTAACCCCAGACCAGGCACTGGTTTCACTGGGCTGCAGGAGTGACCTAGATGACCCCTCCTTCTCACCTCTGAGGTACCTGGAACCACAGCATTGTGTAACTGGCCCTGAACTGTGTCTTTGGGACATGTGCCAAGGCTCTGTGTACCCCTTCTTTGACATTTGAGCATCTCTTGATTGTGTGGATCTTGGATCTCACTTGTATAGAAAAATCCACATCGTCCTGAGTCAGGACACTTTGGACAAAAGTAAAAAGAAGGCAGAGTTAAGGCAGCTCAGTTCATTTGCATTTCAGGCCTGCCTCAAGTTCAGGCTTCTTTCCACCGGAGGAAGTGGTTCATTACCCCAGTGCTACTCTGCACCTCTGCCCAGCTCTTAGGTATTTCTTCTGGGGCTGCTTTGGTACAGTAATCACAGGTGAGAATCTCCAGCACGTGCCAGTGCTCTTGGATCCTTTTTGGCTTTAGTTGACGAGGAGGGAAGGTGAGATGTGGAGCTGATTGCTGGGAGCCCTTAGGAAAAAAATACTGTGCCTTGTAAAAACAAGTATTTTCCTTATTGCAATTGAGGAGTCAATTAACTGGCTAATTAAAGCAATTTCTCATTACATAATTGAATTCTGGTTCATCACCATTTCTGCTCTGCAAGGCTGCCCCAGAGAGCAGAGCCATTTCTGAGCACTCTGGATTACAAACAGAAGAGCCCTGTGCTCTCTGAGCATTCAGATGCATCCAGAGACACCTGTGTGTCTGGAAAAGGGAGAGGTGGTTCAGTGAGACTTCCCTCAATTACCTGTGGAAATAGACAATGGAATGTCATCCAGATGGTTAAGAAAAAGGCAGTTTCCTCAGACATGTTTCTTGTGCCAGAGATAAATGGAGAAAGGAGGTGATGAATACTGGAGCACAAAACCCATGAGGTTTAGGATGCCCAGGGCTGTGGAACTCAGGGTTACACTCTAGAATATTAGAATATCTCAAGCTCAAAGCATTTTGTTGGGTTTGGAGTTGCCAGTGCTCATCAAATATACTCTTGAATTAGCTGAGAGGAGAGAGGGCTTTCAAGTTCTGGCAGCTTCCTCCTGTACAGAAAGATAGACTGAAGATGGAGTTATTTTTTAATGAAAGATGAATCAGAAAAGTGTCAATGTACCAAAATGTTGTATGGTTATGGAAGGGGAAAAATCCATGAATTACAAGAATTTGAAATACTTTAAAATCTACAATATGATATTTTAGTGGGCATAGTTAAAATCATGGTGTTAATGCATGCCACCTGCAGGAGAAGAGAAAGGAGGGCCAGGTTGATGGCATTTGTTGCTGGTGAGCCATGATTTGACAATGAGGGACTGTGGCAGAGATTTTTGAAGTTAGGATATAAGTACTTCAAAGCCCAGAAGAAATTGGATTGGCAGTTGATGTGGACTTTGAAGACTGAATGAGACACAATTAAAAGAGCTGCATAAAAAATGTTCAGCTTCCCTCACTGGGGACACCGAGTGACTCTGAATGGCCTGGTCGTGTTGTACCTTGGAAACAGCACTCGGGTGGAGCAGAAAACATCTTCTTTAACAAGGATGCTGCTTATTACTAGATCTTGTGGGTTTAGTTACAATTCAGGTATTTTAACTGATGTCTCCTTAGGGAACGCAAAGTGCGGGAGAGAAAATTATTGTATGGGTTTTTTTGCTGTGGGTTTTTGGTTGTTTGTTTTAAAAGTTATTTTCAGACTACAAACGTGAGTTCTTCCTATCCGAGACAACAATCATGTACCTTGTTCCCTGAGCCTCAGTTCCTCCACATCACAGAAGGCCTTTGGGGCACAGTCACTGGTGTTTGTGAATCCCTTGTGCCTTGTTGATAATGACCTCTAATAGACCTAAACAGGCTTATCAAACTCATGGGAGACTATACTTTGAGAACTGCAGAATATACTGGGAAGAAAACAGTGAGCAAATAGTTAAAAACCCTAAAAAATAACTAGAGCTTCTTGGTAATATTCAGTATCTCTAGAGTATGATGAAGAGAGAAAGGGGTAATGATGGCTTTGCACAGTGGACTATTTTTTTTCTGTACTTGGAATTTTGGTCCAAGTACAGAGTGGAAGAAAGGGAAGCAGTGGAGGCAGATTGCAGCATGAACGCTGGGGGAAGGAAGATCAGGAGGAATAGAAATGCCTGTGTTCACCTATGTTGTGAGGAGGGAGGGGTGGGTGTAGTGCTGTGAAAGACTGCTCCTTAAGTGGGAAAGAGCATTAGATTATTAATGACCGAGTTATATTTGATAATGTATTGCAAGAAGAAAGCTAACAGAAGCTGGGAAACAACATCTATGAAAACAGCATACTTCAAAAATATTCAACCAGAAGCTGGAATGCAAAAAGCCCCAGGATGTGTTGTAAGGAGCTGCCTGGCACTGATGGGAACGGATCACCCATAGAAACAAATCTTTTGTGGGCTCAGTTTAGATAGGTTTTGCTGTGCGTGGAGTGTGAGGGGGTTGGTTTTGTTCTATGGCTTGGGGCTTTTTTTGCTTGTTTGTTTTCCCTGTGGCTGGAGTATGGTAGGAGGGGAAAATCCTGGCACCTGTTTTTGTTTTTTAATTCATAATATTTCACTTGTGACTGGCACTGCTTAGTATCATGACTCTGGTGGAGCTCCATTCCCGCCCTTGACCAGCAGCATCAGCCTCCATATGTCCCTGCTGCCCTGGGTGAAATGGGCATTGCCGATGCAGCGCAGCTGGCAGATGCTGGTTTGTACAGTCGCAGTTTTTCCCTCTCTTGATCAAGTTATTAGTGTCATTGTCATGAAGCACTCAACATCTTTCAGCCCTGAGGGAAGAGCAGCCTGGTTTGGAACAGAAACTGGTGCATCCTGACAGCACACACTGAAGCACCACGGAGTTAAAACGTACTCGTGTTCCTTGTCCCTTAGGAAGCAGTCTAATTCCCAGGCTGGCATTTCTGACATAACTCAATTATGGAATCATAAATAAACAGTTGACATAGGCCAGGGAACTTCAAAGCAATCAGTATAGTTGTAATATGTTCTAGCTCGATAAATAAACCATGCTGGTATAGTCTAAAGGATGCTTAATTTTTATTTTTTTTCCTTCTGTCTTAGATCAAAGCTTCTTCCTTCAACAGCAGCCTGGCAACTCTCCCTAACCCTTTTCCTTCCCCCACATCCCCTGCTGATCTCTTGGTACAAGCATCATTACCCATGGGACTGGTTTCTCTGCAAAGTATATTCCATCTCCTAAATTAATTGGATACTGATACATAGTTGCATACAAAGTAGTTTTGGGAGAATGATTCTTGGTCAGCATTTTTTTTTTTTTAAATATTGAATTGACTTGCATAGCCTGGCTCCTTGGGTATCCAGCACTGCCTTTACATTGTCCTGGCACTGGCTCCAGGGAAAAGGTGCCTTTTGCTTCTGTGTCACGGTGCCAAACCTGTCACTGCCTCTGGGATGGCGAGGGGGGTGAGGAGGAGAGGGGAAAGCAGCAGGTGCAAGCAGGCTCCTGCTGGGAGCATTTAAATGCTGACATGTCAGAAGCTGGGAAATGCGTGACAGACAGTTTTCCTGTGACCTGGATCCCGAGAGCTTAAGGAAGTCTGAAACTTTCTTTTTTAAACAAGCTGATATATTTTTGTGTGTGCATGTGGGAGAGTGGCAGGTTTTCACATGGGGTCTGACTGTTTGAGATCCCTTGTGATGCCCAGGTGTTGAGGCACAAGACCATGTGTTACTGTGCTGCCTCCTGTCCAGAGGAAGAAGTTGCCAAAATTATCTGAAAAGAAACCAAAAAAACCGAAAACGTCCTCCTAACTCCAAATAAAGAGGGAAGGAGAAGTCAGTGGCGTTAGCTTCTAACAGCTGTGTTTAACAGGAATCCTGTCAGCAAGAAGAACTGAAATCTCTAGTTTTAACAGAGTCCAGTCTAAGGAGCTGATATTTTTGGATGTACCAAGAGCTCCGTGGTTTGCCACAAGAGACCCATGTCAAAATAGTGCAGAGCTTGTGCCTGGGTCTTTGGCCCAAAACTGTTTGATAAATATTTTAGTGTTTTGCACATCTTGTTGCCAAAAATTCAGAGTCTAAAGCTGTCTTCCAGGGAAGGGGATCTTTATGCATGCTCATGTTTGATTCAAGCACTTGTTCTTACTGTGTGTGCTGCAAAAAAGGCAAGCTTTATAATCAGTTCTCTACTCCGTTAGCATCCTCAAAGGATGTCTCTGGTCACATCAGAGGCAATCTGCTCTCTCTGTCTTTTATAGTACTGTGATTTGTTTTGCTTAAAATTTCATTGTGTATGAAATCATCTGTCACCCTCTGCACAGACCTGTCAGGGCACTGTCTGTGTACCTGCCCCTGCCTGCGAACAGCAAGGAAGTTTCTCTGTTCCATCCTCCCCCTTGGCTGAGGGAGAAATGGTTTGCTGAATTTTCCTGGCCCATTTGGTCCTTGGCCTCTTTGCTTGTGCTGCCCTGAGGATGCCAATTAATGTTAATCTGAAGGTATAAGCTTCTCTATTAAGTCCTGGAATAATGCCATCAGCTGGTCCCACATGGGTCACCAAGCAGCTGTCAAGCAATAACATTTATTGCATTTTTACTTCATATCCTTTACTTCATGATTGATCACTGTGGCTTATATAAAGCTCAGAAATGGACAAAATTCTAAGCTGTGGTAAAAGCCAGCAAGTGAAATGTGGGCAGGAGAGCAGAGAGTTTCTAGCCAGCATGCAGTCATTAACAATACAGAGGAAGGAGAGACAGTGAAATTAAGTGCAAATAAAGGTGTGGTTTTAGATTTCAAACAAGAACCTTGGAAATTTTCCTTGTCATGTAAGGATGTGATGTTTAGTAGCACACTTGAATTCATGTATTTAACCTTATCCTTAGTGGTGCTGTGTTTTCTGTCTGCTCTTGCACACTCACCTCTGAACAACTCTCAGGGTGATACTTGCCTGCCTAGGGAACAGTAAGAACCCGTGTCACATTTATGCTGCTCCTCTTGGTTTTTATTTGTTTAACCAGTGAGGGGGACAGCCTGGACCCAGGGCTGCTTAACTGGTCCCACATCATAAGTAAAGTTACCGTACTCATCCTCCAATGCCTGGGATGAGGACCTGGATAAAGCAAAAGCAGGATTATGCTGGTGATGCGGGAGCTGTGCCGTAGTGCCAGCGGCCTCTCTGGGGACACCAGGGCTCACTCTGGCAAATCCCTGCAGTGTGCCTGGCCCTAAGTGGGGGTATGGCCCTGATGGAGCCCTGGGAGCCTGCCGTGCTGAAAATGAATTGCTCTGTTGGACTCGATCCACAGGCCTCGTTTTGATTGTTTACAGTTGAGTAAATCAGGCCTGTCCCCATGGAAGTTAATGGGATCAATCCTGGTGTGACAGCAGAGCAAAACCTTGCATGTTTGAATCTTGCATCCTTACTGCAGTCCATGTTTCCCTGTCTCAGGTCCTTTCCTCTTTCTCATGTGTCTTGCTCCATGAATGCATTCCTTTAAACATGTCATGGATCAAAACTGCAAAATGCCATCTGTCAGCAGGAGTGAAATCTGTAATCCCTGTGCTGTTCAGGTAACCAGCAAATTGACATTCCTTGGAAACGGCGCATTTAGCCAGCCTACTAATGCTATGGATTTGTTTTGTTGTGGTTTTGGTTTGTTTTTTTTTTCTTTTTTCCCCTGCTATCCAGATTATTGCTTACATAATGTGTGGACTAATTGTTGCTGTATGGTTTACATGTGAGTTGCTTTCTGGAAGCCATGTGTGGGCAGGGAGCTCAGGATAACATAATGTAGGATTAAATAATTGCAATATTATGTTGCAGTGCAGAAAGGGGGGTGATGCAGCGTGGGAATGATGCTGGCCAGTTCAGTGCATCCAGGCAGAAGTGGTACAGGGTGCATTTGGATGGGGTCCTCCTTGATTTGTGTTCACTGCAACTAAAATTCTTCCTGCTGACTGTTGGATAGATTTGGAAGGACAGAGCTTTCCTAGTGATGCCACTGGAAACTGAGACTGGATTTATCCCAGTGCCACTGAGCTTGGAGCCTGACCTGTTCTGCTGGTGTATATTAGTGCCTTGTGATTGCACATAGCTTAGTATCCCTTACTGGTAAATATTGCTAACATCTCACAAATTAAAAATGTTTTGACTCTGTTTTCTCCCTAGTCAGCACTCAGCGTTCTACATCACCAGTTTGTAGCTTTAAATAAGCATCCCAGCTTTTGTTGTTCTCTTTGTTTGTTTGTTTTTAATTTGCTTTGGAACTGTTTGTACTTAAGCTGGCTGTGACTCAGTGTGAGGTCTTGCTGCCTTCACTCAGAAATTCAGGTTTGCTGAACTCAGCTGGAAAAGATTTTGTCGTCAGTGGAGAGTGGAAAGGTGAAGAGAGATGCTGGAAAAATTCAGTTAGCGCTTCACTGCAGTGCTATAGCTCAGCTATTAGTATGTCTTAGAAATGTGAAAATGAGTGCTGAGTATAAACAACACCATTTTGTAATATCCAGGATGAACCAAAATGAAGCAAAAAAACCCATGAGATGTGGTCAGGCAAGTTACAACCTAAAATCACTTCCCTTACAGATACCCAGCAGTTCCTACTAAACACAACATTCTTTTCCCCCTCAAGGAATACTTTTATGATTATCTACATTTTTTCTTAATTTAGTCAGAGAAGCCCTTAAAGAAGGGTTCTGTCTTTGTTTCCATGAGGGTTGCAAGCTTCTGCTATGAGAACTCAAGCCCAAGCCTCAATACAAATCTGCAAGCAGGAGCAACGAGCAGAGACACAGGTGTGCCTTGTCTCTGGAAGTGTCTGCAGGCTCTCCCCGTGCTCCAGGACAGGCTCCTGTCATCGTGTGCCATGGAATAATATGTTCCCTGTCAAACTAAAGCGGTGGGAGCGGCAGAGCCGTTGGGCTCATTATCCTTTGCGGACAATGCAGTGTGACAGTGAAATGGCTGATGAAATCTAATGCTGTCTTTTCAGTTAAAAGGCAGCGCGGTGATTACAGCTCTTCGTTTCCTGAAGGCACTTGAGTGGCAGGGATTAACGGGATCCGGGGAACTGAACTACATGGAATGCCCGAAGTTTGCCCTGCCGTGTGGAGCCAACCTCCCTGTGGAGAAGCCAGGCTAGCTCTGGCCTG
Source organism: Pseudotriccus pelzelni (assembly GCA_035584735.1). NCBI lineage: Eukaryota > Metazoa > Chordata > Aves > Passeriformes > Tyrannidae > Pseudotriccus > Pseudotriccus pelzelni. Next base: position 5,413,285 of record JAWMRA010000005.1, read on the forward strand.
GGCCCACAGAGTTTGCAGTGGCCAGTGAGCTGCTGTGATCAGCTGAGGTCTGAGGTGAACTGTGTTTCCTCTGAATTTATGTGAGTGGGAAGCAATTCGGTTAAAGCACAGGCTGATGTGTGAATGGACATGTGTGGTCAGTGTAACTTCACTGAGGCTGGGTATTGAGTATCACACCTTCAAGAACGGTGAAATTTCCCTGAGCCTTGGATGCTTGTGTTGTTCTGCCATTCAGAGGGTGCTGGTCTTGTATGGTTTGTGGCTGCTGTTTCTTGTGTGGAAGCATCTTCTGTCTTTTCTTAGGAACTGGGAGGGCTAATGATGAACATGAGTGGCCATGAGAAGTCTGAAGACCGAAGGTCTGCAAGAGTCTTTCACTGGGTGCTGGGGATGTGGGTGGGGGACATGCTTGGTGAGATGCACCTTCAGGCAAGGCAGAATTTTTTTTTTCTTTGGTTGGAGACCTGCACTTGTGATGTTGGGGAGCATCGGTGGAGGGGTAGATAAATTAGAGTTGTGTTCTTTCCTCAGTGCAGACTTTCCTGTACATTGATTCATCTGCTTCAGAACGTACTGCCAAACTGCAAATGGCAGCAGCTGTAGAATGATCAGAACTGGACACTGTACTGACCCTGGAAACAGGGATGTGAACTTTAGTTAGCTAAAATCCTATGTTACAGCTTCTCAGACTTACTGTTGAGCATCCTCTGCTGAGGCCCCTGTGGATGTTTCATCTCTGACACTGGTGCTTTGCCAGGAGGTTACAGGCAGTGTCTCTTATGGCTGTGGTGATTCTAATGGCACTGCTGCAGTCGAGTGGAGATGCCTGTTAACCTCCCACCCAGCCCTCCCAGGGTGTCCTTGGATGAGCCAGCACTGACTTCTCCGAACACCAAAGCCTTTCCGAGGCTGCTGCAGGCACCTGGTGCTGCCACAGTGTCAGTCAGGGGGCTGCTGACTCCTGAAATAAATGCTGCCCATCTGATTAGTATGTGTAGCAGCAGCAGGTTTTAATTATATGGTTAAATACACAGAAATACAGGATTGTCACATGGGATCAGTCTGTTGGCCCTTTGTGGCTGACATTCTGCCTCCAGCAGTAGCCAGTGCTGGATATATTAGTGCATAACATATTTCTTTTTGCCTTTGGAGTAATATGCACAGGCTGTTACAGGAAAATTTTCCATCTTGCTTTATTGAAGCCAGTTTGTGTCCAGAAGAGAAATTCCTCCCTGTGAACCCTTTCATTCTGCTGTGGCTCAGGTTAACCCAGGGATTTATGATTTATAGGCAAAGATGAATGAGCTCTTTTATTTTTTCCTTGGCTTTAGCAGCAGATTTAATCTCTGCAGAATTTCCTGAGGTTTGTGTCTTCTCCAGATTTTCCACTACTTTCTTGTGCTTGGTGGAAATTTGTTCATTAGGTGACCGAGGGATGAGTTTCCAGAGTATGGTACTCTTTCCTTTTCACCTCTTCTTGTGCATATTTCCCATGCAAATCAATCTTGTCATTTTTGTTAATAATTCTAGGTTGGTTTAGGTTGTTCGTTTTTTTCTTTATTATTTTCACTCTCTATTTAATTAGGCATTGACTGCTGGCAGCTAATTATACAGTTTTGATCTAGAGATGCATAAAATAGTAAACTAAAGTTGTATTTTGCTTCACATGGGATTTTCTGTGTGGTCTCTCTGAGCAGTTGAGTATGAAAAGAATGAAGAGCAAAGCATTCCTCCTGGTGGCAATATCCATGCAGGGGGTGCTCCACCATGGGATGAGGAGAGTTGCTGATCCTTTAGCATTGCGACTATTCTGCCTTCCTGTTGTACAAGAAAAGAAAAAAGATGGGAAGCAGCTATTGCCATGTGATGTTGGAGGGTCCCAGCCCACTGGATTTTGATTGTCTCCAAGCCTGTCTCCTGCCCTGTGAAGGGCTTTGCTCCCTCAGCTGTGTCGGTGTTGGCAGTGATGGTGACCTCACTCACTGAGAGTCGAGATCTTATTCATGGTGCTTGTCAATTCCAGTGTGCAGGACAAACTTTAATGCAGGGCCACCTGGGAGCCTCAGACAAGGCTTTGCAGAACTGGGACGACTTGGCCTTTGGTGCAGATGCAGCTCTGTCAGCAATGGAGTATCTGCTGCAATGGAGATATCAGTGACTCCTGCAGAGGCTGCAGTCTAATTTAAGATTAAGTGGCACAGGGGCTTTTCCAGAACCCGAATATTATCATGAAGCCCCCATGGCCCTGGCAGTCTGTGTTTCACAAGTTATGGGCCAATAACGCATCGGTCTTGAACAGAGGGGATCATGCACCAGTGGTTGAAATGCAGTTTTATGAAAAGGGTCCCTGAAGGTCTCTGGAAACTGAGAGATGCTGTTGCTTCTTTAGATGCTTCCACCCAGATCTGAGCACAGTGAGGATGCAGGAAGATTCCCAGAAAACTGAGTTCCTACAAGATGTAATTCCAGTCACTCAGTGAATGTGTATGAGAGTATGTCTGGTCTGGGCTAAACAAGTGTCGGTGTTACCTTATTTTTCATTGTACATGCTGATAAAAGATTTAGAGATCCCACTGGACTGAGAGATAAGCCTAACAGGAATTTTCCTGATTACTCGTTACTCTTTTGACACTAACTAAATTGGAAGGGGGAGGGTGCAAAGATACAGCTTTAATGGTTTTTAATTTTGATTGCTTTAGATGTGGTTGTGGGGGTTCATTTCCCCTAATTTGGAAGGTGTTTAGGACTTGAGATAGCGGATATTCTCTGTGTGAAATACACTGGAGGCAAATGGATTTATGGGCAAATTAAATGTTACATTTCCACAGGTGGAAAAATTGCCTTCAGAAGTTCCCGTCCTACCAGGTTCCCACCCATGATGGTGACCCCACACCTCGGTCCCCAGCACCTCCCTGGGGCTGTTGCAGTTACTGTGGGGCAGTGTTCTAGCTGAGTCACCACACTGACTGTGTGTTTTGGGGATTTGTGGATTTTTTTTTTCTTTAAAGAAACAGCACTAGAGGAAATGTAACCGTGTAAGTGCCCTTCGCTGCGTGTGGTTATGTGGGATCTCTGGGAACGGGGTTTGGTGGACTGTAGGTTGTGTAGATGAAGCAGTCCCCCAGGACTGCACAGAACTTGCTGACTGAGTAGGTTCAGGTGAGAGGAGGTGTTAGGAGTGATGCTTTGCAGTCGGAGAATAAAGCAGTGCAGGCATTTGCTATACTGATACCTGTCTGTCTCCCCAGGACAGACCTTCTGTACCTTCCCTTCGGGGTACAGGCGTTGTCTGTGCAGTTGTCCTGCTGGATATTTATGGGAGCTCGTGAAACACACAGCTGTCTATTGAAGGCTGAGGTTTACATGCAGTCTGCATCCAGCTCTCCTGCCCATCCTCGTGGAAGGGAATTATGGGAATCAGTGTGTAATGAGGGTAGCTGGATACTATTCTTATTCACAGCATTTTGTACCTGTAATTCACTAAAGGTAGAAGAACAGTTTACCTTTCAATTTATTCTCTCTTTTGTCATAGAATGTTTAACAAAGACGCATATTCTCTTCCCTTTTGTGGGGTTGGAGACCGTGTATCGCTTCCTCTGAACTGTATGGGAGTAAAATGGATGTAGCAGAAGCACTGGTTGTGATGAACACTGTTCAAAGCTTCCATTTTTAAAACCCTGCTTTCAGTTGTCCTACTTTAGGTATCTAGACTCAAATATACTCTGCATTTGCTTCAGACAGGTTTTGTTGATAAAGCAAAAGATGAGCTATTTATCAGAGAGAGTTAAGGAAAGTAGTCTCACTTATTTCTGTGTGTTTGGTCTTCACTGAAGAACTTGAGTCATTAAAAGCTTGAAATCTGTCATGGCTTTGCCTTTGTGTTGAGGATATGCTTTTAAAGCCCCATTAAAATTCGGCCGGGCATGAAGCTTTGTGCAGATCTCTGTAGCTGCATGTTTAGCTTCCATCCTGCCACTGTCATTTTTCTCTCCAATTTTTTCTTTTCTTTCCAAAACCCGAGAATAATCTTCAAGGATTTCTATTAAAAGAACACTGAAGGCATAGTCAAGCACTTAAAAATTTGATATTGTCAAAATTGACAATAGGCGCTGGTTTTTTGCAACCTCCAATACTATTTTAATCTAACTCTTTATCTACACATGAAATATCATAAACATGATTTGAACCTGGAGACAGAGTTCCACAGTTTTCTGGCTCCTTAAAAGGAATTGTACTTTAATAGAGTAGAGAAATTATGACAGATGATATAGGGGAGAAAAAATAGACAGGCAGTTAGAAATTTTTGGTGACGTTTACTTAAAAGACTGCACTGCAAAAGGGAGAACATCTCTATCTTGTGGTAGCACAGGATGGGGAAAAAGCAAGGACCTCATGCTTCTGGCCTGGTCATGATATGAGTCCAAAACCTTGTCAGTGGGTCCAAGTTGTGAAGAAACTTTAGCAATTCAGTAAAGAACTTTGCTTTTTAAAAAACAGATCATGTTATTTAAAACCTCAAAAAGAGAACACAATAAGCATCAGCTTCGTGTAATTTTGCCTGGTAATTGTCAATGTCTAAACAAGTCTATTGTGTGGCTGGTTTATTTTTCTTCTTTTTAAAGTACAATATCTGTTTTCTGTTTGAGCTGCCCTGAGACAGCTATTCATAAGATTTGCTGCAGCACCTGCTCGAGGGTATCATTTACTACCGGAGAAAGTGGTTGTTTGCTGTACCTCCCATTGAAAGTGTAAGGACTGCCACAAACCTTGCAGCAAAATAAGCCAGAGTAGCGCAGCAGATGCTGTTCCCATTGATTCACAGGTAGTACAAATCTGATTTTGTTATTAGCACTTTTTTTCGTGCGGTGTCATTACTCTGATTCCACTGTAACTTTTTATATCACAGTAGTTGAGAACAAAACTAGGCCCCCTGTGTTTACTGATGAAATAATGATTGCAGAACACAGCTTTCCAGCCCTGCTGGTATCCCCCCAGTTATCCATATGCCCCCGTGTTGTTTAGGAATCCCCGTTGCTCTGGGGTGTGTTTCTGTGCATCCCCTGTTGTTGCTCTGCTCTGGGACTGCACTGCACCAACATCCATTTCCAGCTGCACCTGCACCGGGAGCGGCTGCTCGGCTCTGTCACTCCATGAGCATTTCTCACCTCGTGTTAAACTCCTACGAAAGGAGTGACTCCAGCTGAGCGTGATGTCTGCTTAATCAACTACAGGCTTTGGCTCTTTTGGTTCTAATATCTACTATTGTTATTATTATTAATTTGTTCCACACTATATTTAATTTTCACATGGGATACTAGAAGTCATAAGTCTTACTAAGAGAAGCATTTTCATGGCAGGAGAGCTGAGGCAGTGGGACTGACTCGGACTGGGGCATTTTCGTACCACTGAGGTTGTCCAGAAATTCTGCTGCGTCCTGGAGTCACAAGTGAGAAATTTCCTTCAGCGAGTGGCGCCTGGTCACAGAACTCGATTTTTAAGGTGGATTGTGTTTGTACTCTGCATCAGGCTTGGTCAGATGATTTGGATTTGGGTTTGGGAAAGCAGCTTAAGTGCTGGCTGGAGTTGTGAGTCATGGATCACACGGCCATGGGGCTGGTGTGTGTTTGAGCTGCTGGAAGTGCATGGTATGGGAAGGACTTGGGAGAACTGCAGGGGAGGAGAATACAGTGTATGCAAGTGGAAGTGACCAACTCTGTGAGCAGGAGCGGCCAAGGAAATGTTGCCAGGGACAGGGTGAATACAGATCACATAACCCAAGTTTAGTATTACCAAAGATTACACTCTGGAAGGCGAGGAGGGGGGAAGGGGTTGAGATTTTTGCCTCCCCATTGAGCAGGATTGTAGACGGCTTAGAGAGCTGGAGGGGAGCAACGAAGATGGAGACTTGGCATGCAGTTGCAAGAAGGCATCACAGTGATTTGCAGTGTAGGTTGTGGAGATTGAGGGGCTTTGTGAAAGAGCAGGAGGAAAGAAAAAAATGAAAACAAACAATAATCTTTTGAGCGTTGAATTTAATCTGAAACCAGCTTTCCAGACTGAGGCTCACTTTTTGTGATCCACTGGTTTTAGACTGAATATAAATTCCTCAGAGAACCCACTAGATTTGGTGTTGTGCCCTGGAAAGTGTTCCCTGTGCCCTTTGCAATGTCCCAGCATTATTTGGGCTGTAATGCCCAATCAGTCAGCTCATTAGCCTGTACTGTGGAGGGGCTCCTGTCAGGGTATGGCTCCCTTACTCTGTCCTGCAGGTTTATCTGCTGGTTCTTGCTGCTCTGCACTCCCATTTAGAGGGGTGGAAAGGGAAGGAGAATTAATTTCTTGCATGGCTCTTCAGATGGTATTACCCTGGTTTATTGCCTTGTTTGTTATATGGAGAATAAAGTGGGTGATTTCTGCTTTCCTTTCCTCACCTCTTGGAGCAGAGGACAGCTGGACTTTCAGTGGCTGGGACCTTTCACGCTGCTTTAAAGGACTTTCTGACAGCAGACCCCTGGTACCATGTGAAGGATATGAGCATTCCTCCTCAAAGCAGAGACTGGCTGAACTGCAGTTCCTGTTGCTGCTTTAGGTGCCATCCAGACTTCATGAAATTGTGTCATGAAAGTGTTTTTAAGGCAGGAATTGTCAGCTTGCTGTGAAGTTTCACTGAAAGTAGAAATAATAGGGTAAAAATGTATTATTAATACTGAGATTCCTGGATACAAATGGAAACTATTTGACAGATTTCAAGTGTGCTGTGAGATTCAGGTAGAGAAAAAGAGAAGAAAACTGCCAGGGAGGGAAATGGGAGAGACATCTATGAATCAAGGAGACATCACAGGTTGTGGTGTTTACTGTGAGACAGAATTAAAGATGTGCTCTTTGCTTCGGGTGACAAAGTGGAAGATCTGTGTTGATGTATTAATGGCTCTTGTGCCAAAGGCAGTGACCTCTTCCTCCTCCCAACTGCCCTCCTGCTGCCTGGGAGGGGACAGCAAAATGCACCCAGCAGGCCGATCCCACAGGGAGGGCTGGAGCTGATCTGTGGGCAGTGAGGTGGAAGGGCAGCTCTATAACACACACTCTGGAAGGAGGAGGTGAGCCTACTCATATAAAGAAAAATCTAGACCGTGGCATAAAGTTTTATTGCCTCCCCAGCACCCTCCATTTGGAATCTGTCCTTTGGTGATGCCCATGAAATACACAAACGTCTGACAGTCACCAGTGCTGTGTGCAGAGAGGAGGGCGGTGGGTTTGTACAGGCCTTGTCCCACAGAACCAGCAGTGAGTGCTGAAGTCCTGCCTTAGAGATATATTGCTCTCTTTCATTCTCATGTTAACTCTTTACCATTTTACTATCTTTTGAGACTCCACTAAAAGTGCCAAGCTCCCAGTGAAAGGTTACTGCTGCATTCCTGGGAAGTGGAAGTTCACTCCTGTGTTCCTGGAGTGCTGACTGCTCTCATGAGCTCCCCTTTACCCAGTTCACATGCTCTGCTCTTAGCTTCTGATTCTGTAAATTTTGATCTGATAATATCCAGTGTAGAGGGAGGACCAACCTCTAGGGTGACTGAGCTGAGCTTTCACAGTAACATTTGAGTTGGCACTGGTAACTGCTGAGTACCCTTAGAAAGTGATTGCTGCTGGGCTGTTCTGTTGTCCTCTCTGGAGCTTCTTCCTGATGTACCCTGGAGCAAGTGAGGACAGCTTGCAGCCCGGGAAAGCAAGTGGAGGGAACACTGCAGCAGGAGAAAGAAACCCTGGGAGAAAAATACTAATTACGTGTTTTGACCTTGTTGCATTAGAGATGGCATCACCCACATTAGCCACTATTCATGATCATTCCCCAGGGTCTGAATTGCTTCTGGACAAGGAGAGATGTCTGGGGCTTTTATTGTGGCTGCCTGGTTAAGTAACAGAATGAAATATATACCATGTAATGCTTTTGGACAAATTCAGTGGTTCTTAGCTGCTTTTGCCTGTCATTTGTCTTCTGTAGCTCTAAGCAGCTGATGTAGCAGACAACAGTTACAAGACCAAAATAAAATCCTGGGCAGAGGATGAGAGGGAGCTGCCCAAAAAAGGCAGGGGTGGAGCACAGTGTTCCCTTTGTGGAGGAGGAGGGAAATTGGTCGGTAAATTAACAAAGAAATTTGTTCTACGCATTTGCTTTAAATGTTGGCAGGTGGCTCAGTTGTTTGTGTGCATGACTGGGGGCCAGAATTTGTGTTGCAGTGTTGTCTTGCTCAGTCATCCTTTTAAAATGTTCTTGCCCTTTGGTACCTTGTGCAAGGCAAGATCTCTCCCAAGTGAGAGCTGGCGATGGAGCGAGTTAAGTGTGCTTGTGATCTAAGGGTAGGATGGGAGTGGGCAGAGGCAAGTGGGAAAGAGACACTCTGCGAAGAAAGGAGAGAACAAGTTATTTTCTGTAAACCTTCTTAGATTAAATCAGTGCTGTGTTTGAGAGAGGTAGAAGAACTTGGTGCCTGTAGAGGGGGAGCATGACTGGCATCCCCTGACTGATCCAATATACGCTGCAGCTTCCCCTTGTGGGAGCACCGGCCTGCCTACTCTGAGTCTGGTTAGAATTAGGTCCAGCTTGTCACGAGGTGTGTTCAGCTGCCCACCCTCATGTTCCTGTAAAAACAAGAATTGAATGCACTTGCTCTCAGCATATAGGTGTCTGGCTCCTTTTATTTGTGCACTGATTTTAATGGCATTTGAATGGGGGTCTCAAAGCTATAAAGAAGGAGGTCTCCTGCCTCCATCTTTTAAATTTCTTCCTTTTTACAGTATTGGAGGAATTGGTCTTTATGTAGGTTTATAAGACATCACAGAATCTGCACAGAGGAGTTGTGCTCTGGTCTCAAAACCACTTAATTCATCTCTTGAACATATTTTACACCAAATTCATTGAAATCTGAGCTTTAGAAGTGCACAAAATTAATTTGCTTTCCATGACTGAGCACTGATCCATGTCCCAGTGGTGAGCAGTCAGTTTTACCCCCAGTCAGGCTCCAGCTCACTTTGCACTAAGGAATGACAGGATTCACCGTGGTGGTCGGTACTTCAGCTCTGCCTCCAAAACTAAATGAAAAAAACAGGTACTAACACACAGGATGGGATGCTGGGCTTCGTTCTTTGAGATTGCCCAAGCTTCTAAAAAACCCTCACATATACAATCTAAATTTAAAATTAAAGTCAAACTATGGCTGTGTAGGTTAGATCTGCCTTACCTTTCTGTGTTAGTCTCCCTGTGAGAAGCCTGTTTAATTTTCATACATTGTGTTGTCCATCTCTGCATCCTAATAGCATCGTGGTCTGGCCCTCTGTGAAGGTATTGACACCATTTTTCCTGTGTGCACAACAAGCTGCTTCATGGGGTTCACCCTCATCTAATTCGTCATCAGTTCATCTCATTCTATAAGACTTTATTTTGTGTTGGCTTCAAACCTGGACAAAGCACAGACACAGTCTAAGCTATTGCCTCATTTTTATTTATTTAAGTCCCATGCTGCCGACTTGACCCATTTTTTCATTCTACCGACTGTTCAAATCTCACAGATTAATTAGTCAGGGAAGGCACAGCTGATCCTGGAGCGAAATCCATACCCACACATTCTGCCTCTCCGAGATCCAACCCTCGCGGTTTTTTCCCCATTCTGGGATGCAAACTGTGGGTATTACACTGTGCTGTAATAGACCTCACTAGCCATTATCATTAGCAGTGGGTACCAGCTCAAAAACCCAGTCATCAAAGAACAAAAATGCTGGCAGCTAAATGGAGAAATCCAGCCAGGAGGAAAACAACCCGGAGCATCAGCCAGACGGCTGCTACTCCCTGCACAGAAGAGGAGGGCTGGGCAGGACAAGTCGGCTAAATGTTGTCTGACACTTAAAAACAAGTGTTCTGTTGTGTTTGAGAATGTTGGTAAGAAGCCCCAGCCCAGTGCAAATTGCCACCAGCACACCTCAGAGTGACCACAAACAGGCTGAACCCTCCTTTCCTTCCTCTGTGTGTGTATATATATATCTGTAGGCAACCAGTTATCTCGTGTGTTGTATATCCCTCATTTTTTAGAGCCCTAGGATGATTTTAAGCTTGCTTGCTCAAACCTTGGTAAATATTGTTACACCTGAGAGCCTTATTCGTGTTCACATCCTACTGAATTCAGAGTTTTTTTCTCTTTTTCCCCCATCCTTTTTTTTTTCTCTCTTCAAAAATGTTATTAACTAGAGCATTAAATGCTGGCCTCCAGCAGGGCCTTCTCCATATGTTTACAACAAATGTTTCCTTCGTACAGAGAGGGATGTATGTGTGTGAGAGAGCATGCAGATGTAATGGGGCAGCTCCCAGATCCAGCCTTCCTGCGAGGCGAAACTCAAGCACTTGAAAATGCTCCAGTAACTCAGGTGGAAACAGATTGTAACATCTCCAGGTGCACCTCTCACCCCTGGGGAGGGGAGCACTGCAAGCACCACGAGGAGGTTTTTGTGCCCTGTGAAGAAGGTTGTCCCACGTCCTGGGGGAGCCCAGGCTGGGGTTGGGTGTGGCAGGGGCTGCATTATCGGGCAGGTTGGACTTCAAAGCCACTTGGACTGATTCATCCCTCCCCACTCATCTCTCCACCCAAGTTCTGTGCACAAAACATATTTCTAATCAAGCCCTGACTTTCTTCCCCTGTGAGCAGTTGGGATGATGTAGCACATCTGCCTTCAGTGTTCCTGAGCATCTCTCTTTGTATGGAGAGTGTGAGATTCATGGCTGTGCTCAGCCCTGAGCTGCAGCATTCCCAAAAGACAGCCCTTTGCTGTAGGAGCTGGAGTTAGGGAGCGTTGTAATGCAGATCTCCTGGTTATCGGTTGGAACTGGGCATGGCTGTGTTGTCCCCTCGTGTCAGCACTGTGTAGTTTGACTGTTGAGGTAATAGCAAAGGCAGAGTTAATTGCAGCAGTTTTGAAGTGAAAATAGGAAGTAATATTCATCAGTCATATCCCTCTTTTGGCTTGTAATTAATTCATGTGTTGACCCTTATTTTATACGAGTGCGTGGTGTTCACAATGATGTACTTTGAAGGATTTTTATTTTGTGTATGCTCATCAGCTGCTCCACCTTCATAATTTGTTTTACTGTGGCTGTCGCCCAACAGTGAAGGTTTTGTTTCTGCTTCCTGCTCAGCAATTGAAATTTAAATGGGGAGAAGCAAATAGAGTAACAAATAATATGCTTTGGTACACATTTTCATGAGGAATAATTGTTTGAACTAAAAGCTTTCAGGATTCATTAAGCACTGAGCATTTGTGGAAAAGCCATCAGAGCATTTATGAATAATGGAACATGAGTGACTATTGCACACTGAACTCTGCCCTTTCAGATTATGCACATATTTGTGACCCTAATTGTGTATAGAGTAACACCTCCTGAATCAGCTCCTCTTTATTGCAAGGAGAAGGAGTGGAAGCAAGAAAATCTGGTTTTCTTCATTTGCTTGTTCGTAAGTAGTTGTAAAACAACAGAAAACAGTTGTTAAAATTGAATGTCTTTTTAAATTGGGAGAACCACAGTTCTTCTGACTGGTATAGCTCAAATTTCTTGTCTGACTTCAAGGTGATGCAATAAAATGTAGAGCCTGCGCAATAGAGCATATGTAGGACATTGCAGTTGAAATTAATTGTTTGGCAAAGTTGTAAATGATGGAAAAACCAAACCATGACGTGTGCTCTGCACCTGATGGAACATGAAGGATGTATCAACATGCCTTTGGGAAAGCTGCAATAGTTGATACATTAACCATAAGTTATGTAGGCCATTTCAAACAAGTTCAAGTAAAAATAACTCCATACTGTAAGATACCCACTTGTGTTCACAAGTTTTTATATATGTTACAGAGAAACTGCCTTAATGTTCCAAACACATGGAAAAATGAGGTGAAATGGAACTCAAAGCAAGCAAAGCTTCAAACATGCCTTTGGCTCTATTTCTGTGTATTTGGGCACTAGTGATACCTATAGGTACCTTTAATTCATCTTTCTCCAGAAATTCTTCAGTGTTACCTGGCTGTGGTTTACAAAGGCTGTCTGGTCTCTGTCCTGGAGCCACATGGCCTTTTTCTGCCAAAAAACCCCCAGAATTCTGCTAGGATGAGTGTTTGAGGATGTTTTGCAGCAGATCTGGTGCATAGGCAGGTGCATTTGGGAGGGATTTGCGTAGTGTGAAGCTGAAAGAGGGCAGTGGAGCAGCCGAGAGGCAGTATAGTGATAGTACCTTTGGTTCTGTCCAACCCAAAGACACACTCGCTCTCGTGATTGTGTGTCGGCAGAAGTCATGTGATGGCGATGGGGACTGTGAGCCTTTCCCCAGGAAATCAGTAGCAAATACTCTGGTGACCTCGGTGGAAGCAAAGATGGGCCAGTCCTCTGGAAACTTGTGGGTTTTTGAGTGTAATCCCGACAGCCTAACTGAGCTCATTGCATCATCTCTTGAATTACTGTCTGTTAACAATTTACTGTTACCTTTATATTAACAGCATCTTCCATTTGTTTTCCCACACAGTCTCTGCTCCATGTCCCTCAGTGTGTTGCTCCTGCTGTGCTGTTCGGCCAGAAAGTATCCGAGGAGATTTCATTGCACTCGGGATGCTGTGCCTGTTGAACCTGATGCACGCAGTTGGTTTTATGGTTTATGCTCTGCTGCAGGGGCTCTCTGTCTCCTACCCAGCCTTGCATGACTCCAGCTCTGGCACTTCTGCCTTCCCAAACATCCCAGGGTGTATCAGGGTGTATCAGTGCTGCTCTGCTGGAGAACCTGTGATGGAAAGGGCTGAGGTTATGACTGTTGCGTGCAATGCCCATGGAGATGCGTTTTCGCCTATTTATTTTCCAGCTTGTGTTTCCTGGGCATTTTGATGTGATAGACAGTGACTTTTGCTTGACAAAACCAGCCAGTCACTGCTGTGTATAACCAGGGCCTGGGCTGAGCTGTTGGTTAGTTTATTTTCCAGTGATCATTTCCTGACTGCTTTAATAGCCACCTCATTACGTCTCACTATTTAATGGTTTATGAAGCACGTGAAATTCTGTAATAACTTCAGGACTCGTTTTCATAATATCAATTTGCACTATGTAGATAACTGTTCATTTTCGTTTTATTGCTCTAATGATTGATCTAGAAGGTTAATGCCAGTAGTTTGGCAGCGCTGGTGGTGCATTAGCATCTATTTCTCTGCCCTGCTGTCTGTGGGGGCCTGATCTTACCCTGAGTCAGGGTGTGAGCAGCCATGGAGGAGGCACATGTGGAAGTATAAATCTTTCTTGAAGGTTTCTTCTCATGTTTGAAGTGGGTTTGGGCAGAGATGAGAGCAGAGTTGTCAGCTGTGCCATTACCCAGGCTTTGCTCTTAGCTTTGCAGACAGGTAATTCCCCTTTTCTTCTTCCTTTCATCCCTTCAGAAATCCAACTTTCATTTACCAGCTTATTGCTGCAGAACCAGCAGTGGACTCTGCAACACTGTCCTGAGATTTACTGGCTCCCAGAAATGGTGTTACCGTTCCAGTCTGAACTTACCTTCAGCCTAAAGTCACTGGAGCACAGTAGACTCTCCTGCTGGACTAAATGAACCTTCTAATGCCCCATTTTTGTTTGCCAGGTGGGTGCTCCCAGTCAGTAATGAAATCCCTCTTCCCGTCTGGTACAAACCCTGTTATTTCTGTAAGGCTCATAGCCCCACTAAGGAAAACAACTGGTGAGTCTGACAGGATCTCATTTTATAAACTGATGTTGGTTGTCTTAAAATTAAAGACGAGTGTAACTCACTTCCTTAGATTAGCTGGAACTGGTATTAGGTTGACAGTTCGATAAGCACTCATTCATTGTATTTAAATTCTGACATAACATCAGCTTTCTTTGAGGCTCCTGGAATGACATAAATATTCTGAGATTTAATGAAAATAACCAGGATTGTTTATTGCCTCCCCTCAGCCAGCTCTTTTAAACTCTTGAGTTCAGGTTATTTGCCTTAAAATGTCTGAATTTAATAACTGCTATATAACAGCCTTGTGTTACTCGTTAAAATTGAAATATTTTGTTATCTGCTGTTGTGGAATGGAAGCTATTTTTGAGCACTTTTTACATTATTACTGTCACTTTAAGTGGTTTTAAAAACATCTCTAGTGTTTAATTTTGCTGCTCGGAGAATTTATTCTTGCATCACCTTGCCTGAATGTTGCTTTCAACAGTTCCTGCCCTGTATTTATTGCTATCAATTTGCTTTTTGATTTTCCTCTCTTCTTTACAGCTGGGGGGTTTTCTTTAAACAAATCAGTCTGCATTTTTATTGGCTGTGCAGTGAACGTCAGATGGAGCGTTCCAGCCTCGAGGTGCGAGGCCAAGATTTCCCTTCCTCTTTGGTTTGTAGTTAGTTTTCAGGCAAAGTGTCCTGTGCGTCCTGAAGCAAATTAATATGGATTTACTGACTTAGCTGGCACGGGGTGAAGGACCACTTTGCTATCAAAAACATGCTCAGGAGGGCATATACACCCAAGAATGAAAGTAACTGTTTCATTATTATTAATTTTCCAGTGAAGTGATTTAGTAATGGACCTTTACTGCAAAGATAATTTAGCTGCTAAGTTATATCTAAATTACGTCTGCAGTGCCACTCTGTACACAGCCTGCTGGCACTTCTGTTGGAAACAGATAAAGTTTGGATGCGTTCGGTAAAGGAAAGCACATTAGAGAATAGAAATTAGTTTAGTTCTGCTTGTGGAGGGGAAAAAAAACCACCCCACCAACATTTACAATATTTTGTGAATTTTTCCCTTTTTTCCCCTTTTAAATTGTCTGACTTAATGCTGCTTCCCTCTCACGTCACCTGAACCAGCAGGGCTGTTGCTGCTTCATCTGTTCTTTGTGGGAAAGTTTCTTTGTGTGATCCATGGGTATGGATTAAGAGCTTTCAGTGCATTACTGACAGAGCAGTGTTGCTGAACACTTAGCAACAAGCTTTTTCTCTCAAGTGTTTTTAACGAAACAGAAGTTTCTTGTTGCCATCTAATAGGTTTAAATACTATTAAAAAGAAATCCCCTCCATTTCTGTTAATCAGATTTTGTTTGCTACCCGTGATAACATAAGCTTGCTAGTTCTGACATGCTGAGGGAGATGAGACCTGAATGTTTAATTTTAAAAAGAAAGGCAGAAAAAAAGATGGGATTTGTGTGGGAAAACTTCCTTTGCGATTCATAAAACCAAGAAGGGGGAGAAAAAGGGTGCAGTAATAAATTTTCTTCCTTTTACAGCTCGTCTTAAAGCAGAATGCAGGAAAATACTTGCAAATTCATACACAGTAATGTGATTAAATTTTTGTAACAGTATAGTTTTGCTTCTAAATTAATATCAGAAATTTGCTTTCTTTTTTTTCTAAGACCTATAGTAAGAATATTATTTGCCAAACACTCGTGTTTTTAACTGCTTCCCTAAGGAGCAACTTGGGAACTCTCCAAGGATTACCATACTGCTGACTTCAGAAAAAATTAGAGAGCACAGAAAGAAATTTATTTGCAACCCAGGCAGCAAGAGAAGAACAAATCCCAAGTGGTTGTGGGAACTGCTGACACCGAATTGCCTGGAAACAACGTGCTTGGTGCATTTTGGGATCTGACTGTTGTGGCACTGAAAGGCACCTGGGTTTCAGGGTAGAGCGAGAGTCCCTTCAACTCTCCAAGGGACTGGGGGGCACAGCCGGGCCAGGGGTTCCCGGGGGGCATAATTTCTAAAAATTACACATAGTTGGTGGTAGTTTTATAGCAAGGACTTCTCTGACACTTCCTGACACAGCTTTCCTGTGTTTTAACATTTGCCCGTCTGCGACCTTTTCATCTGACCTTTTCTACGTGCAGTTGATGTGGGTTTTTTTATTACTTATTTAACCCAAAAATGTGTATGTAGTAAATGAGTGAGGCACTGCCAGGAGAGCACCATAAAATGTCACAAGGGCATTGCCAGCTTTGCATTCAGTGAAGAGACTGGATAATGTTTGCTGAAGATCTAATAACCAGGTATAATATTAAGATGAAGAGCAATATTCAGTAACTCCCTGCTCTGCAAATGAGGCTCAGCTGGTAGGGCAAGAAAATAGCCCAGGAATATGTAAGTCTGTATTATACTGTAAATACACAAGGGAGCTCAATTAAGGTTGTTCAGGAAATCTTGCTTGACAGTTTGCTTTGAATGTGCGATTTTTATAAACGTAATGCTCTTTTGGAGCAGCAGTTTCTAAACTGCTGTGTGTTTTCTAAAGAAGCATATAATGTACTTGCTTCAGGGGGAACCTGCAAGGAAGAACTGAGAGGTGCGTTTGGCTCACACCAGGACTGCTCTCATGAGATGCTGATCTTGCTGACAGAGGTGTCTGAGTTGTGCTGGAGGGGCACACTCTGTGTGATGCCAGCGCTGAGTGTAGGTCTGTGGCTGCTGGGAGAGGGCCCACCATGTGCTCCGTGATCTGTACCTAGTTCCTGCCGAGCAGAGAAACCTCAGCACTGAATTTATGGGTGTTTGTTGTTTTGCAGGCCTGTGTTTTGTGGGCCTGTGTTTTGTTGTTGGTAGTGGTGAGTGGATGGGAAGGGACTTGCTCTGTCGACCTTTGGTGGTGGCAGCAGTGAAGTGGTGATTGTTGTCCAGCCACTGCTGCTCCATCTTGGGGAAGTTTAAAACCTTGTGTGGGTGAAAGCTGGAGGGCTGGATTGTCCCTGCTGGCACGAAGGCAGCAGTTTAAAGCACTGTCAGTGTCTCAGCTTTGGTGAGACGTCCTGGGCAGGGCCCAGAGGGGTCTGTACACACAGCTTGGCCCCAGCTCCCAGAGAAGCACCTCTAGGTTGCTAACGAGGCCTCTGGCTGGTT
This sequence comes from Pseudotriccus pelzelni, assembly GCA_035584735.1. Classification (NCBI taxonomy): domain Eukaryota; kingdom Metazoa; phylum Chordata; class Aves; order Passeriformes; family Tyrannidae; genus Pseudotriccus; species Pseudotriccus pelzelni. The sequence goes on from JAWMRA010000005.1 coordinate 5,430,182, forward strand.
TGGTTTGCAGGCTCTGCAGTGGCAGGTTGTTGTGAGAGCTGTGGCTGTGTGGGTTCTTTAAAGGTGACCCTGTCCTCCCTTTGTGGCTTTCCTACCTGGAAAGGCAGTGAGGGGGGATACCCTTCAAATCTGTAAATTCGGCACAGAGTTCTGTTATTGCAGAATTATGTAGAATACCTAGAAATACACACCTCCACATATTGTGCTGTTGTGTCTTTTGAACATGGGATGAGTGAATTGTCCAGATTTCCGCCTTTTGGATTCAGTCCCTGAGGTCTCACAGGTCTTGCCCACAAAGAGGAAGTACATCCACCTGGATACGGACGTGTTTACACACATGTGCTTTAAAAAAGGAGGTGATTGCTTCTCTTAACTACAGTAGAGTCTTTCCCCTCTCACGTTCCTGCAGAAAGTAATTTGCTTGTGATCCACTTTTTTGCAGTGTAGTCTTTTAAATGGTTGATTTCTTTATTCTTGTTTTGGTTTGTTTTTTTAAACTGGCACTTTGGAATTGGGTGCCAATTGGCATTCTGCAGAGGGGAACAGAATCATCTGCTTTGTCAATATTTTACCCTGGTGTATTGTGTTCAATGTAAGTTGAAATTAATTGCCTTTTTTCTTTCCTCCACAAAACCAATTACAATTCTGTCATCTATTTGGGATTAATACTACTAAATGTATCCCTTTTTCCAGATAAATATTCCACTTAGTACACCACAGGTATTCTGACCATAGGCTTATGCATAGGCAGAAGTTACATCAATTTCAATTAAATCCCTCTTGCCAATTATTATAGAATTTTGTATTTATGTCCTTAATTTGAGTTAAATGTGGCTTGTATTGATGGAATTTAAATAATTTCCTCACTGAACATAATTAAAATATTATAGTATCAAGATTGTGATTGTCCAGTGAAGTGGGTTTTTTCCCCCTGAGCTTTATATTGCAATATTGATGCTAGATATATTTAAGCATTTTTAATGTGTTGAGGCAGTGAAGGAGTGAGAAGCTCTGGTGAAACTCAAGGTGCTGGGAGGAGGGGTCAGGATTCTACTCACGCAAAGAAAGCCGCTCCTACCTTGGTTTTGAATTCCAGGTACTATTTGAATATTCTGGGTATTTTGAGTGGACTGACTACTGATGGTGGGAAGGACAGGTTGACCCTATATGCTTTTTTGTCCCCTCAAAACTTGTGTTGTATTTTGGGAGTGACGGGGAAGTAAAGCCAAGCAGCAGCCATTGAAACCAGGTAGGCTTTCAAATGTCACCCTGAGGACGCTTGGCTTTGCTTAATAATACAGGATGTATATGCAAATCCCAGGATTTATCACTTTCAAAGGTGTCACAGCTTGTCAGAACTGCCACTAATTATTGTCCCCTTGTGCCATTGCTGGCTGTACTGTCTCACCCCAGGACCCCTCCTGGCCCTGGGAGACACATGGAGCACGAGGCAGGAATTTGTCCTGATTATACAGTATTGATCCATACAAGCAGGTGAAAAGGAAAATGCTGAAGACTTTTGCAAGGGCTCACGTCTGTCAAACTCTGCAGGGCTCTGGGATTCACTCTGGTTTCATTTTGCCTGAGTTTAGGTCCTTGATAGGTCACCTTTTTGTTTTGATTTCACTGAGTACAAGACTTGGCCCTTAGCCCTGAGGACTCTCCGTGCAAGTGGAGTGTGATTTTTACAGGACTGTGATGTGAACTCCCCAGTAACTCCCAGAACTCCCCAGTCTCACCAATATGGAAGATCCTTCCTCCCACACCCCACGTGTTTGGAATGTCAGCTCTGGAGTTTTTGTTTTTATTTTTTAGTGTGGTGAAACAAGATGTGGGTACAGTTTGCATGAAAATAGCCATATATAAATTAGTCATCTGCTCCTAAAGTGATAAAAAGTGATCTAAATATTGCTGTGGGAGAAAAAAAAGTGTTCCCTAATCTGTATACACTTTGAAGAATACTTTTGTTTGGCTCAGGAAAGCACTCAGCATGAACTCCCTCCTACCCAAGTACTCCAAGAGCTGATGTTACAGTGAACCATTCATGTGGCAAATTAAAAAGTCTGGTGGACGGATGATATGGTTCCAAGAACTCAATAAAACTTATTACCTACAAGACTGATCTTTCTATTCCAGTGACATATGTGCTGGTAGTTCTGCAACAACAGGAATAATTAAGGAAAAAAATACAGTTTTAGTAATTTGAGGCTTCATTTTAATAGAGCAAAAGAACTAATTTCTACCACAGCATATGCAGGATTAAGTGGAAATCTCCCCTCCATTGCCTTCCCAAAAAGATGTGGGTTTCCTAATCAAAGTCATGCTTGCTAAGCTCAAATGGTGATGGAGGTGTTAGTGTATTAAGGGAAAACCTGAGAGGGCTGAAGTAGACAGGAGTGATTTGACTTCTCTCATCAGGGATGTGATTGTATCAATTTATTCTGGAAAAGAGCCTCACTGCATTTAGACATAATGGCAGCTGAGGAACACACAGCTCCCTGTGAATCAGCTGATCTCATGGAATTTCCCCACAAGGTATTTCAGAAACAGCAAGTGCTGTCATGCATCCCTTTGGTCCAGGACCTGGTTGGTGTTTGCTAGTGACTCTCCAGGGTAGGAAACAATAAGGAAAACCTTCAAATCCCAGGAGTTGTTGTGAAGTAACTATGTTGAAGTAACTATGATGAGTAGTGGTGTGGTAAATCACAGCTGCTCTTAAAGAGGCTGCCTCTTCTGCCCACCACTCTTCATGTGATCCAGAGGTACCTGGGGGAGCTGCAGAAGTGATGCTGCTCTTTTCCATTTTTAGGGTAAATTTGAAAGTTCTGTCTGGAAGAAGGGCACTGACTTAAGCATTATAAACAGACTGGGGTGCCTGCTTGGTCAGCCACTGTCTGAGAGGGAAGAAGGTGTGGAAGGTGGTAACTGGAACTGCTATATTGCTTTCTGTGCTTTTTTCACAAGAGAATGTCAGAGAAGTCCTTGGAGTTGAACTGGCAGGCTGTGTGTGGTGGGAGCCTGCAGAGGCCAGCTGGCAGCCCTGCAAGTGTTACAGGCACCCTCCTGTTTCTGGGATCGTAAGAAACCATTTTAGCTCCTTTTTTTTTTTGGTTGTTTTTTGGATTGGTGAGGGGAGGTAGATCATCAGTGCTCTGAGCCAGAAATCTTATTGGAGAGTCATAGAATCATTAAGATTGGGAAAGACCTCTAAGATCACTGAGTCCAACCATTAGCCCAGCACTGTTCGCTGTTAAACCATATCCCCAAGTGCCACTTCCACACACTTTTTGGATACTTCTAGGGATGCTGATTCCACTGCTTCCCTGGGCAGCATGTTTCAGTGCCTGAATCCTATGATTGGGTGTGAGAATTGTGGTATACTTTTAGATGCTAGGAAAAAACAGTTGGGTTTTGTCATATGAATATGGGCTTAGGCTTATGCTGGAGCATGTATTTCTGCAGAAGTCAGTTCCAAACAATTGCCATTATTTGGCATAGGCCTTAAAATTAATAGGTAATTTCAGTTCTAGGTGGAATTATTTTTATTTCCATTTCCACTTGTGGCAGTGTTGTGTATACCAAGAGAAATTCTCATTATACACTACTTCTATTTCAGTATTTTGAAGCCAGCAGCACAACTGTGTGTGTCCTTGATCTTCTCTTTCTTCCTTTGAGCCAAGTAATTTCAAGAAACATTCTCAGCTAATGATGACCAGGCAGCAGCAGTGACTCTGCACTTCTGGTAGTTCAATTACACACGTAAAATCAGGAGCTTGACTAGAAGAAGTATTTTGGTGTGCTCTTTTTGTTCTGTTCCCTTGGCTTTCTCCTCTCATTTGCTTATATTGTCTTTGGAGGGATGTATTTCCCTCGTTTGGTGAGCAGGGAGGGCCTGCATTGCTGGATGTTTCTTTTTATAGTCAGTTCTGCTCTCCAACAGGATCTGCAGATGGAGTAATTGCCGTGCACGCGGCACCAGCTCCTTTGTTCCTGCCCTGACAGGTTGCTTTTCGGTTGACTTGACTTTGAAGTTCTGAGTTCTCATTTCTTAGAAATTTGTTGTGGTTTTTTTGACATTATTCCTGGTACGTTTACGGAGCTTTCCATTCACATCCCCTTCTTGTCACTGCCTTTGCACTGCCTGGTTACGAGAGAGATTGGGGGGGTTATAAATAATAAAACAGAACGAGGCAGATGCATCCCTTGTTCAGTTCAGCAGAGCTCTTGGGAAGCAGGATCCTTATTAATGCTCATCTTCCTGCGGGTGACACGAGGCGGGGATGGACATGCATGGCTAAGGGGATGGCATTGTTGTGCCTTCATGGGTTTTGTCTCCATGTGTGTTTGTGTTGGGCAGAGATTGGCGTGAGTTTTTCAGCTCTTACACAGGATCATTGTGGAAGCAGTTCATGTCTGGGAGTTGTGAACAGATGGTAATGCATTATTTTTGGCATGGGGAAGGAAAAGGAGACCTCACGTTGCATATGAATAGACGTCTCTGGGGTTTGTCCTACCAAAGTGAGGATGCAAAAGTAAAAAGAGAGTGAAGGTTACCTGGGCCTTTATGCCCTGCTGTGTAGGACTGTAGTCAGTGCCGGCTCTATCTGTTGCTTCTGGAAGTTCTTCAAGCTTAGGGTGATGGCAAACAGGGCAGGACTGATGAGCGTACTTGTTTTAGCTAGTCAGAAAGATACTGCTTGCAATTTTTGGAATACTAATAGAAATAGGTAGGTAGATAGGCCAGCAAGTTGGGTGGGAGACAAAAGGACTAGCCTGACTGTAGTAACATAATGTCATTTGGGATTTTATTATCAGTGTGATTGGGACTGTGTTGTTTTGGCCATTGCATTACCACAGGCAAAAAGACTATTTCTGACAGATGTTACACTCCGTGCAGGGGGGAACACCAGGAGATGCTGCTGTGCTGAGTGAGTAACAACTGCTACAAAGAGCCCATTTACAAGCTTACCTGTATATTTAGTAGCTGACTGATTGACTGAGAAAAGACCTTGGGGGGGTGTGGGGGGGAAGATCAGAGTTTTGTTTTAGAGTCTGTGATAGAAACCTGAACATCTGCAAGAAGGAGCCAAGAAACAGGCTGATCCTTTGCCATAGTAAGCTTCTTGATTCCTCTGTCCCCACACACGGCTCCCTTGCTCTACTTCCCACTGTACTCACTCACTATTCAACTTTCAGTCCAGCTCTCAGGCTGTTGTGAGGAGGATTGTCACACAGGTGCCTATTTACCTCCAAAATAAACTGCACAACTCCATGGTGAGAGCAAACCCAGGGAGGGAAAGAATGAGACCAGGGAATTTGAAACTGGCGTTGTTTAGCTTTTAGGATGAGTGTTTCTAGGGCCACATTTTAGGAGCTGAGTGTAGTCAGCAGATGGAGGAAAATATGAGGACCTGGGAAACTTCAGGAGTTAATGCATCCTGAGTGAGATGTGGCACTATAGGTTCATAATTTAAGATCCCAGAAGCATTTTCCAGACTGAGGAATTAAGGATTTGGGGAAGGAAAGTGGAAAGCTCTTTGTATTCTGTGCAGGGTCCAGCCTGGGCTTTCAGGCTTGAGGGATTGCTCTCTGGCACAAAGCCTGGGAGATTCCGAGATGCATGTGCTGCCTGGTTCCCTGTAGTTTCTTAGTTGTCTGTCTTTTAGTTTGTTTAAATAAAACTTGACTTGCAGCATGAGAATTTTTTCTTGGATGCATTTTTAATGAGCTCTTCTGCAGTTGGTAGGACCCAGAGGTAGTTCAACATCTTCTGCTCAGTGCTGCTGATCCTTGTCAGAAATTAGTATTTAACAACACCTCGTGAGTTTAAAAGCCGTTGAAACACTGATTATGTATTTTACTTTTAATTCTGAATGTTTTAAAGTGGTATTAGGTTGGGTTTGTTTTGAGCCATTTCCACTTTCGGCTGTGACTTCTTGGCTTTCCGTGGAGCTGTTGTGGTAGCAAATGTTTTCAGGTCAGCTCAGACTAATTAAATGCCAAGCCACAATAGTAGGTGAGCATCTGCGAAGGTCAGCTCTGAGGGTTGCCTGGAGCCTTCTCCTGAGAGAGTCCTTACCTGTCCCTCTCTCTGCAGGCTGCAGAGCACTGCTGGTCCCACGCCTGGTCCCGTTCCTCACGCTGCTCGGAGCAGTGTGCACAGGGCTCGTGCTGTGTTCTGAAGGAGATCTGGCTCTTCTGGTGCAGACCACTTCAGTGTAACGGCACTTGGTGCGTGCAGGTGTGTGTATCGGCTTAGGAGACAAGTGTGCTACTGTCTTTTAACTGATTCTCTTGGTCTCAATGCAGTCCTAAGGCCATCCTAACGCTCAGTGTGCTGAGATGGTAAAGAAAGATGCTTGTGTGTTTTTACTACAGTGTGAGTAAGAGAACAAAAGTGATCAGCTTATAGCTTTTTTTAGTTATTTTTATAAGTGACAAAAACTGGGCACTATAAAAATAGCCAGAATAACAGCACTAAGTGTACAGAGCCAAGAGCTAGGCGCATGTTTAACCCCTTGATAAATGTACCCTTCAGTTTAGTTTGTATCCAAGTGAAGTTATTTAAAAGCCGAAATACAAATTTGATTTTGCTTGACTTCTTTGTAGTAGGTATATATTTATCTGATCTTAAAGAGGGACAAACCAGGAACATCTCAGGAGGGCTCTCTGACCAAATGCCAATATGTGGAGTGGGCTTACACTGCCATGTACTGCTTTCAGAAAACAAAGCTGCCAAGCAGTACCAATTCCATGCAGATTTGTTTACCTGTTTTGGGTCTGTGTCTGGCCCAGGTCTGAATTTTGTGCAGAATTTGCCTGACACTTTCTGTGTTGAGTTAAACGATATGGTTCAGTGGTGCTGCCCGGGCAGAGCTGTGTGTTTATGCTCGTCCCTTTTCCCTGTGATAAATGTGACCAATTGGTTTTCAGGGGGGTGTTGGTTGTTTTTAGGCACGAATTCAGCTCATTGGGCCAGCTGGAAATGTCAGGAGAGGCAAGGTGCATAAATCTGTCTGACAGGCTCAGGAACAGAAGCTCTGTGGGTTGTTTAGTCACATTCTCACATTTTCACCTGGTGGATGTTGACACAGGCTCTGAAGTCAGTGAACCTTTCCAGGGAGCTCTGGACACAGATGGTTGTCATTACTTCCAGGGGCTATGATACCTAAGCTCATCAAAGAATGGAATGATAAAGCTGGTTTTTGATCTCTTGATCCTAAAGATCAACGGGAGTAATGACTCTATCTGGACCACCCATGACAATGGAGAGCTGTATGGCATGGAAAATTTCCCCTGGCTGGATGTGCACATGGCTTCACGCTTGTACCAACAGAATTGGGGGCTATTATTTATTTCTGTAGCAGAAAAGACATTGAGGTCTTTGTTGTGAAGACCTTGTATTCCTAAGAATGCAAAGCAAATTAAATAAATTAATAAGAAAATAAAAATGACACAAATATAAAATAGTGTGATAGGAATTGACCTCAAGCAAATCAACTCCTTTTTTTTATTTGCATGGAAATACAGAGACCAGACACTGAGATCATTTGTCATGACTGTGCCATATTTATTTTGAAAGGTGATATGATTTATTGTGTTGAGTGTCTTAAGCAAGTCTCTGCTGTTGCTGAGTTTGACTTCAGTGTCAGTACTCGGCTCTTCACAAGGAAAACTCTTGTTTTGAGTGGCCTCTACCAGGTTTCTTTTCAGTGCTGTGATAGAACCAGGGATTTTGGAGACATTTGAATGGAAGTACCACGTCAGGCAGCCACTCAAGGAAGGCTTTTCTTTCCAGGAACGGGGAAACACAGAAAATAGTATCTGGATCCTTAGACTTGTGGGCAGAACAGAGCAGATGAGAGATTGGGAGTCTCAAGTCTAACAAACAAGCATTAAAGGAAGGAGAGGAAACTTTTTTTTGGTGCAAACCTTCAGTGAAAGGATGACTTGGTCAGCAAGGTTCGGGTGGAGGCATGTGGAGTCCACATTCTGTGTGGATCAGAGGTGAGGGCAGGGAGAGGGAAGCTGTGTGTCACTAGAGAAAACCTTCCAAGGAACCAGGTTTTATGTGGCCCTCAGGGTGACTTGCTGTGGCTTGTGGGCTGCTCTGTTTACCCCCAGAGGCAGTCAGTGGTCTCAGCTGTAGGTGCAAGGCCGTGAGGAATTTTTGCAGAAGTCTCTGCAGTGCGTCTCTGGGCAGGTTCATGTGCTTCTACTTTCACTGAGTCTGGGATGACAGCTCCAGCTATTATTTCAATGCTGTGCCAATAGTCTTTGTATTTCAAAATGGAGTTTAGATTTTAACAACAGCTCTTTCTGCAGGAGCTGATATTTCTCAGTGTTCTCGCAGCATTCAAAATGTCAGGGCCCTTGGGAAATAGCAAGCCTAATGTACAGTGGTCAGTGCTAATTAAACTTATAAATATTTCCTCTTGTGTCAGGATGTTGAAAATTCTTTGCTTTTGTTTAACTTGCTTTGTGATTTCCATGCTCTGATTATTTTTTATTCCCATCCCCCTCCCTGGTTGTTTAATGCATTGCATACCATCACCAGAACACTTGTTTCTCTGTGTAGAAAACATACTGTTTCTGGGGGAGAAATGCAGAAGTTGTAACCAAAGTGCTTGTCTTTTGTTATTTCTATTTTTAAAAAATTTTATTTTAAATATTGTTGTCTCTGCTGATAATTGTCAGGTGATCTCAATACTTGCTGCTTGAAGAGTGAGCTTTTTAATGTTATTGGGGAGGGTTGCTTAACCCAAATATAAAAGTAATTGTTTGGTGTTAACTTCGAGTCAGTTTGTGCTTGTGGAACTGCCAGACTGACTTACAGCTTTCTATTGCTTCTTTTTTGGGGTTTTGGCAAAGAACACGTCTCTGGCACGCTGGGCACCCTGTCCTTCCTGTACAGGAGGCTGATCTTCCTGAGAAACAGACCTTTTTCTATTCTTCTCTACAGCTGCTCTCAGCCTGACTCGCTCTTAAACTTGTGGAGACTCTTTCAGAGGGCCGGTCACGTTATCCAGAGCCGGGAGCACGGGGGGTAAAGTCATCCTGGGCAGCCACCTCCGTGTCCCTCTCCTCGGGAGTGCTGCTTCTTTTCCATGCCAGGGATTCCCACGAGGGTGTGAGGGATGGACAGGTGTCCTTGTTACTTCAGAAAGATGCAAATACCAGAGATTGGCCACGTTTGTGTCTCTTTGGAGACTTTGAGGATTCAAGGGTGCACGTGTGTAAGTGCTGTTGCAAATCCACAACTCAGTGCTGTGGGATGACTCTGAGCATGGAAATGCCTGCTCTGCAACAAATGTGAAGTAAAACATGGGCTGCAGTGTCAGTGAAGGGCCCTGAGCACTCACACAGGCCGTTGGTACATCACGACAGCCGTGGTGTCTGTCAGCTGGAGCAACGTGTGTTATGCGTTATTTTCATGTGGATCTTTGAATGTTTTCCAAAGGCCAAGCAGCCTTTACTGAAGTTGTGTTTCCTTACCCAACTTTATTTCAAACAGGAGGCTTTGAGTGACCAGGCAGAAAAACAATCCCAAGTTTTGAAGTTGGGAAGTTCAGTCTTTCAAAGGATGTCTGACTGAGCAGCGAGCTCTGTCATAACCCAGCATGAACAGCAACAGCATTGGCCTTTAGTGCTTCTGAATTAGTCCTCAAAACTTTTCAATCAGCGCTTGCTAAAGGAAAATTGTCTGGGCCCTTTTATGTGTGTCATTTAATCTCCTTATGTTTTAGGTCAGAAGTATGGGAAGCAAATACAAAAATGGTATGAGGGCCACCAAGTCTTTTTAAGGAGAGGGATGTATTTAAGTGTGGAAGCTTAACTGCTCTTTTAAGTCCCCGATTAGCTCCTAGAAAAATTGTCACTGCCACTTCTTAGGATTGGAAGAGGACAGTCTGTATTTTCTGAGATTGGGTGAATCTGGAAGATCAGCACACTTCCTTCTCTTTATGAGGGAAATGATGCAGCATTATTCTAAACAACATGAGCACTGCAAGCAGGGCCTAATCGAGATCCCAGTGAAAGCCAGTCATTAATAACCCTTTGCATCTCTGGATCTCCTTTATCACTGGGTATTTGCACAGCTGATTTCTTTATGCTGAAAGACAACAAGTAGAAGAACCCCTCTGGTCAGAGGTTCAGTCTGCAGGCAGCACCATCCCGGTTAGGAGATGTTTCTGTCCCCATTCCTTTCCATTCCACTGTTTTGTATGTGACCCTCTGCCGTTTGCATGTGGCAGGAGTCAGAGGAAGGTCGGAAAAGGATGTAGCCTGAAGGAAAACAGACTCCGAGAAGAGAATGAGACTTTCTGCCTGGGATATGTACACACAGTCTGATGGGGTGGCTCTAGTTATTATTAGCTGTGGATATGCCTGACACAGAAATTCTGGTCTCTCTCTCATGGCAGTGGCAATGGAGACGGTCCCTGAAAGACTGGGAGATCTCTGGCACAGGAAAAAGTTTGTGCAGAAGCAAAATCCTTCTGTGTGAAAATGGGGTATTGGAGGCAATAAACAGCATAATTTCCAGTGCAGGTTCTAGCTGTCGTTTTCTAGAAATACATCATTCCTAGGATTACTTTTTTTCCAACCTGCTTCCTTCATGGGATATGACAATATCCCAGATGTTAGACTTGTTCCAGTAAAGGCTTGGTGCCTCTGTACTTCTGGTTTCCAATTGTTTTCCCTCAGAAAGCATCCCTGAAATGTTACTCTGTTGATGTCCCCCTGGGCTTGCTGAAGTCATTTTCTCGGCTCTGAGTCAGAAATGCCATTCTCTGGCTTTTGATCTTTAGCACTTTCCTAAATTCTATGATTTACATTTTATTTTAACATTTTCTGCAAGAAAGACTCCGTGACATTGCTGGGGTTCACTTAGGTGCAAAGTGACACTATACATTAGAAGAAAGAATGGGGAAAAGGATTAAAACTAAAAAGAGTTGGCATGGTTGCATTACCTGATCTTTTGTCTTAGTGCTGCTCAGAGAAACATAAAAGTCTTGGCAAAGAACAAAATCAGGAAATGGGGTTTTTTTTTTCAAGTCCTTCTGTCTGATGTACACGTGCATGTGTGTGCCACTAAAGCTGGGATCTGGGAGCCTGATAGATTTGTTGGTGATTAATAACTGTGAATTTTTATGTTGGTGTTACTGAGGACTTTAAAGATACTGCAGACTGTTGATTTTCAAGTAAAGGAGGCAGCTGGGAAGATGCACCCAGTGGCCATTATCCTGACTTTGAATCCCCAGACAAATAGTTCCTTCGTGTAGTCTGTCACGGCTGTTCCTTCCAAGATCAGCTCTTCCTCTTTGCTCCCAGATTCAGCAATGCTGCTGTTTTTGGAAGCCTTTATGCACTGCTGTGTTGTGCTAATGCAAGCTTTTTCCTTCTCCATAATCTCTCTATTTTATGATATCACCATCCATCACAGTGGTGGTGAAAGGAAGCAGAATTGTGTTATGTTTCCACGTTTGGTGCAGAAACCTAGTTTCACATACATTTAGTCAATATATTTTTTTCCTTTAAATTGTGCATTGCTAGTCAGCTTAATGCCTTATACAATAATCATTTAAGCAAAACCACAGGATAAACTGTTTCAGTGGTTTAATGAATAAACCTGCTCAAGGAATATTCTCCAGAATAGCACATTATAGCACATTAGGAAGGGCTCTGAAGTGAGTGATAGAGTGCTGCATATTGGAGAAAATGTATTTTCCTTGTGTCAGGGCTGTGTGCCTGATGGGATTTCTTGATGTGGGTATGACCACAGGCCTGCTGCAGGGGAGCAGAGCTCAGCTGAGGTTTGCAGAAGTGCACCTGGCAGGGTGGATTCAATCCATTACATCTTCACAGATGTGCTTTTCGTTTTGTTTTTCACCCACAACGTTCAAGAGTGGCATTCAGGGCTCCACCAGGTACCTCGTTGTTGTACTAGAAGCATGTCTAGTTCTTCTCTTCTGTTCTTAAAAGTAAGAGATTTTGCTGAGGATTTCCTTTTTTCAGCCAGTCCAAGCAGAAGTTTCAGGATTAGGGGAGGCTCCACAGCAGCAGAAGAGTAAGAAGCCACTCTTCCGTGAGAGAAGAGCTGTGATTTATGTTCTCCTTGCTTCTGAATGGTTTTAAGGATAAAAGAGTTTGATCCTAAAACAACAGTATCTGCTATGAGATGTCCTGTAGCTCTGTGGAACATTGAGGTAAATCCATCTGCTGATGGTTGGTGTCTTGTTCTGGCCTTGGCTGCAGCATGGCCTTGATTATGCAGGAAAGGTCAAACCGGACAGATGTGGAAGGGGAAGGAATTCAAGCCTTTATTTCTTTCTCACATATTTGGTTTAGATATAAAAACCAGCTTCCTTCTTGCTTTAAAGGTCTTCCTACAAAGCTGTGAGTCCAGGAACAAGCTCAGGGACTGGGGCTAATGTTTCAAGGAACCTCTGTGAAACTTGAGACAAAACATGAGACCTGAGAACTGGCAGGGAGAGGTGACCGTGGCTGTCCATGGCATACACAGGTACGTGCCTGTACCTCAGGTGGTCAGGAGCTGGTACCTTAGAAGAAGCTCTCAAAGTAACCCAGGTGAAACCAGAGGCTGAAATGGCTGTTGGGATAGAGGAAAAATAAACAGGGAAAAAGGAAGGAGCATTAGGGACAAGAAGGCAAGTAAAGGAGACTTAACACCCTGTGGGATGTGAGAGCAGGTCAGGTTACCGGTATGGAATTGGCTTCTCTGCTGCGGTGTTACAGATACACCTGGTAACACGTGTAATACATGTGTTCATTATTTATAGTCTGGCAAAGTTCACATGCAGCCTTTGCATGAATGGTGTTGGTTGAGGATTGTATTGAAGGCTCTCATGATGACTCTTTTAAAGCTTGTACAGCAATAAACAAGCACAAATCCTGCAGTGCTGTGTGTTTTAAAGTCCCTGTTCTCATACTGATCTGACGTTAAAGGACTGAATCCTCAGCAGCAGTGGATGTAAACAGCTATGCTGACTTCTCTAAAGCAAAACTGGTTTACATCTATGAGGGTTGTGGCCTGAAATACTTGGGTATGTTTAGCACAGTGCATTTTTCCAAAAATACGATGACAGGTCTCTTTGCAGTGCCAAGGAAATTGTCCCACAAGCAGTGGAGCACACTCAGTACACGATGCCAGTTTGGTCAAGGCTGAATAGCAAACGACAAGCCCCAGAACTGGGTAAATGCCTGTATAATTTGTCTTCTGACATTGTGCTGCCTGCAGCTCTGCCAAGGAAATGGAAAAATGTAGAGAGAGCCCTGAGCAAGCCGTCACAACACAATGAATCCAGCTTCCAAAACTATTGTAACTGGGGTGCTGCTCTCCTCGCACATGCCAGCAGCTACAACTAACTGAACAAAACAATCCCCTTCTTTGAAAGAAAGGAGGGGGAAATCACATGATTTCATATTTTGTGCAAGTAGCATAAACATGGCAGTTTGTGCAGCAGGACTGGGAAACAACAGGCAAGTCAAGATTCACGTGGGCTTTCTGCTTCAGGCCCCAGCTGTCACACACCTTGGACCAGCAAGAACTCGGGGAAACTCAGGAGATGTTCCTTTGGGTCACGTTCTGCAACGTGCACTTTGTTCTGGCAACATGTACTGACGTGGCCTTGGTGCAGCGGAGCAAGAACTGTTCCTGCAGACAGGAAATCTCCACTGACACCAGTAGGTGAGGTGCTGCCTTCACAGGGAACGGCCTGTCCTGTGTTGTGATCTGGGGTATGAAGCGAGGGGAACTCGGCAAAAGGCTGTTCTTGAAGCTCAGGACCCTCAGAGTTTTGTGCAAGATACTTGCTGGGCTTTGTGTCATGGACACGTAGGATCGCTCCAGGGATCTCCTGAATCTCCAGGGTGCTTTGGAGAGACAATGCAGCTTTCTGATCCTGCCAGTATATAATGTCCAAGATCTTTTCCTGTTGTGCCAGGTTTCCTCTTTCTTTTTTTTCTTTTTTTTTTTCAGACTTGTTATTAAATACAATACTTTTTATTCATATAAAGTAGATTTTTCTCCAGATAAAGACATCCTTCAAACAGAACTTAATGGCAGAAATTTCCTGAGCAAAAATAAACCACATCTGTGTTGAAGCTGTGCTAGTGACAAAACATAGCCCTTTTCATCTTCAAAGCACGGTGCAAACTTTAAATAATGGAAATTTTTTTATTTTTTTTTTTTTTTTAGTCAGGGCTGTGAAGTATGTGGTAGTGTTCCAGATGAAAGGTGGGAACCAAGAAGAGAGGTTAAGTGACTCGATAAGGTTGTTGGGATCAGAGCCAGCTTAGAGTGGAGACTCTCAAAGCTGCCTGGACCTATAGAATATGAGATTGATGCTTGTTCCCACTTGTGCCAGTCTGAGATCCAGAATCTTAGAATATTCTGAGCTGGAGGGGACCCACAAGGATTATCGAGTCCAACTCCTGGCCCTACAAAGGACACCCAAAGGATCCCACCATGTGTTGCTTCTTGAGCTCTGTCAGGCTTGGTTTAGTCTCACTCATATGCTGAGGTGCTGCACCAGTGAGCAAATAGTCTTCATTTATTACCTACCCTTGAATAATTAAGACAAAAACTTTCTACCTATTGGAAAAAAAGTAAAACACTAAGCTTCCTGTGTGCTTCATGCTGCAGCCCAGGACAACCTGCTCACCCTGACAGAACCAGAATTTCATTGTGGTTTGGTATTTTTTATTTATTTCACTTGGGAATATTTTTATTGCATTAATTCACGGTGCTGTGCTGTCCTTTTCTACAGCAAAGTTATGAACGTGGCCTTGGTGCTACACTAATGACCAATGTAGTGATTTACAAGCACAGACCAGTGAACACGATATGTTGTAAGTTTACAAGAGCTCATAATTGTTATTGGTACTTGGTACGACATGGAAGTCTAAACATCCCTCATTTCAGCTGGCAGCAGCCATTGCTGGCACTTTCCATCATCCCATTGCTCCACATGTCCTGTGACTTACAGGGAGCAGTCCAGAAAATGGTTTTAATGAGTATTAACAGTGGAGAACGTTCTTAGGAGTGAATTAAACCTGTCTGGCTTTGCTGTTGGTACTGAGTGTTCATAGGAAGTGTTTGCAGGACAAGGACCTCTCAAGGGATGTTAAGAAATAAGGTGCATTTGGAGTTTTCAGGCTTTGGAGAAACCTCAGCTGTACCCTTAGGAATGGATGTGTGATAGTGCAGTGTGGTGGGTTCATGGTAGTTGTTAGGGTGGCTCAGCATGTTGTGATGATAAGGTCTGTTTATTCCAAGCACAGTAACGCCAGCAGCTTTGGAACTTAACATTTTAATTTATTTCCTGACTCATTCTTGTAAGTGGTACAAAGAAAAAAAAGAAGGAAATAGAAAATTAGGATAAGACCTGGGATATCCGAAGTGAAAGATTTGTAGTCCAAAGTACTTTGCAGATGCCAGAAAGTATTTGAACCAAATGAAAAAAAAAAGTTGATTTATATAAGCAACTGTTGTTTATACACAGGTCACCAAAAGAGCACATTATGGAGATTGGCAATAAATTAAGATGAACTGAAAGCAGGAGATGGGTTGAAAGGGTGAGCCTACCGGAGTAATTCAAGCATAACCCAGCTGAGAGGTCAGTTTATTGAGTGGTAGCTACTGTTCCCATGAGATCAGGATAGAGGAGGCAGCCAGATGCTTCCAGATCCTCTTTTATTGTCAGAAAAATTTCACTTACTAAGGAGCAGGATTCCCATCTGCAGTTTCAGATGGATGACAGGGTGGTCAGAATGCAGCACGGGGTCTGGAACTGGCTCCAGATATTATTTGTTTTTGTAATGCACAGCCCGCAGCTCCAGCTGGTCTTGACAGTCGTTGCCCTCAGTGCTGCCCCAGCGTACACCCATCGACAGGAGCGAGGGGGGAGGGAGCGCTGCCCCCAGCTCTCCCTGCGTTCCCCACATTTCCAGTGACAGCTGATTTCTGTGGTGCTCCAGTACCTGCTGCCGCTAGCAGTAAGCTGAGGCTCATGGCAGCTCCTTGGAAAGTAAGTTTTTTAAATGTCGCGTTCCATTTGGGGCCATTTGCAGTGGCAAAACCAGGCTGTTTGCTGCCTTTGGGACCCCAGCAAAGCTTCTGATGGGGTGTAATGAAAACTGAATCTTCCTATGGGCTCAGGCCTGACTTGTTGTGTGTGCTGCCGCTTGAGTGAGCTTTGGAAACTCCCAGGTGGAGTACAGGCTTCCCCTCTTCAGGGAATCACACTGCAGAAGTGGCTGGGAGGGTGTTCCAGGGCGTGGGAGGCTCCTGCAGAGTGTCTGGGCACCCTTTGGTTGTAAGGCTGCACTTGTGTCCACTCAGCCTTTCACTCAATAAGCAGTAACAGGTACTTGAGCGTTATGAACAGTGACCACGTTTGGATAACTCACTGCTTGAAAAGTTGTTATCTTGTTTGTTTGGTTGGTTTGGTTTTGTTAAGCTCAACATCTGATTTGCCACGTTGCCTTCTGCTGCATTTTGAATGAAATCTTTCAAACTTACCAGGAATTAACCAATTGCTAATCTTCAAAGGCAGTCTTCAAAAATAAAAAAGAATTGCTTTAGGAAATGCAGTTAAACAATTTTTATGTATCTCTGTTTTTCTCGTCTTTTCCCCTGGACAAAAATCAATATTCCTTCACACTGGGAAGAGGCCGTAAAGCTACAGCAGGTTTTGGCTCTCCAGTACGTACAGATGGAGAAGGAAAGAGGATTGGCTATTTGGGATTGATCCTTTCTCAGAGTTTTAGATGAATGTGATATTATTCCATATCCATAAGCTGTTTGGTTCTTTGGCCTCTCATAAGTAGATTAGAAGCAGCTGAATTTCTTGTGCAGGTAGATTGATTTTTTTTCTTTGCTTGCTCCCTACAGTTGGTGTGGAGAAGTTTGTAGGGCATCCTACTATTTTTGGATGAAGGGCTGTATGTGTTCAAATGAGATTCCAGAGTTAGTTGTGTAATGCACACATATTTAAATAAAAATGATTATTTTAGAGCTAAATTAGCAATATTAAGACCTTACCATATTTAGCATCTTTCTCTTCTGTGCTTGACTTTGAACTGTTGTCCTTGACATGGAATACAGAATAATTCCCTAGCTGGCATAGCCTTGCTGCCCAGCTACATGGGAGGCCCTGGGGCAAGCAGGTGATTCCTAAAAGCTTTTAATAATGAATGAAATATAAGTGCAGGTAAAACTTTGACCTTTTGAATCCGTGAAATTACAGACAGATGCATTCTGGAAGAGGGGGTTTGATATATAGGTGCCCTGGGGGCAGGGAGACAGCACTGTCACTGGGTGAGTGGGAAGTTACGGCGCTCTTGACTTATTACCTTGTCACAACGTGGGTTGGAAAGCACCACGGTGTGGGAGTGGCATCTGGCCCTGCTCCTGTCTGTCACCACAGAGCCTTTGGTTGGGACCTGAGGGCTGCTGAGAGTGGCTGTGGCTGTTGGCAGAGGGGTCATGAAGACATCTGGGATGTGGCCGTTCCAGAGGTTTGGCCCTGCAGAGGATGGATTTTATAACCCACAGGTTACATGTGAATCCTGGCAAGGAGTGGTGGTGGTGGGAATGTGGAAACTGGCTTAAATCCCTTTCTTTACCACCACTCCCAGCTTGCTTTGGAGTGCCAACACGTGGCTCCAGAGGAACGGAGGTTGTAGTCGCCCCATGTGTGGTCACACCCTTGCTCTACCTTGTGCTGGGATTTTTTTTTTGGAACCATTGGGATCCAGAGAAGGAAGGAAACCATGTGACAGTACAGCCACAACATGGGGGTTCGGATGAATGGGATGTACCTCAGCTGATTTAAGGCTCTGCTGTGCCCTTGAAAGGTTATAGGGTGGTTTTTGGGTTTTGTTTCCTTTTTTTTTCTTTTTTTTTGTTTTCATTGTTATAAAATATTTATTGATTTTTATAAAAGACGGTCACAAAAATTTAGGCTAAAAATAAAAGGACTAAGCTACAAACTAAAGCTTCCTCTTGGCAGCCTATTGGTTGCATGAATAAAGATTCTTCATGTGGCAAGTTGTACAGTAAAATCTCACTGAGAAGTAGCAGTGAAAACAGCTAATAAAAACTGCCATAAAAATCCAGTTTTAAGAATGAATTCAAATAGGGCAGAAAAGACGTAATTTTCAAGGTGGGGATGGAAATATCATGGCAGGCTGTTTATGTTCCATAATTTCATGTTCACATAAATCAAGTTTAAGTAGTCTCCTATTGCTGACTATGGAAAAACTATTTCAAATTGTAATTTTGTTGCCTGTGTTTGTTCTGAATGGTTTTATTAGTTTTTAGATAATATCAAATCTCTAAGGACAGGCCTGAAGCTGGAATAATTACAGATTTTCTATTGCTCTGCTATTTAAAAACTTGTTAACCATTCTGATCTCCAAGCGGAAATGCTGGTCCAGAGAAAAACAGACTGTGACTACAAGAACCACAGCAGGCTTTACACTTTTCTTCTTGTTTTACTGCAGCTGAAACACAGAAGAGGCCAGATTTTGTTCTCCGTTTGAACTTACCTAAATTCATAAGAACCCATTAGGAAAGCTCTTCAGGCTGTGTTTAAGCATACTGGGAAAGCAGGAGGTTTTTGGCTTCTCACTTGGATTTTGATCAGTGAGGATTTCTTGAGAGGATGTAAGTTTGAACAGTGCCATCTTAGCAGCCAGTAGCCATCCTGAGTTATGTTTTAAGCGTTAGTGACTGGTTGGCCTTGGAAGACTTGTGGAGAGGATGATGAGGGTTTGATCTAAATCATGAGCCTGGGATTGAACTGAATTAGCAAAGGACTTGGTGTTTGCACACAAAACTGGCATCAGCCTGAAGGCTTCTGAGCAACTATTTATAAATGCATCTGTCTCCAAAGTAACTTTGTACCCTTGTACATAGTGCACCTGGCCTTGGGGGACAGTCTCTCTTCAGGAGACTGCCAGCAAACCATCTTTGCTGAACAGGACAGGCCACTGTTAGCAGTCCTTAATTTGGATTTGGGCTCTTGTATGTGTTGTAGCCTTGGACCTGTGGCTTGGCCTTGCTTACTGTGAGCAGCCTTGGAGGGACTGAGAAACCCCTGTGCTGTAAGTGCAAGGAGGACAAGCCCTGAGGGGTCTGACTTGGGTGCAGGACCCAGAGGTTGTGATTCTCTCAACTGAGAGTCCTGCAGTGTTTCCACTTTATGTGCATTTGCCGAGTTCCTCCCTGACAACACTGTTAGCAGACCTTGACATTGTTAGTTCCGTGGGGGAGAGAAGAAAAAAAAAAATCAGTGTAAGGGCAGCTCCATTACATAACAAAGGTTATCTGGAGACACAGATACTCTGAAAGTCCCCTCTGTTCTTTTCTATTTCCAGGGACAATCAGCTTATTCTCATTTTAAGAGCTTACTGTCAGTTCTGACCCATTTAAAATTCACCTGCCAATTGAATTGTATGACAGGACCCGGCTGACCTGGGAACAAAGGGAAATGTTCATGTCTTATAATGAACTGCCACGGACTGGGAGCTCAGAAGAAAAAAAAAGGAAAAGAATAGAGCCAACTGTATGAGAAACAAAACTTTCTTTCACAAGGCAGGGAATAAGAGCTTTCTTGCTCAAATATTGTAAGTGGGTTTGCTCCGTTACCTGTTACCGTCTTCATGTCCCTGAAGCATTTATTCTTTCACGAGAAAAGAAGTTTTTAAGTGGGTGTATGTTCATGCACAGGCTCCTTCCACTCTCTAATGAATATTCTACCAGCCCACTCCTCCCCTCCACCTCTCTCCCAATGAGGAGCCAAAGGGAGAGAGGAGGGAGGTTGGTCGGTCTGTGTGTTACTGCTTCTGTCCATCTCAGAAGGGAAATGCTGGCCAGTGGCTGTTATTCCAAGGAACAGCACTGTAAACTTATGGCCATTTGGAGAAACTTCTGCCTTCTAAATTTTGCAGCTGCATTTGTTCCATGTTTCCTGTTGGAATGTTTTTTTATTTGCTTTTTGGGGTGGTGGTGGTTGTTTTTAAACATCTCTACTTCATTTCATGATAAATTCCCACATGAATGTCCAGGGATACCTGTTAGGTGATTATCTGGCCTGAGACTGAGCTGCTATTGACTTTGCAACATGTTTAACTTAATACTCATTATTTTGCTTATTTTTCTGCCTATAACAGCCAAAGAAATGTGTGAGAAGTAAAAGCACCGAAGTGATTCCCCCACCCCAGTGCAGGTGGACCATTTGCTCTGTGTTCCTTTCCCAGTTCCCTTTCCTTCCCCAGAGGCAACTAATGGAAAAATGTGCACATAGACTGAATAAGGAAAACTCACCCACTGAGAAATACTGGGATTGAAGGTGGTGCTTTGGTACATCAATTCCAGGTGGTACCAAAGTTGGTCACGTTCTTGCCTCTGGCTTAGGAGCAGGGCCAGGTTAATGTATCACACCGTGTCATAGCCCTGTCCGACTCCCAGGGGGTTCAAAGTGCCTTTGGTCTGTGCATGTGCAGGAACAGCATCTTCCTCCCATGGTGTGAAGCAGGATGTCCTGCAAAAATCCTTCCCTCTCCCCTCTCCAAACAATCAGAGGGGGCTGTGGCCTTTAGGGAGTGGCTGGTGAGCAGGGAGGGTTTTCTTAATGCACAGGCATGAATAGGGTTCTCTTGATTTTTGAAATAAACTCTTCTGGGATTTAATCAATTGCTCCCAGCTGGGCAAGGAAAGGCCTAATGACAGAGGTTGTATCCCACATCATCTTCTGTGGACTGATCAATGTCTGAGGTGACTGTGGATGCACAGAGAGTCCCGCTGGGCAAATTGGCATATTCTAACAGAGGCTCCTGCCTGCTCATACGGCGTATACAGCAGTAACGTTACCTGGCCAGAGAATGAAAATTTTTACTTAAAAGCTGCTCTTTATGAATCTGGTAGGAAGGACTTCACCTTAGCAAAAGGAAAAGAAGAACAAAGTGGTCAGGCACACATTGTCACGCTCTTGGCTCTGCCGTTGAGCTGTTGCACTTGATACTTTAATCAGTAAATCCTCCTGTAGCCAAGCACTTGATAAAGTGTCCCTGTGAGAGGAAAAAGACAGGTGTGTGAACACTTCAGCAACACCCAAGCAGCCATGTGAACTGTGGACAGCAGGACTGCCCTGCTGGTTTCTTTTGGGGGGGACATCTGCAAAGCTGCCAGAAGGTCCAGACCTCCTGTCGGGAATATTTCGGGAGTCTTGCTGGAGGAATATAATAATAATAATAAATTTTTATTTATTCCTATGTTTAACATAACAATAACTTAAATGGCTATTAGTGGTCTGGTGGCTGGGTGGTTTATCTTTCTGTCTTTCTCATTCTTGTCCCATTGCTTGCTTTCCAGGGATCCAGTTTAGCATGTTCCCAGCAAAATTTGGGACTTTGGGGTTTTTTTGTGGTGTTTTGTTACAGTCTGCATGACAAGACAGCAGGGAGAGGAGGGAGTTCGGCTGGAATGCTCCTGGCTCTTGCCAGGTGAAGTTACCTCCTGATGGAAGCATAAAATTGAGGGCACCACTAGTTTCCTCGTGAAAAATTGGCTCTGACTGTTCTGGTTGTAAAGTATTTGGGACTTCCCAGTGAAAAGTGTTTTGAAAGGATAAAAAAACTACTGTCTGTTACTCAGCTTTCGGTGCTTCCCACCCCTCCCTCGTTCTCAGGTTTCAGTTCCTGAGCTTGTCATTCATCTTAAAATTCTTAATTATGTTGCCTCAATCCTTATGGTTACAGTTGCTGAAGGTATTTACTAACATAATTTTTCAGGGCAGTAACATAACTACAGTTGTGCTCAGTTTATCAGCATTTTTTTCTAATCAGTTTGTGCATCAAGAGCACTCTGAGTTTTAAAAGTGCCTCACACATCAGTGCCAAAGGCAAAAGGAGGTATATTTTTTTTATTTATTTCTTCTTTCCCCCTTTTTTTTGCAGTTGTTGGAAACCAAGCAGTTGCAACGCACAGCTCTGGGGTTGTTTATAACCGGGCAACTCTTGGCATCTAAAGCTGCCTGGGTTTCTTAGGTGTAAAGTTCTGCCCCAACATTGGGTCTAATTTATAGCTGATATCCAGGACAAGAAGAAGTCAAAGAAAAAGTGATGTTTCCTAGGGAATGAGAAGCCCTTGCCTGGCACTCATGAATTACAAGGCTGAACTTTTTAACGTGTCTCTCCTCCTCCTTTTGCTCTGTTTTGTTGCTGCCTCCAGTAACATTTTTCCTGACTACAGTACCATTGACTTCTGTGATAGTTTAATAGTTTCTGCTGTTTACACAGTTGTCACTTAAATTGTTGTGATTTAAATTTGCACGCGGGGTTGGTAACTGCTCAGAGCTCACGGTGCTACCCCAAAGGTAATTTGTATTCTGGTCGCTGGAGTTGTCTTGGTTACACTTAGGTGACTGGAAACCATTTGCAGAGGGGAAGTTCAATCCTGAGATTGCTCACCGGTCCCAGCTCTGGTGGTGACAGGCTGGACACTGTTTGGTACTTACAAAACCTTCTAACTTTACCTTGTGGCCACATTCTGCGTGGGGTCTTACCTGTGCTGCTGTTCAGAGAAGACTTTGGAGGAACACGTGACAACCATTCCTTTACTTGTTCCTTTGTCTCTGACATGCTGAGCTCGAGGATGCTGTTCCTTCTGCTTGGAGGCAGAATTCTTACTTCTGAAACTCACATTTTGGTTCTGATGCTACTTGTTAGTATTTAGTGGGTACTGATTAGCAGGGGTGCTACAGGTCCCTGCACTACAGCAGTAGCCAGGCAGTATTGACAATATTTGTGATGTAACGGACTTAAAGATTAAAAAGATACCTTAAAAAAAATCCTGTTGCATTAAAATTGTACGCACAGATTAATGTTTTCAGTGTATGTAAATGCTGGGGACCCAGAAATTATTGAAATGTTGCAAGTTTAGTTTCCATGTTCTAACAGGCAGGCCTTTACAAACTCCTCTTTTGAATGATCTAAAACCATATTGGTGGCTTTCTTGTTAAAAGGTGTCTGGTATTTCATTCTGGCTGCCCTGGATAGGAAGCATTGGTACTTCATCACCTGCAAGGACCCAGAACAGAAAGGGTCCAAACAGACAGAATGGGTAAGAGAAAGCATAATAAAATAGTCATCTGAGAGACATTTTCACAGTCACTATCTCCTATAAATTCATTCATAGATGTCCTTATGAAAATCACAGTGACAAAAGACTTAACCAGGAGCCAAATATTGATACAATGTTCTGAGTTTCTTGTGGAAAAAATACCTCTTCTGTAGTAAATTTAAATCTGGACTTAAATAACGTCAATGCATTACTGCAATACATCTCAGAGAAAGAGGCTTTTAGAGTTGATCTGGATTGCAGTAGCTACAATAACTTCAGAGCAGATAAGTAATTTCTCACACCAGCTGAGGGCATGGTGCAGACAGGTTGGGCATTTGGAATTACAGACCAAAATCTGCAGAGCTGTTTCTGCATCGTGCAAGAAATGTTTTCTCCACTTTTTACTTTCTTTCATTTTGTGAATGAGCCATAGGAGAATAAGGCCAAAATCTACTTTTGTATTGCTGAAAGGAAGCTATTAGGCTTTGATAGTGGCTTATTTTCACAGTGTTCTCCCTTTTATGCCTCAGTAAAGGTGGTTTCTATAGGTTTTACATAGATTGGCCACTGGCCTCATGGAAAAAAACAGTAAGAAACACATAGGGAGGGAAAAAGTAACAATCATTGGGAGGATTATATGTATGGATGCCTTGGGCTTGTGGTACTTGATCTTTCAGCAGTGTTCATGTGGGACTCCTTAAGCAGTAAAAAGTTCATGGTTCCATAAAAATTTATGTTCCCTTTGTTCTCATAAAACGTATAGTCACAGAATAGTTTGGGTTGGAAGAGACCTTTAAAGGTCACCTACTCCACCCCCCCTGCTGTGGGCAGGGACTTCTTCAACTAGATCAGCTTGCTCAGAGCCCTCTCTAACCTGACCTTGAATGTTTCCAGGGATGGGGCATCCACATCCACAACTTCTCTGGGCAGCCTGTGCCACTGTTTTACAGTGATGTAAAAACCAGCTTCCTTATATCCTTCTATATTTCTTATATATATATGTATAATATAGTAGATAAGAATTTCTTATCTAAGTCTACCCTTTTTCAGTTCAAAACCATCTCCCCTCCTATTGCAACAGGCCCTGCTAAGATGTCCTGTCCTCATCTTCCTCGTGAGCCACCTTTAAGCACTGAAAGGCCTCAATAAAGTCTCCCAGGAACCTTCTCTTCTCCAGGCTGAACAACCCCAACTCTCTCAGCCTGGCTTTGTGGGAGAGGTGCTCCAGCCCTCCAGTCATTTTTGTGGCCTCCTCTGCACACAGTCCAACGGGTCCCTCTCTTTCCTGCGCTGAGGGCTCCAGAGGTGGAGGCAGTGCTCCAGTGGGGTCTCATGAGAGCAGAGCAGAGGGACAGAATCCCCTCCCTCACCTGCTGCCCACCTGCTTTGGATGCAGCCCAGGATAGGATTGGCTTCCTATGCTGTGAGGGCACACTGACGGCTCATATCCAGCCTCTCACCCCCAGCACCCCCAAGTCCTCAGCAGGGCTGCTCTCAATCCTTCTCAAACACCTTTGGAAATCAGTTCAAAGACATAACTTTGTCATGCTTGTCAGTCATACTTTCTAATGTCTGTTTTAAGATGCCTTTTTCTTATGAAGTCACAGGAATTGCTGATGAGGGCGACTGCTTAATAATGGAGTAAAAAGAAAAACTTCTGAAAGCAGAGAAGATCTGTCTGTGGCTGATGCTGCAGCATGAGTGACATGGGGATTGCTTATTAAACTGCACATTCCCTGGGTTTGCTTTGGCATCGTTTCACCACAGAGCTCTAATGGATGGTGCATAGGACCAAAGGCAGGATACTCCATCCAAACTGGCCTGGTTGCATTTGGCTGGAAGAAGCTTGGTTTCTTAAATCAGGGGAAAACTCTATTCATCAACACCTCTTTTCACAAAGGAGGAGGGTTGTTTGTGTTTAGAGGCAGGAGGCAAATTGGTTTCTCTTTGTCTTGCCCTTCCTGTGCTATTGCCTTGCAACTCCTCTATCTCCAGGAGAGACTCCCAGTCCCTTTGTTTCCTCCTGCCCATTTCCATGGCAGCTGATCCCACCATGGCAGGCCCAGGCCAAACGTCACTGCGTGGACAGCTGAGGGAAGGAAACAGCCGAGTGTGGGAGGAGGGCAGAGCAAGAGCAAGAATGGAGCCTGTCACCAGGACTGACTGTACGTAATTGCATGAATTCCACCAAGTGCATCCCATGGTTTCAAGCCCCTGGAAGCTGTAAATAACGTGTTTTAATTACTGGGTTGCCAGGAGCTTTAAAGGAAATCAAATTGGACTGAGGGCTGCAGAATTCGGCAGCTGTAGTAGCTGGAGCATACCAGAATTTTGGTTATTCATTTTATTTTAATTAAATGACTTGCAGAGCTGAAAGCTCCTGCCATCCTCACCTGGGTACTGTTGAAATCCATGAGGTACAGAGCTGGGGAATTGGGTGGAACTGGTTGTCAGTAACAGCAGAGGAGATTGTCTGAGGGCTGTGCAGGGCTGTGAACTTCGAAGTCATGCAGATCGCAGCATTTCCTGTGTTGTGTGTCTTTGTGCCATCCTTGTGGTTTGGGTTTTACACCTTCTGCACATCCAGTGTGATGGGTGGTGACCAAGAAGCCTTTTGTGTCCTGTGTCAGCTGAGCACTAGGGCTGGCAGGGAGAGGGGGCAGAGGAGCAGTTGCTCTCTGCAAACGTGGGAAGTCCCGCAGAGCGAGGTGTGTTGTAGCTGTGCTGTATGAGTGATTCATGTGGCATTTGGTGACTCCTTGTGCTGCAGAAAGGAGCAGAATGAGCAGTGTAAGGGCCACCAAAGGTTTGTTTTTAATGGCTTTTCCTGTCAGCATCCCCCAGCACACCCACGATTAGAGACCAACTCTCTCTGCCTCAGTTTCTCTCCATGTGCACTGAGGTATATGGTGCTACCCAGTGGCAGAGGGGTGTGATGGAGAGGAGGTGTCTGAAACATGGGAGATGTGCCAGGAGAAGTGGGAGCACAGAGGTACCTCAGATGGAGAGATAAAAGGGTTTTGTCAATCCCTAGTGTGGTCCAGCTTACCAACAATCTGCCTGCTGCTCCCCCGACCTCGGATCACGGCAACTGGAGAGTAAGGGGAAACGTGCCCACTAAAAATGTTGACATGGTTCCACCATCTGCTTCTACTGTATTAACTTTCCTGACTAATTGCATGTGTGATGCTGTGCCACATGGTAGCTTTGTTCTTCGCATCAAAAGACAAAGCTTCTTTGTGTTTCCTGTGGACCTCTGAACCACACTTGCCATTGAAGGCCCTGTCAGTGAGACACAGTAGCTGTTGATGTCTTCTTGCCTTGATGATTACAGCGCTCAGAATGAGTAAGCCTGGTCATACTTGTTAATAGGTTAAAGGGTATTGTTGCATGCATCATAATTTCCATGTTGTGCCTATTCAGTTCCCACCCCCAGGGTACTCGTATTTAATGTTGCGATGCACAAAAGC
>JAWMRA010000005.1:5456810-5493881 GCA_035584735.1 Pseudotriccus pelzelni
GACAACACGCTCTGATGGGTGAAGGGGTCTGCGGGTGAACGGAGGAGCTGTGTGACCGATGCCTAACTCTTAACCTGACCACTCCACTTAATGGGATGCAGGAGCCCATCCGCTCGTGCTTCCTGGCAGAATATTAACAGACATTTGTTTGGCGCTGTTCCGCCGTAACAGACTTGGATCAGAGGATGAACCTGCTGTTCAGTCTGAAACGATGCTGGCTCTGGAGACAGTTTGGAAAATGCTTTTGTGCGTGATCCCTTACAATTCCCAGGGCTCTGATTCAGTGGTCTTAAAAAGCAAGATTCCTGGCAAATTAGTCATTGGATGCAATTAATGTCTTCTTTACAGAGCTGTAGGAAAGGTGTGAGCACAGGGACATCTGTGGCACTGCTCTGTCTGAAGATCATTAACAACCGGGGTTTAAATATTTTTTTATTATCTTATTCCTGATGTGTGGCTGCAGTTAATTCACTTTGGGTTCCTACACCATACCTCTTGCTATGACATAAGAATACTTTCAGTAATGTTTGTTATGGCACAGGGGGTTTCTGTGTGTATTTTTTCTTTTGTGGCATTCCAATTACTAATTTCCATCTTCCATTTCTATTTGTGGTGTCTGAAGCAGTGAAATAATTCAGGACCATGAATGTAGGCTCAGAAAAAGGAACTTTTAAAAATAATCCTAGAAAAAAATTTTACTTAAAAAGTGCCATAATTTTGCTAAAAGTAATCAAACGGAAAAAGAGGATAAAGTTGAAACCACTAGATTTAAGTCTTTAGAAAAATCCCTGCTCCTTTTGTCAACTGTTACTGACACTTCATTCTTCTAAGACACTGCAATGGATATTTTAATTGTAGTATTTTAGTTTTCCAGAAAGTAAACCAGAGCATGTGGGGTTTTTTCTGTAACTGTATAGAGCATTTCTTCCATTTTTTACTCTGCAACTCATTGATTAAAGTAGGAACAACTGAAAGAGCAAACATTGATCCAACATGAAGCAATTGGACCATGTATAAGTTGACATAAAATGCAGTGTTGCTTCTAATAAAGAAATACATAAATGCAGCAGAAGCAAGCACAGTAACAGCTTCATTTCCTCTACTGTTGGCTGCCAAACAGAATGCTCAGGTGTGTTCCTGCACATGTTAATTCCCTAACTGGGAGCACAGATCCACGTTGGCTTTCCCTACTGGTCCCCATCCATGGATCTGTGCGCAGAACCGGCAATGCCCCTCAGACATCCCAGCTGTGTTACGCTTCTCATGTTCCCCTCCTTATTTCCCACCAACAGAAGGCATCCTTTGGCCACTGGGAGGGTTGGGTCGTCAAGTCTGTGATTTAGGTCATTGATTTCAACTCGTGACAAGCCTTCACTTTCTTCCTTTTTTTCCCTTTGTTTTGTTAGGGATTGGGACTTTTGCATTGAGTTCTGCTGGGTTTCCAGCATGTCATTAGGTGTGGGTAATTTATATCACAGCTCAGGGATACCTGTGCTGTTAGCAATCAACACAGTTTTGGAAACATATAATGCTTGTGCAGAGGAACGTGGTGAGCGAGTGTTTTAAACACGGAGCTCGCAGGTGTAAATACCAGGCTCCTGTTTTTCCACACAGCTGCAAGTACCAGTGTGGGGCCTGGGCCCACGCCAAGTCCTGCAAAACAGGCTCTAAATAGTACACATTTCTCTTTTGCTGTCTAAAGGCTGATTTGCAGAGGAAGTGACTTTACCTGCAGTTCTGGGGACTCCCAGTGTGTAGTGGTGCTGCTCTGCTCTCCGTGGCAGGGGTGACTGGGGAAATTGCTGCTGCTTCCCCGCACGTGTTTTATGCTCTCGCAGCCCGTGTCGGCCGAGTGAGCCAACGAACGTGCAGCCGGGGCTTGAGGGGTTGCCAGGAAAGCCTTATGCTGATTTGAACCCCAAAGGCTGTGGATTGAGCAGCTGCTGGGGAAGTGTGACAGGGAGGTCACCCTACCTGGGTCTGCACAGAGTTTAGGGCCTCTGGATTTACCTCCTGCGTGCAAACTTGTGCTGATGGTGCCATGTTTTGCTTTGGTACATTTTAACCTCACAGGTTTGTACACTAAATTCAGGCGATGAGAAATGCTGTGTCCAAGCTGTGAAAGGCAATTTCTGCACCTGTAAACTCCAGTGTTGTAATGTTTTGATGTGACAGCACAACCCAGGTAAGAAATAGTAGCATTTGAGGCTTTGGGGATGTTTTTTGCTACTCCACTGGTCTTAGAGGTTTTCTTACCACCACCTATGAAAAGGAATAATACTTAGAAACATCAAATAGATCAGAAAATAGCAGCTGTATATTATATCCCACTTGGTGAAAGGATCTGCTTTCACATTTCTTAGTCTCTCTTCTCTCATTTTCTGAACAAATAAAGGCAATTTTATCCATAAAGTATGGCTCTTCTGTTTCCCTGGTACCTGCCTGACAAGCTATGGGCATGTGTGTAGGTGGAAACCAAAATTGCTCCATCGACTTAACCACTTCTGCTTTTCTGCCTTAATGTATTTGCTGTCAGAAAGAGCTTTCAGTCTGTTTTGTCCTCAGGAAACCTGGCTTTTGTCATCAGGGGGTTTGACTTTGTCTAAGGGTTATAAAACCTGCATTGAAAACAGACCTCGTAGGGTGTCGTAAAAACACGCGTGACCAATTTTGCCCAGAGACCACTGAGGCCAGTGATTATCATTCATGGACTTTGGTGATGTTTCATCAGGGTAGAATATGGCCCCTAGTGTTTGATTCCCAGAAACAGAAAGACAGAGTAATGTCAAGTGCCTCTTGAGGAATTTGCAGACGTCCTTCATTGTGAAATGACATACATGGAGGTGCCACCCCAAGAGCTTCTGTCTTGCAACAATGTCTTGCTTGTTAAAAGAAAGCAAAACAAAACCCAGAGAGACAGACAGAGCTGGCAATTCTGTCAGCAAAAGTCACCGTGGATGAGCTTCAGTCAAAGAAATATTTAGAAACAAACTGGAAACTCGAGCATACCAAATCCTTTGAAAAGGTCGTGACTGCAGCAATATGGAGTTCTGGAAACACGTTCAGCTTCCCCAGCAGAGTGATGGCTGCTCTTTTCCGTACAGAGGAAATCTTGACTTGAGCATAAGAGACTGCAACCACAGCATCAAATGTGGCTGAAAGATGTGGGTCGGGTCCTTGGCTGTGCCACAGATTTGCTGTGTGACTGGTGGCGTGTCATTTAATGTGTCTGTGCCCGTGTATCTGCAAGTGAGGCTGAGCATCATCGTGCATTTCAAGTTCTCAGGTCTCCTAAGGGAGCAAGTTTTCTGATAGCCCTTTCATACAGTGCTACCTTGGGTAATCTTTGTTGCAAGGAAAATTCTATTTTCTGAAGCCCAATCGTGCCAGCCTTCTTGACACTGTTGCTGCTGTATGAGAAAGAGCTCTGAGAGATTTTGGCAGTGCCATGTTTTGACAGTCACTGGCAGGTACTTTCTCACCTCTCCAATGCAGTGTCACATTGCAGAGAGGTTGATCAGTAGCATTCAGAGGTGACTCAGGCTGGACAGTATTGTGAGCCTATTTCTGAGCAAAACTGGGGTGTATTTATGATGCTGGTAGGAAAATCTGTTTTGTCTTCCTCTGTCCTTTGTAGAAGGACATGATTTTCCAATTTACATGTAGAGTGTGTGTGTGTAGGGAAGTTGGGTGGGTTTGTTGTTTTTTTAAAATTCTGGAGACTTGAACATTGAGGTGATGTGGGTTCCTGGAGAACAGCAATGAGGGAATTGTCACAAAACCTAGTTTTATCCAGCTTAAAAGATCACTGCTCTTTTATGAGTGGATTTTTAAAAAAAATGGAGAAAGCTGAAGGAAAAATGGAGGGAGCAGATGTTGGAGGGAGCCTTGCCTGAAGGAGTGTGGGGCACGTTCCTCTGAAGTGAATGAGGCAGCACTTGAGCTTTCAGCCTGGGCTGTTCCCAGCTGTGGAGCTCTCCAAGACAAAGCCCCCGAGCTCTGACAAAACCTTCAAACTTCCAAGGAGAACTTGTTTTGAATACCCGAGTAGTGTGTTTTAGAGACCTCCAATGCCCCCAAAGGAGCACACCGGTCCAAGGGGATATTTTTGTCCTTGAATTCTCCTCTGGGTTTCTTGCTTTTCCTGCTGGTGAAACATGGTTTGTAAAGGGAATTATTGCATTCATTAGACCAACTTGTGCACTTGTCAAAAAACAGAACACTGAGCGTATGGCCCCTTCTTAAAGTCTGCGATGGCAACAGCAACCTGAGGACAGGTTGGAGAAAAATACCTTTTTTACCTTAATTTACATGAGGAAATTTAGGAATGGAGGTGTGTATTCGTTAGTTTAAGTCACTTTAATTTCATACATGAGAACAGAACACTGTTTCAGCATTCTGCTTTTCATACCTTTCAATTGGGTGCTGCCATTTTCCTTACATTAAATTCAGCATTAAATGTGAAAATGTATTTAAGTAATTTTAATGAGGAGGCTTACCCATATTACCATTTAAAATGCACCTTTGATACTAATGAAAAATCACAGGTGACATTCTTCTTTTAGTGTCATTGGTTTGCTTTGATTGATCAGAGGGGCTTCAGGCTCAGCAGCTGCATGTTTTGGGCAGCCCCAGAGCTTCTGACTGGGCTTTTGTCAATGGGGCGTTGTTTTCTGGGGCTGGTTTGAGGGTCTTGGGGAGAAGTTTCTTTAGAATGTGTTTCATGTGGAGTATCAAAGGGACTGTGGTCTGTGTCTGAGCACTGACTGTTTGATTAATCTTGCTTATAAATGTAATTGCCTGCTGGGATGGCAGCGTCAAAAAAAAGTGGTCAGATTGAGAGAGTGGTTAAATATTCCCTTTCATTGCTTCAAGGTGTCCTTAGTTGTCTGAAAATAAAAAAAGACTTGATGGTGCACGTGCGCCAGGATTTCCTGCTATTTCGACTCTCAGATCTTCCCTGTTGCTGTTTTATAGCTGCAGAACACCACGTTCCTGGGATTTCCCATGCCAAGGATTTGGCAGCGATGGGTTGCCCTGGCAGAGGTGCTGGGGAGGAGGATCAGGCTCCCAGCCTGAGGTGTTTGGGTGCCCAGAGCAGGGCAGCTGGGCAGGGCTGAGAGCAGCACGGTGTGCCCACCTGCGGAGGGCAGGAAACCACAGCGGGGCCGGCTGTCCCACACTCCCTGTGACACTTCCTCCTGTGCAAAATCAGCAGCAGGAACGGAGAGTACTCGGGCTGCAGTGTACGTTAGGATTTCCAGATCTCCTTAAGATCCTCTGGGTATATAACCCGATCAGAGGGTTTGGGTTCAACACCACAGACTTTTCCTGAAGGGCAGGGATGCTGACAAAGTGCGTGCTTAGGGCTCAGTCTCCTGCTCTAAGAGTTTTCTGGATTGGGTAGTATGTATCAAGTTTGTGATGAACATAACATTGAATTAAAATTTAAAAAAAAAAAATAAAAATTTGCTTTCTTCTGTTCTGGGAATTCCTGTTTGGGGGTGACATTTGCAATGATCAGGAGCTGACTGAGGTTACAAACTGAAAACAACTGTTTGCTGTCAAGTTTTGTATAGCCCAGAAACTCTCTCCAGAGCTGAATCATGAGCCCAGTCCTTTCCTTTCTCTTGTGAGCAGAAAACCTCGTTGGGCCAACAAGTCATTCAGCTGGGGTATGTTTTGTCCTCTGTGAGGCTGGATTAATGGAGGTCCTTAAGAAGTGCAGGGTGAGCCATAATAACAATGTATTTTGTTCTGGGAGGAGCTGGATCCTGTCCCGTTGCACACCGACCTGGCGGTGGCACCTTTCAGGGCTGAGTGGGACCCATGGTCTGTGTTTAAGCTGCTGAACTCGTGGGATGCTGCTTTTCTTCTCCTCTTGTCAGGGCTCTCATAAATCACTGATCAAAGTTGCCATTGAAGTTTCCCAGCATGAAATGAAACCCTGTTTTATGAATTTCAATGCCTCTTTTCTGGCCTACCATCATCTCCCCATTATCGCATCCTACAGGGTCGTGCTTTTTTATAACTGCAGAAGGATCACAGCAAAACTTTCATTGTGTGGGTTTTTACTTTATTTTGTTGTGTTTTTACAGCAGCTTGGGTGAGACTGTTTTCTGCAAGAAGACTTGAATATTGGCTGCAAATGAGAGCAGATACACAGTTTGATGGGACGTCTGGAGCTGATTCAGAAGTTAAAATAGGAGCAGGATCTGTGTAAAGGAATGAGGGTAGTGGAACAAATCAAGCCAGTTTTTTCAATGGGTTTGGTGTCTGGGATTTTTAAATCCCTGATGGCCCTCTGCAGTAAACCCAGCTTGGGATGAGGTGCAGAATCTGGGCTGACGGGCAGCACTGTGGCCACTTCCTCCCCTCATCTCCCTCTGTGGAGCTGTGATTTTGATTGTTCTCTGTTGAGCTACCAATTTTATTAAACTTGTAGGAGTAGACTTAATTTTTTTTGTGGTTAGAGCCTGTTGTTACAACGTAGGGGTTAATTCCCTGATGGGAAAAAGAGATATTTTAACGTGTCCCTTATAGGCAAATTGTAATGAGACAATGTGCTTGTGTATGTGCTTTTACATTATTGCTGCTACTGAACAACTACATAGAACTGTTAATGGTGAGAGAGGAAATATGTTCATTGTGCTTTTCAGCTGTTGGCTTGGGGAAATCAGGAGTAGTAAGAAATGAAACTATTGTGCAGTTGGATATTGCTTAGTGGTACAGATGTGCAAAATAGGAATAAACGAGGCATGAACTGGAAATTGGATCACAGGGGGCCTGGTGGCTTGCAAGGAGTAACTGAAAAGATGTACCTGTCCTGTAAAGCCTCTAGAACCGAGGCAGAAGTTAAGTGAGGTTAAATGAGGTGACTGAGGGCAGTGGGAGGAGGCTGGGCTTTATTAGAAAGAGGAAGAAAGAATAAATCCTGGGCCTTACCATTAGATTCAGATACCTGTTTGGCTTAGAGTCAGGGATTTAGCCTTTCAGAAGGAGGTATTTTTGGAAGTGAGAAGTCACATTTATATCATCCTGTCCCTGCTCCTAGCCAGTACAAGGCTTGCTCCTTTCAGTGTACATTTATTTCCTCCAATCTAATTATACATGTCCCCAGTGATTGCTTTTTTATGAATTCCCTCTATAAATGTTCATATTCTAAACCGCTCTCCCTGGGTTCTCTGCTTCTAATTTGCTGCAGGGATGACCCCTGAATCCTTGCAGTTCAGGGTAAGAGATGTGAGCAATGGAACAAAAAAGAACGTTTTGCAATATAAGAGACTATGTTGGTTTTGATGCAGTTTTGTTTAAAATTCAACATGTTTGAGGGTATTTTTCTGTCATTCCTGCGTAAAGTTGAAACCTTCTGTCCCTCTCTGCTTGCCTGGCTTTCTGGGAGAAGAGAAGCAGGAATGACTGACTGTAACTAAGGCTTGCTTTGGAGAGCTGCCCAAGCCAGGGCTCTTTCCGTGTGGGAGCTGAGTCCCGTGGTCGCACAGGTGCCCACGGAGTGTCTGACAGGTCTGTCCAGCTGCAGATGTGAGGAAGGAAAAGCAGGGACTGAAGGCAAAGGAGGTGAGAGTCACAAGCAAGGCCGTCCCGGTGGTGTCACTGTGCATCCGAGCAGGGGGGAAGATGAAAGGCTCTGCCTCCGCTCGGCATCCCTCTCTTTTCTTGTTCCAGATATCAGTTTGCCCCCCGAGGAGCGGAGGCACAGGGATGCTGTGACTACTTACTCTTGTTTGTTTATGTTCATTTGGAAGAGACGTGTGAGCAGAGCTGCCTGGTCTGCTTACGGCAAAGGAAATGGATCTCAGGGGGACAGTTAATTTTGCTTGATTATTTGTGAGCCAGGTGAAAACCACAGAGTGAACTTGTGTCCTCCCATTGTCTGAAAGGGATGTATTTATTTATTTTACATTTTCATGTGCCACTGACAATTCACGGTGTGAACCTCACTGAATTATTGATAGAAGAAAGGTGTATAACATGGGAGATTAATAGAAAGGGTTATTGGACTTCAAAAAGAAGAGGGAAGGAAAAGACAGAGAGCTGATATTTTAATTAACTGCTCCCTGCCTGCCTTGTGATCCCAGAGACATGACGATTGAGTGCCAGAAGGTGAATCTGGTTGGAAATAAAGTGATTCCAGTCTTGTATTAGAGGTGAGAAATGAGACAGTGCTTCAGTATTCTCACAGTTCGAATAATCTGGGTTGCCGCTTGCAACAGAAAGAGGAGCTTATTGGAGTTGAGACTGTCTTCCAGAGCTGTGACCCAATGTTGGAGAGTTATAGTAGCAAAAAATAATAACACATCAAAGATAGTACTGAAAATATAAATAATAAAAAGCACAACATTTTTAAAAGTAGCATAGAAATAAATATAATCATAGGAAGGTTTGAGCTCCCCCTCACTCAGTTCTGCTCCTTTAAGAGACTAAATAGCTTAGATTCAAACAAAGGACCAAACACGTTTGTATCCTGCTGATTCATGTGTCACGGGACTGTTGGGCCTTTGGGTGGGTGTGGGGACACAATGGCACCTTTGGTTCAGCCACCGCTGGTGTGTGGTTGTGCCCAGCTTCATTCTCCAAAGGGGAGCCGCACTGGGGAAGCACATTAACACCTCCAACGGACACCCTGGTGTCCTGGTTATGGGACGGGGTAAATTCCCGACCAGCGGAGCGTCCTTTTCCTGAGTTGTAGCTCCACGTGCAAGGTCCCAGAGAAACCGAACACTGACACAACGTGCAAGGTGAAGGACAAAGCTGATCTGGCTTTATTGGTACAACATGGTGGGTTTATAAGGGGAGTCTGGGACAGGGGGGCACCTGAACGTAAGATTGCCCAGGTAACATGACCCACAGGGGAGGAGGAGGTGGTCTTAACACAAGGACCCAAGGGATTGGTCAAGGGCAGCAGTTTCCCAGGTAACCAGTCCTGCAGGGGGCTGCCAGCATCTCTCCAGAGGGAGAGATGTGTGTCCTTGAATGCAGGGGAAAGGTCACAACACCATCCCTCAGGTAGAAGACTCAAGGAGGATGTCTTTGGTTTCCTTCCACTCTCTGAATTCTTCTGCAGTCCTGAGCCTATCCCCAACACCCTGGGACTGTCAGTAATGCTTTGGTCCCTCTTTGTGAGTGCAGGCAATCTGCTGGTGGTGCTGTGGGGGAGCAGTGTCAGAGAACAAAGCAATCGTGCCACACTCAGAGCAGTGGCCTCTCACACCCCTCTCGGGGGCTGACCCCTTGCTCCTGACTGCATCCACGTGTCCTGGAAATATATCGAGTGTAAGACTGATGGCAAAAAGACAGGTTTATTTTGGGGTGAAACAGTAGTTTTGTTGCTGTTCAGATCTATAGAGAACACGTTGAAGTGCAGTTTTCTTACAGAAAACAAGGCATTAGGACATTGAGAGAACTAGTGGAAAATTAATACATTCTACAAGTTAAGCTTCTAATGTCTCCAGCATTACAGTGGTCTCTTCTTTGTGGATGAGGTTGTGATTGTTTCATTTGTAGATGCCACAACTTTCCCCTAAGAGCAGATACCAACATTTTACCCAGTCAGTTTCACAGCGAGCAGGAGAGTGCTGTGACTTCATTATGCTTGTGTATCCTATCAGAACTGGTCAGCCTTTCTGGCCATTAATACATCAGGTTCCTTAACACTTGTATTAACTACACCCCAAGTGATGTGCAATAGCCAGTTTCACAAGTTTGGGATTTTAAAGAGGAGATGTTCAGGAGAAAGTCTTTTCCCTCTGATAACAGATGTGCAATGTCTGTGGATTCTTAGTATGACTGGTCCCTTTTGAAACTCTTGGTTTATATGAGATTGGTTTTTATCCTCTGTTAGTTCATAATATCTGTTTCTGAATGACTGAAGAGAAAATTGAAAATTGTCTTCCCTCCCCCTCCCTCCTGCTAGAATTTGGCTCATTTAGCAACAGAAGGGGAGTAAATGTATATTCTCTATTATAAACTGGATCCTCGGAGATTGTACAGCTGCTTAGTGATGTTTTGCAGTGTTTTCCTACTGGATGCCTGCTCAGGAAAGCCTCATATCTTGTGTGCTAGAAAATGAGTACTTGATTTCAGCCCTGTAGATCTCTCAGTAGCTCACAGAATAATGTCCTTGTTTCCTGTGTGGGCACATGAGTGATATTTAATGTGGCTCCCTTCCCGACAGCGGCTCATGTAAGAAAACAAGAAAGGAAAATAAAAGATCAAACCCCGAGGGCTTATTTGTTGTGTGTAATGCTTTGAAACTGTTTGCTGGAATGAACATTGATTTTTCAATGATGTGTGCACATGACTGGGGTGAGGGAATGGCTGTCGAGCTCCAGCCCCACTGTGAGGGCAGCTAAGCCCCAGAACAGGTTGTCCAGGGAGGTTGTGCTGCTCCATCTTGGGCTTTCCAGACCAAACTGGATAAAACACAGAGCAGCCTGGTCTGACCTCAGAGCTGAGCCTGTCTTGAGCAGGAGGTTGGACTTGGTGACCTCCTGAGGTCCTTCACTACCTGAATTTTCCTGTGATCCTATTAGGTTGTGAGCAGCTTTGCAGGGGGCAGAACCAAATCTCCCTGACACCACTTCCTGTGTCAGTTGATGCTAATGAAGGTAGATACCAGTTATCCAGAGAGTATTTCACTTCCAGGGTGGTAACACTGAGCCTGAGCCCTCCGGACTCCCATGGCACGGCTGTTCACTCCAGTTCATGGCAGCAAAGCCACTGAAGTCAGCCAGTCCAGCCAAGCTCTGAGTGACTGGTGGCCACATGGACACCGAGTCCGTGGTCTGAAGCAGCCAAGTGTACGTAGAATTCTCTCTTTCTGCTGCAGTGGCAGGTTACTGACTAGTACTGCAGAGCACTGGTGGTGCTGTGCCACTGGCACAGAGGGAACAGACCAATTAATTGCTTGAGTTCGTGTCTTGTCTCTTTTTCAAGCCCGAGATTAATACAAGGAAAGCAAAGAGCGTGGAGTGGTTGGCATTTAATGAAATGAATGTTAGCGTTTGAGGGAGTGCTTTATGACCATCTACTACAGCAACAGAGGTACTAAAAAGCCACGTACAGATTGCATAGATAGAAATGTTATTAGATTATAGCACTCCAAAAGTGAGACTTGTTTGTCTTGCCTGTCCATAAATCATGAGCATTCTTTCAGTTCCATAAAGGCAGCAGCTTTTTATAGTAAAAGCCTTAAAAAACTATTTTGAAAAAGAACATTGCCGGCTTTTGAGTGGTTAGAAAAAGACATAGAAGGGTGACTCGTTGTTAAATAATGGAGGATAGGAGAAGAAACACCCATCTGTGATACGTTTGGCTCTGTCATGAAGAAGCAATGTTGAATGTGAAATGAATCCTCTTAATGCAGGGCAATCAGTATCATCCTTAGTGGATCTTGTGCACTGCTTACATTCATGCCAAATACTTTCTTCTTCTGTTGCAGCAAAGAAAACTTGTGCTGAGTCAGATTTCACCTGTGACAACGGCCACTGCATCCCAGCCAGGTGGAAGTGTGATGGTGAAGAAGAGTGTTCGGACGGGTCAGACGAGTCGGAAGCTGCATGCAGTGAGTAGCACAGAAAAGGGGTGTTTCTGAGAGGGGTGTTGTCTTATCAAAACACAGATGAGAAACTGAAGCCCTTATTCCCAGCACTCACAGGATGATCTGTTAACTTGTGCTCGTCAGAACAAAAATCACAGACACAAAAGATTCAGGTCGTTCACATCACATGGTTTACAAACTTTCAGATGTGCCAGTTTTCCAGACTATTGTACAGACAGCACTGTCTGGTGTGGATTTCTGTCTGCAAGGGAATTACAAACATCTTGGCACTGATTAGCAGCAATGCATGAGGAGTCACACCTGGGATCAGGCTTTTGGGAAACTCAGATTTGCAGTGTTTTGCATGTACCGTATTGGGATTCATCATCACTGCAGACAGCACTTCTGTCACTACAGAAGAGCTTTGCAATGTTAGAGCATTGCTCAGTCTTTTCATTTCTTATTTTTCCTCTGAGAACAAATGAAGGGAAAAAGTAGCAGATGAAAGATGAGCAATGTGAAATAGCTAAAGCTGAGAGTAAGGGTGACAGATGTTAACTGCAGGTAACAACCTTTAAAAAACCCAGTAAGTAAAAAGAACATGCTTGATTTTCATAAAGCACATTTTATCTCATTCCTTTGACTCTCTGAGGAGGTCCATTTGTGCTCCATTGTTCTAGAACTTTGAAGGGTTGTCTGATGTTAGTTGAAGGGAATTCCAGGGGTATCTTAACAAGAGCATTAATATGTAGACTTGTATTTGTGTGCTTACTTATGTCTGCAGATTGTTCTTGGGCAGACCAAGAAATTAGTACAAGCCGTTCCATTGAATTTCCAGCCATGTACTTCACAAATATTCCCATGAGTCAGAAGCCGTGTTGGAGGAAGTATTTTATCAGATTTCACCAGAATGGAGCACACAGGACTTCAAAATTAACCATACTTTTATTTTTAATCCTAGTACCAGCCCTACTTTCTCCCTAATTAAGGAAGATGAATGTACTTTTCTTGCATAAAATGAACTGAATCATTTTTGCAGCCATGTACAGGCTACAGGAAAAAAAATCACTTGGATAAATACATTAACATATTTATGTACTGTATTTGTCGGTCTTTCACCCTGCACCCTCCTTAGTTAGAGGGTGTCTCATTAATCCACTGTGTGATTGTCTGCAGGGGGCTGAATAACTAAGCAGCTCCACTCACTGCAGTCTCTGTCTGCAAATAGGCCATAGCACAGCTGTGGATAGGCCATGCAGTGCTGAGATCCCTGACAATTCTTAGTTATCATCTTCCATTCCTTTCCTAGTCATTTCATTTTCCATTTTTTTCCTTCACATATTTCATCCTTTGGGGAAATCAGTCTTAAATCCTAAGTATCACAAAAGAAATTTGACCTGAGCCTCTGATTGTTACCATACAGGATTGCCATCCTCAGAGCAAAGCAATTTGGTCTGAGTTTTGTGTTGTGTTCTTCTTTTTTTTTTCCTTTCCTTTTTTTGCTTGAAAACCTCTAAGATCACTGAAGTCTGCATTTCTGTGGAGGTTCTTTTGTTCTGAAAAATAGATGGCCCTTGAAATAACTCCGTGCTGGTAATGGGAGCAGGCTAGTGTCACCTCGACACAGGAAGGAGTTTGTTCCCATTCTGCCGTACGTGTCTGACTCAAAGCAGTCCGGAATTCCTAGTGAAAGCAGCTGTACCTGCAGGGATCAAGTCTTAACTTGTTTTTTACTGTGCTTTGCCTCAAAATAAGAATCTTAGGTTTTAGGAGTTTTAGCCAAAATAGATCAATTTTTGTGTGGTGGATATGTGGACCTGAGTCTCAAACATTCTCAGGGTACTTGAATGCAGGCCTGTGTCTGACTTGTGGCCAGCTCACAAGAGAAACTAATGGTTCAGTCTGTACCCATTAGAAGCTCACCCTTGAGTCCTAAAAATGTCAGCAGCTATAATTTTGAAACTTTTACTTGTTTTCTGGGGTTACTCAATTCTGAAGTTCACACTTACTCAGATGAAGATCAAGTAGTTTTAACCTTATGCCTGTTGATAGCTCTAGGCTTTAATTTGCACAGTAGGGACATTCTTTCCAGATGTTTTGTGTCCTTGTCAAAATATGTCATCTCAAAGGCTGATCTGCTCTGGGAGGACACAGAGTTAGCCTGGTAACATCTCATCACAGTGCTGGTTGTGGGGTAACTTCAGACGTGTTTGCAGGACTTTCTGCCTCTGCTGGTCAAGACAGCAGCAAGTTATAAACCTGGCAGGCCATTAAATAAGCAAGTGTTGGGCTTTGCTTGTAGTTTGAACCCTTAATGGAAAAGACCTGGCTCCTCATGTGTGTAAATGTTATTTAAGGGCAAAGAAGAGGCTGCTACGACACACAGAAGATGTAGTGAGAGGCAAAATACATAGTTGGGCATTCCTGTATGGCCCCTTCCTCTAGTCCCATTTCCTTTCTCTCTGATGAAATCAAGACTGAACTTCCTCTCTGTGGTGGGGAATGACTTCAGATCCCTGTAACGGTCTCGTTTTCCTGCTTAGCAATGCAGCACAGTCCTGTGGAGGAGCCTGCACTGCAGGGCTTCCCTAGGGAAAGGGGCAGGTTGGGAAATAGAGATTTCTCACCTCTGGCAAGATCAAACTGCTTTATAAAATCAATTGCTTTCAGACAGGCCATGTAATTGCCAGCACCTCTGCCAGGATCTGGGGCTGCTCCTCAATTAATGCAGTACTGGGATTTTGTCCATAGTCCATTTGAGCCAGAGAGTTTAACAGCATTGATAGTGTTGGCTGTTGCATTTTAGGAGTACTTCCAGCTTACAGTGTGATGAAAACAAGGCAGTTTCTCTCAGCATCTAGCCACCTGCTAAATGGCTTTTTATTTTCTGAATGCTTTTGTGCTGTGGTTTTAAATAGAGTTTGTGCTCTTTTACTGGCAGTTAGGGATGTTGTGTCCCCATCTCTAATGCTCAGTTAAAGGTAACAGTTTGTGGGGGTTGGTTTTGGGTTTTTTTAACAAAACCCAAACAGTCCTTTGCTTTCTCTGTTTCCCAAATCTCTGGAGTTGCTCAGCTTTGTTACCCATCCCCAGCTGCTCAGGACAGCGTGACCTGTCTTCTGTTGGATAGGTGAGATGGCACTGCATCTGCCTGACTCCTGCTGGACCTGTGATGTCTGGGGCCTTTCCTGGTATCCATGCAATTATTTTTTGCACTGTGTTTTCTTCAAGCCCCTGAACGTGTCTGGGAGTGGTGGCTGTAAAGGTATCTCATGAGTCCCACTGAATTCTCAACTTAGGAGCTCTTCTCCCTGTCATGGGCTTTGGTTTGATTAGTTTCTAGCATGGACTGATTTTGGAGGGGGTGGTTCTCCAGGCTGTTGGTTTGAAATGGGTCATTGCGAAGAAGAAACTGTGCTTATCTTTCTTCATTTTCCTTTGAGTCAGATCCTTAACCTAAACGTGCTCTCACATCCATACATTTGTCCAAGTGAATTATTCATGTAACGTGTGAGTGCCACCACTGAACCTCAGTGTTCTGCCATCTGTCAGTTTTTCAGTGCTATTATCTGGCTGCTGAATGTATTTTGTCTCATTTAATTTATATTAAGGTTTTAGAGGAATTTGTCCCCCTTTTCTGCAAGCTGATTTATTCAGGGGCATCTTGTGGGCTGGATCTGTTGTCTCTGAAATCCTCATTGGAAATAACTGTCAGTTTGGGGAGGAGGTTTGTTTTATTACCTTTTCTGTTTCTGTGTGGAAGCAGAGTGAGCCCCAAAATCAAAAGAAGCCAAACCATGTGAGCTCAGAAATTAATGCTGTCCACAAAGGAAAGAAAAGTCCCAATTCACATTCAAAAAGTTGTGCTGATTGAGGCTGGGAGAGGGAGAAGAAAGTGATTTTGAGAAACATGTTTATTAAATGAAAAGAAATGGAGTGGTGGGTGGGAGGGAACAAAGAAGCACCACTTAGCTGTTGCTGCCATGGTGTTCCTGGTGGGGAAGGGCAAGAGGTAGTTCTTGGGCATGCCAACTTCAAGCCTCTTCTTCCTCAACAGTGCCTTTTTAAAGTCAACACTTG
This sequence comes from Pseudotriccus pelzelni, assembly GCA_035584735.1. NCBI lineage: Eukaryota > Metazoa > Chordata > Aves > Passeriformes > Tyrannidae > Pseudotriccus > Pseudotriccus pelzelni. Next base: position 5,472,451 of record JAWMRA010000005.1, read on the forward strand.
GCTGAACTTCCTGTGCTCAGGAAAGGTTGACTGTTTGTACGTAAAGCAGGTGAACCACTTTGTCCTTGCCCAGGACGCACACCAAGGAAACGGGCAGGAGAGGAGCAGCGTGTCCTGGCTGACATCAGCCATTGCTGCTTCTCCCTCCTGTGCCAGGGAGAGCCTGGAGTGCTGCAGAGCTGCCACTGCTGGAAGGTGCTCTGAAGTGGAAATGGCTTTCATGTGCATCGTGCCAGCCTGTTGGTGTGCACAGAGCTCCCCAGAAACCATGAACCAGGGGAGCAAAGTATCTGGAAGTGGTGGGAGGAGAGTTAGTGCTGCTGTCAGCCTGATGCCTTCGACTCCCACACACCTCAGCAGCAGCTGTTTTGAGATAAGGAAGATATTTTTAACCTCAGAGGAGGCTTGAATGATGAGGATCTTCTAACTGTTTCCTGCAAGGTTCAACAGCAGCATGCCTCTGGCAACTGCACAACGTTTTTGGTACCCTACATGTACTCTTCCATTGCTCCAGAGCCCTGGACCTATTTTTCACTGCTCTCACTAAAAGCAGCCCAGTGTGGGTTGGTGATCACCCTGGGGCTGTGGTGCAGCCACTCTTGATTTGCACAGTCTTTGCTTATGCATATGGAAAGATTCCTCACCTTTTCCTCATCCAGTTTCTTGAATCTGAGAGAGGGGGAAGGGAAGTCATTCTTCTGGCTGAGCTAACAGAGACCTCCAGCACAAGGAATATTACCCACCTAGTGCTGTTCCAGTGTAGGTACTGAATCATTCTGCTCTTTATACAAGAAGGAAATATTAAATCTCCCTCTGAAGTATTTTGATTATTTAATCAATGACTTGAGCCAAAAAAAAAATCTCTAGAGAAAAATAAAAACAAACGCAACAAACAGTAACAGCACTGACAGGAACACAAATTAAAGGGATAGAGCAAGTGAAAATCTAAGCTGGCAAACTCTTGCCTTAGGACATTGTATATGTAATGAGATCGAGGAATGCAGGCAGCCATAAACTCACCACTTATTTCTTTTTCAGATATGTGACATTCTCCTAGTTAAGAGCAGAAATTATTGTACAAAAAGATACTGTAGGGTGTTACCAGGAAGAGAAAGAGAAGGGGAAACCTTAATACATATTGCATTTAATAGGGGAATGATTTAATAGGGCAGGTTTAATAAGCAGCAGTCCTGGAAATAGATCTTAAAATGGAAATGAAATACAAAATCAAACCCTGAATGTTGGTTTGAAACACAGTACCAGTTCATGCAGCCCTTCCCTTTCTTATCTTGAAGTACATGTCACAGGCTGTTCAGGGAGATGTATCCAAACCTGACAGTTATATTTTTAATGGGTATTTTCCATGGTTCCAGGCACTCTGTGTGCTGCTGCTGTGTATGCTCATCTCTCACAGTGGTGGTCAGTTCTGCCCTCATGTTCTGTTAAGTTGCCCAGATGTAAAATCCTGTAGTTGTAGGTAGTATTGATGGTTCTGTTTGCCCCTGAATGCACAGTCCTTTCCCAGCTCTCCCTCCATCCCTCTCCCAGCTCTCCCTCCATCCCAAAGGGTGTTACTATTACATCTCTGTTACTCTCCTTTGATACAGATCTCCTGCATGACTGAGTGAGCTTGGTGACATTGCTGTGCTTTTGTGGAAAGAGGCTTAACAAACTGTTCCTTGCCCTTGGAGGATTTTTCCTGAGGAAGGGAGGACTGTCTCTTTCAGGGCATCACGTACAGTGGGCCATTGAATTCAAGTAGCAAAAGAAAAAAAAAACTAGGCCAAATCAGCCAGGCACAGCCAGATATCAGCTTTTAGGACCTGGGGCAGTCACAGAGAGCGCGTTTTCCCCCTTTTTTTCCCCTAAGGTTAAGAGCAGATCTGTTTGTATATATGTGATAAGATGGTGGGGGGTTGCAAATGCAGTGAAACATGTAAATGAAGGACTGTTCTGCTGGATTAATTTGTTAGAGATCGTTCTGGGAATTGAATGCGGTGATGTACAGGTGTGCATTTTAACAACACTCACCACACTGAAGTGGCCAACATGAAATACAGCAGCTCCAATGATCCTGTCACTGTCCCCCCGGCACTGTCCTCGCTGTTGGGAGCACTCTGAACTACAGCAGCTGAGGGCCCATCTGTGAAACGCATCAGGACAAGGTACAGGGTGTGGAAACGCTTCGAGAGCCACAGGGACCTCCCAGTGACAAGGCACAAAAGTGGCAGTCTCATTTTCCAGGTGCCCAGGCTGGTTTGTAGGGCTAATGATGAAAGCTTTGACTTGTCAATGTGATCAAATTTATTGAGACAGAATAAAAGGAAAACAGCCATGATCTTCTCTCCATGAAGTCATGGAATAATTTAAGACAGAAGGGACCCCTGGGAGTCATCTAGTCCAATTCCCTGCTCAAAGCAGACCCCTGTCCTCATGTTTGACCACCCTTATTAATGAAAAAAAAAATCCCTTTATCTCAACAGGCTTTCCTTTGTTGCAGAACGTGTCTGTCGCCTCCCATCCTGTCACTGTGCACATCTGAGAACAGTCTGGCTCCATCTTCTCTAGCCCCTCCCATTTGGGAGTTAAAGGCAGCAGTAATATCTTCTTTTAGCCTTCTCTTACGATGTCCTAACAAACGCTGTTCCCTCAACCTCAGATTGTTTTGTCAGATAACTGGCAATGACACAGTTCTGCCATCAGGGTACAGTTTTTGCATTGTTCACTCACCTCTGTCAAAGCTTTATCACGTCCAAAATATAACTTAAAAAGTAATTCACTTCTCTGTCTCTAGTATGCTCCTCAGCATCCAGGCCTACTTCACAGAAGGTTCCAGACTCTTGAAAACTCCTTTTGCATGGAAGTGTTGAACAGTACACCTGAGGTGGACAAGACTAGTGGACAAGGCCTGTTAGCAGACTCATAGTTCCCTAGGGATGGGATGGTGGCAGATTTTTAAAAGCCCTTTTTATCCTAAGTGTCTTAAAGCTCTTCACATTCTTACAAATGTACCTTCACTCCTCATTGACTCGTCCCATCCCAGCCGGTGTTCACTTGCTGCCCCAGCACCTCTGGTTCCTTTACCCACTGCAACTGCCTCCAGTCCCTCCAGCCGTGTCCTGGTTGAGCAACCCTGAGTCAACCTCAATATCCCAAAGACCACAAAACTACAGGGAATAGCACAAGAAGTCTTTGACGGGGTAAGGAATCAAATCCAGTTTTTTCTTGCATCCTGTTCCTTTTTTTGAAGCGTGAAATTATTCTTTTTACATCAAAGGAAATTCGGCGAACTCAAAGCCTGCCAGTTTATCCCTCGTAGTGGGATAACTTTGTCTGTGGCTCATGGGCAGAGAATTACATCTCCTTTTTGATGATTACATGGCTTTGGTGATCTCAGCATTTTACTTACCTAGAGATGTAAATGAGTTTAGGATTTGCAGTGATTGTGCTCCAATTCTGCCAGTGCTGGAGAGTTTTCAGTAATACCTATTCAAACCAAAATGTGTTTTTCCTTTAAGGGAGGGTGTTTACAGCTCATGTCAGAAGTGACCTTTTCAGAGGGCTGACCGAGTTCCATAGGAAGACCAACAGAAAATACCTACTGGCTCTTTCCTGATGTTTGTATTGTTCTGTTCTTAAGCAGTGTTACCTTGTGAGCGAGTCACTTCTTCATGTAGCGTTGCCAGCTCTGACATTTGCAGCATTCCCATAGCTCAGATCAGCTTGGAGCTTTTGCTCTTTGACTGCTACAAAGATTTGTAGCAGACCGATTTTTCCTATTGGTCAATGTGTTCATGCAGTTCATAAACAGCAATGGTCATAAAAGAGTTTGATGCTGCCGTTTTATGGCTGTAATTAATCTTGCAGTTATTTCAATAGGAGAGAATAGCAGGGAAATGAAAGTTGAGTGTGTGAAGCTCTTGCATGTGTAATTATTTAACAGGCTATAAATATTGAACTATGAAAAACTTAAAAGGTTTTCAGAAATCTCAAGTAGCTTTTCATTGCTTGGTGCTTTTGTTTTTTCCATTATCTGGCTGCTTGCTTTCTGAAATTCAGATTCCCTGATTTTTATATTTATATTTTTGTTTGTTGGTTAGTTTAATTATTGTGGCTGATGTGAAAGGGAAATAATTTCTGGGAATCAAAGGCAAAACATAATTTGAAATTTGAAATGTTTTAATTGAATGAAGCAGTATTGCAGTGCAAGAGCATAGACAGCAAACCTTTTCTTTCTTAAATGGGTAAATTACAGTGTGAGGAAAATAAGTGAGTATCAAATGACTTTATTTTAACGTTGTTGCCATTAAAATAGCTACTCCATTTTAGTATCATAATGAACTGTATGTTGAAGCTGTGATTCCTTGTTCCACCACCTTTTCCTTGATGGGTATTTTTCCTCTCTTTCTCCATTCCTACAGTTGTAGGATCATGTTTTCATTCAGGACAAACTCCCACTGAAATCTTTTACAGTTTTAATAAGGGTCTCATGATACTCCATCCTACTTCCTTGAGGATTAGGATCGTGATTAAGACTGGTTTAATATGCAGTCTCTGCATGCTTTGGTAGATAATTTATGTAATTTAAACTTTGCACAGGAGATTTTTAATGCTCTGAAATGCTTTCAGTGAGATTGTGCTCTGGGGTGAGGGTCATTGCCTGCACTGAGCACGTGGCAGGGGAGCGTGGATCTTCCCCTGGGCCTCTGGGGGCTGCAATGTGAGCCTTAATCAAGGCTTTGCTTTAGCAGTAGCTCCAGCCTCCTTTCTGGGGGCACTGTATTCAGTGGCTGTATTTGAAGTGACACATTTCAGCTCACCCTTTTTGTCTTGTATTTTAACATACTGAACATCTGAAGAATCCTTGCCATTAAAATACGGAGGACTCCGGTAGCTTTGTTAGGCCTCCCGTTTTACACATTCCCATGGGAATGCACTCGTGCCAGGTATTGCACTGCTTTTCTGGCTTAGGCTGCTAGGTAGTCTTCCTACCACGTCATTGGAGCTCTCTGAGTTTCTGTACAGGAATTACCATGTCTGGCATGTTTGACAATCAGCACTTTGATTTCTAGCCATTGTGTGTGCATTTATATGGGTAAAATGACACGTGTGTTGAGAAATGCACAAACACACACACACAAGTCGTTCAAGTATTTCAGCAGGTATACCAGCCCCATGTGGAATGGCAGTGAGAAACAGCAGTTAACATACTGCATTTTGCTAGAACTTCTGTTTCTGCTTCAATACCTGCCTCTAGACATGTTGCAAGTGTCAAACTTGGAGCTGAGTTGTGAGAACCAGCAGGGATGTGTGTAATGAAGTCAAGGTGTAGGTGGTAAGGGAAAGTCTTTTCTTGTCAGCCACAGGTCTACACACCAGTATCTTTGTGCAACAGCCTGAACACATTCAATTAAAATTGCCATCTAAGCTGCCTGTTCCATCCTCCGAAAAAGAAAACAGGTGGGGGGTTCTTTGTATGTATATAAAAGATGAAATGTTCACTCTGAGATAAGAAACACAGTTATTTAATAGCAGCAGAGCCTTTTCAGACTTACTTTCTTTTGCACATAAAAGAGCAAGGAAATACAAGAAATTATTAAGTCGATGCTTGTCTACTGAATGCTTTTTTTTGCCCTGAGTTCTTCATGTCCCGTCGGTCCCTTTGAGCAGCAGTTAATTTATTGGTACCTTGAACACCTCAGAGGAGTTGTCACTTGAGCATGGAAGAAGCAGCATTTCCTTTGGGGTGAGCTGGGATCTTGACGCAGCAGTGGCCTCTCTGGCCGTGCAGATGTTGCCAGTGAGGCTGCAGTGGCTTCCTTGCAGCTGCTGGAGGTGGGCTGGGACACTGTGCTCAATTTTTCCTTTATGGTGTGAACTTTTAGGAAGTCCTGGGTGCTGTTTGATATATTCAGTCCTTTGACAGAACAGGGAAGAGAGACCGTCCTGGCAGATACAAGGTCAAATACCAGTGTTGCACTGTACTGGGCAAGCTTCTCCTTTTAATTAAAAAAATATGCAGATTCTAGGAAGCAGGAAAAAGTGTCTTACAATGAATTGTGGCAGTTTCCTGGAGACCTGTACAATTTTTCTTTCTATGATTTTATCACTCATCTTGGCAGGATTCATTATGTTTGCTCATCTAGGGCCCTTTTGTGCCTTTATTTTCCCTCTTGACAAGGAGCACTTTTGCGACCATAATCTCTTTTACAAATAGGTCTGGTCTCAATGCTGCTCTGCTCCTTTATCCTTTGTATAATTTTGTCCCCCTAGCGTTCTGTGGGGCTTTTTCCTCCCTGTTTTGATTAGAATTGAAATAATCTCTGTGAACAAGAGAAAGAAAGTGAGCCTGGGAGGGAGGAAAGTGAAAGAGCAGCTGCGGATACAGAGACTCGGAGTCCCCCCTGGGGTGTGCTGGACTCTCCACGCAGCTGAGAGGCTTGTGAAGAGCCTGTGTGTTCGTGGCTCTGTGGAACCAGCCGGCTCCTGATGCAGCCCAGCGTGTGGTCTGTGAGCATTCCCCCTTCCCAGTGCCCAGGGCACAGCGTTGCTGCTTGATGATCCAGGGAAAGAAGGGGAAGGAGTGACAGGAACCCCCCCGCTCTCATTTGTACTCAGCACCTGCAGAAGGTGGAGCTGCTGCTGCTGGACCTGATCCTCCCTGAGCTGTTTATTGGTTGGTACATGTGTGTCTGTCCCGGGCATCAGTTGCAGAGCTGCCAAAACACACGGGAAAAGGTGCTGACTATCCAATTAGAATCCTAACATGGTAGGGAATTCTAGTTCTGGACTCTTCCCTGTGACTCTGATCTTTCTGACCATGTTCTAATGATATTCCAGCTTTTCAGCTTATTCAGATCTGCTTATCAGGTGCATCTACTGATGTTTTACTTTTAAAAATACTTGATTGCTGGCATGCTTGGAAATAGCATCTTAATCAAACAGGTTGCTTCAGATGAAAATGACTGGGAGGAAATCCAGATAAAAAGCTGTTGGTAAAATTTCCCCATCTCCCAGATTTCCCAGAGTGCACCAAGCTTTTATATAGTCTGTGTAAAATGAAAAAAAGCACACCATGTAATAGTAGATTTAATTAAATTAATCTGTGAAGAAAAATTGAGATGGGCTTTGGAAGAGGTAATTCGAATCTCTCAACCAGTGAGATACGTGTTGTGTTTTTACAAAGGAAAAACATGTCTAAGTTTCTAGTAGAGCTTTTGATTATTTAATCAGTGGTCTCCTTCCAGCTTGCACAGTGTGTTCGCTTATAAGAAACAGCAGTGCTGTGGAAGATCACAATGGAACAATCTGTGGTTTTTCTCATAATTAAAGTTCTATTCTCTTTCTATAATTACCTGTGTTATCTGATGTGAAACTTGGAGAAACAGTTCCTAATTCACTATATTCAAGCCAGGCAGGGAACTAAACTGCATTTAAGGGCTTAAAGAAACACTGTCACCCTTAAAATCACATTTTAAAATCCTTTTTGCACATAACTACTCAACCCCCTTCTAAACTGTTATCCAATAACCACCAAGCATTTAACCACCAAGTTTAATTATGGTTTGTAATTTCAGCACCAAGAGGTGTGTGAGGTGTTTGAGAAAAGAGGCTCCAACAAGGGTCCTGTAATAGCATCGACAGTTCCCTTTGTAACTCAGTGCCTGTGTTTGCAGCAGAGCATTGCTGAAGCGGGGGGTTCTGCCCAGACCTGTGCAGGTGCCTTCTGGCACACAGCTATGGTCATGGTGGGGTTACAGGGGCCTGGCAGAGGGATTTTGCGGCAGAACTGACTGAGAAAAGCAGGAAGACCAATGAAACTGAGTAACAGCAGAAGGAGGGAACAGAGATTATAGTAACATCAGAGAGGTCCAGGCATGGCTTGAGTGTTACCCTTCAAATACACAGAGAGGTGATAGATAATTGTATTCATGTAGTTATTATAGATTTGACAAAAACAGCCTGTGAGGGAGAATTGGAGGAAGATGAAGAGCATGAGCAAGAAGTGTGGGAGAATGCTCTGTGCAAAGGGCAGGGTGAGCAGCAGCTGAGATGCTGAGCAGCAGATCAGGTTGGAGGGTGAATGGAAGCTATGGGAGAAACAGGAATCTGGTGCCAGGGTGGAGCGCAGCTGCTTCTGCTTTCCATGCTGAGGTAGTGGTAGGAAATGAAGATATTGATGTGTGTTTCTGAGGGGACTTGCATGACATCACACTGGAGAGGTGCTGAGATGCAGGTCTGGCAGTCAAGAACCCTGGGTTTGTTTTGGCTCTGCTGCTGCCTCGTGGTGAGACAGTAGGTGAATGAAGTGGTTAAAAGTGTCACCATCTGCCAAAAAAGTGGTGTAATTTTGTCCAAACTGCTCACAGAGATAGTGCTGTGTTATAAGTAGGTGATTGGAGTATGTCTGTTGAGCATGTTTGTCTTTGATAGGCACCAGGTAATAATAGGGCTGTAAATTGTCACTGGATTTTAACCACTGGATTAAAAGCTCTAAACTATGGTACTCTTCTTGGTCTAATTTCTTGCCAGTTTTTTATTAACTGCATAAAAGTTGATCACGTAGCGACATTTTAAATTGAATGTTGCTCTTTCGCAGTCCCTTATTTAAATTTTTTATCTGCACCTCTTCAGTAAAATATTTTCTTAAGTTGCTGTTTTCTAAGAAGTGTAGATAAAGAGCAAAGCCTAGACATTCACAAGTGCACAAGGAAATATGCACAGGCTGATACTGCTGAAAAAGATTGCCAATAAATGCACCTTTTTTTCGCTGCTTTAGTTCAGGCAGTTTCTCCAAAGCTGAATGCTCTAAATTAATGGCTTCTAGGAAGCAATTCCTTTTGCAGACTTTCCCTCTGTAGTGCTAGTGGGAAGGGGGGCATCTGGCCTTGCCTGTGCTGTAATAGCATGTGTACGTGCATCAGTAGTTTAGTGAGGGCAGTGAGGTGCACAGGCTCTGACAAAAACCGAGCTTAAGCAACTTCCTCAAAACCATCCATGTGAAAGTTTTAAAAAAAAAAAAAAATAGATGAAGTGGGAGCTTTGAATCTGTGTAGCCTTCAGGCACAGATCATCTGTCCCATATGTGCTCTCAGAGTTTGCCTCTTGCTGTTCTACTGCATGCTGTATCTGGATTTATTGTCCTGAAATCTAAAGGTCACTACTGCTACGTCCAGCTGCTGTTGGATTGGGAGCAGGATTTTTGGGCTGGGTGGAAGTCAGCTCGTTGCAGAATAGAAGTTTGATGTTGTCTCAGTACCAGCCGTGCTCCACTGTTTAGTGTGTTTTGAGCTACTCCTTGTTACTTTTCATGAGCTAGTAATCTTGGTTGAGAGGGTTTGAAGAGAAATACTGAAGCAGAATTGTACGTCAGGATTATGGAAAAAGCATTGTCCTTTTTCTTTCCTTTTATTGTGATCCTGTGCTGGTGTAAACATTATACCTTGTTTTATTGGAAATGCAGAATTATCCTTTGAAGCAGTACTTGGAATGAAAAGCAGGAAAAGTAACAGACCTAAACTGCTGGTGACCTCAGATTGCTGGTGGTCTGAATTCTGAGCACAGTTTGAGTCCTAATGTGCAAGATTTTCTGTTTACTTAATAGCAGCCACTGCATTGTGCTTGTGCATAACAACTTCTATCCACCCTCCTGTCCGAGTTCTGCGTTACGGATTCTTTCCACAGACTAGTGAGCAAGGAGTTTCCATGTGCTTCTGTTTTCCCTATGAGATGGGAGCCCATGATATTCTCAGCATATGGTATAAAATATTTATTAATGTTTTTAAAGGTTGGCTTCAGGAGACAGTCTGTGATATGACTGCATTTAGTAACATAAATCAAAGTCCTTTTCTTTTTGCACATATTTAAGAAGCTATGAGGAGTTAGTCATGGTGAGTTCTAAATACCAGGGAGACGACCACTGTGAAAGCATTTCAAAGGGAAGTAGCTTGAAGCTATATAATCATGTTTAGAAAAGGCCAATTTAAACTAAATAAAAATGTTATCCCTTCATAATAAATGAAGAAGAGATCTCTAAAATCGTGTAGAAGAATTAAAAGAAAAATATGTCTGGGATTCAAATTCCTGAGAAAGATATGTTAAAAGCAGGAAGGAACTTCACAACTGTAGGATGAGTTCTTACCTTTTCATAGCCTAACAACAATTCTGTATCAGATTCTCCTTCACCTGGATTCTTTTCATTCATCTCCTGTGGTGCTGGTTTGGAAAAAGCGGTGGCTTTTTTTCCAAGGAGTGTAAAGCAGCTGCCACTGGAAGCTGTTGTGTAACTATGTTGCAGAAGGAGTGCTTGTGTCCCTGTCTGCTCATCAAATATTTTGAGAACTGATGTTTCTGGCTTTCGATGCACATTTTCTCTTCTGAGCCAAATGAAAAATTTTTGTAGTTCAAACCCACATATGTGCTGACTTACTTCCTCCTGTACTGTAATTACTTAACCACTTTCCCAAACTTTAGAGATCTTCAGAGATGCAAACTGGCTGGGAACGGGGAGGCTTGAAAGGGGAAGGAGGAACAGCAGCATGCAGGCCGGGAGTGTGACAATTCCACGCCCAGCGATGGTGGCCGTGGGTGACAGTGTCAGCACACACAACACATGGATGCACAGATCTGCCTGTTGAGAGGCAGTTACTACACCTGGAGCTCCAGCGTGTTGTCGAGTGTGGAGATGTTGTCAGGAGAAACCACAGTATGACCTGGACCTAGACAGCAAAGAGACTGGACAGACCAGGTCATGTTGTTCTGGTGATTGTAAGTCAGCAAGACCATGTCATGTGCTCTTCTTGAACGGACTCACAGATTTCCACCTGCTTTTCTGTATAACCTGGACTGTTGAGATGGGCACTATTTCATAAAGGTGCTGGAGTCTCCATGCTGGGCTAACTTATAGGCTGGTCTTAGTCTTTTCTGTGGCCTCAGAGTGTTACCTTTATTGAAAAGTCCGATGTAATCTGCAGTAATATATGTGACCATTGTTGTGAGCACACTTCTCCACACACGGGCAATCAGGGTGTTGGGGTTATTTCAAACACTAGGAAAAGAGTATTTTATTTTGATGATTTCACATGACTACTCTTGTTTTGGTTTGTGGGTTTTAACCTAACAGAAGGAAGCACTCTGAAGGTATCCAGACATTTTTCATACTTCCAGTTGTTTTTTAGGCAGAATGTAAGAGATTGTCCTTCACATTCCACACATGAAGGTTATATTGGCTCAGCTCAGCTTTTGTATTAACTCCAGCTTGGGATCATGAGAAATGTGTGTTGCTCCAGGACTAGACTGTAATTGTGACACGGATCAAAATCTCTGCCAGGCTATTCCTTCCCTCTCCTCAAAGCAGATTAGCAGCCTGGCATCTGTTTTCTTTGGGGCAGATGGCACAGATGCCCACGGAGCAAAGGAGCTGACTCACAGAGGCAGAGCTGACCTTTCTGTGAGGCACAGAATGATTAATGGAAGGTGTGCCTGTGCCTGCCAGTCATCCCAGATCCCTGATGTCACCAGGCAAGGATCCTGGCTTCGTGCTGCTCTTGTCTTCAGTGTGAAGCAGGGCTGGGTAGGTGCTTTGAGTCCTAAGGCAAAGCTCTTACAGTCTGCCAGACCCTTTCCCCTTGAGCTCCACGTGCCTTCACTCCTGCAATTGGCAGGTGGAAACAAACCACACATAAAGACAACTCTGTCTCGTCAGAGAAGGTTTTGGAAAGGTTACACTGCGAGTGCAGTTATTTAAGGTTCTGACATCAGACTCCCTCAAGTGTTAGGTGGCTGCATAGGAAATTATAGCTGACCTGCATAGGAAATGAGGTGTACTTTCAACTTGAACGTCATAAAATTTACTTTATCTGGACCAAGTGCAATCCTACCCACTATGCAGGTGACAGAACTTCTCTCAGTGATCTACTCTCTCTCTTTTAGTGATGCTGGGTTGAAAAGAAAGTCTTCATTTTCATGGTACTTCAAAAGGTTAAACAGAGCACAGTACAGAACCTGCTGTAGAAGATCTGCAGTCTAAGCCTAAAGTTCCTGACTGCTACAACAACACAATTCAGCTCTGAGAGCTGATCATGTTTCTCTTAATTTTGGACAAAATCACAGACAGGCTCATAATAGAACATAATGCATCAAGATGAAAAAAGAAATCTGTGTTAACATGTTAGGGAAAACAAGAGTTGTCTTGCTTTTCAGTGGTTCTTGATTGAATCATAACCTTGTTAATAAGATTCTGTGTGCATTAATAAGCTCCTATGAGTATTTTGTGATATGTGGTTTGACTTAAACATAAAGGTTACAAAAATGTAGTTTAGAACGTAATTAGAGGCCACGTTAAACAAGTTGAAGAACAGGTGGCTGAGAGGTGGTAAAAGACATGGGCAGCTGCTATAAAGTGAAAAGGTTGTGAACAATCTTACAAGGCTCACATGGTTATAGAGTTGAAAAATATACTTTATTAGAAGGGTATTTGATTTATTGAAGAGGGTTGAGAGTTGCCTTTATCAATTTACACCTGTCTCCTTGGAGAATAGTTTTCATCACACAGTTGTTTCTTTAGCTCAATCAGTGTGATCCAGTGAACAGAAGCCAAAACTAGATAAGAGAACTGGAGATAAGATACAGCTCTTAACAGTAGTGGCAAATAAACAGGTGAACCCCTCGTCGAGAAATCCTTACCAGGTAAAGTCTTTAAATCAAAATGGATACCTGTCTTAAAGATATGTTGTTGTTTAAATGCAGTGTTGATGTAGAAAGGCAGCCTTTTGCTGTGCGAGAGTTCCTTTAAGGGTCCTGTAGCTTTTAAACATGGGGAGTTCTCTCAGCTGGTGCAAACAGACATGAGTGAAGCCGCACAGTTTATAGGTAAAGTCATTTGGCTCAGCTGCTGCAAGTCACAGTAAGCTCTGGCAGTGGGAGGTGCTCTCTCTGGGAATTTGTTGGGCAGCCAGATCACTGGGAAGGAATTTTCTGTGCAAAAGTAGCATTTTCTGGTTTAGGAAACTCCATGGGTCAGGGAGAGCCACTCTCCCCCCTCCTCCCCAGACACGGATCAGTACTGAGGAGGACAGAATCATAGAATTATTAGGGTTGGATGGGACCTCTGGAGATCATCCAGTCCAACCTGCCAAGGCAGGGTCACCTGGAGCAGGTGACACAGAACACGTCGAGGTGGCTTTGGAATATCTCCAGAGGAGGGAGACTCCATGACCTCCCTGGGCAGCCTGCTCCAGTGCTCAGCCACCCTCAGTGTAAAGTAGTTCTTCAGAATGTCTCAAAAGGCAGTCATAGGTATCACAAACCCTTTTTTTCCTGTTCTGTGATCCCTGGAGATCTGTCTTTCCTTAACAAATGGAAACTGGGAGAAATCTCTGAGAGGTGACACATCACATGGATGGAAAACATAATTTTGCACAGTGTAGTAGCTCACCACCTGATGGGTGATTGCTGGCAGAGTTTTCATGGGGTTAATTATGCTTTACTGAGCAGAAGTTATCTAATATATCTCTATGTACACTATCATATGTATTATCTCCACCTTATATATGTATTTCTTTTCATCTGTGGTGTGCACAGAGCTAGCGAGGCGCCGTGTTTCAGCTGGAGGAAGGTGTGTGCTGCTCTTGGCATGTTTTGCTGCTGTGACCTGTTTGAGGTGGGTTTGCAGCCTTTCAGGATCTGGGAAGCGACAGCCACGGTTAAACCAGGCTCTGTTGTCTGAGCAAGCTCTGCCTCTTTTGCTGCTGATCAAAAGCACTTGGTGAAAGGTGCAGCTTGGATTCTTAAAAGCATCTCATTACAGGTTATATTTAGAAGTGGGAAGAATATATTATTAATTACAAGGATGCTCCAAAGCAAAGAAGCTGTTTAATCTGTGCCCTTGATGAACAGAAAAGTTCCTGTACTGAAGGAAGGTTATGCAATTAGCAGTATGTTCATTAGGAGTTCATCAGATAGCAAACTGTGCTTATCTTCAGGATAGGACTGGAATATCTGGCAATTTCCTAGTTATTGCCTAAGTGATAAGAGTGAGAGACAGGAACTGTCACAAGAAAATTGGTATAATACAGTTTACATATCTATTATCTGCTAGTTTATATGTGCATATATATATACATTTTACATCTCAATTTACGGGCTAGATACTCTCTTGTTGCCTTGCTGTGAAGAACTGGAATTGGAAGTTGCCCCCACATATTTCTTGGCTTATGTAGTTGCTAAATGAACACAGTGTGTGTGGACACTGTGAGGATCATTACAGAGGATTCATCCCAGTACGTCCTGGATGTTTGCTTTGCTTGTCTGGCACTCTCAAAGCCAGCCTGTGTACTGGCCCTGTAAAACAGAGCCACCTTTGCAGACGCATTTCTCTAACTGAAGTGATTTTTGTAATTACTTTCAGTACTTTCAAAATACTGTGTTTTTTCCAGTCTTCAGGTTCAGACTTACATCTGGTAATTGTTTTTTGTTAATGATGTGATATATTCAGGTGAATTTTTTTATACTGTGCTTAAAAACCTAGTTTTGAGTTGAGCATTCATTTAATTCCAAAGAAGTAGAGAAGTCAAGAGCATAAATATGCCAGAATATGTATGAAATAAGATGCCATCTGGAATTTGTTTCTGGATTTGCTGTAATAGAAATGGAGCACTCTGGTATATGCCTATTTTGGGGAATTCTAGAAATTAATATATGGGAAGAAAAATAGATAAATCTGTCCTGGTGCTGTGCTCAGCTGCTTGTGTAAGAATTTGACAAGCAACCAAGGTGATTCTGTCTGTTAGGCTTGTGCTAAATGAAATACTGCTAGTGAAAAGAATGAATTATTTTTAGAAACTAATATTTAACAGTTCAGGGTCACAGTGCCACAAATTTGAAGAGAGTCTAGAAAACTCCGTCATTTTTATCCATAAATCAAACCCAGTCAAATAACATTTGATTCAATAAAAAGTAAATTTGTCCCTTATCTAAAAGTATCTCTGCAGAAATCGTTCCAAGATGCTTTCAAACTGCTGAGTTACAAATCCACACAGGGAGAGATGATTGATTTATTGTGTGCTGCAATCTGGAGTATTTTATCACTGAATCTTTAGTGCAGAAAGTTGATGTTGTTAAAGTTGCAACGTATTTAGACCAAGAGCCTGGGAATAAAGAAGGAAGTGTCACTGCATCAGTACAGATCAGCAGAATAATGTTATTTACCTGTGTTTTTGTAGAAATCAGCTCTTGCCACAGTCTCCTCTAAGTCAGACCATGAGGGATAGGCTTTGTAAGTCAAGGCTTGAGAGTGTGCTCTGGTGTGCCCATGGGATGCCCAGGTAATGGATTCAGGCTGTGCTTAGGCACGTGGCTGATACCTGAACAGATGACAAGAGACTTGCAGTAATTCACACGTGGCTGGAGGAGGGCTGGGGCTGTTCCCAGCTGGGCACTTTGGCTCAGCAGGCCAGCGTGGGCCCCGAGGCTTCATTCAGAGCTAAACATTTCAATTTGTCAGCCGTGGGGCTGCGTGAGAAAGTTGGAAAGTTTTTCAAAATTCCGTTTGCCCACAAGGCTGGGGAATCACTGATCTGGGGCAGGGAACAAGTTTTCCTTTCAGAAGTTGCCTTTCCCGGGGTTAATTAGCTGCCTTCCATTCATACCCAGCTTGTGCCGCCTTAACCTCCCGACTCTCATTTCTTCCTTGACGCTCTTCTTTCTTCCCAGAGCACGTCTGTGTTTGAACTTCGCTGATTCCCAGCTAAACTGTACCAGTCTGTGCTGGGTCAGCTGTTACCCTGCAGTGTTTTATTCTCCTGGGGCTTGCCTGAACCAGAATTGCCTTGAAAGCATCACGCATCACTAATCGGGGCAACACTGGATCAGGGTAGATTTTTAAAGGCTGTCTGTAACCAGACTTAGTTTTTCCCAGTAGGCATCCATAGATTCACGCAGAGGTAGAGGATCTCTGTGGAAGAACAGAGCTCTGCTCTCAACCATGCCGAAGGTTGAGTTCTGTTTGATTTCAAGGCTATAGGAAAGATAAAAGCCTTTTGTTTTGTTTTGTTTTTTCATTTTTTCCCCCTGACCTCCCCCATTCCTGTTAGTGCAGAAGGGAGGGGAGACTGAACTGCCTTCCAACTGGCAATGTGTACACAGACTGACAGGGTAATTGCTGATGGACACACTGGTGGGATGGGAGGTTTGACAGGACAGTGTTGTACATCACTCACTTTCAAACTAGCTCTAATATGTTCAGGGTAGGAAAAAGGGGTGTATTTTATCTGACCTTCTTAAACAAAGCCATGTCATTGCTAGAATTGTTTTAAAGCTTTGCTTTTGATTGAGAATGAAAAACGCCTCTTACAAAAGGGAATATTTAATAGCTTTGCTATTAGAAAACTATCTCTAAAGAAAATTTTGCATCCTGGGTTTTGCTGGCAGGCCTGTGTATTTGCTAACTAGCAAAGTCAACTGTCAGTTTATTATTAAACTGTTTGAGATCAGCAGTGCACATTGCTGCTTTAGTTAAGCCAAGAACAAGATCTTCTTCAGCTGTTCTCATTTCTTACTTTGATGTCTGTTTTTCCTTGTCTTTATTACCAGTATCTTCTTTACTCTGTGCCAAGCTAAGGGTCTGAGATCAGAGCAGCTCATTGGTGAAGAAAAAATAAGATTTTAAGTAGTACAAAATGATCTGAAGAACTCCAATATGGAGTCTCAGGTTTTCAGTAGCCAGAATTATGTCTTAGTGTCGCAACTCCTCTTGGAGACAAAGTTCTGCCCTGGCTTAGAGGTGGAGCAGAGAGAAAGGTAAGAAGGTTTGGTGATTTCATGAGGAGGGACCATGTTAGGGTTTTGAACACGTCTCCATATTAAGCCCAGGGTAAAGAACAGATTTTCCTCTTCCACTGAGGAGTCTTCTGTTGTTTGCCTTTTCTGCCTTGTCTTCCCTTCAGCTCTGCAATAGGTCAGCACAAGCAGGGTGGTGGTCATAGTTGTTGGTATGTTAGCATTGACCTCCCATTTACCAAGGACCATTAACGCAGACTTGGAATTACCCAAAATGAGCTAAGACTTGAGTTTAAGGACTTTATTTCTCAGCAGCAGGGCCCGTTGGGCATATCAGGAGGAGAACAGAAGAGCCATCAAAACTACATCTTGCAAAGCTCTGAGATGAATTAGGTGAGACGTGCTCAGATGATTGCAGCAAGTGAGCATTTGCTGTGTTTACAGGAAGACAAAATCAGCTGAAGTCCTGCCAGTCAGACTGAGGGAAGGAAATGCTTTCCATAGCCAAGTTTGATGATAGTTTTGATTTTTGAAGTGGATGAGTAAGACATAGCAGTCAGAAATCTAAGGAAAAATGATACACTGGAAGCCCAAGAATACTGCAGTACAAGCAAACTGTGTGCCAGGATAGCTCTGAACTTGGGTAAAGAATCCCTTCCTGACCCATGCAGATGACTCAAGTCATGAAGCTTAGTTATTCATAAATATAAAACCTGATGCCATTTGTCTACTACAGAGACCGCTTATTTCTTGCCCTGTACCCAGATACAGTTTATACTGCCTGTTAAACCTATTGGCGTTACACCCGAGAATCGTTTCCTTTATTCAGTTTGTTTGTAGTGTCTGTGTTTGGAACACAGCTTTTCCTGTGAAGCTACCTCACTGTTACTCTGTCAGTGAGTCTGTATTTCAGTAATTACAATTAATCCTGGGATTTTGAATTCCTGATGATTTCACTCTGATGTCAGAGGTGATAATCACCACCGTGATAATCTGCACAAAAGCAGAGTGCATGCTATCTCTTTTAGACACGCTGAACCCTTTGTACACTAAGCTTATTTTCTCCCTCCAGTTTCTAGATAGAGGAGCTGGAGATTCATCAAAGACTCCCAACCCAGGCTGTTGTAAAGAAGCCTTTCTTAGAAGCACACGAGAACAGAGTTAATAAGGGCTGTGCTGTGGAGTGAAATCTGTGTAAATCCTTTTCTGTTCCCCTGGGAACTTCTGGACATAAGTCACCATCAGACAAATCACACCATAGAAGATAACTATTTATCAGGTGTATCAGCTGTTAATACTGTTCCTGACTTTTTACAGTATAGATAGATTCTTAGCAGCCTTTTCTATTCTGTCTTTTGAGTTGTTTATAGTAATCTTTGCTGAAAGTTTAAAGGTGGTGCCCATAAGTTAACTATCTTTTTGTTAAGAAATAATAGATTTTCATGATTTCTCTGCCTTTGCATGCTCCCTCAAGGGGTTATGGCAAGTGTGTACTTACACACTCAAAAATGTAGAGTCAGGTAGCAGCAATCCAAGCTCCCATGTCCTGGGAATCAGGGCTGCCAGCATGCCCAGTTCTGACCAGCACAGACCATCCTGAGCTCAGCAGAAGGTCACTGCCTTTGCCAACAAAGGCACCGTTTGTGGGGGTTTGGTCCCATTCCAAATCCAAGTGCTGTAAACTTAATTCACTGAAGCCTCTAGTCATGACATTTGTTCTGGCCTGGGCTGGCTTCAGCTGGAAATGTAAAGTTGCCGTTCTTTTCTCTCTGATCTCATGTGTGTGTAGCACAGATGTGGTGAGCAAACCAAATGGGTGCAGTTGCACTGGCTTTAGTAGAAGCTGCAAGTTCACTAAAGTCTTGCCATCCCAGCAGGCTGGTGCTTGTAGTGTGTTGGTTCACATGAGAGAAGGGAGAGTTCCCTGCAGCTCCAAGCCTCTGTGGGAACAGTTCTTTGATTAGCATTCCCCATAATGTGTTTTGCCTGTGTGTGTTGCTAAATCTGGTGTATCTTGAAGGGTTGAGGGCAGTAAACTGAGGCAACAGCAACGTGTCCTGAGCCACCAAGTGAATAGGTGGGTGAACAGAACCCAGTGTTCCCAGCACCCACCCTGAGGTGGGAGAACAGGCAAAGGAAGGAAAATACTGGTGCAGACACACCTTCTGCTGTGATAGCAATCCACATCACAGGATGGATTTTAAAATGTTTTTCTCATGCACCTTAAACACTTCAGTGGGAAAGGCTGAGATGTAAGTCAGTAGTGAGTGTAGGCTGGGATATACATTAATACACACACATACATATATAGAGAACTGTATATCCAAACTTGCGACTGAGGTGTTTTTCTGAATCAAAAGTCTTCAATAATTAGGAATTCTGACTTCTGAATTCCCCTAAGCAATCTCTGTCAGCTCCCTCCCTTTTAACAGTTTTGCTTATTTTGTCTGGAAACATAGAGGGTCTAGTCCTGTACGTGGACAGATATGAATACTTATTTTGTTCTTGGTACATATCTGAGATAGGACTGCCAGCCATGACAGGGCAATATTTTAGGAGGGGAGGTGCTTATTTAAAAACATTCCTTTAAAAAAAGAGGCCAACTGCTGCAGGAAAGAGGGAGGTAGGAATTTGAAGTTCCATAGTAGAGGTGGAAATTTTGCAGGAATGGTTTATTGACATGGCAGGAGTTAATTATTATGGTATTTTCTGTGTTGTAGAAAAAAGTTTTGGGTTGGAATTTTTCTTCTGAAGAACCTGGGAAAAACACAAGGGCCCGTCTGGAGAGGATGGGGAGTTATTTCACCAGAGATAGAGAAGCTGTTCAGACCTGTAAGATGATGCATTTCCACAAAGGGCATTCTTTTCAGTCTGCTGATGAAAAGTCTTGTGGGTTTCCCACCAGTAGAAGCTGCTTAATTGCATTTTGTGTATGCTCTTAGAGTACCTGTTTGGTGAGAACCTGACAAATGGTCTTCTGAAAGTAAATCAATTTTGTTTTCTTGGGCTTTCTTGAATATACATGATGTCTGGAGCCTGAAAAGCACAGCAGTGGCACAAGAGGAAGCAAACAGTGGGGCGCCAGTTAGGCTCTATGGTTCTCTGAAAGACTTTGTAGCCTCCTATAAAGAAAAAGAAGAATGTGCTATTGGTGGTAGTGAGTAAATGGAACCTTCTTGTCTTCTTTGCTCTTGTCTCCTTATAAATAAACCATTGTTGTCCATCCTTGGCATTTGCAGTTCATTGTGATAAATTGGTCTTGATGTGTCTGACATTTCAACCAAGTTGTTTAATGGTGCTTTTCTGAAAAGGCAGATCTCGCTATAACATCGGTCCAGAATATATCCAGGGGAAGAGCACTCACCATCACACATAGCACTAACCCTTTCCTTCCTGGGAGGATGAAGAGGGAAGCAGGAAGTGTAAAGCATTTTGGTCACATCAGCCCAAAGGGCTTGGGTTTGAGCAGAGCACAGAAACGGGAATGTTCAGTCTGGATTGCAGTTGCTAAAAGCCTGTTTCGTAGTGTGGACAGCAACACTGACTCCACTTGCATTGCTGCAGCATCTCGGGGGAGAGGGGAGGAAAAAACCCAACTTGCTGAAAAATAGATGTATTTTCACCAAAATTATGTTTTGAGTTTTATGCAAGATGCTTTATCTGTTACCTGCCTGTGCTTACATGTCATTGGCTTCCATGCAACAATTGCTTGGGTACAGAAACCACTGGAACGCAGAGATTTGATGAACTGTGACCAACAGTAGCTTCTGTTGCTGCATCCCTGACAGTTCAAGCTTTGATTTACATATCTTAAATGTCTGTAATTACTCTGTCAGGGAGATAATTAACATAGAGATTGTTTTCCATAAAAAGGGGTCTTCTGCCTATACCTTTCCAAACCTTTCAGCTTCCCAAAGCTATTAAGCATCTGCCCAAAGCAGCCAAGCAAAAGTAATGCCCATATTTATGTGACCAATAAATAACCTTTTTGCTGGTTAATTATCCCACTGTGTGATAATACCATTTTATAATTATATTTCTCCTTCTTCAAAATCAGGTGTGTAGAACATGTTCTCACCTGTCTTGACCCACTTAGTTCTGAATGGAGGTTTATTATGAGGATGGAAAAACTGATCCTACTTGGCACCGAAACAAACTTTCCTTTCCATCACCACAGCCTGAGCAAGGAGAACTAGAACAATTTTTTGGAGATGTGAACCAATAACCTATTTAACAAATGTCTCTATGACTTTTTTTGTCTCCCAGCTTTCCCGGTATGCCAGCCCAATACAGACCTTGTTCCTGAATGCAGTCAAGGGACAGACTTTCTGGAGGCCTTAGACACACTATCCCTCTGTACGATATTTGTGGCAAAAGGCCCTTTTTTCACCGATGCTGCCTCAGAGAAGCGAGGCAGCCCCTGCCCAGGGGGTTGGGTTCCCCTCCCCACAGCAAGGCAGTGCCTCTCACCCCCCAGGCCTCTTGTGCGGCCTCATACACATGGCAGCACACACATATCCTGGTCCCTTTCCAAGAAGTTGCCCCCTTTCCCCTCAGAGTTGCCCCCTTTCCCCTCAGAGTTGCCCCCTTTCCCCTCAGAGTTGCCCCCTTTCCCCTCAGAGTTGCCCCCTTTCCCCTCAGAGTTGCCCCCTTTC
>JAWMRA010000005.1:5493981-5567755 GCA_035584735.1 Pseudotriccus pelzelni
CCCCTTTCCCCTCAGAGTTGCCCCCTTTCCCCTCAGAGTTGCCCCCTTTCCCCTCAGAGGGGCCGATGGCAGCAAGGTGAGTCCTCTGGCCCTTCCCTCCCTGGCCTCATCCTGCTGGAGTGCAGTCTGTTGTGTGTCTCTGTATGGAGGCTTAAAAAAAAATAAAATTACAATTATTTGGCTGCAGGTTTCTGTTTTCTGCAGGCTCACAGCTGTCGTGTGAGGGCCAGGTAAGGCTGGCAGAAGCGGTATTTTTGGGGTGATCCTATCATGCTAAGGGGCTGTGGGATGCCTTGGCCAAATGGACCATCTCAGCTCCATCTTTTCACATTTAAGGGGGCTGCTGGCTGCCAGTCAGCTGCCACAGAACTCTTTCCTTCTTATCCATGAATTGTTTGGTCATATTCAAGGGTGGCTCACCCTGGCACACAGCTCTGGGGAGAGCTCTGCTCTGTGAGGCCTCCCGGCCTCCTCGGGGCTGAGGGCAAACGCTCCCTTTGGCACGGCTGGCAGGTGACCTGGTTTTCAGAGGTGCTTTCTGACTTTGTGGAAGGGCACAGGGCTCAGCGTCACCAGGTGTCCCTGCAGTTGTGCACAATAAACCTGCAGCTTAAGGGGACTGGGGCTTGAGGGGAAAATACGGGATATGGGTCCTGGCCTGTAGCAGGGCAGTGATCTGAGCTGGCAGATACACTGATCCTGGTGAGGTGGTTTTTATTCCTGACCTGCTGGAAAAATAATCAGAAAGCCTAAGCAAGGATCCCTTTTTTCCTCCCCCCTGTAATCATGCAACATTCATAAATGTTATTTAGGTATGCACCGAGCAAATTTCAGCAGAAATGCTGTCATGCCTCAGGGCTGTAAAACTTCATTACGTCTGTTATTAACTGTCTGTCTGTGGCAGGACCTAATTTTTCTTGAAGTGTGGGTTGCCCACAGCTCCTTGAAACAGCTTCTGATAGCACTTGAAGGTGCTAAGACAGAGAAATCCTGGGATTAAATGGCACTGCTCTCCAAGTGGCTGATTGATGCTTTGGGGCTGTAAGATGCCCTTTCACAGCCTTCTTGTGCAGGTGGAAAGGGAGAGGTATAATTTTCATCCTCTCACACTCAGCACTTGGGAAGCTGATTGACTTTGCTAAATACCTTTATGGTATTACGAGGTAATGTGAGAGTTTTAATTTAGAATTTAGGTTCGTCCCCTCAGCGTTAACATCATTAATACCACTGGAAGAACTAAACGTGTAATTTTTTTAAGAGAAAAATTGTTGTTTAATGAGCAAATCCTACCAATCTGGATGATGATTCCGGAATGCTAAACAATTGTTTAAACTGTGAAACATTTTTCATTTCAGCAGCCTTGTCACAATAAATGTAGATCTGTTGCTCTTTACACTAGCATGAAGGAAAAAAAAAGGAATTTTAGCAATGCAAAGTAGTTATAAGAGAATGAGATTCACAGCTTACTTGGTTCCAGATAAATCTGGCAGATTTTTTTTCATAGTTGTGTTCTTACATGTGCTGGGGTTTTTGCTTCTGCAGGTCTTCCTATGTCTCCATGTCTTAGATCAGAGTTGTCTTTAATTTACAGACTTGCAGCTAAGTTTGTTTAACATGTGGGTTCATATTCGTGCTTTCCACTTTTTGCTCAGGTTAACTGACCATAATCTGCCCAGATCAATAAAATTTAGAGATCACCTTGTACTACCAAACATATAAGTACACTCTTGTGCTAAAATTAGGCAATTCCTTTTTCCTGACTTAATTTGAGGTGATATTTTCAGAGTCATTTATCCAGTACTGCTGCTGCTGTGTGCAGGGTGCTGGTGTGTTCATACAATGTTAGCCATGTTTAGAATTACGCTTAAATGTGGGGTTTAATTTTTTATTTTTTTTTTTAATCCTTCCAGCCAAGCAAGTATGTCCATCTGAAAAAATCAGCTGTGGAGATCTAAGCAACAAGTGTATCCCGTCATCCTGGAGATGTGATGGGCAGAAGGACTGTGAAAGTGGTATTGATGAGGCTGGCTGCACTCCTGGTGAGTTACAGGAATACTTTAATACATATGCAACTTCTCCATTTAGGACCATAAAAGTTCCGTAGTGACTGTTATAAACTGAATGTAAAAGGATGACTTTTCCTGCCAACATTTTTTTTTCTCTCTGCACTTGCAGTGCTAAGTAGTGACTTTTAGAAAAAGAGCAGAAAGAAGGATTCTCGGGTTGGAGCTGGCTGGAGAGTGAGTGAACTCTGTGGAGGATAAAGTATTCGGTATATTGAGTACTGAGAATTAATATTCTTTCACTACAGTAGCAGAATATATTTAGTCAGCTTGGAACGTGATTATCAGGGTTAATACCCAGAAGATGTGGAAAGGACTTAAATACAGCGTTCAAACCTTCCTCTGGGGGAGCCCAGCAGCTTAACACCGTGTCCTGTCCCTGCAGTGTGGCCCTACAGACTGAGGCCTCTGCTGGGACAGAATAGACAGGCCTGGACATTCCCTCACTGAGGGCTTGTTGGTTCCCCTGGACAGAGAGGGTGATAGACTGTGCACTGTAATGTTTGAAATGTAGTCCTTAAATGGCCACTGCCTTTAATTAGGCCTTTCTGTGCCGCGTGAAAGAGCTCTGTAACAGTGCCTGCACTATGTGAAAATTCCTACACTGTGTAACCAAGCCATTTCTCAAACTTTCTGATAGACTAAACGTATTTAGTTCTTTATGCTTCCTGTTGCCAAATATTTTCTTTTGAATGAACGCTTGGCTCATTTCTGTGGCTTCCTTTGGTATTCCAGTTGATTTTCCAACTTCCTTTTTATACAGATCTCCAGAATTTAGGGAATATCAGTCTTACCAGTCTGTGCAGAAGTAAAATCGCCTCTCTAATACTGTTCTTAATTCTGTTCTTACTAAATTCCTTGTATGCAAACGATTCCAGGTTGTGAAGAAACTCTCTGATTTTCTGTATATTTATCCATCCATCAATATTTCTGGTGTTCTCCAGATTACTGGAGAGAGGGTTGAATGATTACATGCAAACACACACTGATGGTTCTTCATTTGACAACTGAATTTTGGGCTCTAATACCTACCCAGTTCATAATCCACATTGTATCTTTCTGTTGAAGTTGTATAACAAAATCTGTTTTACTTGAACATTTTGTGTTCTGAGTAAAATGCTGTGGATAAATTTATTTCTTTGCCATCAGCCTTATCAAACAAAATCTTACCAAAGCTTTCAGTTTTTTACTCTTTTACTTTCTGGTCCACAGTTTAGCACTCATTGTAAAACTATTTTTCTTTGTCCTTGTTTTTACTTTTTCCTTTTACTTTCTTTCTGTGTGAAACTCTTTCAGTGTTCTCTCCATAGCATATGATTTTTTTTTTTCTTTGAATAGGAGACTTGAATTAGGGGCAAGTTCAGAAGATAATTTTAACTGCTATTGAAAAAATAATTTTTTTCCCAATATGAGTTAGTGAAATTAGAACAATTTTTACACTGGTGGCTGCCTCTCCTAATTTAATGTTGCTGCTGCTCACACCAGTAGGAGTTGTCTTGGGGAGTCTTTTATTTATAATAAAAATCTACTAGAAATTGCTTTGAACTTGTTTTTTCCAGGCTTTAGGTAACTCCCAAAATGAATGGAAATATGTTCTGAACACCACATAATTTCAGCATAATGATGCTATTAATGAATTTGGAAATCCATTAATTTGGAAATTCATGAGTGTTTCTGTTCTGGATGTTTCAGCATCTCTGGTCTTATCTCCCACAGTTTTAGTGCATGTGCAGGTTCTTAAAATGGAAGTTTAATCCAAGGACAAATTACCATCTTCTGATGGTTGTTGGGTAACTTGGGAGAAATCAATTAGTAGCTTTCATTAATTCCTAATCACTGAGTGTTGTCCCCACATAGGCCACCACCTTGAGAATCTCTGCTGCGTCTCAGTGTGGGATGGGCTGTTCTCTGGCAAGAGGACCAGGCAAAAAGGCAAACTTGCAGCATTCTGGGTGGGTGCAAACATCAAAGCTTTCAGTCCTAAGATCTCAGCACCTTGAGAGGCACTGAACTCACTACTGGATGGCTGTAGTGGGAGCATTTCAGGGAGGTTGCTTGTCAAATTAAGGCCTTTTCCTCGTGGATGAGAACAAATGTGTTAGCAGTTTAAACTCTGAGAGCTTGTGGAGGATTGATAGCTATCCTCTGTTTTATCCAAAGCTGATAAACCTCACTAAGCCAACTGATACTCTGTTAACATTCCCATTTCTTCTCTGTTCAGAATCCTCCTTTTCTGTTTTCTCTTATCTCAGCAGCACACAGTATCCTGACCAGTTCAGACCTCTTGTTGTGCTTTGTTTTGTTGTTCTAATCTCTGCACTCATGTTTTTGTTCCCATTTTAAAAGAAACCTCAGCCCTGTCACCCCCAGCCCCTTGGTGCAGAGCACCCTGTCATAGCTGAGGCTCTCACAGAGCTGACCAATGTGTCTATAAATAACACATCCTGCTGGATAAATGTTTGGAAGGGAATTTATTTGTGCTCAGAATAATTTCAGTGGTCAGAGCCTGCATGTGCAATAATCAAGTGGATGATGACTTGAAGATATTGTGAGTGAGGGCACCCAGAAGAAAACCCCTAAGCTCTTTCTAAATCCACGGTAATAAAGCTATTCCTTTAACCTCATGTGACATTTGAAACATACTTTATCTATAGATACTCCTTTTTTTCTTGATAGAAATTGACTCTTATAATTCTCTTCAAAAGGACTCAGTACAGAGTTTATGAATATTACTTGAGCCTGTATTTCTGCACTAGTAATTTGTACCACTAAAAATATTATATCCAAATACAGGAGCAAGGCTTGGTTGTGCTGAGGATGTGCAAGTGCCTGTCCCTGTGTCAGAATGTTCACACTCCAAGCTAAGGGAGGATCTACTTCAGAAGAGCGAAATTATTATGGTAGTAGAATCATCCAAAACTGAGAACAGTGCAAGTGTGTTATGGTTCTTCCTCCTCCAGCAGTTTACTTTTCAGATATTGTTCCAGATTTGATAATTTTTGGTGGATTTTTCTTCTCAGAATGATGTAATTGCTTTTTGAATCAGTGTGAAATTTATCCAGTGTAAACACTGGTACAGCCAGCTGGAAGGAGAAAGCAGCTGTTCAGAAATTCGGGGATAAAAGTGTAGAATCTGAATAAGAGAATGCTCTGTTTGGGTTGGGTTCTCCTTTGTGCTTTGTATCAGCCATGGTTTTGGTGCATTGTCTTGCATAAATGGAAACAATGTGGTGCTCTGCATCCCTCTCCTTTGCTTTTGGTTGCTGTTGAAGACTTGCTGTTTCGTCAGCACCCTGTGATCTGAACAGGGTTTGTCACAGCAGTGCTCAGCATATCTTTCTTCAAGGGAGAAGAAATTTTGCAGTCTTGATGCTGTCCTGTAACCCCCTTTAGGCAGAGGGCTCAGCTGCAGTTAGAACTTGCCAAGGAAGCGATGGAAACTGCAAATTCTTTAACCTGCAGTGGATGAAGCAGCAGTGATTAGGGATCCGGATTTGTCTGCACAGGCTGATTGCACTAGGGATTAATTGCAGGTATTAATCCTTGCACGTAGGTAGGTAAGTGCCTGTCTGCCTAAATAATTTCCTTCCAGCAGGTAGGCTTTAAGAGCACTGCTAACTTCAGTGCAGAGACAACTTCTGAAAATGCAAATACCTGCCTTTTTTAAAGTAAGAGTCTAACAAAAAAACCTAAAAAACCAAAACAACTTAGTTTTCAGGTTTTGGAGCGGAAAAAATTTGTGTCTTTGCAATACTAAATGTGTTGTAGTCACAGGTCAGGTTTAGTCCTCTGGCATAGACATCAACAGTTAGTATTGTAAGAGCAGTCTTGAATTTGCTGGCTTGGAGGTGCTGGCATCCTCTTTCTTATTTCTCTGGTTAAGGGTTTCTGCTGCCAGTGCCCCTTACCTTTGTCACAATTGATTGGACAAGCTTAGGAGTCGAAAAGAGAAATTAAATATGAGAGACTGTAATTAAAGCATCACAACACAAAACATCACACAGTCTGGACTCAGCTAAGAGAGATAGTAACCAGTGTTTTGTCAGCTGCTGAGGAATGGGGAGAGCTCTTGGGTGTGACCTGAGAACAGAAGAGCTGCCATCCTGTGACAGCTGCAATAGGCACTGAACCCCTTTAATGCACATATTGCTTGTTCCTCCTCACACACACTCCTCTGGGGTGCTCAGCAGAGCACAAGGTTCTGGCCCCATCTCTTCTGATTGTGTTACTGGTTCTCACCTGGGCCACTTCTTGCACCCAATATGGAAACTGTGTCTTGCAGATGAGGAGTTGGAAGTACACCATTTTTCCCTTCCTCAGTAGTCAGATACAGGGAAATGATGTATCCATTGATATATTGATGGCATAATAAGGTACTAACCCACACAGTGGTTTATTCTGCCTTGCAATGGTACAGAGACATTGATCCAGGGCAACTTGTGCAGGTAATGGACATACTTATTACACTGACCTTGGACAGCTGGACAAGGATGAGAGCCAGGAATTTCTGCAGGAGTCTCGTGACAGTGACAGGCTCATCACTGAGAGCATCTTCTTTTGGGCTCTGGTCTTCTGGCTTTTCATGGCTGACCACACGTCTCAGAATTAGTTCTAGATTTTTAGCCTTTTGGTATGACGGTATGCCAGAGTAAAAGGGGAAAAACTGGATCAAGAGTTTATAAATTAATAAGGGAAACAACAGTAAGCACAGTCATGCTCAGCTGTAAGCTGTGTGTCCTTGCTGTGGCAGCTCACAGCCTTCACATTCCGTGTGTGTGTATATATATCTATAATGTCACTTACAAACTCCTCAGCTTTCCACTTTTTCCTGGTAAAGCTCTAGGCCCATGTGTTCTCCATATAAAGCAGCAGAACCTCCAAGTGAGGGGTCCTTTTCTTGGAAGGTCCAAGTGCAGAAAACTTTTAAGTCAGCTTTTTGCATGCCCTGCTCAATACCCTCACCTGAGGTCACCTGAGAGCCACAGGCAGACGGCAGAGTTTAGAGCAGCTAAAGCTGTTCTTATCCCTCCAGCAGATCCACCTGGGGATGAACTGCTGAAACTGGGGAAATTACAAAGCTGATTTAAAGCCACCTTCGTCCACCCTGCACCTACACTCCCGTGAAGTGACCTTTCTGTTGACATTTAAATTGTTTTATCATCTTTTATCATGGTCTTGTAACAATAAGGAGCATCACATCATCTCAGCATCGTTTTCTTTGTGCAGTAAAGGCAGCTGTGTTTTGCATCTCAGTCACAATTCCAGTGCTAGCAGTGGGGATCTGACCATACTGATTCTGTTCATTCCACATCTCCACTGATCCCACTGAGAGCTTTTAACTTGCTGATAACGTAGCACTGATTTTATCTTCCACTGCAGTTTGATGGATACGTGCTTTTGTCAAAGTTATGAATTCTGTTCATTCCCTTCATTAACCAGGTGCACAGTCACGTCCTGTCCCTCAGTCAGATCAGAGGGAAATCAAGCCCAAAGGATCAGATTTTGCCATGTATTCTCCCTGAGGAACACACCAACTCTAAAGGGGTTCAAGCCCATAGTATTGCATTCATGCCTGTAAAGAAAATATTCATCTACTATCACTGCTCATGACTATTTCAGTATGTGATGAAAGGAAAGATGGCTGAAATTCCTGCCATTTTATGGGAGGCAGCCATAAGTTGAGTACACTAGCCGTGGTGAGGAAATCTACAGTTATTTCCAAGAAGGAAAAAAGAATTACTAGATTTAACAAATGAAAGTCCTTCATAAATAAGGTAGCAGAGCAATGATATCCTCTGGGCTTTACATGATGTTTAATTACTGGACAGCTGGAGGGATTAATGCTTGTGCATTATGCCCTGGCTCTCAGAAATTAAACATGTACAGCTGCCACTTTATCACTGCTTAAAGTATTAGAGCTCCTTCGAAAGCAGGAGTAATTTGCAGAAAAATCCCCATTGTTATTTAGGAAAAATCTCAGCCCATAATCATATTTGTCCTAAGTTCCTCCAGAACAAAATAGCAAGAAAAATGAGATTGGTAGTGACTTTTAATTGCATGCTGACAGGAAAAGTGAAGGCAGTTGCATTTTTCATATGCTGGGTGCTCCTTGTAATTAAATGTAAAATAATGCATGAACTTAGGTTAAAGGTAAAATACTAATTGTGTAAATCAAGAATTAAACCCTAAAGCCATGGCTCTACCTGCAGAAGGTGAGGGCAGAATGGGTTTGTTTTCCCTGCTGCTGTCTCTTGAGCTTGGGTTTGAAAAAGAATGTTCCAGGTGTGTGGAACACTCTCAGATGGAGTTTCCCAGCACCAAGAGGGACTTCACTCACCTCTGGTGGTGACCTCTGTGCTGGTCCCTCTGGTACAGATAAATCGTCTGTGTCAGAATGTCCCATGAATAATTGATTATTGAAAGCACAGTAGATGAAAACACAGCATGAAAACAAGACACTTCAGAATGAAAACAAGACACTTCAGAATGTGGTACTTTTGCAGTGTCTCTCTGAAGGAGCACTAGGAAAAAAGGAGTGGGTGCAAAGAGCACAGTTCAAACACACTCAACCCCACACACATACAAGTCCCTCACACCCTGTGGTAGTTTTTCATGGAGTTGTGGAAAAGTGTTATGGAACACCTGGTTTTATACAAAGATTTGCAGATAATTAAAGCAAAAGCTTAATACTGCTGGACTGCCTGATACCTGTGCACACCCACAATAGCTTTGTCCTGCTGCTCTTTCTCCCCTTTAGCTGGAGACATTGTCTCTGATTCTTCTTTCCAGTCTCACGTCATGGTGCCAGAGGAGCAGAAATTAGCCTGTAATTACATTTATCTCTTGGGCAGTCTGTCAAACAGAAAAGTTTGAGTTGAAATAGTCCAGAAATTACATCACTTACTGCCAAATATGATTGTATTTCATGTCCCTGAAGTGTTTCCTTCATAGGAATGGAGCTATAATTTTGAGCCTATTCATCCAAAAAACAAGAATCTGTTTAGCTTTATTAAGGGAAATCTCCTGTATTGGCAGTGCCAGTGATGGTGTTGCGATGGCAGATCCGTGGGACGGAGTCCCATCCTGCAGTGGCCACCAGGACATATGTGTTACACTAATTAACGAGCGCTTGACAGCTCTGCTTCCTGAGCATATGATTGGAGACTAAATCAAGCTCACTGAGCTTGAACTTGTGCAGTCCCACGCAGGAGGGGACCACAGCATGTTTGATGCAAAAGGGGGGAAAAAAAAGGTTGGCTTGTGAGTCATATTAACAGATAAAACAACCCAAAGTTATCTTAGTGGCTGAAATACAGTATTTTCCTATAGAGGAAGATAAAATTTTTGGATTAACTTCACTTATATTTTGTAAGGAAATTTATTTATTTGATAAAATGTAACGGGAAAGGGTTTAGCTTCCCATAAAAACCACTTCATCACACCACTTCTATCCAACAAGTTGAAAATAATTGCTGACATTGTACTACTGAGTCTTCATCTCAGCCCAAATCCACAAAAGTGCTGCCTTCTATTTCAAAGCCATAGAAACTGAAAGGCAAATCCTAATGCCATAGAGATCTCACTGCTATTAATGTGAGCGAGTCAGCACATAACCCTTACAGTTTTAATTGCAATGAGTGTCACTCAGTGATTAAATTTTCCATTTGACTAGAAAATCTCATACTTTTTTTTCAAAAAATGATTGCTATTCTTTTCTGAAATTGTGGGTACATAGGCAGGTGTGTTGACTACATCACAAAGTAGCTGTGCCCCCTAATATCACAGAACTGAAAATACTCAGGGCTGGTTGTCTCCTTAAAATTGTTGGGCTCTCCCCCTCTCAGTCACCGCAGGGGTCTTGTGTTTGTAGACTTGGTCTTTACAGTCCGTGCCTGTACTCATGACTTCGATTCTGGATGCACCAACTTCTGCCAGTTGCCTCGCTGTGTCCTCGATGCTTCTTTCTAAGGTACTTCTCCTTTCAGATCAGTTGCCTTGCAAACTGTTCTGTTTCTAAAGCATCTTTTTAATTGTTGTCGAGCTTCCATTGAAACTCTCTTTGGATCACTGTTCCTAGAGAAATGTGAGACATAGTTGGGTAAAACTGGGGGATGAGATGTGACAGCTCTAAATGTTCCCTAGTTTGTGCTCCACAAGAGTTAATAGTGCAATGAATAATTAAGTCTAAAAGTGAAGTAAACTGCAATAAAAAGAAATACCTCCTCTAACGGAGAATTCCCATCAAGCAAAGTAAATTAGGGGAAGTGCAAGTTTTGTTGGACACTGCTTGCAATGTGAGCGCTGCTTTGTCCCTCACTGCTCAGCCGAGGCCAGAGCTGTGAGCTCGGCCGCCGTAGCTCCCAGATCAGCAGGATCTGGTAAGGCCAGGCTTTTCTCTCTGCCTTACCCGTGCAGCCCACTGGGCCAGACAGGTTTCCTCAGCAGGGCCCACTTGGCTTTTCTTTGCTCTGTTTTTCACAGATGGGCCTGTGTGGTGATTCCACCGACAACAAATTCCAGCTAAAAACTGAGATTGTTTTCTTTCTCTGCTTGTGCTTTTGAGCTGTGCACAGCTGTCACCACGTGAGTGTGGCTGCACAGCCAGGAAGGAGCAGTGCTCACAGCTTTGTAGTGTCAGTCACTGCTCCCTGGTTCAGTAAATGTAAGTACTGTAGATTGATACAAATCTTCAGGATTCCCATCTTGGCTATGGCAGTGTAAAAGACTTGATTGGTTCTGGTGGAATGGCTCAACTGGTACCATCCCTGTGCTTAGGAATGTGTGGGTAAGAAGGAAGTGGCAGGCCAGTGACATGTAGCTGTGAACCAACAGACATGGGCTTGAGTTCCTTGCCTTTCCCCCATTTTCTGAGATTAAACCAAATTTTGCTGTCATTTGTCAACACGACTGGAGTGTAGTTTTTAGGATTCTGATGAAGTCTTTCCTGAGCTGGACATAAGGAACCAGAAAGCACTGGAGCAAATAGGCAGGTCGTGTGTCTGTATTAGCAGATGAGCACAGGGTGGGATCCTGCCCAATGGATGGCAATAGGCTTTTCCTGGCAAACCGTCTGTGATTTTAAAATGGCTACACTAGCTCCTGGTCATGCAGGAAATTCACAGCCCTGGGGAGTCCTGCTGGATCCCAGGGTCTGTGAAGGTCACAGTGTGGGGTTTGTGTGCCCTGTCCCAGGATGGAGGCCCTGTTCAGTAATGCCCTGCTGAACGTGTATATATCCCTCAGCAATACAGAATTTTGTGTGATAATATTAGAGCAGCTGTTAGTTTAATGGATATTATCAGGTGTTTCTGAGGGATTTGCCAAATTGGTGCAATTTGTAAAATTGCCATTTTAATAAGCAAGTCATGTCTAAGGGAATAGCAGCGAGCTTGTCCTGTACAGGTTCCAATTTCCAAAGTCAGAAAGGAAACTCACTAAACACATCGCAGCATATTTTTTTTCCATTTAATTTTTGGCTAGTACCGAACATCTCCAGTCTGATTCATCTGATTATATTCCAATCAGAATATAGAAGAATAATAATAATGTCTTTATCCCATGAGATCCCCATGGGATATCTCAGATTTTTGCAAAAACCAGCACAGCATTAACCTCAGGTATTCTGACCATCCTTTTTGTCTTCCAAGCTGCTTTATTTTACTATGAAACCCTCCACACTGGGTCACTTGTTCATATTTTGAGGTCATTTTCAGTCATTTAGCCAGAAGAACCTCTGATAAACTTCCTGACCCTTTCCTGGTTTGAAGTACAATTGAGGAGACCATGAGTTAGCAGCCTCATTGCAGTAAGATTAAAGGCAGGAAAGTGCAGAGTGTGCATACCTTTGTACAGAAACTGCTTCTCTCTGTAAATTGTGAGGTCATAATTAATTCTATTTTCAGAAAATTAAACCACTTGGAATGAATATATGATGATTCTGAATCAGTAAATACATTTTTGAACCAACTATTATTTATCAGCAGGGGCTTTGGCATCTGGTTGCTCCATTATAATTAACTAATACTATGCAAATAGTGCTGCAGAGAATGGAAAAATAACTGATTTGTGTTGGAGGGGAGCAGTGTGACAAAGGCAGAAGAGCACATGCAAATATTAATTTGTGAGAGCATGTGAGATGGCTCCTGAGCCACATTAGTGGTTTGAACAATATCAGGAATTACAATTCCTCCTGCAGTCGTGTCTATGTGGGCTTTTCAGTATCAATCACCATGGCAACAACCACTGCTCCGAGTGAGGCTGCAATTCAGCTGCATTATTCCCTCCATGGGAGGCCTGTCATTTTTTCAGAGCAATGTGCTTCAAGGTCATCTTCATTTACCTCCGTCTCTTTTGCTGTCCTTCCTGGAGGGCAGCTTTCCACGGGAAACTTGTCCTTCTAGGCACGAATCCGCGCTCTAAGGACTGACATCTGACCGACGGTCGGTAAGAAACGTTCAGGTATCTGGTGAGCAATTGTCTGCTGGCAAAATAAATAATTTGGATACAATTGAGGCTGAAAATTAATACTGGTGAAGTAAAACTAACGTGGTGACAGGGTTGGCAGCTGGCCTTGGGAGCTGTGACGCCGTTATCCCTGTGCAGCTCGGGGGGTAGTTGCTGTGGGCTGTGTCTGGTTTGCACTTGGTGCAGAACCCCTGGGCAGGGGGGGCTCAGCCACTGCCCTCCTGCAGGCTCAGCCTCCGAGCTCAGCAGGGCTTCTGAGACCACCAGCCCCTCCTGCCAGAGCTGGAGCAGCAACGAGTCAGGGGCACATCTCTCCCTCCCCACTGCGAATGTTGGTATGTGAAAACCATCCTTTGCCTTCTTTAGAAGATCCATTATCAGATTTCAGCAAACACACATTTTGAGACAACTTTTTTAAAGTTACTTTGGGGGCAGTGTCAGAAAAATACAATGTAATAATTCATCTTATTTCCTTGTCTTCAGCAGCAGTGGATAATTGCTGTTACCCACTTTACCACAAATTTTACCAAATAATTATCTGTCTTTAAGCCACTCATATAATTTCAAGTGGAAATGACTCATTTGGAGGAGGGAGATGAATTAAACACCTGACTCTTACTGAAAAGCTAGCAAATCTTTAATTAAGGATTAGCAATGAAAGCAGCTATAGCCCATTGTACATAATTCCCAGCTCCTGTTAATGGTGGACATACCATGTATTTATTCTTTTTTTCAATTTTACCCAGATTTGAGGATCCATACTTGGTCCATTGTAGAAATGTTATGTACAAATATGTATTTTTTTAAAATTGCAGTTTTCAGTGAACACCCTGTATCTTTAGAGAATTCTATATCTTTAGAACATCTTACTTTTTTCCTGTAAGTGGTAGAATTACCTGAATTTTTCGGTGCCACACCTGAGCTCAGGTTGTCCCTGCTGCACCAGACGACTCACTAAAGCTTCGCTTAGCTCCTGGCTCTGGGCTGAAGAGAACCAGCCAGTACTGAAACATTAACCCCACAACTGCAATCTCGCTTATCATCTTTTATTTTATTATTTTGCACTTCCAAGTCCTGCATTTTCTCCACTCTCCCCCAGAGGTGTGACGAGACTGCACCTGTGAGGCAAAAACTGTGCCAGTTGTGCTCTATATGTTGGCTTAAGACAGAAATGAATGCAGAATACCTCTGGTATACATTGTCTATAGGTCAGATCACATCTGCACAATTACTTACATGTGATATTTCGCTTCCTAAAACTGTGAAGAACTTTAACACATTCCAGTGCTTTACAAAATTGGTTTTGTAGTTCCACTTGTTTACTGCTTTGAAGCCTGTTGGTTAAACACTTCTTCTTGCAAACATTTCCAAGATTTCTACTGGGATCCCTCATGTTTGAAGGAGGTTTTACATCTTAGAGTACATTTATTAATTTCTCTGGCGCTCAAGAAAGCAAACTAATTCTTGTTTCCTTTGTTTTGAGTGAATAAGCCTCCAATAGGACAGGGAGCAAATTCAGGGAATTCAAACAAATTGCTCAAGTGAAAGAAGAAATACCCCAGTGACCATTTAATTACTATTTGCACATTTTCCATTGGAATGCTCTGGAGGCAGTGAAATGCTGCAGTGATCGCACTGCAGGTACCCTGGCAGATTTATGAACACAGACGTGAACTGTCCCTGGGACTTGACTTCCCCATGCTTATCTCTCCAGGTGCTGTGTAAGATAATTTGTAGTGCTGCTTTTTATTAGGCTCTTCAGCCAGCTCCCATCTGTGCAGCAGGAACCCTGGAGCACGTGGTGGCTCCTGCCCAGGTGCAGAGGGATCATAAGCAGCTTTTCTCCTCTTGCCCGTGTGTGCCAGAGCAGTCCCCCAGTGGCTGGGAGCTGCAGGCTCGGCTTTATCCTGGCATGCCCTGTGGATTTTAGCTGTCAGAGAGGATAATGGAAGGGTGAGAGGAATTGGGACGTTATCTGCCTTCCTGTGGCAGCAGCAAAGCCAGCTGCACGCGGAGATGGAGGGCTCTGCTGGAGCCACGTGTGACCCAGAAGGAGCTGTCCCACTGGAGCTGGCAGAGGTTGATCCCCACCTAAGGACTGTGGTGGAAAGGGGAGTTATCAACAGCCAAAGTGCTGTGCTTGTTCAGTGGAGAGAGAACTTGTAGTCTCTAGTGCTGTCATCACACTAAATTTAATTTTTAAGAAGAAATAAAATAATCATGACCATGCAATTTTCCTAGCTAGTAGTTCTCAAGCTCCACTGAGAAAGTCCTCAGGAGAGGTTACAAAAGCTGAACTGCTTCTATTTTCTGGCTGTGATTATCAGTAATTTTATCTCTATACTGGGATTTGTAGGTGCAGAGGAGGAGCTTTTGTTCGAACTTCCATTGTGTGTGTCCCACTCGGATGTTTATCAGTCGCTAATTTGCCAGTGCAGCAGATTCCTGAAGGGAAATGCACATAGACAGGGGGAGGGGTGGAGGTGGGACCACGAAAACAACGAGGGGGAAAAGAGGGGCTCATTACAGTTGGTGGAGAGGAAATTTATGCACGTTTGGAGTGTGCAAATCATTACAACCTTGCCCAAACATTAGGGATCAAAGGACTATGCAGGATTTTACTCTCTGATCTGTTTCTGAGATTCATCAAAGTAATGCCAGAAAAGCAATTTCTTCTTCTGAGCCTTGATCTGTTACAGAAGCTGTACATAGCCTTAGAAATATTCCTGTTTTCCCACCGCCTTTTTAGAGTAGATTGGTAAGGTTGTAATTTTTCCCTTAGATTTCCACTTTATGGAGTAAAGTTCCACATGCAGTTCTGTATTGTGCATTACCTGAAGACAGTGTTAGGTTATACAGCTGTGCACTGATCAGTAGGGCTGATGGATTATTTCTGGTTATGGCATAAGGACAGAAAAATTTGTTCAAGGAAGGAAAAGAACAGAATTTGGGTGAAAATCAGAGCATTTTAATGGTCTCAATTCTGCCATGCAAAAGAGAGGGGGTTTAGATGCTTCTCCACCAGACTGTGCTTGTATTTTGGGTCCTAATATTAGTTGTCTGATCTCAGTTCCTTCTCTTTGAAGAGGAGAAATACTGCCTCCTCCAAGGGACAGGTGGCTGCTGGGGGCATCTCTGTACCCAAAATACCAAGTACAGAAGGAGCCTGAGCATCCCACCTGGAGCAGCTGGTGCTGTGGAGTATAACAGAGTGCTCCTTTGCTCTCTGCTGCATTTCATTACTGATGTCAAGGTGGGCAGCTGAGAGGCTCTTAAACACTTCTCCCTGGTGGGGGGAGTCTGGGTCCTGGCCAGGGCATGGTAGTATTGCACCAAGGAAGGCAATCCTCCTCCTCTTCTAATCAGGCAGATTGTTGTTCTATAACATCTGGAAAACCTGGGAGTAAAAGGGACAGAGCACAGGGCAGGAGGGGAGAGGGGTGTGTGCGTTGTCATGTTCTGGTGTAAATGACAGGCTGCCCAGGTTAACAGAGCCCAGCAGGTTTGCAAGCTGCAATGTAAATAAGCATCTGGGCAAGTGAACATGTTCTTAATTATTAGATGAATGGAGCTTCCCGGGTATAAAACAGAGATAACAGTTCAGTAGAATACCGCTGGGTTCCTGTCGTTGGGTATGACAACTTTCCAGGTGCACTTGCCATTGCAGTGATTGGAAGCATCGAAATGGGGTTCATTGTAGGGGCTCTGCAGGTACAACAGTAAATGGTTCTGCTTCTGAAGACAAAAGGATTCCCCATGTAAAATAAAAAAAATGCTCTCAGTGCAATGTAGAAAAAAACCAAACCTTATTGTAATTTGTATGTATGTATTTATTGTGCTTTAATTTATCAAAGCCATAGATGACTGAAACTGCAGAGGCAGAATTCTTTTGGAAGTAACTACCTCAAAGTACTAATGGAGAATTTCTTCCAGTGTTTTGGTTCCCCCACACTTTGATGAATTAAAGTGACTATGATGCAGGTTATTGGAGTACCTGAAAGTTTAATTTGCACAGGTTCCTCTGGTTCAGCTGTCCATTAGGCTTGCAAAGGAGAGTTCTCCACTCAGCTTCTATCTGACAAGCGCCTCATTTGTATGTTAATGTTGAGTTGTGATTTCCAGGGAAGGCATTCAGCGTGTTGTAAAGGGCCTTACTGGCAGATTGCAGCTAAATTGATGCTCGACTCACTAAATATTTACCCTACACATCCCACTTAATATGTCCAAAACCAGGCATACTGTGAAATCCTGAAACCTGATTGTGAATGATGAAAGTCAGGAAGCTGGTAATGTCAGCACGGAGCAAAGCACAGCCCAGCCTCTCCCCTGCCATCTCCCGCTCTTCCCGTGCTGTCACCCCGTGGAAGGGGCTCACCTGCTGCCCCTTCTCCTTCAGGGCTGCCCAAGGCCTGTAGAGGATTACCCTGTGGCACAGCTGGGGACGTGAGTGCTGGCTCTTCACCTGCTCCTTGCCATGTATTTTACCGTTGGGAAACATGCTTTGTGTTAGGACAGCCACAGGAATGCCTTCACCCTCCCTCTCCCAGACACTCCTAATGTGCTAAGGCTGGTGCGGTGCTGAGAGGTGGTTTGGGAACCTCACATCTCACCTGTTTGTGTTTATTCCCAAGCCTGTTCTCCCAACGAGTTCCAGTGCAGTAACAAGTCGTGCATCTCCATCATGTTCGTGTGTGACGGTGACAACAACTGCGGGGACGGCAGCGATGAAAGGAAATGCTCCCCCGTGACGTGCGACCCCAACGAGTTCCAGTGCAACAACAGCGTGTGCATCCCGGAGCTGTGGGTGTGCGACAACCAGCCCGACTGCGAGGACCAGTCGGACGAGTCCGTGGAGAAGTGTGGCCACGACACCAAGGCCCTCAACACGTGCGCGGCCCACGAGTTCCAGTGCGGCAACGGGGAGTGCATCCACCTCAACTGGAAGTGCGACGGGGACGAGGACTGCAAGGACAAGTCGGACGAGCAGGACTGCCGTGAGTGTCCGTGGGCAGGGCGGGGGCTGCCCTGGGCGGTGTGTGGAGGCAGGTCTGGGATGTCGGTGTGCCTGACAGGGAGCGCTGGTGTGTCCCCAGTGGCGTGGCTGGGTGCCCGGCCCTGCGGGGTCAGGTGTATTCCAGGCTCCTTTATGCTCTTCCCTTGAGGGTTCAGAGTGGAGGTGTAGGAGCTGTTGCATGGTACCGTGCCTCAGAAGAGGTCTTTTTTACTAGAAAGACAGGGAATGAAAAATGTGAAAAATGTTCAAAGCCCTCAGGCTGCACGGTGGGGTCACAGCCTGGAGGTGAGAAGCTGCTATGCTAAAGGGAATATGTGATCAGCAGAAAAAAATAATTCATTTTCTGCCTCTGAAGTTGGAGTACACTGAACAAGGCAGTCAAGAGCAATACCTCTGAAAAATCCAGTTTGAAATGTACTTTGAGCTTGGTTTGATAAAGGCACAGAGCTAATAAATAATGGATTTTTTTTCAGCTGGCTCTATGCATTTCACATGCTGGTGTTGGTATGTGTGGTATTTTGAGTGTTTCATCCATTTTTAGCACTAAACTGTTCAAGCTGGTCATTTACCTGAAAAGGGAGAGAGAAGAAAATAAGAGCAAAATGCTTTCCTAAAATATTTATTATGACAAGATTGAAATAAAACATTTACATAGCTGTATATATTTAGCGGCTCTGACACTGGGCCATCTCTGGGGAGGAAGGCAGGAACTAGCTGGAGAAACCAGGGATTTTTGCAAAGGTACCACTTCTGCCATCACCATCTTTCATATCCAAGACAACACCAAGTCCAGGCTGTGTGCAGAGCAGCTGTGTGGGAGAGCCCTTTGAGGAGCTGGGGATCAGACTCTCTGCAGCAGAGAGAGGCAGATGTAAATTCAGTGCCTTCTTTAACAAGATGAGCATGCAGGAAATCCTGGGCACAACTATTGACTCTGCAGGAGAGCAAAGGATAAGCCACAGGTAACCATGGAGCTGTTATGCCTTTAAAATAGCCAAGGAGAGCAGAATAGGAGAAACCAAATATATTTTGTTAGGAAGAGAGCAGCTTTGACTGCTGGGTACAAGGATATCATCACTGTAAGCCCTTCCCAAGTATGGATGGGTTAGTAGGATGTCTTTTCCTTCGCCTCTGAGAAGGTGATACAGGAGATGAGAGAGCTCTTGGGCAGCAGGTGCCTGGGTCTGCAGGGTCACAGGGACAGGGGAGTCAGGAGACAAAGTTGGTTTCTGGCACCCATGTCAGGATGACAGGACTGTAAGAAAGCCATGCAGGAGCAGGTCTGGTGGAGATGGGCACTGCTGGCACAGCCTGGGGTGTTTGGTGCCTGTTTTAATGCTGACTCCTGTGGGCAGTCCTGTACTTGTGTCCCCTCCAAATCAGGAGGCAGTGGCAGGGCCCACGTTACAAACACAGGGAAGAACTGGTGTCTGGTGCAGGAGACTCCCAGCAGAACTGATCCCTGTCCCACAGGATGCATTCCCTGCAGTGACAGCAGCCTGACAGTATGGCTGAGTTTAGACAGCTCAGGAGAGGGAAAGGTGAGTTCCCTCCCATTTCCAAGTGGAGAAAGAGTGGAGCAGCTTACAGGTGGCACTTTCTGATGGAATGCCTCTTAAATTTCAATCCATCTTGTTCCATTTGAATTAAGTCTTTTACAGGCCCCATTTACCTGGACATTCTTCTGGGTGAGAGTGGGACTGTGCCTGTGTACCTCCCTGAGGCAGAGGGAGCTCTCTGTTCCTCAGCTCCTTCCCCTGATCTGACAGGCACCAGCAAAGTCCAGCTGAGCTCAAACTGCTGAAAGGAGCACGGCTCTGACACCGTCCCTCAGCTGCAGAGCAGGTTCAGCAGGCAGCACTTCCAGATAGTCCAGAGGCAGCTCCCGGGGGCAGAGGACGCAGCTGGACACCGCTGCAGCACAGCACGGTGCTGACAACCAGTGGAGAAAGGGGGAAATGTGGCACAAGTGACTTGAGTCGATTCTATCTCTGAGTAGCGTTTAGTACACAGTACACGGTTTTTTCCGGACAGTCCCAGTACAGCACAATGTGCAGATGATCTACCCAGGAGAAATGAGCACGTGAGGTGATTCTGCTCCCATGGGCCAGCAAACAGTGGGATTCAAAGCCCCCTGTTTTAGCAGCTGCACTGAGTCCCTGGCTCTGCCCTTTACACCCCAGTGTCACCCCAGCACTCAGAGGTGCTGAGCCTGCGGCTGTTCACCCCACACCAGAGGGACTCTGAGGTAACAGCCAGGGCAGGACTTGCAGCACTGAGTGCTCATGTAGGTGATGGACTGATTGGGTCAGAGCCAGAAGTGATGTTGCTGCCCCATCCCAAATGCAGCTGTTGCTGGGGTGCACCTGCCTGCAGTGAGAGCTCTGGAAACTCTGTGTCACTGCTCCTCTGTTGGACTGAAGAGTTTATGGACTTTTGATTCTTTTCCTGTCCAGCAATTCTCTGAGATCAGTATCATGTGGCATACAGGGAGTTAGAGCTGTGTGACACTGCTCCATCCCCTTAGCAACAGGGATGGCACAGGTACCCCCAGGCTGGACTTGGCTCAACCTGCAGATCCCATCACTAATCTTCTGCAAAAAAACCCAAAAAGAAGTCATGAGGCCATCACCAGTCATTTGTTATAAACATTTTGAGGTGGTAAATGAGTAGAGCAGAAATGAGGGGTGACAATTGGTGAACAGCTTTTGGCAGCAAGACAGAAAATAAATAGGAGGGAATGAGTCATTTCAGGAAGGCTGTGTGAGAACACTGAGTGGCTGCGTTTCTTTCCATAGCATATATATTCAAATATGTATGTATATTTATAAAATTAACATTAAGTTAGATTTATTAGTCTCCAAATCTGGAATGGTTACATTTTAAAATGTCCTTTGCAACTTGCATTAAGGGCATCCGGGAGGGAGAATTAAATAAAGCTTAGAACTGACAGAGAGAAAACAGATCTCTTGAGACTGGACCTCTGTCTCCCCATCCATAAAATGGGATTGATTTTGCAGATGCTGGAATTTTATCTGGGGGGGGAGAAAAGACAAAAACTGAAAAACAGAAGACACTCAGGCTGAGATCTGGAATCTGGAATATACCTGCTGAATTTGAGTGATACAGCTTTGTGCCCAGGATTTGTAAATGGGAAGTGTCTCTTTGAGGGTGTCTGTTACATTAGCAGGGCTTTAGCAATTTGTTTTGTATTTGATTTGCAGAGGAGATGGCTGTAAAACTACTGAGATTTCACTGATTTAAACCCTCCAAAATAGCACAGCAATTTTCTAAAGATCTTGTGCAAATAAACAGCACGGCTCTTGGGATATTGCTTTGCTTTGGGAATGGCCCTGATGGGAACCTGCAGGCAACTCTGCTAGTGGGGCATAGATGGATCAGTGTCTCAGCTTCAGGGTAACCAAGTTCCTGACCCTCTCCCTTCAAAGCTGTGCTTTCCAGGCCAGGTGTAAACGTGGCATTCTCTCTCCTCAGAAAGGCACCAAAATGCCATCCCTGCATTGTAATATCTTTGTCATCAGTGAGGGTTGTTACTGTATCTGCTCTTCTCAGATCTCTGTTAAGAGGCTCTGGGCTGAGCCTCAGAGGTCTGAACTTCCACAGGTCTGGGGGAGTGAGAAGTGAGCCAGGACACCGAGCCTGCCTCCAGCCTTCTGTCTCTTGAAGCAAAGCTTTGTGCAGTGGTGCTGTACAGCCCCACATCTGTGTTCTGCAGTCCCTGAAGCAATCAAGTTAAGAGCTGTGCTGTCATTTTTCTCAGTCTTATGGTGCTTGTGCATTATTGTTTTGCAATTCCTACAAAATTCTCCTTCACTTTGTTTTAGGATTAGAAACCTTCCAGTTCTTACTACCTAGCTATAACTGCTTTTTAGAAGAGTTTTGAAGATTACAAATGAGGACAATTATGGGTTTTATAACAGCTGCCTTCCAAATCTGTGACTGTTGTCATGCAGATTTACTTGACTAACTGGAGACCTGTTCTGCTCCAGACAAGGCAAGATTCCCATTGCCTTTAATTACATGTTACACTTTTGTGGGGAGTTAACATTTATAGTCAGGAATGGAGGACCACCCTTTCCTGCCTCCACATACAGAAGTTGCTACAGAAAAGGTGACACAAACTGGTCTGTTGGGGGTGAAGACGAGAAATAATTGTGGTAATGGAATTTTCAGTGAGACAGTAGGAAAAGCCTTTCAGGGGCCAAGGTTTAGATTGCCAGAAATCAGGGTTTCCTGTCAGGAAAGGTGGTCTCTCCATCACTGGGGCTTCTCCAGGCAGGTGGCTGTAAATGGAGGAGCAGTTCAAACAGAAGTGGCTCTGTCTCCCTGCAGGAACTTCTGGTCGGTGACTCTCCCAGCCCACAGCCTTGTTTCTTTGTCTCCTTCATTTTCTCCATGTGGAGCAGCAGATCCCACATGCTTAGTTTGGAGCTGCTGTCCCAGGTGTCCCCCTGAGGTTTCCCATTTCTGTGCCTGGGTTTATTAGCTGAAATGTGCTGACACAGCTGGTCCCATAACCGGGCTTATTGCTTGGGATATTTTTCTCACATTGCAGCTTTTTTGTGAATTTAGTGCATATGGCTTTCCTCTCCAAGGAGCAGTGCTATTTCCAAACTTTCCTCCTGGGAATACTGTGTATTTCTAAAGGCAGGATTTCTCCCTTCCCCCACCAGCCTTGAAGTTGTGGTATTTGCTGTCTCTGGTGCCCTTTGCCGGCTGAAGGTGCACTAGCACCAAGTCCAGTGAAGCAGTTATGAACCCGGATCCTGC
The DNA here is from genome assembly GCA_035584735.1 of Pseudotriccus pelzelni. Classification (NCBI taxonomy): domain Eukaryota; kingdom Metazoa; phylum Chordata; class Aves; order Passeriformes; family Tyrannidae; genus Pseudotriccus; species Pseudotriccus pelzelni. The sequence goes on from JAWMRA010000005.1 coordinate 5,516,314, forward strand.
ATCCTGTGGGATGCAATCCCCAACAATGTGGAGTCTTTGTGCAACTAATACTTTTGTGGCATCGATGCACTGCATGTCTTTGCCTCTTCCTGGGTTATCTGAAAGTAGTAATTTTTGTATTAGAACCAGTTTGTCAAATTGTCCAGGGGAGTCCCCACAGCTCTCCCCTCCCTGTGGTGACAGCACTGTGACCTCCCCTCACTGCTCAGAGGCAGCAATTTCTGTCAGAGGATACCAGGACACAATCGCACGATGGAAAGGCTGGAATCAGCTCTCCAGGGTGCACTGCCTTGATAGGATTTTAAGAACACATCTGTAAGACAGGCCCCTGGGAAGGAAACTGCAGAACATGTCCCAGGAATGAGGAGCCTGTTCTGCCAGGGAGCTACAGACTGCAGCCCTTTACTAGAGAGCACTGTGCCCTGTGTGAGCACAGGTCTGGTCCCAGCCAGGGAGATCTCTCAGTGTAACTTTGGGAGAGAAATGTCACCGCTTTAGTATGGGCAGTGCAGCTATCTGGTTTATATTTTTCCCCAACTTTGCTGTTCGTCAGATGTGTTTTGGGCAAGTGAACTTGAGGCTTGAAACCTGGCCTGACAGGTGGAGGTGTTTTGGCTGGAAACCCCAAGAAACACCACGCCCAGTGACGTGGAGCTCTTCTGCCTTCCAGTGGTCTGTCGGCTCATGGGCATTCAGTAACCTGATGATTGTGTCTCGTTGCTGGCTCCATCCCCAGTGTGACCACACCAGCTGTGGCAGAGAGTCAATACGTGTCTCTTGCCTGGGCCCTCAGCCTGAACATGTTTTGTAATATATCTTAAACATAATGTTTGCTGAAGGAAGGAGAGCTGAGGAGCAGTTGCCTTTCCCTACCCAGTGCCACCGGAAGGCATCCTGGCCTCTCCCACAGACTGCAGGCTCCAGAGCTGCTCCAGTGCTGAGAGCTCTGCTGCCTGCTTGCTTTCTTCTGTCTCACCTGAGAGGCTTCACTGCCTATGTGGGTTCTGCCTTGACTAGATCTGCTCATACAGGCTCTGGGGCTCTTTTTGCAAGGCTGTAGAGGGTGATCTGGGACAGCAGGGGGGCACAGAACAGTGTCTGAGGCAGCTGCTGCCTCCTGCTTTGGTGGAAGCAGGCAGTGCTCTGGCATTTGCTGACAGAGGGTGCAAAGCTCCAGCAGTGCCCTCTGTACGTGGCTACAGAGGTACCACGCAAACAATTTGGTTCTGTGTGGGTAACGCTTGCTGTGTTGTCTTAAAGCTCTGGTGACGTGCCGGCCAGATGAGTTCCAGTGTGGGGACGGGACCTGTATCCACGGAGCGAAGCAGTGTGACAAGGTGCACGACTGTCCCGACAACAGCGACGAGGCCGGCTGTGTCCAAGGTGGGTGCCCACGGCTCCGTGCTGCTCTCTGGGCCATGGCAGGCTGCTTACTGGACAGAGTTCTAAGCCATTCTGGCAGTGGGGTTGTTTGGGAGAGATGACTGTGCTGACCAGGCAGACTGCATGGCTTGAAAAGTTCTTTGCATGATGCTCAGACTCAATGTTCATTTACTTAATCCCATCCCATTTCTGCTAATGACCCTCTCTTGAGCTTTGTGTCAGCCTGTTTGTTGTCATGGGCCTCGTCTAACTTAGTTGCTTTCCTCTCTTGCCCAACCTGACAGAGTCAGCATGTGAAAGTCCCAGCAAGTTTCAGTGTAAGAGTGGAGAGTGCATTGACGGAGGCAAAGTGTGCGATTCACATAGAGACTGCAGGGACTGGTCTGACGAGCCTCTGAAAGAATGTGGTACAGTACTTGCCTTCTACGTGTTGCTCCTGTTGTAACTGCTTCCCCTCTTCTCCATCTGGTGCTCACAGCTTTGAGTGTAACCACATGTAGCTGCTAATGCTATTTCTCACTCTGCTCCTCTTTCCTTGCCTTTATTCTCTCATCACCCTTCATGTGAATATAATTAGTAGCCTAATCTGATCATCTGTAAGTTTGAACTGTGTCCTTCTCCACTCAGTTTTTATTCTTGGAGGGATGTATGAACTGAGCACGGGACTAGGAACCAGGAATTCCCTCTCTCCCCAAATACTAGTGTCCCCCACAGCACAGACCAGTTTATTTAGACTCATCACCGAAATTGTCTTTGAACTGTAAGATGATGATAACACAATAAAAATAATAGCGTTGGGAATGTGCTCTGAAGGTGAAAACATGCAGGATGGCAGCAGTCACTGAGAGGTGCCTTCAGCCATTGCTGGGTTGCACGTGTTGTTGTTGCTCCCCCCAGCAATGACAGCTGGTTGCTCTCTGCAGTGTCCTGCCAGCCCTGGACTGGGGCTGCCCTGGGGCTGTCAGAGAGAGCCCAGGCCAGAGGGCTGTGCCCCTCTCCGACAGGCAGCCCCTCTCTCTTTCTAACCGCGCATTGTTGGCACTCAGACACATTTGTTTTCTTACGCAGTGCAGAGATATCTCTGACAGGCATCCCTTTCCATGACGTCATGGAGCTCAGCGCCTGCCGCCTAAATAACTCAGGAAGAAGTGCCAGTCTCTCCCTTGTCCCTTGTTTCAGAGAAGGAAGTGTGTGTGCGTGCCTAGTGAGGATGCTCTTACCTCCTGCTTTCATGTGCCCTTGTGCTCTTCCACACTAACCCACATCTCCCTGTTTCTCTGAGTGGGTGTTGGAACTTGTCTGTGTGTGGAGCTCTCCCAACAAAGCTGGCAGCCCAGTTTGTCTGAGGAGACTGGGCAGTGGCACAGCTGGGCTTGGCTTCCTCGGTGCAGTCCCAGACTGGCTGTGGGGTGTTGAGTCAGGAAAGCCCCCAAAGGAACGTGTTCCTTGAAGAGAGCAGAGTGGTGTGAGTTGCTGAGAATGTAACACCCACACACAGCTAATCCACACAGAAGGCAGGAGGTGCAGGACACGCTCGCCACCTCAGTGTGTCTGTCTGGCTGTGCTGGACTCTGCAGTGCCCCCCAGGGTTCCCCCAAAAAACACTGCAGGAGACAGGATTGCACTTATCTTAGGCAGGCAGGGGATGCACTGCTGGAGTTTGGGTCGAGGGCAGCAGCTGCCCAGCTGAGAGAGAACAGGCTCTGCCTGGCTCCTCCTCAGCTCCTCTAGAGAAGTGCAGCACTTGGTTTAGAACCTCTAAATCCATTCCACAAAGCACCTCTGAAACCACAGGAATCATCTGAGGGAGGGTTTGCTTGTTAGTCAAAACAGCATTGGCAGTATTTTGCAGAGAGCAGTTGTGCATGTTTATGACCCAATTTGCTAAAGGCCTGTGCCAGGGTAGGGATAGGTGGTTTCTGTCCATACATGTTACTGAACAGTGACAACACACAGTGTGGCTGTGGGCGCCTTCTTGGAGCCTACTGAATTGCTCTGTTAATTATGTATTGATATCTGTATGTGTGTGCCTGATAGGAAGGAGGAAGCATCCCAGAGCTGAGCTTCCTTCTGGCATGGTATTTTCCCAATCTTACTGACTTAATTGGCTTGTGGTTGTTTCCCTTTTCTTCCAAGAGCAGTGGTTTAATGACTCTGCTCTGCTGCTCACCTGCAGTATGCAAGGAAGCAAGAAGTAAAAGATAAATGAAAAATTTGCCATTAAATTGCATTATAGATGGGAGCAAATCAGTTTGGCTTGTTCTAGTGAGCTCACTATCCCTGAAATCCCACAGCTCCTGTTCAGCAGGGTTCTGTAGGGACAGGACTTTCTTTTCACCTTGTGGAGGTCAATTACAACAAGAAGAAATGTTATTTCTGACAGGAAACCAGCTTTCCCCAACCTCTCATTCGGTTCTAGTTAGAAGGATCCATTTAGCTTGTTTTTCATTTGAGCATTTGAAAGCAGGATCAGAGAGGTGGCCTTAGATTAGACAGGGCCCCAGGAGAGGATGGGGGCTGTTGTTTCATAAATTGCACACTTGGGCTGCCAGCAGAGCCTGTTGTGTGGGATGAGTTTGTGGGAGGACGGTATCTCGGTGCTAATGGTGTATCTCTGACAGACTGTTCTTCAGTGTTTTCTGGGATTGTTCACACAGATCATTCCTTGGAGCTAGAAGGGGAAATAGTACAGTATTTCAAAATAGCTGGCCCCTGGGAGATGAGAGTCCCCCAGCATGAATTATTAAAGCTCAGAGAGACTGTTCAGAAAAGTCAACATGAACCAGCACATGGGAAAAAGGAGGAGTATCCTGGAGAGAGCCCTTAGGTCCCCTGGAAGTTTCTCACATGTGGCAGAACATGCTCAAAGCAGCAGCTCCCTGATGGGATGAGATGCAGAGACTCACATATGCTGTATCCCCAGGGCTCCCTGTTCATTCAGCCACTAGCTTTGAGTCCATAGGATCCCACAGCTCTGGTTTGGAATAATAAAGAGCAAGAAAGTGATGCAGTGGAGGCTTCCTATCTCTGAAGTCACTCAAGTGCTCTGTGGGGCCAGCTCCTGGCTACCAGAACTGATGGATGTGGAAAATTTCTGAGGACATCTCTTAATTTCATTCCCTCTCACAAGTCAAAGCCCTGGTTTGTCACAGATGATCTGTGCATCCCTTGCAGGTACTAACGAATGCTCCACGAACAACGGCGGCTGCTCACACATATGCAAGGACTTGAAGATCGGCTACGAGTGCGAGTGCCCGCCCGGATACAAGCTCCTGGATAAGAAAACGTGTGGAGGTAATTTACATGCAAACAGCAGTCCCTTGTGTTTCACCATAGAGAGACGTGATTATATTCACTTGAGCACTGCTCCATCACAGATGGTTTGATTTCAAGTTATTGATGGGTTTCAAACACTCCTTTCAGACATAGATGAATGTGAGAATCCAGACGCTTGTAGCCAGATCTGCATTAATTACAAGGGAGACTACAAATGTGAGTGCTACGAAGGATACGAGATGGACACCCTGTCCAAAAACTGCAAAGCTGTAGGTAAGACAACGCCACAGGCACTTCAACTCTGCTTGCTCAACAACACAGCTCCGATAAGAAAACACGCTCGCAGGGCTGAGGGGAACAGAAACAAAAGGAAACAAGCAAAGCAAGCAAAACCATCTCGTTCTGAGCAGCACAGAGCTGCTGCAGCGATGGCAGATGCGTCTCTAGGCAAGAACTACTGATTGTGCAGATCAGAATATTTTAACAGTGTACAGAGCAAGATTGTAGTCACTGCTTGGCTGTTTGAAGCTGAAGCCAGAAAAGAAAGTCTCTTGACAGGTGTTACTGAAAACAGTGCAGCAAAAACATTTAGTGGTACTGGAAAGACAGAAAACATCCCAGTTACAGCAGGGTAGCTTAGCCACCCCTCCACCCTCCCAGCTGTAAGTCACCAAAATCTGGCCCTTGATTTTGTATCTAAAATGTGTAATTGAAAGGGAGGACACTCCCCTGAGTTTTGCAAGAGCCAGCATGTGTCCAGGGACCAGAGAGGTGCCGCTGCCCTCTGTGCCCACACCTGACAGCCCTGCCTCTGGCAGCCGTTTGCTGCCCCTGGTGTGAACCTTCCACAGAAAGCAGAACTGTCACTGACTGACAGTTCCTTTGTTGTTTGTGAAAAGAAAGCTGAACCCAGGACAGCTGCTGAAGTGACAATGTGCTGATTTCCTGTGGTAGGTAAGAGCCCGTACCTGATCTTCACCAACCGCCACGAGGTCCGTAAGATAGACCTGGTGAAAAGGGACTATTCCCGCATCATTCCCATGCTGAAGAATGTCGTGGCGCTGGACGTGGAAGTCTCAACAAACAGAATATACTGGTGTGATTTGTTCTACCGGAAAATCTACAGGTAAGGGCGAAAGAGGATGTGTGTGTTGGTCCCTTCCCAAAGCTGCAGTTCAGTCTGTACCCCTGGAATCTGCAGGGAACAGGGAGGGCTTTTCTGCCCTTACAGGATTACCTGTTGTGGCTCAGACTTTGTAAAATTTTTAAGGAATTGATAAAGAAATCAGGGGCTTGTGCAGTTATCTGATAATACAGGGTGACTTTCTGTCAGTGCAAAATCCTGCTGCACTTGTGCAATTAAACACAGACTCTTGCTTCCTGAATATGACACTGCAAAGCAGGGCTGAGGCTGGGAGCTTGTTGTATGGGGAGCCAGAAAGGACCTGGCATCTGGAAGCACAAAGGGGGCAAATGGTGGGAGCAAGGAGGCAGCACCATGGACACAAGCTGCTGCCCACTGTAGCCTCTGGTAGCCTGGATTTAAATTCACAGCATTTGACCACAGTACATGCTGTAATTCTCATTCTCGCACCTCTCTCAGCTACTTTTGTTGCATCCATCACAGTATTCTGTGCCGGGGCTTGTGAGTGTGCCTAAGTCAAAATGCATTTAATCGGTGTGCTGAAAATCCCCCAGGTGTGTTCTGATTTGCACAGCCATTGCACCCTGTTGCAGTGATTTGTTCTGGGTTTTAGCTAATGATCAGCAGAGGCTGATTGGTGTCAGCATGCAGGAGGCAGGCTGGGGTTCCTGCAGGCTCTGGCAGCTCCCATGCCACTGGCAAGGAAATTTTTCCAGGCTGTGCTGAGTATGGAGCACTTGTGTAGCTGGGCAGGTACCCTGAGGGGCCTGTGGGGCTCTGAAAGTGGGGAGGCCTCCAGAAGAAAGCTGTCTACTCTCACTGGGTCTGACTGTTGTCCCCATCTTTTCTGCAGAGCAAGCTGTGCAATTATAACTTCTTAAAAATTAGCATCCTGTTTAAGGTATTGCTGCTATCACTAATATCAAGCATTTCTAAACTTTCTACTGTTTTATAATGTTTTTAAGATTACAGGGCTATTGTAAGAACCAGACTAAGCTTTTACAAACACTGATGCAAACTCAGAAAAACTATTTCAGTTCACTCAGCACAGTTGATACCAAGAGCAGAATCAGCCTGTGTTTTTAGGAGCAACATTGAGTTATTCATGAAACATCCATGTGGAGTCTGCTGCCTTTCTTTAGTGTTTTGAAAGATTTTGAGGCTGCCACTAATATTTGGTGAACATTTTCTTTGTATCTAATGAAATCACTTGCCAAATTAATACAGCTTCATGAATTCCTTTGATGAATCATAATTAGCTACAAGGGTCCTAATTCTGCAGTACATTTAAGCACATTTATTGCATGGTAAGTGCAACTGTATTCAGCAGAGCTCAGGGGGTTATATTTCTAGTGTCCATAAATCCCATGAATCACAAGCTAACGTGCCTGAAGTCAATGTTTTCCTGAATGGTGCAGTTCTAGCAGGACACAGGCAGAAAAATGAAATGAGAGTTCCCTGCTGTGAAAATGCTGCCGTACAGGCACAGCAGCTGTAGGAGAAAGTGGAAGTTTGTAGCCAGAAGGGTTCCTGTGTCAGCTGTGCTGCCATGTGAGGCCCAAGCACAGGCACCTGAGCTGTGCCAGCCCCGTGACCCGTCCTGTCCTTGTAGTGCCTACATAGACAAAGCGAGCGACACGGCCGAGCAGGTGATCCTGATCGACAGCCAGCTCAACTCCCCCGAGGGACTGGCCATTGACTGGGTCCATAAAAACATCTACTGGACTGATTCCGGAAACAAGACCATCTCAGTGGCCACCGCAGATGGAAGCAGGAGGAGGACACTTTTCAACACTGACCTCAGTGAGCCAAGGGCCATTGCTGTTGATCCCACACAGAGGTAGGTGTAATCCCCACAAACACCACTTCGCCAACAGACACAGTCCAGTCGTCTTTCTGCCTCTCTGACAAACTTGGGGGTGATTCTCAACTCATTAAGACTTCAGGTGCCCTTTAAGATATGTCAGTGGGACTGCTGAGATGGTTCAGCTCACTCCTGGCAAGGCCCTGCTGTAAAAGAAAGTTCTGAAATTCATGGCCAGGTGGCATGTTTGATGGGCTTGAGCTGGTCTGGCCACATCAGCTGTGCTGAAAAATGAAGTCTATCTGCCTTGTGTTTGGGCTGCTTGGATGAGGGAACACCACATACCTAACAGGCACATCAGGGAGAGAGTTTGCAGGGGTTAGTTACTAAGGTGAGATTTTGCATTCTGGTGCAAGTTTTGTGGCAGGATACCCAGTGGGAGAACAGCATGTGGCTCTACCAGGTGCACATCAGAATTAACTGAAGTGGCCGAAGGCTTTGCTATAATGAGAGAACAGGGCACCTCCTACTGTGAACAGCAGTACAGCTTTCCTAGCTAGAGCCCAATTAACTGTGTTCTTACATCTGTCTTTCAGGTTCATGTACTGGTCTGACTGGGGAGACAAAGCCAAGATTGAGAAAGCTGGTCTGAATGGTGTGGGGCGGCAGGTGCTGGTGATGGACAACATCGAGTGGCCAAATGGCATCACCCTCGGTGAGTGCCCAGTGAGAGCTGCAGCATCCACTGTGCCTGAAGGAAACACGATTTTTGATTGCTAAACAGGAAAACAAAACTCTAAATGTGCAAAGGCACCTGCACACACACAAATCCTTAAATACTGTCACTACTGCAGGAGTGGAAAGGAGGTTTCATGGAGCAGCAGGGAACATCCTGCTCTGGAGTTAGAGCCATGTATTTAACACCCGTGCAGCTGTGAGGTTCTCTGCTTGGTTTTATATTTGAAAATTCTGGCCATGACAAGGATGCAGGAGAAAATGCTGCTGCCATTGCACAGTGCTGAAGTGCTACTGCTGTGAACAAATAATGTTATCATTCAGTAATTAAGAAATTAATTAATGACTTGTTTAATTACATAACTTGTTTTGTGTTGGCTCTCATCCTCTTGCATTCTGTTCAGTGAATCTCATCCAAAATGAGTGAATTTGCTCCAGAAAGAGAAATGCAGTGCTTAGGATTCCAAATAACATTGGATCCTTCCCTCTCACTCTTACCTGCACCCTCCCCAAAACCCGGCTGGTTGTGGCTGGAGTGTCCCACCAGCAGCATTCCCCACCTGCAGCACAGGGGTTTCTGGACCCAGGGTGGTTCTTCGCTGAAAACACGAATCTCACAGCTCCTTCAGAGAGGCATTTCCCTGGAATCACGGTAGTTGTTCTCCAGCAAGAGGCCAAGGCCCGAACAGCCTTGGGAGGAATGGAGCTTCTGTCTGAGACACTGAGGGATTGGCTCTGGGAAGCCCAGAGTGCTGCTGCCCTGCTGCTCCTGGTGGTAAAAGAACCTCATTGTACAAGGCTGTCAGTCAGGCATTCCCCACACACACATACAGCAGAATGTTCCTCCTTTTTAATCTTATTTATAGGGTCTTATCCCAGCATATCTGGGCACTGGTTCAAAATCAGAACTAGTGTTAAAAAAAAAAAGAGGCCCAATAATAAAGAGATTAGTCATGCTGCCAGCAAGAAAAACATGCTGGGCAAGAGAAAAAGAGTTGCAAGAGCTGTGTGTAATTTTGCTTCATTGTGTTTTACTTTTCAGATTTGCTGAATCAGCGTCTCTACTGGGTAGACTCCAAGTTGCATTCTCTGTCCTGCATTGATTTCAATGGCAGCAACAGAAAAGTTCTGATCTCCTCTGTGGATGATCTGAGCCATCCTTTTGGCTTGGCAGTGTTTGAGGTAAGAGTCGACAATGGCTGCAGAACAGACTGGAGACTGGGAGAGGTCTCAGAGCTGTTCTTGATTAAAGCTCTGCCTCTTGCCCAGCACAGAAAACTCACGAGGGCGGTCGCTGCTATAGAAACCAATTTATCTGGTGTGGGTTCAGCAGGGAAAACTGGGTTTTAAAGCCCTTAATCAGGGGCTATGTGTTGTCTCATGCTTTTACTTAAAGCAGCACCAGTGCAGTGAATGATCAGGGGAAGCAGGGCTTCAGCTTTGGCACTCCTGTAGGTAAGCTGTGGCAGAGAAAGGTGTCTGGTTGGCTTTTGACTCAGCAAAACAAAACTCTCTTCCTTAAATCCCTTATTCTTCCCACGCACTGTGTGTAAAATCTGGGCATCTAACTCTGGGCACAGGTTTCCCCAAGGCATTGCTGCTCTTTAGTGTTATCTCATCAGCAGAGTTTGGAAGGATCTCTTGGGTTATTTCCCCTCTCTACACCCTTCCTGGGTAGAGTAACAGACAATCCGTTCGCTTTTCCTTGTTCTCCAGCAGTGTGTCTTTCCTTATGGAAATACACGTGGGTTTTAGCAGGCAGCAGCACACACAGCCACCTGAGCAACTAAATACAGTTTGAGAACTGCAGTTTCTGGCTACCTCCTGGACCAGTAATTTTGCATCTTCAATCGTAGTATGCCAAGATAATAATAAAGAAGAGAAATAGGCACTCAGGTTCCAGCGGTGCTCCAGGCACTGGCCTCTTCATAGATACCTGTTTAATGCAGATCTTTTCTTTGGAAAGGAATAAAAAAAATCAGCAGATAACAAATGTTTCTAGTATGGAGTATGGCCCTTTGCTCATGATCCACCCAGCTCCAAAAACACTATTTCAGAAGCAGCACAGATGCAACTCGTCTGTACCCAACCAAATTTCTGCTCCCTCCCTCAGCCTCAGAGCTCCTCAAAATCACCGAGCACTTTATAAACACACAGGAGGACTGGGCTTTGAGCATTGCCCAAGAATGAAAAGAAAAAGTAGCATGAACCAAAGGTGCCCCAAGGTAGGAGCACGGAGCACTGACTCTGTGACTGCTGGAGTTCAATCCAGCTCGAGCTGGATTGGAGCAGGCCAGGTCAGGAATCCTGTGCATTCCCTGCAGGACAGAGTGTTCTGGACTGATCTGGAGAACGAAGCGATCTTCAGTGCAAACAGGCTCAACGGCTTGGACATCTCCATTTTGGCAGAGAACCTCAACAACCCACATGACATCGTGGTGTTCCATGAATTAAAGCAGCCCAAAGGTAAGATGTGTCCTCGGGGTGTCATGGCCCTGAATCAGGTTTATTTGAGCTGGCAAATGAAATGCTTCCTCATGGTTCTTGATGACAGAGAAAGCACAGGTAATAATGGGAAATCAATGCTTAATGTTTGAAGTTCCTGCATAATTAATTCAGCAGCAGCAGTTATTGGAAAGTCTGCCATTTGTTAATAGCTGTTTAATTAGCATAACAGTGAGTAACTCTTGTCACTGTGATGCTTCCCATTCATTACGTATTTGGGCAGTTTTTGTAGTACTGTATAAGGTTCCACTCCACTGTACAGACTGTAAAGGTGCTTAAGCAGCCCAATTGATTGAGGTAGGAAGTGGAAGAAGGTCTTATTAGAGAGCAAGAAATAATAATTAGAAAAATAACTTGTCTTTTCTTCCATCCTCGAACAGCTCCAGACTCCTGTGAGCTCAGCCCCCAGCCAAATGGAGGCTGTGACTACTTGTGTCTCCCTGCACCTCAGATCTCTCCCCACTCTCCCAAGTACACCTGCGCCTGTCCTGACAACATGTGGCTGGGTCCTGACATGAAGAAATGCTACAAAGGTAAATACAATCACCTCTCCATTTCGCTATTCCTGACAAATGGAATTGGAATTTGGTTTCTGCTTCTAGTCATTAAACATAACAGTCCTCCTGAGATTCATACCACCATTTGTGATTTGTTTTGTGTACTTGCTTTAACCAAACTTCATTGTTGCTCTGGATTTTCAGATCTTCCAACAACTTCAGCTCCTGTTCTGGTTTCTACAACCACAGCACCCCATTCTGCTGGTACCACGCCCATCACAGCTGTACCTGGCGGTGCCAGGAACACCACCGAGGGCATCCCCAAAGCTGTACCAGAGGCTACAATTACCACCCCAAGTCTTCATTTACCTTCCACCACATCCATCCTGATAGACTCCGAGATGACCACTGGAAACAGCAATTTATCCCAGCACTGTAAGAGAATGAGATTCCTCTTGTCCATATACACCACATCACACCACCTGTGCACTGGTGGGAGACCCGACCTCACGCACGAGTTCCAGCCGGATCAGGCGCAGACACACCCTGGTGCACGGCAGGAGACACCAGTGGCGCTTTCTGCAGACACCTGGGTTACAAGGGCTGGCGTGATTCCAGTCTCTCAGGATGTTAAGGAACTTACATCAGGTTTTCATCCCATGAAACGGCCCTAAGAGTTCACACTAGTCCTTGCCTTGTGCACAGTACTATTTCATCCCAGCACCAGTGCTGTCTGCAGTGCTGCAGACAGTGGAATGGATGATTCTGGAGGCACCTCACCTATTTGAATTGTTTAATTATTAATGCAGTCCAGCACAGGCTGTGGGTGAAAAATGCCCCGTGCGCAGCTTTAGTGCTGCTGAACATCTGGAACCACTGCAGCCCAAGACAAGCTGCCTCCGGTTTGTGTGGCTGTGCCTGGCATGTTAATGTGGCCTCGGCATGACACAGGTTTGAAGGTTTGCATTATTTATCAGGAAAGCATCCCAGTGGAGAGCACTAACAGGCTCTCCTCCAGCTCACCCTCCATAATGAGCGAGCAATGGAACACCAGCCTACATCTCGGAGAACAGGTAATCCCTCCAGATCCTGCTGCCAAGGCAAACTGGACAGGCTGAATTGCTTCTCAAAAAAACCCATAAAATTCTAGTCAGAGACAAGACTTTGGTCTGCAGGACCTCAAACAGACCTACATTGCTTTACAAACAGTAAAATACTCCTTTGCCCCAAATGTTTCTCTGTTTCCATTGCATGTGGGAAGCAGCAATAACCATCCCTATCTGCAGAACAGCAGTGCAGCCTGGGGAAAGCACAGCCCAATGTCTAGAATGCATTCGGTTAAGTTCTCTTTGTGCAAGTTTCTTTCACATGTAATAATTACTTTTTTAATAAGCCATGGAAACAAGGTACTTTCATTGTCCACGCTGGAAGCAGTGTGCCACAGGGAAGTATTGAAGAGGACAAATTACCTTTTCAGTTCCATGAATTGGAAAAGCTACAGTTAGTTCCTCCTCTCTTAGTTCCTGATATTTTTAGCAAAAGTAAATTTTCTATGCCTATCCCCTAGATAAGAGCGCAGAACAAACATTTTAAAGTATATAGCTCTAACGGTATATTTATTCTTTTAAAGTATTTTTCTGTAACCATTTTTTTTCTCTTTTAAGTACAGTATTGAGTTTTGGGGCCATTTTTGCATGCTGAGGCAAGGCTGCAGCAATGAGGGATGCATGTGTGGACTGACTCCTTAGCTGTAAATAATAAAGGAAGGCAAAAAATTTGAACAGAGAAGCTGTGCAGATGGCTTTGAACTACACTCTTTTTCTGACAGCTCAATAAATCATTAATTTTGTGTTCTGCTGTGGATTTTTAAGAGCACTAAATACCATAATACCATCCCCTGATTCGTGCATGGTATTTCCATTATATGTCACGTTTTTAAAACTGGCCTCGTTTTTTTTTGCTTGAAAATTAGAGACACAAGCCATAACAATTTCATGAAGCTTTCGGTAAACTCTGTGACAACAAAAGCTTTCTGAGGGGTGGACCAACATGGGCACTAACACAAAACATTCTTTAAAACCAGAAAATGGTGTAATGTTAATGGTTCAAAGTTAAATGATCAGAACAACTTCTGTAATTCCAGATGCAAATGATGACGAAGGCTTCGGTTCAACTGTGACAGCAGCTGTGATTGGAATTGTCATTCCTGTGGGTAAGCTGGTTGGATTTAACCTTGGAGGATCACATTCAAGTGCCAGTTTTCAGGACTGGGGTGGGAAAAGAGTACAGGAACTTCTGAAATGGGGATAAGGAGCCCAGCTTTGAGAAAATTCTACAAGGATGACTCCCAGCATGGGAACATCCCAGCAGATCCGTGCCTGGCTAACAGCCCTGTGTCTCCCCTCTCCTCAGTGGTCATCGGCCTGCTGTGCATGGGGGGATACCTCATCTGGAGAAACTGGAAACGGAAGAACACTAAAAGCATGAATTTTGATAATCCAGTCTATAGGAAGACAACAGAAGAGGAGGATGAAGATGAGATCCACATTGGGCGGACGGCCCAAATCGGACACGTATACCCAGCAGTGAGTGGCTGAGGGACAAGGGGAATTTTGTTGAGAGTCTGGATACGGAATTTTAATTATTGTAGGTTATTTGTCATATAATAACAGAAACAGAACTTCTTTAATATCACTGATCAAGCAGAAGCCTGAACTTCCAGGCAGCTCCTGCAGTTGTCTTAGAATACAGTGCTCTGTATAAGATACTCTGCTCAAATGAAGAGTAATTGTCCTAATCAAGGTACTAAGCTGACAAGTGTAAAGGTACCTCAGTGTGGGACAGCACATTACTTAACCTCTACTGGATTGGTATTCTGTGCTTAGACCAAGTGTCTAAGCTATTTTAAGGATAAGTTGAGTTTCTCTGCAAACCAGGGAGACTCTTTTCTCTACAATAACAGCATGAAAGGGGGTCTCATTCCTCACAAGGATGAGTGAGTGAGTTCTGGAAGAAGTTAAAAGGAGCCTCTGTCCCAGTGGCAGCCCTGGGGAGATGAGCACTGGCAGGTGTAACTGCACTGTATGTTCAGAAGGGAGCAGAAAGAGCCATAAGCGATGAGTGAAGGCAGCACAGCTCCTCCAGGCAGACAGGTGTGTAGGTAATGCCCCACGTCACCTAAAGGTCCTGCACCAGATCACACTAGAGAAGGTGTCATCCCTTCCGGGGAACCTGATCCAATACACAGGGCAGTAACCTTTCCAACACTCCTTTAGTAACACTGGGGCAAGTGACCCCATTTGGGGGGAAAAAATCACTCCCTAAAATAGCTTTGTCACCAGTGCACTTGGGACAACGGTGAGAAACATGTACAAGTTAGCAACAGCATCACCATTCCCAGAGTTTCTGAAGTGTGTCTCTTCTCCTCCCCAGCGTGTAGCACTGAGCTTAGAAGATGACGGGTTGCCATGAGGATGAAGTTGCTGCTCCAAAAACACACCAAACAAACCTGCTTTGGATCACAGAACCTGCTTCTTCCTTTTGATCGTTATTTATGTTGCAGAAGGGTAACCACAAAGTTATAATGAACTGCAAACATCCAAAGGATGTGAGAGTTTTGTATGTATAATCTTTTATACACATTTTAACTTGTTGCACTACCCATTTGTGATAGTGAATAAGCGACAGCTGAGCTACTAACTCAATGTACATAACCAGCCAGGCTGAAGGCTCAGTAGCTATTGCTTTATTTTAAGACTATATTTATAGATATTTTGTAAATATGTTGAATATGCTTTGTGGCTATCCATCAACATAAGTAAAATAAATTCTGTACAGGCAGTTTAGAAATATTTATTAACAAAATCTGGATTATAAGATCTGTTCTGTAAATACAGTAGAAGGGTGAGAGTATTTATTTTTTGTATGTTTGGCTTGCTGTGCATAGATTATCTGTGTATATATCTATCTGGACAAGATAGATATATAGGCATATAAATATATACATATATATAAGAATATATACATATATTTTAAAACTACTAGCCTACATTTATGAAAATTAGGGATAATTGAATTTTTACAGGATGTTTGAGAAGTTTGGTTTGAAATCTAAAGACACTTAAGTAAGAAAGCTGCAGGGTAAGACAGCTGACCAGTGAAGCACTCCTTTAGAAACAGTTCCTGATTTCCATCCTGGCTCTTAAGGGTTGCTTTTACATTTTCCAGTCTATCCATGAAGAATCCTCTGCAGTGCTTTTAACTGGAGAGCTATTGCCTACAGCATTCCAGTCAGGAGAAGCTCCTACAGCACCCAGGGGGTTTGTCTTGTATTACTGCTTTTTGAACAGCTGGGTACAAATCTGATTTAGCTTTTTTGTTTGTTTCTAAATGTCTATCTAAATGCTTTTCCACACTGGGAATCTTGCACCTCTCAAACAGCTCAGAATTAGCAGAAACAAAGAAGTAGCCATACCATTCCACACAGCTGAAGTGAGCACTCCCCTTGGATCATCAGGAAAAAAACTCAACACAGTAACTGAAGTCCCTTCCTCCCCTCCTTGCCCTTGTCCCCTGCCTGTACTGACTGACAGTCCAGCTCTAGGAGGGGCTGTGGGCAGGTGTGGAATTCTTTCAAGTGCAGCAGTTACAGCCCATGGACACGGCAGGAATCCAAGACTGCAGAGCACTGGGCAAGGAGGCCAGAGCAGGTTAAAAACCCACAGCCTTCACAGTATCTTTGGCTGGGTCATCCTGCACCTTGCAGAAAAAAACACTTGGTTTTTTCTCATCTCGGTCCATAAGATTCCCAGGGAATTCTGTGGGAAGTGAATACACTTACTATCATTGCATAATGGATTAGTACCTCGCTGAACTGTACCAAATCCCAAAGAAATCTTCCTCATGTTTTTATGTCAGTCCAAGCTTTTATATTCAAGTGAGTAGAAGAAACTTATCCTGAATGGGTGTGAGGGGTTTTTTTTACTTTCTAGAATAAATTCACAGTGTAATTTGAGCTGGAAGCCGATTCCTGACTAAGAACAGAAAGAAAGTGTCTAAAGCCCTTACAGACATAATACAGACTCTCAAAATGCTTCATGGCCTGCATAGACAATACAGAAGTAATCAAGCAACCTTCTATTCAAAATTTTAGATTTTAAGGCAGTGAAAAAATGAGTGAGATATCCATTACTGTTTTAAGGTATGAAGCACTCTTTCTACAAATCCATGCACTGTGTGCATGAAGAAAAAAGCTGAGCAAAGGCTGTATGTGATAACACTGTAACTAACAGAAGAATGTAAATATATTTGAAAGTTCTACAGTTTTGATACTTTTTTAAGAACATGTACACACAAACAAACCTGTACAAACCACATGCAAAAGGCTGCAGGTTTTTTCAAACCCTTGTAAATGAACTTAAGGTGCAGTGCTGATTTCAACTTTTACAGATTTATAACTACTGAGAAGTCAAACATCAAATTTGTTTTTTAAGAAATTAATTATTTTAAATAATGGTTCAGATTGTTAGGGTGATATTTAACATTGTAATCATTTCTGATCTGTCTTGTCATACTGAAGTTCTGTTAGAGTAAGTTCTTGCTTGGTGCCTTTTGTGTTTCAGTTCTTACGTTGTGGACAAAAGGCCCAGGGAGGGGCGGGGGGGGCTCTGTGTAACACTTGCTGTACTGGAAACCAAATGAACACGTTTGTAAAACAGTGCACTGTTTCTAGAGAAAGATTAAATTTTTTTATCTGGGGCTACTGAACTGATTATTTCATGGTGTCTAAAATGGGACCATGCCATAGTTTGGTCTGAGTTTTCCTTACCTGTGCAAAGCCAGAGCAGGACTTGGGAACACTCCTGTGGAAAAAGGATACTGTGAACAAGGACAGACAACTGGAGGCATTTTCTGAAATGGGTGGGTGGTTTGGGTATGACATTTACCTGTGCAGAGAAGCTTGAGCAGGCAGTCAATGCTCAAAAGACTCTTCCCCTTTCTGGGATTGCTGGATATCCCCTTTGGTCCGTGTTTGTGGGACATCTTCTGTGTAACTTAAAACTGAAGTTACCAGCCAGGGGAATAGAGCAACCAGAAATACCCAGATCCATTACCAAGGACCTCCTGAAAAGCAGGACGACCAAACTGTGCATCAAATGACCAGTTTTTTCCTCCCCCAGGCAATCTGCAGGGTATACCCAAAGCAGCATTAGATATCAGAGCACTGAAGACAATATAACCTTTCCCATCACGTTGGTACAAAGCCCCTTGCAGTCAATTCTTGGCCCTAAAGGAAGTTGCCAAGCAGATAACCCTTTTCAGACATGAGATATTACCAAACCAATATGGACTTGTGTACTGGTAAATAGTGGTGGTTTAGTTTTCTATTTCACTGAAAACAGGTTTTTCTTACTTTATTTCTCAGTTCCAGTTAAATATTTTAGCAGAGTAATGTGGTAGCAAATAGAAAAACTGAAAACAACAACAAAAGAAACAGCTCCAGGTCTAAACAGGAACGACAGAACAAATGAAAAGAAGTGAAAGAGGCTCCTAAGAGAGTCCCAGGCAGGTTTGGGACTGCAGCAAGGTACGCCTGCCAAAACAATGCCTTTTTTTCACTTTATGCTGTATTAGCAATAAAATTCTGGGAGTTTGTTTTACTTTTTACACACAATAACTGTATAGTCTGAGCTAATCCACACCAATCCTTTGCTACCTACTTCCATTAAGACACTGTACAGCTCCATGGACTCATATAAATGTGTTTATGTAACACATTTGACTTGCTTACCCCTCTGCCCTCTGTGCTGTATTGGCCTCATGTCCTCTCACTGTTTGTTCACCATCCAATCAGCCCCTTAACTTCGGGAAACAGTTTTAAATCTGTCTTCCTAATTTACATCCTTGCCTGGAAGCAGGGGCTGTAGCCAGGGCTGTTGCAAGCTCTTTCACTGCTCCATCGCAGGCACCTGGAGAGTTGTGCCAATTCCAGTTTTCTCCTAAATGCGGTGTCAACACTGGAAGGGTCCAAACAGGAAAAGACATACAGAATGTGATACAGAAGCCACCTGTTAGATTCCAGCTACAGTCCATTTGCACATTAACATGCTGCTGCTCAGTGGCCAGCTCAAAACACTAATTAACAAAATACCCACACGCTCCCGCCTCCTTCCTCTGAAGGTCCTGGGGCTCTCTACTTCAACAGGAATGCTGTGTAAGGGTTTGCACTGATCAAGGATTCCCTAGAAATGGCACTCTGGTTGATAAAGGCATTGGTACAGTCCCAGGTGGGGACTTAACAGAGTTGTTCCAGTCACTGTTTGAGGATTGTTACGGATTGTCCTGATGACAAAACTTGGGGCTGCAGGGACCAAGCTGGCTCCTCTGAGGTAAATAAATGTGCCCGGCCAACCTTTGCCAAGCTCATTACACTACACCAGCAGGAATGAACTCAGCCAGCACACCTTGTTTTGACTGTACAGCTGTGAACACGGACTCCCCAGCCAAGACACAAATCTCACTGAGTGCAATTTTACACAGATAAAGATGAACTTGTGGCTTTTGCTATCACAGCAGCAGACACAGTGACACAGACCATCAGCTTCACAGCTATTACCTCCCACCAGCGTCCCCAGAGGGAGCCCATCTCCCTCAGGGTGCTCAAGGTGCACTTCCCACCCCAGCAGTGGCAGCAGGACCAGAGGAAGCCAACAAGCACCATTAGGGCTGAGCTCTCAGCTCTTAAGGAGGGTAGCAGTGCTGACTGTATCTGTAACTATGCATCAGCAAGCGCAATGTGAATTAACATGCTTTAAAAAATAATACTCTTTTTCAAATTATTTGCAGCAATCAAATTTCCCTGTGTACCTCAGTAGGAGAACATTTCCTCACAGCATTAGCTGCTGCCTGCCACGCTCTCCACACTATTAAGGCAAACACTGTAATCTTGTCAGTTGTGATAAGGCAGAGCCTTAGCAGGGAGCTGAAGTTCTGACAGGGAGACAAGCAAATCTCCCTGATAGCTGGATAGGCCCAGCCTGGTTCCATGGATTACTGGAGACTGAACTGATAATGTTTTTTGTCTTCACACCAGTTCTGTTCTTCAGCCCTTGCCTACAAGCCACAAAGTCGGGGGAAAAGTACAGCTTGTACCTGTGGTTCTTGGCCAGGTACAACTGAGGCCAAATAACAGACATTCCACACCACCCTATGCAGGATTTCATCTGCTGAGCCTGCCAATCAAGGAATTAATTAGTTCCAACTGTAGTAATTTCTTTTCATGCATATATTCACCCACTGGGGCTTAGCTAAAAGCTCATACATTAATTTAATTAATTAATGTTACACATAAAGGATGGTGGAAAGCCTTATGACCAAACATTCAAGAAAAATCCCTGGATCTATACATTTTTCCTAAATAAGATTTAAGCAAAGATAACACCTTGAAATGATGGTTAGAAGGTAAACAATACTTGGAAAGAAATGTTTAGGTCTACATTTTGTTGACAGGAACTTTCTTACAAAGGCTAAGTTGACTTTTAGACTTCCTGTAATAATGGAAAATCAACATGAAATTACTGGAAATTTCCATTATTAGTAGCAATATCTGAAATAAAAAGCCTGACCTCATGAACTGACTTCCTATTACTTTGAGGCTCAAGGCATCAGCAGCTATAAAAATCATGAAGTTTAAAATAAACACTTTTTCAATGACATCAGCAGGTGAGGTGAACAGAAGCTGCTGCTGTAGAGAAAACTCATGGTGAACATGTAATTTTAATTTTGCATACAACCTCCATCTTCCCATCTTAAAACAGACCTATTGCAGCTGGAGGAGACACTGAGGAGGTCCAAAGATAACTGAGGAAGATTTTACATGTTTCAAAGCTGTAATTCAGAAAGACACAACTGAGAGGATGTACCGAACCTGTAAATAAACCAGCAATGGTGCAGAGAAAGCACTAGGATGTACTTATTTCTCTAAGTATCCGTTACAGCTACTATGAGACAGAAGATGGGGTAAATGGAATGAGTCTGATCAAATATGAGAGAAACCTGATGATCAGATGAGTAATTTCTCATATTTCCTTTTCCCTCTTTTTTAATCATCACCTTATTTACTACAGAACATGGAATTTCTTTTAGACAATACCATCACTGAAGATTATCAGACATACTGTTCACATGAACAAACCAGTTCATGGACCTCACATGGTTCCGTGCTGGAGCCACATCAGACCCAGATGAATTAATTGAGAAGCCAAGACAGAAGCCTCTGATGATGATGCATTTGTTTGTAGCTCATTACTCTGGACTTTCAGCCACCCTGTGCCAGGAATTAGCTGCAGTGACGGTTTCCCATAGCAACAAGGTGTACGGGACTAATTGCTCAGGAAAAAAGAGCTGACTGGGAGCTGCACCTCCCACAGGGAGCTCGGCCAGGTGTTCCCTGGGTATTCAGGGAAGTAAAACAAGGCTGCTCCATGTGCATCTGCAATACAGCTTGAACTCAGTCCAACAGTACTTGTGTTCACGGCTGTTGGACCACGCCCACACTGCCTCAGAGAGGCCTGATCAAGCCAAGGAAGGATGGACTAAACCCACTAAACCTGCCCACAGATTCCCCTGTTCTCCTTAATTTAGGAAGAAATGAGCACAGGTACATCTAGGTCTCTGCTAATAGGGTAAGATAGGAGATTAACTTTCACAGGCACTTAGAGTTTATAATAAAAATGTAACAAGTGCACATGTCACCATGTCTTAATATTAACCACTGATCTTTTGAAGTACCAAGCACTGCACAGTATGTAAATGTACCCTATACACACAGTAATCAACACTCCAGATTTGTTAGGAATAGGCACAACTTAGCAAACAAGCAATCCCATAAGAACACATTCTCCTAAATGCTTCACCCCAGCCCAAAGCAAACAAACAAATCCAGCCCAGACAGACTTCAACATTAAGTGCTCAGTAAGCTGCCATTCAGAATTTCTGTTGCCCCACTGTGCCTTCAGAGCAGAAAGCAAATGGTTTCTTTTGGGATCTACTGGATGGGTGGGTTCAATTAATTGAAGGGGGGAAAAAAGCTTCAACTGGCAGGAAAGATGAGGCAACAAAACCAAGACTGCAGTGGCTGGCAAATGGAAAAACAAGAAATACGTATCCAAAACAATCGTGCACACAATATAAGCTATAACTTCATCAGAGTTTACTAAGTCTTGTGCCCAGAGTTGTGCTTACGAAGTCCCTGCACAGACCAGTTCGGCACTGACTGTGCCTCACATGTGACCACAGAGCAAAGTGCTGCAGGTAACACCAACACTGTGAATCTCCAGTTCCTGCCCTGACAATGTGCTGTCACATCAGAGATGGCGTCTGTTGTTTTCACCTCACAGGGCAGAGGCGTATTTGGCAAATTCACCACCCAGACACTGGACAGGGTAGGGAATTGCAGCTTTCTGAGGGGCTCAAACAGCAAAGCATCATGTCCTGGCCCAAACACATCAGCACATGTACCTGTGTATTTCTGGGACGCACAATTATCACACCCTCTTTCCCGAGGAACCCGGGTGCCTTTGTGTGACCTACACAGGCGGGCTACAAAAGGCTCCATTTAATGCTAAATTCTGCAGCAGTGCCTTCTCATGTGCCTTTTAATTTCAGTGAGTGGCTTCAAGGCAAAAACCCCAATGAAGACAACATAATTTGCAGTGTCAATAGCTATTAATGCTAAGAGGGCTACAGAACACACTGAGCTTTGATTCACTATCTCCCTCTTAGAGCACATTCTGCCTTCATAACAAGAACAAGGCCAAGGAAGAATAACCTCCAGCTGCTCCTGCAGATCAGGAGCCTTCAGCCACACATCATTCTGATCGACATTTTCTACTTTGAGAAAAATCAACACACAGTGCTATGAGAATATTGGTCATCAGACCCAAAGAATATCCAAAAAGATGTCAGATTAGATTCATAAAAGCATTAGTTACTATTATTTTGAGACTGGAGAGAGCATCTTGTTCCTTTGGGCTCTAGGGGAGCTCTGATCCCAGCTAGCTATCCTTTCCAAATTAAGCAGAAACTTGGCTAATTGACTCCAATCTTATTCAATATCTACTTTTGTTTGCTTACCCCCATCTCTGCAGCAGCCTCTTCTTCTCCATCAACATTTTTGAAGAGTAAATGGTGATAAAAGCATAAATAAAGTTTGCTTCCAGAGAGGACAAGAGGAACCGATATGGACAGTGCATGAAATGTGCATGATTGAGAGCAAAGACAATTAGAAAGAAACAAAGGGCAGCTGGGCTGGAAGGGAGGGCAACAGCCACAGCTGACACTTATTCAGAAGATTCCTTTAGCAAGGAATTTTAACCTCCAAGTGCAAACACACAGGTGCTGCTGCCAAGAAACTCAAGCAACCAGAAGGAAAAAATACAGAGGGCAACTTTATGGATGTGAATTCCTGTCAGCCTTTGGCACCTGATCATTAGTGCTGGTACTTAGTACAGAGCAAAAATATTTGGCAGTTTGAAACTTGTGCCCACATATAATTATTGTGCTGGCAGTCACTGTATTCAACAAGATCATGCAAAGAAGTGCATGGTAATTTCTGATAAAAAAACAGGCAACTCCTCCAGCTACTTCTTTATGCTACTGTGACAACACAGGTACACAAAGGTGATTGCTTTCTTTTCTGCCACTACCCTAAAATTAAGCCTTTCCCCACTGACACTCACTTGGCTTAACACCTCTGATTTGATGAGCACATCGAGGTAAACCTTTCTCAGCTCCTCTTTAATCATCTCAGACACTGCTGGAGCAAAACTGAAGTCAGGCAAACAGGCCAGTGAGGAGCTGGCTGAACAGAAATGCCTATTTCCTTAGTAGAAGAGTCACAGTATAAATTTCACATCAGACCTCCATATTTTTAAATATTTTCATTTTTCCTTCTCATTCCATGCAAAAAACCTCAGTCACGGTCTTGTACTCACACTTCAAGACAGAATGCAATTCACTCCCCTCAGTTACCAGAGAGGAAATCTCTTCAAGCTCTTGAATAGTGAACAAAACATGAAAAAATCTATACTAGACTGAAGAACAAACTACCCAGTTGAGCTGAGTTGACTTGGGATGGGTGAAGTCAGGTGGGAAAAAAAGAAGAGAAAAAAAATGCAAGAAAAGAAAAAGAAGCTACAGCAGAAATAATGCAGTTCTAATGGACCATGGAATATCAGGTACCCCGCAAGAAGATGACCTTTTCTCCAGTGCTGAAATAACAAAGCCACAGAACACAAACAGTGATAAACCAACTCCAACTTCACAAAATCAATTTATGTGAGAATAAAAGAACAAAAGACATGACCTTTTCTTTGCTATTAAATAAACTAAATCCATTCTACTGAAGTCTTCTTTTTGAACAAAAGTTATTGCCTGACCTTTCTTATTCCAGTGCAGGATGCAAAGTGATTGGGCAAAGCATTTAAGCTCTTTTGTTCTTCCTAAATCAGAGGTTTGTGCCACTACAGAGGGGGAAACAGTGCAGATCCTTCCTAACCCCAACACAGGAGCTTCTGCAGGTACCACCAGAGATCTGTAACGTGACCCAAAGACATGGGGCAAAGACCACACAGGCTGGAGCTGCAATAGGAGTGGATATTTAGGCTGGAATATGACTGGGTATCCAAACCAGCCCTGTGTCTCCACAGGATCCTGCAACACACAGGTATCAATCACTGACCTGCACAACAAAGAGTATTAAAAGTGATCTGTGTTAGTGGAACCTTATTACATCAACACTGAGATTTTATACCTAATACTGATACAATTTTGTACGATATTCTCAAAGAATCAAAAGCACAAAATGTATTTCCTGAAATTATACCTTTCCATGATATTACCACGAGATGAGTTCTTAGTAATTTATTGGATTCTCTATACTAACTGTTCTATAAACAGTACAAAATAAAAATATAATGTAAATTAATTATAATTACATAATGTAATGTTAGTCTAAACATAATTTTACTTGTAATTTTTCTCTTGTGGGGTCAGTGTCCCAACAGATGGATGTTGCTGACTGGGATAACTGCAAAATAGGTTTATTCATTGAAAATAGAAACGTGTTATTATTTCCAATCCTTCTAATCCCAAGATCCATCTGTAGGCAAGATATTTTATTTGATGTACAAAAACCATATGCATGTGCATTTTCATATGTGGAAATGTATAAAAATACACATTAATTCCCGAGGCTGCCATTCAGGACTCTGTTAAACACTGTCAGTAAGGTGCTGCTCATGCACCATCCTGTGGTTTAACAGGATAGACTCACAGTCCCAGGAATCCTGACTGACTGGAAATCAAGAATCATCTTCTGAGACAGACAAATCACTTTATTATGAGAAATAACTCCTGCCTTCTGGAAGGGGATTAGTGTATTACAGGCAGTATCATCATTTTCATCTTCGTTTGGGTTTCCATCCTCCCGTTTTCTTTTTTTTATCATTGAAAAACTGCCAGTGAGATGAACATGGAACAGAACTGATCTGATGGCTCCTGAGAGCAGGAGAGCAGTTGTGCACAGCAAAATAGAATTTTGAAAAAGTTGAGCAAGAAACCTTTGAGATCAGGGAAGAAGGACAGGAGAACATCAGGACTGAGAACTGTTATCTCCTGGCTGTGAAATAATAGTACTCAAAACCCAGAATCTGAGATCATATGTATCCATGTAGTATAGAGGGGACAATCTTTTGCCAAAAAAACATAGAGAAGGTGGAGAGAATAAATGCTGGTACCTCTAGAGCTGAAGAACAAAGAGCATGAGTGACCAACGAGGATCTGTGACACTGCTAATCCACGGCCTGCCCATCTATTGCTCCCAAGAGCTCTGAGACCCCTGAACAAAAGCCCCAGGGTCCTGTGAAAAGGTACATTTACTGATACAGCAATCTTCTTCTGGATAAAGAAGAATAGGGTTGCCATGACAACCCTGAATGAATGCAGCACATCACCTGCACATAAAGTCTATCTGCAAGGGCTCTCTGGAAAGTTGAGGGTTTGCCTGCTTCTAGTTAGGGGTCCCTGGCAATTGTACCAAGGTCCTCCAAGTAAGGATTGCCAGGAAAGGGATAGGACTTCCACCAGATCAAAGGCTGCTCAAAGGTACAAGTATCTGTGTAAAAGGAGAGCAGTGCATTCCTCTTGACAAAGATTTTCAAATGGCTGTAAAGACTGGAGAGTCTGATGTGTGCAGGGGACAAGTAAGGCCTGGAAGCTTTCTGTGACAAGGGAGACACGCCAGAGTTGTTCACCTTTTTGCTAATGAAGCCTCATGTTTGGATTTCCTGACTTACTACAACGGTTTCCTTCTTTATAGAATAAGGGAAAAGCAAAGAATCAAAAATTGGAATCAAATACATTGGAAGAACAAGTTGTTTAGAGGCAATGACAAGTAGAAGCAAAAATGAACTGCAAAACCAATTAAAAAGTATGCAGAAACACAGGTAAAAACGGTAGAAATAGATAAAATTCAATTCAGCTTCTTGTCAAAGTGTAACAGAGAACATGAGGTAAAATCTAAAAGTTTCTGTTCTACATGCACTGCCCCTGGTCTCTCATCTCAGTAAAGTTTGTGAAATTCCGGTGTGCCAAAAGGCCCTGTCAGATGACCAAAACTTCAATTTGGTAAAAAATTTCAAATAAAGGAAAATAATTAGCACAGTGTTTATTGCAGCTAAAGCAAGGCCACATGGGAGCAAAGAGAAGTCTCTTTGCAGCCCTTGTCTGAAGTATCATCTTGAGCAGCTCCCCACAAGGATGCCCTTTGAAGTGACATGCCCGAGACCCAGGCATTCCAACCAAGGAGGTAAAATGTTCAACACTCCTTTGGATATTTCCACAAACATACAGCCCTTTTGTGGACATAACCCATCCTTGAAGGAAGGGCATGGGCTGAAGGTTAAATAAATACCTGTGTTTGCTCCCTGACACCTGGGGAACCTTCAAACAGTTTGGCAGATTTGTTTAAACAAAATCAGCTTTCATAGAAATACATGACCAGAATGCAGCACTTGGCCAATGACTAAACAAAGAGCCTGAAACCTGCACTGAATAAAATACCTCTTTTATGTAATACCAACATTTTGGGCAACTACTTAGAGGACAATTCACAAAAGCTAATTCCAGCCAAAATGTGCAGATTCTTTCTCAGAAGCAAACACTGGGGACAAAGTTCCCCATGACAGCCCTTGTAACTATCTCTGTAAAATTTTGAAGTGAGAACTAAAGCACTTCTGCAAATACTATTGTGTAAGCTGAAGCCAAAGTTCTATAATGAAAAAACACAACTATTTAAATAAGTAATATATATTTTCCTAAATTATCTGTGGAAATAAACTATAAAGAGGGGGGTTCATCTGTACTGGGCCAGTTCCTCTTCCAGGCCAGCAGTTCTCATACACTGCACCCCAACTTCCAGCTCTGCTAAACCCAACAGATTCAAAAAATTTTCAAATGAGAAAGCCAATTACATTATAAACTTGCATTTGGCACAAAAAACATCTACAGAAAAAGCAGAGAATCAAAATCAATCAAACCCAAAAAGCTTCATTAAAATACACATGAGAGAGCTGCTCTTGTCTGAGGGCAGGGGGATGAACCTGGCAACTGTGACAGACCCTTCCAGGCCTGTTTTCTATTAACTTCCATTAATCTTTCTCCTTTTCAGGCACTCCTTTACCCATTTGAGTCTATGTGAGACTCAGGATTTTTTTCTTCTAATACACGTCAATACACCCCATTTCTGTTTGCTCAGCGACCACCAGGGAGTTTTGTCCTGTGAGCAAAGAGCATCTTTCAGCCACGAACCAGCCCCAGCAGCCCAGCACTGCAGGGAAAACCTCACCTCGGAGGGCAGCAAGGCCATCCCACTTGGCACCAGAACAGTCAGTGGTCCTTTGCAGACCTGTACTTTTATTCAAGTAGATAAAACTTACCCATATCACAATTTTAAGATACCAACCAGGCTGTTTTTTCTAAGCAGTGTTTTACAATGCACAGCTCAGTGTTAACACAGAGACCCACAGTCAGTTTGTCTCCAGCAGACACAACAGGCTGCTGACTCAGCTGTACTTTGATACTAATTATCTTTCACACAATAGAGAGGCACAGGAATTAACATTCTTCAAAACTAGAATATGATTCTCTTCCCAGCAGCTAAACAAGTAACACAGGCATAACAAGGATCTATGTGCAAAGTCAAGGTCCACATCATGAGAACATCAAATGCTACTGAGCACATTTTAAAGAAACATTTTATAGATATATTAACTTTCAAAGATTATATTGTCTTTTACTTCAGACAGTGAAAGTAGTTTCTTTGATAAGGGAGTCAGTAAGAATTAAAGCCTCTGTAGATACAAAGGGAAAGAACTGCATTAAATTGTGTATGTTTAGAACATCGTCTCACCAGTTACAGACATGGAAAAATATAAGAAAACAACCTGAATTATTTGGAATCTGTGAAACAAATTCTGTCACCCAGTTCTCCCAAGTGCCCAATGTCTCTAGTGAGGAGAAAAAAATAGCAGGAATGCAACTATTTCAACAAACAATCATAAATCTTACGGTGTTAAAACTAAGTTAAATTATGGATCCAGAGTAAGTTGATTTATTTGAGCTATCTGCTCTTTTACTGACATTAGAAAAAACCCCAAACAAATAGAAATATTCTGAGCGTGTTTATCCAGTTTCTCCCATTTCTCCAAGTCCCTGAGATATCTGCTCCCCACGGGTCAGAAGTGAAAATCATGGAGATTTTGCTCTTAAAAGAGCAACAAAAAACCCACCAACCCAACCCCCTTATAAACCAGTATCAGTATCAAGATTCCATTGTTATATTAGAGTGTAAAATAATGCTAGAAATGTGTATTAATAGAGATATTTTCTTCAGAGACAGAGCAATCACTGCTTGCACATGCTTTTAGGCAGAATGAAAGGAGCCACATTCCTCTTTCACAAACACATCCTTAAGCCAATGCACTCAAGCGTAGCATGTTTTTGATTGTGAGTGTGTCAAGATAACCCAAACACCCCTGGCAGCAACACTCCATCCATTGTATCACCCTCAAACATGACATTTATTTTAAGAACACAAAAAAACCCTAATATACACACAGCAAAAAGCATTTTTATCTCACCTATAATACGCATTTATCATAAGGTATATTAGTATACGAAGTCAGACAGCTGACACCTCCAGGAGGAGGTTCTTGGGATAACTCGTATTCCAGTTTGCTCTTCCTTCCAACACAGTAATTTAAACAAAAATACATTAAGCGCTGCTATTCCTGAAAAGGCTTATAAACAATTTAGACAATTGCAGTAGAGTCATTCTCTCACATAAAAATCCCAACCAAATCTCTGAACCTGAAGACAAACCAGACAGTACTTGGTATTACCTTTAGACTGGACAACCAAGTTCACACAATAAGCAGGATAAACCACCTAAATGAAATCAGCATTGTAAAACCCATTTCCAGTTCTACCACAATACGAAACACCCTTCCCCATCCTGTGTCCTCAATGAAATGGGTCCCATCTGCTAATCAGCACGAGAGATACCCTGTGTCTGAATCTTTCAGAAGGGAATATAATACAGAAGGGCCTGGTTCTGGCTATCTCCTTTCAGCAGTTCCAAAGAGCGAAGGGGCAGGTGTTACCCCCAGTCCTCAAACTTCAGGCCACCAGCGATGAGAGACCTCGACACACCAGCCCCAGTGAGGCACCAAATTGCCTCAGGAGACAGAAATGTGGCCACTGCAGTTCTTTTCATTCTGATTAAAGGCATATGCACACAGTGATTGCTCTGTCTCTGAAAAAATCTCTCTATAATACACATTTTAGCTTTATTTTACATAGGACAGAATGACTGTAACAGAACAAATTCTTGCAGTGACACTGAATGTCAGCATCTGGGGTCATAAAAAGGGAAAGCTGCACGTCGTGTCTTTCATTGCTGTCTCCTAATATTACAAGGAAGCCCTTACTAGCAGCAAGTGAATAATTTTCTTTTTTTTTGCCTAGAAAAGGGCACAGGTTTTAGGGCAGAGGATGCACCGTCTTTCACCGACCGAGTCCTGCAACAGGTCAATCCCAGTGTGGATGTGTCCAGTGCTGTCCCAGCGATGGCACCCAGGCCACGGCCACCACCGCTGCGGCATTTTTCTGTCAAACACCGCAAATACCACAGCGGTACAACAGCTCTGCCCCCGCCGCCCGGGCTGGGTGCCCCTCAGGGAGCCCCCGCGGGAGGGCCCGAGCCGTCCCTGGGGCCGGCGGGGTGCGGCGACCCCTCACCTGCACCGTTTCGTGCCGCTGTGGGGTCGGGCGGTGGGGTCTGGCTGCTTCCCGGCTGGATCCGGGCTCTCTCCCGGCTGGATCCGAGCTCTGTCCCGGCTGGATCCGGGCTGAGGGGCCGGGGCCGCCCCCTCCCCTCACGGCCCCGCCGCCCGCCAGGGGGCGCCCGCGCGCGCCTCTCAGCCCCGCCGTGACGCGAGCGGCGCGCGCCGCCGCGGTGCATGCCGGGCCGGCGGCGGGAACATGGCGAGCGACTTCTACCTGCGGTACTACGTGGGGCACAAGGGGAAGTTCGGGCACGAGTTCCTCGAGTTCGAGTTCCGCCCCGACGGTGAGAGCGGGCAGGGGCCGGGGGGCACCGGGAGGGACGGCTCTGCCCTCCCCCAGGGCGCGGGGCCGGGCCGGGCCGCCCCGGCGGGGTTTAACGCGCGGGCTCTCCCCGCAGGGAAGCTGCGCTACGCCAACAACAGCAACTACAAGAACGATGTGATGATCCGCAAGGAGGTAAGGGAGGGGGGCGGCCGCGCGGGGCTGGGCTTCCCTGCTGGAATGGCGTGTGCAGGGGTTGTAGTTCCATGTTGGGATGTTGTGTCCAGGCTTACGTGCACAAGAGCGTGATGGAGGAGCTGAAGAGAATCATCGACGACAGTGAAATCACGAAGGAAGATGATGCTCTCTGGCCGCCTCCGGACAGGGTGGGCCGGCAGGTGGGTGGACAGTGTCTCCTCTAATCGATGCTTTAATTTCCGTGGGTAGCTCCTTGGAAGCATAACAGAACTTTTCGCTCAAGGCTGTGTTGTTTCCAGCCAAAAAGGAGACAGTACTACCTTAAAACCTGAGTAGTGACTCAATGGCAGCTTAGCTGTGGGAGTTAATGTGATTCACAGACCTGCTGCATTCAATGTCTTTCTAAGAGAAAGTTGTAAAAAAAAAAGAAAAGTCATCACAGTACTTAAGTCTTTCTGTAACTTGTACCACAAAGCAGTAAAGTTCCCATAACCTTTTACTTTTCAGGAGCTTGAGATCGTAATCGGTGACGAGCACATCTCCTTTACCACGTCAAAAATCGGTTCACTCATTGATGTAAATCAGTCCAAGTACGTACCCTGCTTTTTTAAGTTGCTGTTGTTTTTATTTAACAATCTATATTAAACTTGCTGGTCACTGGGTACCTGTATTTTACATTGGTTCAAGGTACAGATCAGTTCCTGGGGACACTGCTCTGTGTTGCAGTGTAATGTCCAGCTGCCTTTAGACATATTTCAAACTCACCTTGCTGTAGGAACCCTGTCAGATGTGTTCATAGGCCAAACTGAACTGCCTGTTTGCATCCTTGACCTGTCTTTAGGAAAACTGAGATTTCTGTATTTCACCAAAGCTGAAAAGATTGGCTGTCATGGTTGGTTGTACTTTTTTTTTTAATCCTAAGTGCTGTTGCTACTTGGCTTTCATGAAAAAAAAATGTACGTTTTGTCAAGACTTAAAATGTGCAAACTTGAAGTGCAAAATGTTTTATCAATCAATGTAGAATGAAAAAAAAATCTGTTCATGTCTAAGGTGACCTCCAGAAAGTCTCCCAAGAGACTCCCTAGAGACTCTGTTTTTTTTTTTTAAATAGGTTGGTTCTAGAAACTCTTCTAAAAGAGCATCAGTCTTAAACTTCTTTTGTTTTATTTCCTTCTATTGTGCACTGCAGAGATCCAGAAGGTTTGAGAGTATTCTACTACCTGGTCCAGGACCTTAAGTGTCTTGTCTTCAGTCTTATTGGACTCCACTTCAAGATTAAGCCAATTTAAATCAGACAAATTAAAGTTTGTATTACATTCTGTATGGGGGAATGGGTTGGGGGAAGGATGCTGCTCCAGCTCGTCAGGGTTTCTGGCCTGGAGCTTTTATGTATTTCAGGTTTTTTTGTTGTTGTTGTTAAAAACTGTCAGTGAGTGTCTTTATTAAAAGGATGGGATTTCTTTTTAATTTTTGAGTTGTGAGAGACTGACTTCCTAACACTTCTTTTGGCATGGTACACTCAGGGTGCGTGACATCACTTGTATCACACACATCCCATATTTCTCTGTCTACACAGCAGTAGAAAATGTAGTTAAGCCTGGCTGTGTGAAATGAAACCTCAGCCAGCTGTCAGGATAAAGTTTTGTTACTATCCTGAGCGGGCTGTTCTGTTGGCCAGCCCAGAAGAGCTCGCGGTAACTGGGGGTAGCGGACACACATCACCGTCCTTGCGGCCTGGGCTCACCTCTTTGCCCCAGAGCACAGGAGAACAGGCCCCCAGGAGCCACCCAGCATCTTCACTGACGCTCCCGTCCAGCTTTGGAAAAGCTTGAAAAGCAACACAGAATGTATTTAGTTAAGTTCTAGTCTAGCAGATCCGTTGTGCAGCATTAATTTAAAGACTTTGAGCCCTGTTCCCCACAGCAGCGCTGCCAAACTATGCCCTTGCTTTCTCTGGCACATGTATTTTTCCTAAGTCAGTAGCCACTGCGATTAGAAAACAAAACTGAGGTTAAATGGCTTTTTAAAGGTGAAAACCCCCCTGGCCGGTGCCGGCCCCTCCCGCTTTCCCGCCCCTCGCCACAGGCACCGCCCGGGGCGGGGGCGGCCGCCATCTTGGCTGAGGGCAAGCGCCACTTCCTGTTGGCCTCAGCCCGGCACCGGGCGCCGGGCGCGGCCGCCATCTTGGCTGAGGGCACGGCCTCGGCGGGGCGGAGGAAGAAGGCGATTCCACAAAAATTCCACGGAGGAGCGGCCGGGGACCCGCGCGGCCATGGGGGTAGGTGGGACCGCGGCCGCGCCGGGCCGGGCCGGTGCGATCCGGGCTGACGCCGCTCCCGCCGCCCCTTGCCTTGCAGAGGATCGGGCTGCAGCTCCGCGCCACGCTGGAGAACATCACCCGGCTGCGGGCCGAGGGCGAGGACTTCCGATGGTACCTCAAGGTGCGGCGGGGCCGGGGGTGTCACACAGCCCTCGCTGGTGACAGCTCTCAGCTCTCGGACTTCTGTTTTCCAGCTGAAATGTGGGAACTGCGGCGAAGTCTCTGAGAAGTGGCAGTACCTGCGGCTGATGGTGCGTGTCCCGCTGGTAACCTGCCTGAGAACAAACATGGGAACACAGACCTGCCTCTTACACACGCATTAGCATCAGCAGTGGGACAACTTGCACTTCAGATGAGTTTTTCAATTGCTATATGCATTTTATAGCTTTTCGATAACTATACGCATTTAGAAAAGGCTGTCCAATTCCATACAAAAAAAAATGTGGATACCGTTAATTGAAATATGCCTTTGGAATGGTGACTGTTGGTGAGAAAGTATTTACATCTGCTCTAAAAAAACAATTTTCTGTAAAAATAAAATTTGAAAACAAATTTTGAAGTGATACCAGAGTAAGGTTGTGCCTGTACATATTTCTCTGATGCTGATGGAGCATTTCTGGAGAAATTTAGGTAATTCAAGGTGAGTTAAGCATGCTAAATTAGCATTTGGAAACTGAAAAAGCAGGGTAAAAGATAAGGGATAACAGAAGGTTCTGTTCTTCGG
This sequence comes from Pseudotriccus pelzelni, assembly GCA_035584735.1. NCBI lineage: Eukaryota > Metazoa > Chordata > Aves > Passeriformes > Tyrannidae > Pseudotriccus > Pseudotriccus pelzelni. Next base: position 5,549,566 of record JAWMRA010000005.1, read on the forward strand.
AATGATGATCCTTTTTGTTGCGTACTACTGAGCGGCAAGAATATTTTGAGGAATTAATAGAACATACCTATATGGACAAGACATAACTATCCACTATGCCCTGTTTTAAGTCTAGAACAGAATTATTCTTTGATAACCACAGATTCTTGAATTACTAATCTCTAGTTTTAAAAAAAGCCTTCTTAAAGTATTTTTAAGAAGTGAAAGGCCATTGTAAGAACTGCTTTACCTCTGCAGAGGTTTCCAGTGGCTCAGCTGAAGCGCAGTCACAAATGCCTCTGCTGTCTGGTTTTTAGGACAGTGCTCCCCTGAAGGGCGGCCGCGGCAGCGCCACGATGGTGCAGAAGTGCAAGCTGTGCTCCAGGGAGAACTCCATCGGTACGTGCTTGCCTGTTTAACAGGCACCGTCCACTTGTCGCTTTTTCTCCCGAGTTCACTTTTTAGTCCCCATTTTTGCTTTTAAAGAGCATTCCCCAGGGGTTTCTTCCCTTGCACACCAGTGCTTGAATTCACAACACTCGACATCACGCTCACGAAGGAGACGGCAAGGCCTGGCGAGTCCAGGGTTCTGCATGAACAAAACTCATCTGTAATGTCATTTTAAAAACCACACAGATTTTTTTTTTGCATTGGTAAGGTAACAAAATGGTGCAGCGTAAACTTCTCAGGAGACGGGAGAAAAAGGGAATTCTACCTTCGGAAGGCCAGCTGCAGGAAATGCTTGGTGACTTTGTTCCTTTTACTTTGTATGAGGAAATTTCTGTGAAAGAAGAACCTGGTGCTTGGTTTGTGCTGAATAAAACTGAAGACATAATGCAACTCACTTTCACACTTTTTTTTGTTTTAGATATTTTAAGTCAGACAATCAAGCCCTACAATGTAAGTTTGTTTCCTTTTCTATATAACAAATGATAAATAAGCATTAATACTATTTTGAGGCTTTGCTTTATCATCCTCTTTCAAGTACACGAAAGAAGCTAGTATTATTCCCTGACAGAAATCGTCTCTTGTAGACTCCTGCAGAGTCTCAAGTGTAGACTAAGCTGTTACATTTCATAAGCCAACACTGTTATCACTCAGAGGTGATTAGGCCTGTATTAGTTTCCTTTTGAAGGCTTTCTCGTGGCAGACTAAGAAATTCTAGTTCATGACCACCCATTAAATGAGCCCTAGGATTTTGCTGTCACTTGAGGCATCAGAGATGACAGTACTGCCTTTAAAGCAATCCATTCCTAAACTAATGCTTGTCACTGTCTCTATTAGATGGAAACTAATGGAATTCTGGCTCAATTACAGGCTGAAGACAGTGAGAAATTCAAGACAATAGTGGAGTTTGAATGCCGAGGTCTGGAACCAGTTGACTTTCAACCACAGGTGAGTTCTTATTTGTGATTCGTTTCTCAGTTTTTAAAAACAGTTCTTGTAGACTCTACAGTGATAAAATACACATTGTTTGAAATGGTTCCCCAAATTCCCATTCTCTCCATCGGGTTCCCATCCACTTTTTTTCTACTTCATTTGACTCCAAACAAACCCAAAAACCCATGATAACACTAACAACTCTGGTATTCCTTGTGCCAGGAAAATCTAACATTAGGCACACCTTGGAGTCTTACTCCGGCTGCCTTACAGGTGACTCAGCACTGCTTACCTGAACTCACCTGAGAGGTCTTCATTGCTCAGGTCATGGCAGAAGAGTCTTTCCCAAGGGGAACCGTGAGAGTGCAGCGTTAGGCAGAGCACCCCTGTGGTCCTTGGTGTGTTACAGAGAGCACATGCAGTTCAGGTTACGAACACGATTCAGTGTGTGTCCTCTAAAAAAAACAAATTTTCTTTGGGATTTGACGTCACTAAAGCCACAGGAAGTGAATATTGGCGTTTTTCCATGTGGAACTTGAGCAAAGGCTGAAGATCAGCGGCACTTAAAGGCTGTTGCAAAGCACACCTCAAGGTTCAGGGCTAAAGGATTTCTTCAGGGCCAAGCCAGTCTGCAGTGACTCATCTGCTTGTGCATGGTCATGCTGTAGGCTGTTAACTCCCTGCTATATTTAACGTATTATTCCAGTCGGATTAGGTGTAAATAGACTGACAGATATAAACCAGTCTTATCCTTCCCTCAGACTGTGATGCTGGGCTAAGAAACAGCCCAAAGAAGCCTATCCTACAGCGAATTTGATATAAATAGAATCCCCACTGCAGAGTGCTGCAGGAGGTCTTTATCTGTTTATTTAAGTGGAGCCCATCTTTCTGAGGAACAGATGGGTTTATTAGTTTATCCCTGTTTGAAAGCTATGCAGCCAGACTTAGGAACTTGCACCTCAAGAAAAAGCTATGGGAAGACTAAAATATACAGGAAATGTTTATACCTCTGCATCCTTAATTGTCAGTTTGGTCTCTGCACTTGACTGGAGAATATACTTGAATTCCTGAAGAAGTATTTGAGTGAATTTTCTGATGCCTAAATCTGCAAATGATAATTTTCTGATGCCTGTATGACTTCTGCAGTTCCAAACAATTCTGTAAATTGCTTTATATTTGGCATGATCCAAGCCAGCCTGGCTTCTCCACCACCTTACATCTGGCTTTTGATTAGCACCATGGCCATAGTATTACAGTATTTTCTCCCTATTCTTGGTAGACATAATACAAACACACCTCAAGTCAATTTAAAGTGGCTTAATGCTTGCATGTCTTATTTAAATTGTAGTTATCTAAAAAAAGAAAGCAGAGAAAGTATCCTTTGATTCTCTGGATATACACCCTCCTTTTAGACCTAGTACAGAAGCTTGTAATTCCAGTCACGTGGCTCCTTGTTCCTTTGAGGGCTGGTGAGTGGCTCCAGGTGGCAAAAGCAGGGCTTTGATTTTTCTAGTGCTGTTCTGTTCTGCAGCTCTGCAGTTTTGTCCCATGATGCTGATCATCCTCTCCAGCCCAGCAGTTCCCTTGGGATGGGCTTCCAACAGTCCTGGAAGGGCCACTGTGCCCTGCAGATCAGTCTCCTCTGTTAGATCTGACCCACTCTGTGGTTTATTTAACTCCCAAGTGCTTAACTTTCCTTCAGATCCTGAAATACGTTAAAATCACACGGCTTACTTTGCACATTCTTACACAGCTAAATGTCTGACTGGCATTAGTGGGATTTCTCTATCAAAAATGCAAGTGTAGATCCCTTGCAGAAAACCAGGAGGAAACGTGGATTTTTAGCCACTTGTTAATAAAATTAGTAGTTAGAAATGGCAGTGTAAGAAACCTCCCTGTATGCTGCAGAAGTGGCTGGGATTTTTAAATGCACAATGAAATTTTGTGCTGAGTTACTTTCTTTAAACGTATTTCAATGATCATATTTATTATTTTCTTGGTACAACTTATTTTTAAAAACTTTCTGCAAATGTTCGCAGGCAGGGTTTGCTGCTGAAGGTGCAGAATCTGGCACACCTTTCAATGACATAAACTTGTTGGAAAAGGTATGTTGTCTTGGTTTTATTAGTAAATCTAATTACTTAGCTTGCTTTCCCCAAGTCACTCGTCCAGAATACACCCTGCTCTTTCCTGTAGCCACAGGAAGGTCAGAGCTGGAGAGAGGAACTGCACCAACTGTGAACAACCAGCATTACTAAGTGTCATTTTAGAAGAAGGTATTTGATAACTTAGCAGCTGGCAAAGGTAGAAATGCTACCTTTATTTAAGTCACTCAAGAATTCCAAAGAGCAGGAACCTGGAATTTCAAATGGCTGGGGTCATGAGAGTGGTGAATTGATTTTTCTAGGAATATCCCTGCACATTTCCCTGTGCCCAGAGGTATTAAAAAGTAATACAGACACTGTCCTTCAAAGCTCAGGATAATGACACCAGCATTGCAAATCTTCCTTGGCTGTGAGCAGGAATCTCAAGGTCAAATCTGTTCCCTGGTATCCTACTTGGCAGGGATCTGCATGTCTGCTTACCCACCTGACTAGGGTATTGTAAATGATAGATAATCCTTTCACCTGCCATGGCTGCTGTCTTGTCCACTACAGGCTGTGGACTACAGATGAAAAAACCTACAACATTCTATGAACAAAAACACTGAGACTGAAGCTCTTTTAATTTCAGGTCGGTGTTTTTGCTTCTCTCACCTGTCAGAACTTAACTTAGTGACTGCACAGTGCTTTCCACAGAAATCTAAGATCCGAATTTTGAGTAACATTTGGTTTCAGTTTGAATTCCAATCTGTGTGCACTGTCCTCTGTGACTAACACTGTGAAATCTTGTTTCCTACAGGATTGGAATGACTATGATGAAAAAACAAAGGAATCTGTTGGAATCTACGAAGTTACCCACAAATTTGTAAAATGCTGAAGTTCACAGCCCTAATAAATCTTGACATGCTAATTGATGGAGGAGCTGTATCCATCAGACACACAGTTTCCCTGGAGTTACTTTTTTTACACTGCTGCACTTCAGAAAGTTCATAGACTCATTAAGGTTGGAAAAGACCTCCAAGATCACCGAGTCTGACCTTTGACCAACATCACTAAGTTGTACTTACTGTCCCCAGCATTCCCTAATAAAATATTTCCCACAGAGCACTTGGAGATGGCCTCAGTACAAACTGAAAATAGTACGTACACCTGACTGACCTGTGCCATTCTCTCAATGCTTTTTTTTTAAATATATACAGTTGTGGTGGACTGTAGCTTAACTACTGTACACAGTGACTACTCAGACAACTTACAGCCCTAAAGTTTATCATGAAGAAATAGCTATTAGGATTAGTGAGGTTTGTGTTAACTATTCCAGGGAACAGCTACACCTTTAGTAGCCTTCTGCCACTTCAAGTAAAGACACTGAGAACACTTACTGAGCTTGACTGCTGTTGACATTTACACAGTTATGATCTTCTGAAAATCAAGTTACCTTTCCAAGTGTGTCATTAAATAAACCTCATTTTTAGTTGAAGGCAGACTTTGTACTCTTGGTGGATGCACTCACAATATTGCCAGCTGTTCTCATGTTTAAAACAAACAACCCATAAAAGTAAAAAAAAAAACCCCACTTTTTTAGTGAACTATATTCAGACTTTTGGTCTGATTATAATTTCCTTCATCTTCCCAAATGATCACCTTCTTTTCTTTGTTTAAACGAGCATGAACAATCATGCTAAGTTTTAAATGGGAGTTTAAAATGAGGCTTTTCAGGTGAAAACTACAACAGCAAATTAGAAACATCTCTGACTAGGAAAAGTTAATAAGCCTTAAGGCTTACCTATTAAAAGCATGCCTCTCCCCTTCTAGCACTTGCAGTTCATACCTCCAAGATACGGTATTGCTTATACTCCCTGTGATAAAGAAAAAAGACACTGGGAGAGCCTGGAAGCTGAGAAATCCAAAGGAAAAGACAAGTAGGTTTCTGAGCCTCTGAACCTGATCTGTCAGATCAGATGTGCTCAGACTTCTCTGTTCTGCTAATAGGTTTGGTTGTCCAGGACAGGGGCTGTGCTGAAAGACATGAGCTGCATTAATTTAACACAGATCACAAAAGCAAGTTCTACTCAGCCCTAGAGAAAGACTCATCCTTCCAGAAGAAGAAGAGTGGAAGTCAAGAGGGTTTAAGAGGCAGGAGTTCAAGTTATACATACCTTATAAGTGCAGAACACTTTCAGCAGTATTCCTTCCGACTTTTATAAGACCCATGAGCTACAGATAAAGGGACTACCCATGCTGTATGAATTACATGTGGCAATAAAAGAACTCAGTGGTTATTAATAGACAGCTTTATTAAAATACAGTCTTTTCCAGTCAGTTTAACAACCCATTTGATGACTGCATATCATTTAAGGCCTCCCACTTCATTTTTTTGTTTCTCTGGAAGTTAAGAGTGGAAAGGCTTCAAGCAGTTGAGGCACTATCAGTTCTGATATAAATTCAAGTTTAAAGAGAAAATTAAGTGTGAGCAGTTAGTAAGAAAGCTTACTGCGAGTGCAAACGGAACCACTCTTTCATGTTTAAAATTATTGCATGTATTTCTTTTTTAAATCTTAGCAGTTTAAGAGTAGTATCACAGTATTGATTTGAGTGTCTGAACACTCAGGGAACACAGATGTTCCAAGTTCATAAACTCTGTTTATTTCAGATGATGTGTTTTAAGAACACATGGATTGGTTGGAACAGATGGGTGTGTTACTTAATTTTACACCGTGAGTGCTTGTATTTCCTGAAGTATCCACTCAAGGTCTGTAATTGATTTCTTTAGAAGAGATACAAATTTCATAGTGAATCTAACAGTATTCAAGTTCAGTGAAGATACATAAAGCCAATTAAGCTGGGCAGTCTCAGCCATGCTGAGTCAGACATGCCGATTAGACATAGTCTACATTTTGTACTGCAATTGTAAAATCTTCTAATGTCTTTATGTCTAACTACCAATCTTCTTGCCCTTTAAAACATTAAAGATATCTTCTAGTGACTTGTATATACACTGAAGGAATTCTTCACCATTCCTAGTTGGGTAAGAGGAAACATTACAACCAATCCAGTCATCATGTACCTGATATCCTAATCCAAAGCCGTCGGACACCACGGGGCCAAACCCTCCCAGCTGCACAGCTGGGCTGACCAACGTGCTTGTGGAGAGGATGTTGTGATTGAGCCGAGCATAGGCTTGGTCTTGATAGAAATCAGGCAGAGCAAGCCCTTTGGATAAGGCCAAATAGCGCAGGCCGAAGAGATGGCGGTCAAATCCCTGCCCTGTTAAAATCAAATAACATGTATTAGAGAGATGGGTCACTTTGTGGGAAGTAATCTCATTTATTTTGACATCACATTGTTTTCAGCCACAAAAGAGATCCATGGAAGTGAGATTTATTTTTGTATTAGCAGGAACTGTTTTTCAGAACCCAGACATTCTGCCCTTCTCATGCACACATCCCAGGGGAAGAGGGGCTGCTGTTTTACTGCAAGAATCAACCAGGATCACGAGAGTATACAAAAGTGCAATGCTAACAGACAATTTTAATAACACATCACATTCTTTGATAAACTATTTATCTGAACATATCCAAGTTGTTTAAAGCAGAAAAAAAAGCTTTCCTAAAACTTACTAATGAACAGAAGGAGGCCAATTTTAGACTCTATGGGGTAATGTTCAAGAGTATGTTTTACTAAAATAATAAACCAAGTTATGCCTCTGGGAAGGAGAGTTCAAAACAAAAGACATTTTGAAAAATGCCAGGAGTAGCCCAGCCAAAAAATCAGATTGATTTAAAAGCTGTTAAAGCTTTTGCGCCCTGCAGGGATACAATGGTAATTCCTCAGACTTAAAGCCAAGGTTCTCGGTTGCCCTGGGGAGTACAACATGCACTAAGTATTTACCAAATCTTCCAATACCCCAGCTGCTCTAAGGACAAAAAAAAAGTATAAAAATTCTCAACACATTAACAGTGATGTGGAAATTACAGAGGCTTTCTTCTCCATCGAGAAAAGACTGTTACAGAAGGCACTTTAAACTGCAGCCTTTGGCTACTGTTTCTGTCAAGTTTACATTAGCATCACACCGCCATCAAGATTAAAATTATTTGGTTGTAAATTAAATATTTACCAACATTTTAGTGCAAAAGTAGAGCTGTATGATCTGTTCCTACTTACCCATAGCAGCTTCTTTTGTCAAGCGGCCGTGGTACTTGGAGCACTCCACTATCAACTTCTGCAGCTCTTCTGTGCTATGTTTGGGCAGTTCCTTGACAAAAGCTTCCGAGCATTTCTTGGTATGCACAGAGGCAGGACGGATAGTTTCTGTGCGGCCGTGTTTGAAAGCTGCAGTGCTGCAAGACTCGTACGTAGCAACAGTCTGGTTGTACTGGCGAAGGAAAGCCATCTGGAAGGCCAGCTGAGCCACAGCATCTGGGCTCACCTTCTTCTGCTTTAGAAGCTCCTTGCCACCCTCTTGGAACTGAATCATGTTAACAGACAGCGATTCCACAGTGGCATCGAATTTCTGTTTGGCTTTGGTAATCCCTGCTTTTAAGGCATCATTCAGCTTAAAGTCAAGTTTCTGCACTGCTTTAGAGGAGTCTACTGAAGCAGGCTGGGACTGGGGGCTGATGGCTGGTGACTTGGTGCTGTCTTTAAAAACCTCATTCTGGAACCTGAGCACAGCCACACCATCTCCCCAGGAATGTTCAAAATTGATTCCTGCAGTGCCATCCTTGGTTATGATGAGGTTAAAGGATTTGTCATACCAGCGGTTAGCTCCGTCCCCATGCAACATAGTGTGGGACAAGTGCACAAAGTCTTTAATGGGAAAATCATCTAAACTTAAACAAAACACAGCAGAGTCTACTTTTTGAAGAGCTTCTTCATTGCCATTATCCAGCAGGCTCTTTCTCAGCGATGCCCACGTGTCTCGGTTTTCACTGGAGAGGTAGCCAAGAGGGAAGGCTGGGGCTGGACTGTTGTCACTAAGGATGTATTTCAAGTGTGCTTGTATTTCTGAGGGTTTCAGCATGTTTCCATCTCTATCAATAACATCAAACACATAAAAATTTCCATTTCTCAGTACTAGTAAATGCTTCGCCTTTTCATCTGTGTAAAGCTCATCTTTCTCGAGCTTAGGCACCCGTGTGGAATTGAAAAGCCTGAAGTACTGAGACATATCCAGGGGGTAAGCATTGACCAGGTAGGCACCAAACCAGGACACTGATGAAGGCACGAATCGGATAATTTTTTTAAAGAGCTCAGTGTCACTTTTTTCTGGGTTGAGGTGAAAAACCTCTGGTTCCAGATAACCAGCCCTGAAGGTCTTCATAAAACGTATGGCAGAAACAGTCATGTTCGTAGCTCGTGTGAGCTGATCGTTGTATTCCGGTTTGGGATCAGGATTAAAAGACATAAATGCATTAAAATTCAAAACAACAGGCTCACGTGCTTTTAGGTACATGTCAAACCAGGGACCTGAAAATTGAGAGTTGAGAAATAAGTCAGAACAAAAAAGCAGCTCGCTGAGTCAGATCAGAGGTTTGTGTAGTCCAACAGTGATCATGAATAAACACACACTGAAGTGCCTACAAACACAACAAACATATGCGGTAATTCACCCAACACCTCCCATTTGGAGTGGTACGTCCCTTTACCTACTCTTAAACTATTAATTTCTGCAACTCTCTGTTACCGAGGCTGAACCTTCTAGCTGGGCTGGAAGGAGGGCAACAGGTAGCTCAAGGACTCAAGTTACAATTTTAATTACAGTTGCTCACAGGTGAGTAACCAGAATTCATCTACAGTTTGAAAACCACATCTGTCATCATCGCGTAGCCTTTTAACCCTGGACTTGAAAGTCTAAGGTGGAGGCAACTATACATACTGTCAGATTAGCTGCTCTTTAACCTAAACCTAAAAAGACAACCAGTGTTCACAGCAACTTCATGGATTACTTAAACTTCAGCCCATTATATTTGTAGCATAATGAGATGTTACCAAGAATGATGATCTACAGACTCCTCCAACACCCAGCAGGCCAACATACCTGTGATGTAACTGGTATGCTTGTTCTGATTGTCTTGAGCAACCAGTTGCTCATGTAGCTCTCTTCCAATTCCCTTTTCAAAGGCATGAGCGAGTTCTTCCGTTTTCCTACAGAAATCAAGAAAATTGTCAAAATGCTGTCACAGTTCTATTTTCTATCTGTATCACTTGGCTCTGAAGCAGCACATGACACTGCAATATGTGTTCGTCTGTACCTGAATTGGTCATCATTTAAAAGCGGTTTCTGGGCATTCAGATACCTCATAATTGTATCTTCCAGTTTGGGAACAGGCAGTCTGAAGGAAGTGGAACACAGACACATGCACTTTATGAGCAAGGGTACAAATGAAGCCTGAATTTCTTACACAGTAGTTTCTCTTTGCCTCCCTTCTTCCCTATCCTTCCTAACACTATTATATATGCTGTATTATATATATATATATATATATATTTGGATAATACTTATATATACACATATTCTCCAAATACTTCATAAGTTTCTTGTGGAATAAGAGAAGTGGATGGACAGGGGTCAGCACAGCCTAAGATTCTTGGGAAACAAGGCAGAGAAGCAATTTGACGCTTGTTACAAAGGTACTGCGGTGATGGGCGTTAACCCCTTACAGGGAACACAGTGACAGGAACCACTGCCGGGAAAAGCAGCTCAGCAGAAGGTTGCCAGCCCTGCTTCAGGCCTCCCCCCTCACTGCTGGGTGCTGGACATCTACTTTGTTACAAATTTCCTATCGAGTATCTCTGCCAACTTCCTCTCAGAACAAGAAAACATTTTCCTTACTATAAAACAATCCCGATACGCTCCCGGGGTTCCTTTGCGAGCCAAAGGGATGTTTCAGCAGCGGGCTTACAACCATATTTACACTTCAAAAGCCCAACCCTCGGCTCCGCCGGGAGCGCGGGAAGCGCACAGCTCGGAGCCGGGGGCGGACATTGCCTCAGCCCCCCTCGGCGCGGACACCCCGCACGGCCCCCGCCCCGCGGCTGTCCCGGGACCCGCCGTACCTGGGCAGGCTCCTCTGGTAGTGCATGGTGGGCACGATGCTGCGGTGCAGGAACTCGGCAGCGCCCGCGCTGCTGTAGCCGCGCCGCCCGCGGCCCGGGGCCGCCCTCAGCAGCTGCCGCGCCGCCATCACAGCAGCGCGTCAGCGCCCCCGGCACCGCCCGCCAGGCCCGGCACCGCCCGCCAGGCCCGGCACCGCCCCCGGCACCGCCATGCCCGGTACCGCCCGCCAGGCCCGGCACCGCCCCCGGCACCGCCCGCCAGGCCCGGCACCGCCCGCCGCCTCCCCCGGCAAGGAGCGAGGACACCGAACCCTTCACCCTCCTGTTATTCCATTCAGAAAGTCGACTCGATGCGCGCCGTCATGGCAGCAAGGTTATCAGGGTATTGGAAAATGTCTGGAGCGGCGCGGTTCGCCATCAGTCGTCCTTTACATAGCCGTTAATAAAGTTTGCATTAATTAAGTTTGCATTGATTAAATTTGCATTAATTAATTTTGCATCCATACGTTAAATCATAAACACAATATTAAACAATAAAATTATTATTGCATTCCTGCTATGCTCTTGTTTTGACAGCACTCTTGTTCAATACACAGACTCCACTTTTCCTCTCTCCTTTTTTTTTTTTTTTGTGCGTATCCATATGTCCTGCTCTTTATACAGGATTCGGATCCTGCTTCCAAGAGAGCAGTTTAATCCCCCTTGAGCTTTTTTACTCATATGCGAGCGTGTAACAGCAATTCTGTATCACAGTATAAAATGTAAAATTGTAAACACATGTATTTTTGTTGTATTGTGTCCAATATTTTCCGTAAAAACATCGAATAATATTGGAATATCCCAGAAGCTTCCAGAGATGCTTTTGTAAGAAAGTGTGGCACAGCAAATGGTGATGGGAGTGTATTTTTATCAGATACTCATCAGCATAAAATTCAGCGTTGGGATTGAATGCGGACACAGCAAAGGAAAGGAAAGCAATCCCTGTGGCTTAGTCTCATAATCCTCTGAAAGTAAATTGGCCCTACCCTAATCAACATAGTGGTTGGAAGAAAAGTGAAATCATTTCACTTCCAAGACAATAAATGCCAAATGCCAGAAGGTGTCCTTGCATGTTCCAGTCCGCGGCTGTTTCCTGTTCAGTGTGCGTCTCTTATGCTGCTTGTTCAGCCTTTTTTTGGCCACGATAACGAAAAACCCCAGCCTGCTTTAATTAATGAAGTCCAGTTTCACCTAGCTTGCCCTGTTGTGATAGTGCTGTTCAAAATGTTACCTGCCCTGCCCTTTAGGAGAACTGCAGTAATGCTCCTGTTCCCTGTGTGAGTGCTGACTCGAAGAGTTCCCTTTCCACGTTTGGGTGTCCAGACCCCAAATTCGGAGACTGAGGAATGTGCCTTCTTTCTCCTGGGAGTGTCACTTTGTTTTGAACTAGTCTTGTTTTAGAAATACTACTGCATTCTGTTCTAATTTTCCAGAGCCCCCTAATCTTCTTCCAGGCTCTTAATGATGTAGTTGATAATAGGATTGTTGGTATTAATTTGGAACAATAACGCCAGCTGCTTGCTTGGTGGCTATTGGCAGAGGGGTGACCTTGCAGGTCAGCTAAGCAGAACTGGAAGTGCTTTGATCTGATCTATACAGAGCCAGATCTGTCCACTCGAACAAGAGGAGTGAGGGAATTCTCTCCCCATGGGATGCTGATTCTTCCCTGCAGAGCACGGAGCACAGCATGGCGGTGGCTTTGGATGCAATCCTCGCTCGGATCAAGGATGTTTGTAAAAGGAATGGTTTGCTCATCCTCTCCGTGTTGTCCGTCACCATCGGCTGTCTCCTTGGATTCTTCCTGAGGACGAGACGACTCTCCCAGCAGGTAAGAGTGGGCAACACTCTGGAGAAAATACCACACTTACGTAACAAAAGACATATGGAACTCGTGCAACTTCAGCACAGGCTTTGGAACATAAAAATTGTGTATCTATATTGGTTAAATAAGTTTAATTTCATCTGTTTGTTAATCTGCACTGTTCTTTGGGTCCTTTCACATGTTCTCAAACAATACATCAGCAAAGGGTTCTGGTCTCTAAGACACCTGGTAAATGTAGCATAAACACACCAAAATGTTGCAAGTATGGATAATAATAGTGGACATTTAAACTAGTTGAGACTTATCATCTAATACAGACCTGGAAAAAACAATAGTGCAATATACTGGATTTTATATTATTTTGGAATATGTATGCCTAAAGAAAACACTGGGAATATTTTTCAGCACCAGATGCACAGAGGTGCAGATGTTTATATCACACCAGTGGCGTTTCGTGTTAATAAATGTAAGACTTCCCATCATTAGCAGATCGTGTTACTGAAGTCACCTGGGGCTTTCTCCCCCAGCACACTTCAACCAAGCCATTGGGGTGCTCATTTCTGCTGCATTAGTCAGACAGACCAGACAACAACATGCATTGCTGAATGTGCTGTTTGAGCACAAAATGTAAATCTCAGTTTAAAAATACGGCATTTAGTAAATGCAACTAAACTAAACCAATTCTGTTTTCTGCTACGGCAAACCACTGTCTGAGCATCATTTGTGGCCAAGCAGTTGCTTCATACACATCCAGGAAAACAGACAAAATACAGAATGAAGAGATTATTCAGAGCAACCTATTAACAGCAGTCCCCAAGAAATGGCATATTTCATTTCTGCCTTCCTTAGTAAAGGAACGAACCATGTGGGGTGTTTATTGAATAGCAACACATTATGTAATCTAATTAATTTTAAAATGATCTTTTGAAGCCTGCTATCTTTGCCACCTTACATGCCAAAGCTGCAGCTTTTACCCATGTTATCTGATCCCCAGCTCTGGCAGCACTTGTGAAGGCAGACAGTCTTTAGCTCAAAACAATAAGCATCTCTCCACGTATTTTCTAGGAAATTAGTTACTTCCAGTTTCCTGGTGAGTTACTGATGAGGATGCTGAAAATGCTGATTCTCCCACTGGTTGTCTCAAGGTAAGTGAGGACAACAATAGTTCCAATAACTTTTCAAGTTTCCGAAATGAGACTTGTCACTGCCACTGTTTTACCTGTGACTGAATTAAGTGACAGTACTGAGGCATCACTGACTGCTGTGCATTTGTATTTCTAGTGGAGCCAAGAACATGTTTTTTAATCAATAGGATCATTTCTGCAATATCTCATATAGCTATTACTGGCTTTAAAACTAATGTGGTTTTTAAAAATTGTGGTTTTTTCCCTTGTAATGGGAGGACTTTTCAGTTCAAGCTAACTAGGAGTTAAATATATGGAATAAATAATCCACCTCATAAAAAAACCCACCTTAAGTCTAAATTATTGAAATAACACACTGTTCAAATAAGATGAGAAAGCACAGTTATTTCTATTGTCCTGCAGTATTTTGAAAGATGTGCTGTAATATGATGAATACTGAAAAAACCCTTTGTCTCCAGTGAACTAATAATGTATGCCTGGCTTCAGCTGGAAGTGAAAGTGATTTCTCAGTACATTAAAGCAGAACTTTAGTGGTGCCACTTCACTGGTAGCGGAATTAATGATCTAGATCGGATGTTGTATGGGAGCTGCCCTTGCAGTGGGAGGGCATGACTTAAGAGAGGTTTGTCTCTCCTCTGAGCTTGAGTATCTTTCAACTGACTACAGTCCCAGCCACACACCAGTTGGATGGCCAGTGCCAATTTGTGTGCCCAGTGCTTAGGGAAGACATAAGAAGAGTAACAAAGCTAACTTTACCAGACCTGAGAAAAAATGATTGCAATATTTGGTGCCTTTCCTTGAAGCCTCAGTTTCTGAAACCTAATACATACACCAAGATCTCATCGTCCACTTTAAGAAAAAGATAAGTTTGTAGTCTTCAGATTGAAGAGAGTTGCTGAAAATTAACACAAATGAGCACTACTTTTAATTTTAAATTATCTGCCTTTAGATCTGCCTTTTCATGGTCTTTCACAGAGCAAAGCTGAGTCACGGTGCTCTGTGCATGAAACTGTTCACGTGGCCACAGACTCACACCTGGTTCTGTCCCATGCAGCAAGAGAACATCAGGACAAAACATGTCAAGAGATTTTTTTTGAGAGGTGGAAGGAGAGTTTTCCAAAGAAAACAGGAGTCTCACAGGAGGAAGTGGTGTAGTAAGGAGGACAGAAAAGGGTTGGAGCAGATTCACATGCCCTTCCCTAAAATGTGTAGTTCTTTAGATCCTCCTGTATTTTTTAGAGATGTTAGGAAGAGCAACAGCACAACAGGGAAGAACTGCTCTGACACAGCCTGTGATGGCTCAGGTTACATACAGATGTGTCAGGAGTGAACCTCTGAGCCTGAGAACAAACTTTACAGACCCTCAAATGGATTAACTCTCTTTGCACAACAGTAAGAGTCCATCTACGTCTGTAACAAACTATCACTTGCTATTGCAAACTGAATCGTCAGGGGTTTGCAAGCAAAAGCTACTCCAGATGTAATTACATTTTCCACACATCCATTTGATAAACTCTGTAAAGCCATGCTCTGTATTTTTACCAATCTGCATGCACATTTCAATTACATTTCTTTGTGGATCTGGAATATTCTCAGCCTGTCCTGCCAGGGCAAAGGCATTTAAATTATCTTTTAAATTACATTCTATTATTGTTTACAAAAGCCAGAGGTACAGCACCATGAAAAGAGCTCTAAATATTGCTCTCCTAGTTGAAATTAATGCAAGTTTTTCCTTGAATACACAAATAATTACTTGTAAAGAAAGGCAAGAAAGGAAGATTAAAGGGATTGAGTGCAAAATACACCATCTCCAAGACCAGAGTTTATTTTGGAGGGTTGTCACAGAAGTAAAACATGGTAACTGTCTGGGTCAGAAGACTGGCAATAGACTAGAAAATCCTGCACTGACAGGCCACTAGCACAGATCCAGCCTTATAGAGAAATGCCTGAAAATTTGTACTTTCCCTCTTGATCTGACAGTTAGAGAGTAAAACAGGAACTTTGCAGATTGTATCCATCAGGAATGAGGAAATTAAGATACAGTCAGGTATCTCTGAATGGTGTTTATTTTAAAAGTTCCCTGGAAGCAGAAGAAATCAGTTGAGCAACATGAGACTGTTTCTTCAACGGACAGTTCCTTGTTTTACCCACCTCTGTCCCAGCACCTGGAAGTGCTGCATCCCACAGCTCCCATACCTGTCCTGATGTCTCCTGTCACCCATGGTCTCACTTTTTCTTTTCTAACAGATAGAAAAATCTTGGAAAAGTAATCACCACCCACTACTCTGCCAGTCTGAGCCCCGCATGAGCTTTTGGTTTTGTTGCGGCCTAGACCTTCATTAAGGCTGGGGGTTGATATTACTTCAGTTATCTGGTTACATAAACAAGCTTCGCAGCATCACAGAACAACTCTGAAACAACTGTATATTTATTGCACCCATCCTCTGCCTGAGCTTTAGCCCTGCTCACACCTATCAGTATCCCCCGTGTCTCATGTACAGAGTTTGCTTTTCTCAGTGATGAGGACAGGTACCCCACACAACAGAGGATGCCACTTCTGTAAGCAACACAAATTAAAAAAATCTATGACAAACAGTCTGACAGACTGCCCTGGGCATACTCAGTAGTAGGCTGTTATAAAATTTTAAACCTGGTAGTTACCAGATGTACAGTGCTTACTATATGTAGAAACATACGATACTACTCTTAAACCTGGGAATGGGAATATTAAGAGAGATGAGAGAGAAGAGGAGCCAAACCTGAATTCCTAGTTTCACACTTATGCACTGCCTGAGCTCTTACTGCAGCTGGACAGGGAGATGTCCTCAACAAGCCTGAAATATCAGCTGCAGGAGATCTGATGTTGCCTGATTCTCTCTGGGACGGTGGCTTCGATCCTGATTTGACAGTTGCAGTGCAAACAGGATATTTTCCTCCTTACATGCAAAAGGTTTCAACACACATCTCAGGTTTTCTATCCGGTGTGGCAGAGGTGCCTCCCAGTGCATCCTGCCCTGAGAATTGTGAGATGTTAAAAGTGCGCGGGGCCGAGTCTGCAGACAGTTCGCGCTGCTCAGGTTTGTTACGCCTTTCCCGGCCCCTCCTGCCACATCGCCCGCGGCCACCAGGCGGCCCCGCCGGGACAGCGAGGCCGCATCCCGCGGCACTCACCCCAGGGCTGAAATCCCCCTCTCCCTCCGCGTTCCGAGGGGCCGCCGAGCCCGCACGGCAGCGCCAGGCCTGGCTCCCAGCGCTGCAGAGCGCAGGGCGGGCAGAACCACCACGGGCACCAGACCCGAGCGCAAAACGCGTGTGCTGCAGACCTGGGAGGAAGGCTGGAGAAGAGGCAGGGCTTGCAGCCCCCGGTTCTTCTTCAAGCCAACACTAGAAACCCACACAGATATTTCTCTTCTGCATTGAACATACAGTTTGACAGACCTTACAGGAACTTAACTCTCTCTTTTTGAGCCTTCCATCCCGTCTGGTAATTTCGGAGAAAACTTAATTCCAATGTTATTAGTAAAGGCTCTCACAGACAGTGCTTGACTGCACAAGCCTTGCTTCTTCAGAAAAGCAGGCTGAAGCCAGAGTTACGTAGTTCTCTTTGTCCTGTATGCCTACTTATATACGTAATAGAAAGTTTCATCCTTTATTTCAACACCCGCCTTGTTTATATGATTAAGTTTTTATCTGGTAATAGGTAAAGGACTGAGTTTTCTATGGCTATGATTAGCAGTAAGCAGTGAGAGTGCTTGTGGGAAAGAATTGTCAGGGCAGACTTGAACTGTTCAGCTGGTTACCCCAGTAACTGGGGTAACTGGAGAAAGCAGTTTGTTTTCCTAAGATTATGATGATTATTAAATTTCATATTTATTTACCACCGACAATTTTCTACATATTTAAGAAGTAATCAGAAGCAAAGATTTGATCCTCTTCCATGTGCAGACCTTGTTAAAGAACTATTGTTCCCTTTATAGTTAAAGCTGAAAACCTGACTTGACCTGTATTTTTTAATTTATAAAGCTTGTTCCTCTGCTACAAACAAGTGTATAGTAATAAAATTTTATATTTGTTCAAAGGCTCACTTGGGGGTAGTAACAAATATTGGTTACTATTGTAGTTTTGTTGATGAATTAAATACGATATGCTAAATATAGAACTGTGTTTCTTTAAGGGGATTCCTGTCTATAATGCCATCAGTTCTGGTAATCCTTCATCCTTCTGCTCAGATTCCCGAGTTGGTGATTCTTACTCATCTGTTAAAGCCTGGTATTTAATTAGAAACTACTCCCTCATAGTACTGTTTTCCCTAAATATTTTTTCCCCAGCTCTCTGTTTTGGGGAACACAGTGGCATTTTTACATCCCACTAATGACAAATATTGCTTATTGTGTTCTGATGGAATTCAGCCACTGTTTGGCTGCACTGGGCCGTACCAAACTTTGCCTCTCAGAGCTCATCAGTTACATCTGGAGGATTGATAATTGTGTAAACTGTGCAAGAGGACATGGGGATGCTGTGGGTGCAGGCTGGGGATGCTGTGGGTGCAGGCTGGAGGTGCTGTGGGTGCAGGCTGGGGATGCTGTGGGTGCAGGCTGGGGATGCTGTGGGTGCAGGCTGGCGATGCTGTGGGTGCAGGCTGGAGCTGCTGTGTGAGAAGGCTGTCG
>JAWMRA010000005.1:5567855-5614636 GCA_035584735.1 Pseudotriccus pelzelni
TGGGTGCAGGCTGGGGCTGCTGTGGGTGCAGGCCGGAGGTGCTGTGGGTGCAGGCTGGGGCTGCTGTGGGTGCAGGCTGGGGATGCTGTGGGTGCAGGCTGGAGGTGCTGTGGGTGCAGGCAGCTGTGAACCCCCTCATCCTGGGAGCCAAGCTGGTGCCGATCCGTGCCAGAAGCGGTGCTGCAGCATTAGCAGGGCTTTGCGTCCAGGCTCTCCTGCCAAGGACTAACGTGGCCAAACGGCTTCCAGACCCGCCTGGGCATCTCAGAGCAAAGGCACAGAGAGTTCATGCAGCTGTCTGTGCAGACATACCCTAAGTAACTTCACAGCAGCTGTATATTCTTTGGGAGTCCGGGGTTGGGTTAAAATAACTCTGTGAGACAGACCTGGTTAGGTTGTGTTTTGTGTTGTTTTGTTTGTTGTCAGCTGTGGGTAAAGCTGGTAATACACCACAGACTGGAGATTGTTTGTCTGTTTTACTACTTAAGCTTACCATTTGTTAGGCATGAAAAGTTTGACCCAAACCCTCAGAGACTAGTACTGAAATTTGCAATCTGAAACTTCTGTCATGATTATAAACCAGTGCCTGGTATGGTCAGTACCATTCAGAAGGAAATCCTCCATTCAGAAGGAAAACAGAGATGTCTAAAAGGCTAGAAAACCTATCTTTTCTCCTGATTTATCATCCTATTTAAATGAAGAGGACAGTCAAAATTAATTCACTCAGTAATACTGGTTTTACATGAATGACAATATGTGCAGTACTATTTCTTCTTATATGTCCTTAGTACTAAAAGGTACTTTCTGTGTTGCCTTGACAAATTCACATAATTTACCTGGAGACTGAGTGGGAAAGGATAGATAACATAAGCTTCTGCTCAGGTTTGGCTTGGTCTTTTCTGCTATGTGTGAGTTAAACTATCCCCTCTGGTCTTTATTTCCTAAATACCAGTCACTCTGCTCTTCTCCTTGTGCAGCTGCCAAACTGGGGCCTATTTAAAAGACAAGTAGATGTGGCACTTGGGGACATGGTTTAGTGGGACTTGGCAGTGCTGGGGGAACAGCTGGGCTTGATGATCTTAGAGGTGTTTTTAAATCTGAACACTTTTAAGGTTCTATAACCAAGTGCAACCAAATTTATGCACTGTATTGTCTGCTGAGGTGTTGAGGAGCAGCTGCAAAATGCTGCCTCTGGGTCTCTGAAGGGCCTGCTCAGAGCAGTGTTTTATCATGTACCAGAGCCGATGCATTTTGCCATAGAATTAAATTGCTTGGGGAACACAGGGCTTTTTTCTTCACATTATCGGACTCTGGACTTTTCCCTCTATTTCACCTGTGATAGAAGAATATTGACACTTGGGAATATACCTTTCCCAACAGAGAAAGTATGATGGGTTAGTATGGGAAAACATGGAAAACCTGTGGGGTACCTGAGTGATAACATAGAATGTGTTTAGCATCCCATTTCTGAACTACCTGCAATGTCTATCACTGTAATACAGACAATAATAAAAATACATTTCACCCCAGTGAGAATAAGCTGTTAAGCCCTTTCCTAGGATATGCAATCTGCAGTCTTATTGTGGAGAAAGTAATTGTAGGGATGTGAGAGGGGATAAATATATTTACTTTCAGAGTGAAAAGCAAAACCGTACTTGGATGAAACTGGAAGAGAAGGATAACCCAAAGGGGACGAGGATCTGGTCAGAAAGCAATCTCACTTGACACCATTATACTACTTTAAGTTCTCCATATTGCTATTGTATTGCAGAACTGATGTCAGATTACCCCAAAAGTCCTCCTTTGAGATTGCCTCATCCTCTTATTTAAACCTTATTAAGAATGTCCATGCCTCAGACATCTTCAGAAGTTTCTCCACATTATCATCTGGAACATTACCAGTGTTCCTAGCTGTGTTTGTTTGGGAATATTGAGTCTAACGGTCAGATCAGACACTGTTTTCTGATGTTTTCTTTTGCTTGAGCAACCCAGAGATCCAAACTGTTCCAGTGAAAAATGACATGTTGCAGTTGTGCATGTTGTGATGACAAAACTGGACCAGCTTAGCACAAATTATTTAGGCAGTGTCAGGAGGGATGTAGTGATGTGCAACAGAAATCTATGGTCATGGAGTGAATGGGTGTGGAAAGCACTGAAGTGATTACAAATGGGTATGAACTGTTTGTGACTTGACAGAATTTTTCTCTAGTCCCCTGATAGCTCTAAAATACTTAGTGTCTCACCAAGGAATGGGGATGACATGTGGCGCTTGAGGGGCTGGCTGGATTCCCTCTGTTTCCTTAGGACAAAACCAGTTGAATAACTCTGACATTTGTTTATAATCCACATTTGTGTTTCAAATCCTTTTGCTCCTTTCTTAACCTAGAAACACTTCAAAGAACTGACAGAAGAGAAAAGCAAGTATTAAGATTCTTGGCTCTTTCCACTGTGTGAAGCTGCACATGCATATTTAATAGATAATTTAGTTTTGTTTGCATCCTGACCTTTGAATTTAGGAAATTCCTTTTTTTTTTTTTTTTTTTTTTTTTTTAATCAGAACATCTGAAGTCAACAAGCCAGCCTGGGTTCTGCACGAACCGTGCCACAATCTCCTTTATCAGTCAGTGATCAAAGGTCACTGTCCATCCCTTCCAGCACCCAGAGATGTATCACAGCAGCCTCACATGCAGGTGACAGAACAGCCACTGGACACCAGCCCTCACTGTGTGCTCTACAAAGTCCTGCCTTATTTACTTTAGTCCATAAAAACAGATTTCCTATTGCACATGAAAAATCCTGGCAGGATTTTTGCTATACATGTCAGTTTGTCAGTAATAGTTACAAGTGATCTTCAGGAGGATTTTAGACCCCTCAACTCCTTTGAAAATCATACTGTGATACCATGAAACTTTTAATAATACATGGATTGGTGATCACTCCACTGACTACCAGGGACCATGAGAGTTCCTTAGCTGTGTTCAGATCAGCAGCAGCCTCTTGGTACACCAGGAGTCTGCCAAATTATTGGGAGTCTGAGTAAAATCCATAGAGAGCCCAGGTGTCATTTTATTGCCTGTCTCGACTGCACACAAATACACTTGGGAAGGGGGTTCATCTCTATAAATGGGATGCCCCATGTGTATCTCACACACAATGCAGCTTAGCTAAGGGTGTGAGCATGACAGACCTGTAACACATCCTGTAAGTCAGGGCAGCCCATGGCATAGGGTGAAGCAGAGACAGGGATGGCTCCAGTCTTGCCACCACTACCACCGTCACTACTCTATTGTGGCCACGGCAGGGGGTCTTGCTCTGCAGGTATTTTTCATGTTAGAAGAAAGCAAAAGGATATTTTGGCAAGAAAAAGTCATTCAGGTCCCTTTTTCTCACTGATGAAATAATTTTAGTTACACTACAGACTAAGAGCAAAATCAAGCATGAATCTACAGAAAGAGCCAGAGAAAGTTTCTTATCTCTGTATTACTGCAGAGAGTCTTATTTTCTCTGTTGCAAACTGTAACTCCATAAATGGTGCCTCCATGGAAGTGAAGCAGCCTGTTTTGAAAGCACAGATAGCACAGATGAGGAAAAGTGAGATAGTCCACTGCAAAAGAGAGAACACCTCAGGCAGATTTTTCTTCACTGTAAATAGCTTGTCCTTAAACAAAATGCCTTAATTTCCCTGCTTCCTTGTCTGTAAAATGGAGATGCTGCCTTGCTGCATGAGAGGAGGTTGCATTAGCCAAGCATTTTCAGATGATTAAATGGCTTGTGCTGTGGAAATGCACATTATCATCATGTTGAGACTTGCAGGCACTGACCTTGACAGAAAGGTGAGCACCAGCCTGCCTGCATGATCAACAGCATTAGTGAAGCAGCACTTCACTTTCATGATGCTCAACTGTCATATAATCATCTCTAATGTGGCTGTTGGAGGCACTTCCCAGCCTCGCTGGGAGAACTTGCTTAGGAAGGTCTTTTCCAGGGATGCAATTACAAAATGAGAATGGGAGGGAGGGGACGGGATGAATGAAAACAAACATCATTCTAGGAACAACTGTTGGTGGTTAATACTTGACCATTACTTCTTGACAGGATTAATGTCTTTCTAATCACACTAATCCCTTCTGATAACTTTATCCATAATCCATCTATTTCAAAGCAACATCCAGATGGCTTCTGGTGGAGAAGAAGGCAAAATAAACATGCAGAATGGGGTCTTAACAGCAGCTTCTTGTATTGTCCCTTTCTGGGGATACAGGTTTTGATCTTGAGACAGGCCAAAAAATGTGCTTTTATCAGAAAGCAAGAGAAAAAGCTAGAGAATTGCAGAGAAGATAGAAAGTTCTAATTTTATTTGTAAATAAAATACCTTATTGGTACTCTGATGCTTAACTGCGACAGCCAGAACAAGCCTGGAGGTGCTCAACTGGGTTTAGCTACTTGTTTGCCCGGGACTAATTAGATTTCCAAGAGATTGGAAAGAATTCCATTCTTCTTCATGTCAAAAATTACCAATGTTTTAAACAATGTAGTAACTAAATTACATTTTTAATCAGTCCTAGAATTGATCAGGTCTTCCCCTTTCCTTTAGACTTGACAGTTTCTTTTCCATGCAAGCTAATAAAGGGTGTCTTAACATTAAATTCAAATTTTGTGGGCTTTTTTTTTTTTTTTTTTTTTTTTTTGCTAGACTAATAAAATGAGTGAGATATACTGTAAATATTCAGAAAAGCTGCAGATTGTTTTTTGTTGTCCTAATCCTGTTTTGTCCATTTGGCAATCATTAAAAAATCATTACAGAAGCTACACATGAATCATAGGTGTGGAAGCTACTGTGCTACATAGCAGCTCAAATGATTTTACTCTATGAATCAAATATCTGTCCTGATATTCCAAGCCTAACCACATTCTGAGGCTTGACAAGAATTAAAGGTAGGCTGGCTTTCATTCCAGTATGTTTCATGAGAGTCTAGTAGTGGAATCCATGGGAATATCTCTTTTCTGTCTTAGAAGAAGCTTGGGAAATTGTTGGGAAGTTTTTATGTAGCCGAGAGCATCTGATGAAAATTAGACTTAAAGGGAAAACCTGAACAGGACACAGTGATCTTGATTTAAAACATCTGCAAGCTTATTCCTCCTGACTTCCCTATTCCCTAGGAAAAAAGTAATTTTTCTGTCATTCTTTGGCTACGTTGTGTGAATGTTAGAGCTCAAGATCAGCAGTGAGAAATTTCTGTGATATAACTGTGTATCACTTGCTCATACAATAACTGTGATAATCAATATGCTTCCTAATCTTTATGCCTGTTGCCCTGTTCCTTCGAACATCAAAAATACGAAGTCAAATGAAAAAGAGTTAATGAGTGATTATTGTCTCATTCTGGTTACAGGCATTTCTTTCTGAAATGATTCCGAGCAGTTGTCTAAAATGACATGACCAGTGTTACTGCCCAGCCTTTGGAGAGCTGGTTCCACTGGTCCCTTCCAAAAACTGAGCACTGCAGGCCATGGAAAACACAGGCCTTTGTCTGACCCCAGCCCTTTGTTCATGCTTCTGTCACACCAGTCACCCCATTGCACCTCCATAGTTAATTACTTTTGAGGACTTTCTCATCACAGCATGGACTGAGCATGACTTTATCTGGTGACAGAATAATCTCATTACAGATGATGATCTTGTTAATGAATATCCCCAAGACAGAGCAATCTCATTATTAGCTCCCTCAGGATTTGTCACCTAAGAGCCAAGGTGTGATTAAATTTTAGCTGCACAGCATCCTCCCAAATCCTAAGGCCCTGCATCTTGAGGCTGAGGTAGCAACCCTAAAGGCACATGAACCACTGGGCATATTTCATTAGGATTTTTGTCCCTAAGTACATCTGGAAATACTTCTCAAGGTGAGCAGTCAAGACAGGGTTCAGCTCTCTGTTGTTCTGCAGAACAAACAAATGCAGTGGCATCAAGGACCGCAGGAACAGTGGGGCTTCACTACACTGACAGTGGCGTCAGGGCAGTACCAGAAAGGGAAGTGAGCTGTCTGTCCCCTCAGCAGTACCCTCTCCCAGGGATCACTCTGCTTGGTGTCCTGCCTACAAGTCACAGACCTGCTGGTCACCACTCAGGCCTTCGTACCGCCCATGTCACTGCCCTGAATAATGTATCTATAAAGAACACTGAAAACCATTACCATGAAAAACAGCCAGCTAGTTAAAAATCAACCCGATTTTAATTTTTATTTCTTTTTTTTTCACTTTCCTGGGAAGGTTAGGGGGGAGGTGGAACAGTGCTAAAGTCCAGTACAACACAGGTATCTAGTCTGGGCAGAAACAAATTGTCTCAATGGCCTGTGAAACCTCAGCCTGCTAGAACAGATCAGTCCTAGAAATCTAATAACAACATAGAGGGGTTTTAACAGGAAACTGAGACATTCTTTTGAGATAAATGTATTTGACTCAACTTTTTAATTTAAAAAAATGTTTTAGAATATTTACTCTTCTGTATGGACCCATCCAAGGGAAATTCCAAGGAACTAAGTAGCATTCCTACTACTGTATTTTTAGTATGTAGTCCTGTGTTTGTACACAGTGCTTTACAGACACACAGAAAGGCAGAATTTTTATCAAATACAATGATAAATGAGAGCAAAGATGCAAGGTTACAAGAGTGAGAGTTATTGAGATGCTCACTTTCTGAATGATCCAAACCACAGTGCACCCCTGCTCCTACAGTGTTAACAGAACCCATGCTGCAGGAGAGATTGGCAGTGCAGAAAAGCAATACATTTTCTTAATTAATCTAGTGGATAGCAGGAACCTGAACACTAAATCCACCCATTTGATTTCATTAAATCTACTATAAAGGTTAAGCTGCACTTTAGCATCAGCTCCAGACAACCTCCCTCAGCAGACTGAGGTCAAGGAGATCTCATTCAAGGAGGTGCAGCTTAGAAAGTGTTTATGAGAAAAGGCCTGATAAACGGGTCTGTTTTGATGAGAAAATTGGACAGCGGGGCACACCAAACAGTCAATGCAGGATTTTGCTTCACCTGCACTTTTCCTGAGCTGCATGCTTTGGAGAGTCCACAGAGAAGTATTCAAAGTTAAATCTCAGTTTAAAGCCCCCTGGTAAAGCAAAAATATATTGTGCTTTGAACTGATTTAGAAAGAAAAAAAAAGTACTTTTATAGGTAAAGAAAGGACTATGTGACAAAATTGTTCCTTGGTGTTTTTAATTTCGAAGTTGCAGTCCTACCTCACACAGGAAGGGCTGAGGGGGTTGTGCAGATTTCCCTCAGAGGTCCTTCCAAACCTGAATTATTGTATGATTCTATAAAATTATATGCAGAGTTTCATACCTAGGTTTTTCTGACTGACTGTTGCCACTGCTCCTGTGAACTGAGCCATCACATGTGTAGCTTATGTAAAACTGCCCCTCAAATTCCAGGGAACAGCCAGCAGGATTTAATCCCCACACGTGCAGCCGGAGCTTGCGCGTTCCTTCAAGTACCCCGGAATTGATGTGGCAACTGGGAAACACTCCTTTAGACACCGAGGATACAGTTTAGTGTTCCTGGCAAGCTTCTAAAAGCACTGATGTGTAGGCAACCCTCAGAGAAGCCAGTAGACTGGAATAATTAGGAAATTAGGCTTTCAGCTGCATTAATGTGGTGCACAAGACACAATTTGTGTTGTGTTCCCTTCCCACAGCTTGATGTCTGGACTGGCAGCCCTGGATGCCAAGACTTCCAGTCGATTGGGGATCATAACCGTCACTTACTACCTGTGGACAACGTTTGTGGCTGTGATTGTGGGAATAATTATGGTGTCCATTATCCATCCTGGTGGAGCAGCACAGAAGGAGAGCACTGAGGAGGGCGGGAAGCCCATCATGAGCTCTGCAGATGCTCTGCTGGACTTAATCCGGTAACGACATTCATTCTTTCCGCTTTCTGAACGGAACGTTTTGTACATAACTGCATGAGGAGCAGTGGCTGAGAATAAGTTCTGAATTTAAGGATTAACATTTTGCTTAAATGTAGAAAGCAGTAAATTTCAGAAGATGGTTTTCAGGTTAACAGATGTTTATACTGGCTGTTTCTAGTAAAATTTTAATGAATGGCCACCAACTAACAACACTGGAGAGCAGGTCTTCTATACTCCACAGAATTCCATGTAGCCTGTGGACCTCCCCATCAAATCTATTATTAACATCAGGAGAGTAGTTAATTTAAATACGGCCAGAAGGTTATAATAGACAAATCCTTAAATATAAGGGCTGAAATCCGCATTTTTCAGATAATAATTCATAAAAGTGCTTTTACAACTGCTGGTACCAACTCCCAGATAAAGGACAGGATTAGAAAGGCCCTGCTGTGGATTACTTGTTCTGCTTTGTGGCTGTTTCTTATTTGTTTTACTTTGGCAAAAGGGCTGGTGGTTGTTTTAGAGCAACATGAGGGCACTGCTGGATTTTGGCAGAATATTCCTCTTTGTCCCAACATTCCAGGTGCTGGTGTGATTGATTTTCTGACTGACCATAGTATGGGCCTCAGATTTATTTTGCTCATGCAGAAAGACCAAGTTTGCCTTTGCTTGGTAGTCCCTCAAGTCAGTGATCTCACACTACAGTGGGCAAGGGCTTCCAGGCCAAGGGTGTGTCTGAAGCACAAAGAATTCTCTTTGGAGCTCAACTTACCAAAATTAAAAATGTTGCACAGTTTCTCTTTCAAAAAGCCAAATTCCTGACCCTGACAGCATGTCATCACACAAACACTTTAATTACATTTACTAGGACCTCAAATCAGCAGGAACTGTGAGAAAAAGCTTATAACAATGGGGTTTTTCTCCTCCAAGTTGCATTTAGCCAGGCCACCTGTACCTTACCAATGTCTTACTGTGAATGGGCCAAATGATTTTGATCATCAACCAGCAGCTGAGAGCACTCTCTTTTGTAGCTTTCCACAAAACCATCATTTTCATCTGCAATGAGAAGATGTTCCTTCATGTAATCTGTATCTTCCCAGTGACTTTGCCAGGATGGAAATGTGCAGTGGAATTCACACATGTCTGCCTGTGACATCATGTTAAGTCACATTATTCTGTTTCTGCTCCACACAGGACTGTAATTCCTACACCAAGAGGAAGGCCCTGAACAAGTTACTGGAGCTTTGAATCCCTTAGGATGACAGAGCTACATAAGTAAAAGAGAATCTAAGAAAAACGTAACCTTAATGATTGTCTTCATAGTGTTTGGAGAGCATTTCTGGTATGCTGAGCTAAGTCCTTGGTCTTGGACAAGTAAAGGCACAGTGGGACATATGTTCACAATGTCACATCCAAACTGACCTTACAGCTCTGTCTGGGAAGGGTCTCCCTCACCACAGGTTCCCATCCCCTTTCTCACATCAGCCCAGTTGCCGTTTGAGAGTCAGAGTAAGCTGGTCATGGAGATAAGTCAGACAGAAAGCAATTTGGGTTTTTAAGATCCAAATTGAATTCTATAGTATTGTATTTGTATGAAACAACCAAATCTGTGACTGGAACCCAGGATCTGAGTTACAATCCCATCTCTCATGTCTGTCTGGCTCACCCCTGTACATCAGGGGTGTGGTGGGGAGACCTGGGAACACTTTATTCCACTGAGCCTCACTGCAGATAACACACCATGTCCTGATGTAAACATTTGCAACCATCACCTGTAATTTCACTTCCTACAACATTTACTTGAGCAGAGGATAACAGCTTGCACACACATTTCAGGTATTCGAGTGTCCAACCAGGCATGTGCTTTTTAGCCTGCAAAACCTTAAATTCTTCACTGGTTTGGGCAGGTGTCAACAGTGACAGGTCAACAAGCCACTTCCATCAGCAAAGGTTAAAAAGATAGAATAAAGCTCACTCTCCTTTTGCTGTGCTCAGCAGCTGTCACAGCTGCAATCCTTCCACCCCCAGTGCACAAACCGATGGCTTTTACTCCTCCACGACAGAAATAACCACATTTACTAAATAAAAGAATAAGAACATCACAAATGTGGGGAATGGGCTTTCAGCCCAGGCAAACACAAGGGGTGAAATTCTGGCTCTGCCAAAGTCAGTCGCAAAACTCTTAAATATCTCAGTGGAAGTCTGGATTAAACGTAATGATGTATCTGCTGGTTTGAGCTAGAAAAGCTGATCCTTTAGCTCAATGGTAAATCACTTCCATTCACAGCTGGAGACCATCTCATTCGGCCCAGATTGGCTTATCTTCTCAATTCATTAATTTCCTCTCAATTTATCAATTGCACATGTGCCCAGAAGTTTACACAGGAAACATCTGGTATTCTGCAAATGAAGAATGCTAAGTGTACAAGTGGAGAGATGATATATGTGACATAATTGTGGGGTTTACTTTAAAAGCAAAAATCTTGGCACAGGGGTACATTTATCCACCCTCATTGATTTCAGATTTGAAGCTACTTTGAAACGATGAAATATGTTATTATTTCTTGGGATGTTATATATAGCATTGTCAGAGTCAGAATTTTTGGCAGGAAGGATGTTGCTAGAAATTGAATTTCTTGAATTTTTGAGTGAGGATTTTGCTTTTAGACACGGTTTTAATCAGACATTAAAGAATCTACTGACTCAGAAATAAAAGAAACAAACAAACAAAAAAAACTTAGTGCAGACCCTCATGGTTATTCTCAGCACCTGCAACACCAGTCAATAACCACATTATTATTATTATTATTATGCATTATTTTGCAGAGGGTGCTTCCCCTGTATATTTGTCCATTATGTTAAAAAAACCCCAAACCTTCAATAAACCCTGTAGTGTGCACAACTTGAGGAGCAGATCACAGTGACACTGTGCTGCATAACCCTGAAATGGCTCTAAACCTCACGCCAGCCAGGAAATACAGAACCTCATCAACATCCTGAATTTCATGCCTCAAAAATGGTATCCACAGGGCAACCATTTTTTTCCACTCTGAACAGCAGGACTTGAAAAACTTCCTGTCTAAAGAGACCCCCAGGAGACTGGAGACAAGACTTGCCCCAAGACCTGCCCCTACTGATTTCCTCCTGGATTCATCCTGGACACAGAGGTCACTGATTGCAGCACAACACAAATGTTCTCAACACTCAATTAGTATTGACACCTAAAATCTTTACTGCTGCTTTGGCCTTAAATGTCTGAATTCTTGCTCTAATTTGATCCACCTTTAAACCAAACACGCGTTCTGCTGCCTGTGCAAGACGGTTCACCTTCGTACCTGTGCAGGAGCTGCTGCTCTGAGGATGCTCCTCTTTAGCTGCCACTTTATTCCTACATTGAGACAGATATAAAAAACTTCCCTAACTTTATTCAAGGCCCCAGGTGTGAGCACTGCAAGGCCTATGGAAGTATATTTTCGTCCATATGTAAAGCTATAAATCCTCAGGCTGAGGATCATCTTGCTCTCTTTAAGCACCTGGTGCTTTATGAATTTTTATGGCTTTATTCTCCTGATATGCAATACTTCTGTGAGGTAGGCAAGGGTCATTTTCTTTTCCCATCTATAGAGCCAAAACACATGGAAAAGAAATTACCTCACTGAGGCTTGTTCAGAGAAATCCATGGGGCCCGAGGAAATATTCCCAGCTCATTCAGGACCTAGGAGGGGTCTTGTTCTAGGATTGTGGCTTTTGGGGCACCTCAACAGCAATTGCAAAGAATCAACAAACATTTTTACCTTCTTTGTCACATGTGAATTATTGAAATTAACTTTGTACTATGTCCCCAAAAACAAAAGAGTGACATTTTAGTAGCCTCTTGCGAGTTAAGAAATTAAGGAAGGCAAAACACCATTTTTTAAAAGTAATTCAAATTCAATAGGACAAAAAGGAATATACTTACAGAAATAGTGTTCAATTTAAAATATTAGGTTTGTCTAATTCTGTAGCATATATTCACCTGACAAGGAGAATAGAAAATGCCTGTAATTTGGGGACAAACATTTGTAGAAATAGATCTACGAGTCAGGACCACACTGTTTACATTAGCAGTTAATATTTCCACTACATCTGTTACCTTTGGTTTAGAAAGGCAAGTCCTGCTGCAACTGAAACCAGGCCACCTGCATCTGTCACCAAGGGAAACAAAATTTGGCTTATGAGATAAAGCAAGCAAACACCACAAACACTCACATGAGGAAAGAAATCCCAGCAAAACTGGGGTTCCCAGCCCTGCTGTTTTATATAATGCTGACTGCAAACCTGGGCACGAACAGGTGCAAGGTTAATATACATTTTTAGTTTTTCTCCAGCCTAACAGCGTGAGCTCACAAACTTACTCAGTTCAAAAGCTCCAAACAGAACAATTCAGTGAATTCAGTCAGGATCAAATCCCACGACAAATACATTTGTACATTTCTGAAGTTCACTGGAAGGAGAAGTCAGAGCCTTTTATCACTGAATATTCAGGATTGCATCCAATTTAATAGCAGGTACCCAGAAACTCAATCTGGCTTAACCAAGAGAGGTTTTATTTTTATACCATTAAGAGTAAGAACAGGATATAAACACTGTAGAGGATTTACGCTTTTATGGGAATCCTGAGCACTCTTTAAAATCACTTCCTTTCCCTTTTTTTCAAGCTAAGGGCTATATTTTATTTTACTGAAATTGTGTTTCTTGTAAACAGGGCAGGAGAAACCTAATATCTGCTGCAGTTTGGGAAAAGTCCAGGCTGTGCAGTACAAGACATCACATTTTAAAATGTTTACAACTGGAAACCGCATCGTATATGCACACAGTAAGATATTTAAGAGTGCATTGAATGACCCAGGTTTAAACGATGAAAGAACTTTTTGAAATAACTACGCTGTGCATTAATGTGTCTTTTGCCAACAGCCACTGTGTGTTGTGACAGAAATATTTATCTGTCCCTTATGGCAAGCTACCATTTTGTACTCATTTCAGATTGCCAGTCTTCTCTTGTCTCCCCAAACCAGGCTCTGCACTGGGACCAGGTGTCCCCTTCTGGTTAATTTTTAAGAGTTCAATTTGCACAAGAGCCTGAACCTCAAGTATTTACAAAGGACTCTGAAGCCTCTAAATATGTGGTTCCTATTTGGCACAAAGGGAAACCAACATGGAAAAAAGATCATTCCATGATAAAAACAACACTGAGGAGATGGACTACAGAGCAGATTCTGCTCTCTGGTCAGGAGGCCTTTGTCCCAGAGGGGGAGTGCACAGGGCCAGGAGTTAAAACTCCATTAGGAAAGCTTCAGCCTTGAAGGGGAATAAATTCTCCATCCTCCTGACAGTTGGTCTGGACATATTCCAGTGTTAACATACACTTTTGAGGAGATAACTTTGCCTTGCTGAAACCACGGTGGAAATGCATGGGCCTGTCATGTTAGCTTTGATGTGACTCAGCCTTTTCCAGATTCCTGAAGATGTGAGGTACTTGTGTCAGGACCTTTTCTTTCACAGGAATAAGGGAAAGGAAGTTCACCCTCTCTTACTGGGCTAAAATGCCATGCAGCCCTCAGGACAGACAAAAAGTTCATGTGTTTGGCAACTTATTCCACAATTTGAGTTCTGCTCTGATCTTCAAAAAAGACAAGCAAGACAAAATGGCTTAGACCTGATTAGTGATTTCTTTGCACTCTATTAATACTTTTTATCACCGTAATGAGGATTTAAATGCCTCATTAATTCTGCAAAAGCCTTCTTCGGATCTTTTAGCAGGAGGTAGCATGATTAATAGTGTGAAATGAGATGAGGCACTGGAGGTGACTTCTGATGTGCAAGATGCTTTCTCCCATGGCCCTGTGATAGGTCATTGCCAGATTAAATGTTGCCCTCCCTTTCAGGAGTGCAAACCCTGCTTGAGCACCCTGACACCAGCAGGAAGGTATTTCAGATGTGTATCTGTATGGCTAAGGACAGGATTTGGGGCTCCTGTGTAACAGTAGACAGGGTTCTACACAGCTGATAATGAAATCAGGCAGAGGACATCAAAAATAAATGAATTTTTGAGATTAAGATAATGCCACTGAGAAGGACTGCAGCCTACAGTAAACAGGAACCACAGTGCTCTTCGTTCATGGAAGAACTTGAAAACTTCACAGTTGTTATGTGTAGCTCTTCAGACTCTATTTCTGCTCTCTTTCTACCGTTGCTGTATAGAGTGATGGGGTAAGGTCTCAGAAACTTAAATATTAGGATGCTGTCAAATTCTCAACCTTAAAACAATGCTCCTGCAAGCTCAGCTAGGCTCGCTTAAATGTGAGAGCCGTGTCCAAAGCTGCTTTATGCCCAGTGCAAATATAGGCCAATAAATATTATGAGGACACGTATGTAGCAAAGACCCAGTCTGGTGGCTTTAATTCCACAGCGTGGGAGACTGCAGCCAGACTGTCTGGTGTGGCAGGGATTAGGTGCTGATAACATCAGAGTCTGAGAGCAAAACCAGATTGCTCTGCAGAGCACAGAGTGTGCCAGAGGGAAGGGGTGTTCTGAGGCAAGGAAACAACATCTGCCGTACCTGGGGCTGCTCTTAGAGACACTGGCCTAATTTCTCACTGAAAAGATCTGCTAAAGCTGAATGCTCTGAGTTAACAGATGTTGTAGTCAGGGCTCAGAATGAGTGTTTCAGATACTCAGTAGTATTACTGCAACCAGAATTCGGTCTGTTATATCTAATAGAAGTTATCCAGGAGATGTCAAACAGACACCACCGTAGCACCAGTAGCTGCAGGCTAATGTTCTGTGGAGTTTTCAGCCAGCACAGTTTAACAGTGCTGGTGTTTCTATCTCTACTGTAGCTCTCAGAGCCAGCCACCTTCTGAAGGGAGCAGGAGAGCTCCCATGTCCTGGGGGCAGTGCCAAGGCATGGGGTCTGAGCTGAGAAGTGACTTCCTAGCACCATTTAGCTTCCTAAAGCAGCTGAAATTTAGAGGAGTAAAAATGGTCGATTGTGTTAATTCATAGATTAGTTGTGGGAGACAACGTGAAAGGAAAGAGGACCTCCTGTTTTTGCCAGTGTAAGGTACTAAGTACTCCTGTGTCTAATGGGAAGGTGCACCCTCAGACCTGCTGCTCAGATCAGGTGCTGTCTGTACTTGATACAAGTCTTTAGGATTTTCTCAACATCCATGGCTCCAAACGGCAGACCACACACTGCCATAGCAGTTCCGTATTCCATACACGTACACATTTCTAACTGGATACATCTCCATCCAATCCTCTTATCCCACACAGAACCAGGGAAGGCCTCCAGAGTTTGCTGGTGGAATGATGATGCCAGCAGGCCATGCTCAAAGACAGTGATCAGTAGGTCCCTGAGCACCCGTGCTGCTGTCACAGCAGAGGCAGGCCAGGCACCCACCCCCTGCCAGCTGGGGCTCAGCAGCTCAGGTCTGCAGGAGGTTCACTGACCTGATACTGAAGTTCCATGTGCATTCACCCTTCAGCCTGTGTTGAACGCTCCTGCTCCGTCTGGCAGAGCTCCTGAAGCAGAAGATGCTCTGGGAAATGTTATTCCTCAGGGCAGGCACTATTTAGCTGTTAATTTTTTATATAACCAGAAAGCCTACATCTCAGTTCCTATTTTACAACCATATCATTGTCTAAGACCTAAATTTATCTGTGTTATAAATCAGCCTCACTCAATGTTATGCACTAGATTTAATTCCCTACCATTATATGAAATTACTTCTGCTAGGAATGCTGAATTGTGCCACTGAGGTTAGAGACAATGCTGCCTGTACTAGAGAAAAGAATCCCAGATCACTCTAAGTATCCTGCACCGTTATTTTGTGTTCTGTGTCTTGTAAGCAATCCGAAAGCAATGCTGAAACTTAGAAGTGTTTTACCTGCTTGGCTTCCCTAACTGAATAAACACAACAGCACTTACAGGTGGTGACAGCAGCGACTAGCTTAGTTTGAATTATTGCTCTGTAAGTGCTGGCAATGACTTTAATTCACTGCAGGTCACTGATAAACACAGGGCCTGTTCTGAGTGGAGACATGGCCTCACTTCATGATCCTGGTGGCAGATCCACGTGGATAGATCTTCATCTCATCCAGAGATGCAGTAAAACTGCCCAAATGGGCCAAGTCATCCCCCAGCTCTAGGTGACAGTTTAAAACTCACTACTGTAGTCCACTAAAGTTCTCATCTACCAATTGCTCTCTTAAATGTTTTTCATTAACAAAACTTAATTTTGGCTAATACTAGATTTTCTCAATCCAAGTAAACCAGCTTAAAATAAAAAATAAGCCGAGGCTCTGGCAAAAACATTCAGGTCAGCCTTTCACTGGCTAGAATCAAAGACTGGATCACAGTGCATAATATATTAAAAAATATTGGGAGAATTCCAGCATCTAGTATTAAGTAGGTAGTTGTAATTCCTGCAGGATAAAGAATGATAAAGAAACAAAATGCTTTAATCCTCTACAAATTTGTCTAACATTTAATCTAGCTACTAACCGTATGATATTTCCTTTCTCGAGCAGTCTTAATTGTTCTTAATTCTACTAATTAGGACTGTGGGGGAGAAAGTGGAAATCATCAGCAATTAAATTCATGTTTCTGTGTGAAGCCAGGGCTCCTACGTGAGGTGCATGTTCAGAGCTGTGCAGGAATCCTCAGGGTGGATCTGCGCTTTCAGAATATTTCACATTCACACAACAGCTCAGGGCACAACCATCACGCTGTGCACTCCTGGAGCACCTTTCAGCCCATCATCTCAAATCACAAAACAAAGATGATTTAATATTAATGAAGTCTTTAACAATCTGGAAGCAGAATTCCCTTATGGAGCGTAATAAAGCAGTAAGCATCTTTTCTCTCCAGTGCTTCCCCTGCCTACAAACATCCTCTCCATCCTCCCAGGTCCAGCTCCATCCAGCTGTTCTTCACTCAGTCCCCTGTGCCAGCCAAGCCCCCAGGGCTCAGGCAGAAGGTTCTGTACCTGATAGGAAAGTGAAGCACAGCTGCCTGTCGTCCGTGTCCTGCTTTGGCTGCAGATTCAACATCTGAACCAGAGAATCACCAGCTTTATGGAGGGTTTGCAGAGCCAACCTCACGCTTTGTGCTGTTGTTTCCAGGCTGGAAGCTGTGAATGTTATCCCCCAGGAATGCCAGGTCTGCCTGCCAGAGGCTTTTAATCTGATATGCCTCACCTGCCTCAGGTGAGGAAAGGTCAGGACAGTTAAAGAAGATTTACTAAAGTGCTGCTCATCAACCTCATCTCTTGCCTGTCAGTAACTTGTCTGTGTAGCACCAGTTTGCCCCAAAGCACCAGCCTTACAAAAAAAAAAGACATATGATGCCTTTTTGTGGCTCACCTGCTCTCACGCGCAGGCCAACAAAACCACATCATTTCAATCTTCTGTTTCAATCATTAGACAGTACTACTACCCTTCAATTAAAATTCTTCTCCCTCTAATTTAACCTCAAAAGGATAATTAATTATCCTTTGTAGCAACTGCTCTCAGTGCCTGATGCTACTGATGCAGCATCTACCTCATACTTTTAAGTGTGACCATAATGTTATATGATGATCACTTAAAATAGCAAAAAACCTGTTTTTTCTAAGCCAGGGTTGCAC
The DNA here is from genome assembly GCA_035584735.1 of Pseudotriccus pelzelni. Lineage (NCBI taxonomy): Eukaryota > Metazoa > Chordata > Aves > Passeriformes > Tyrannidae > Pseudotriccus > Pseudotriccus pelzelni. The sequence goes on from JAWMRA010000005.1 coordinate 5,585,450, forward strand.
AGTGACTCCATGAACACAAAGTATGTGCTGCTGCTGCAAAGAGGAAAGCAGCTCTGGGAAATGTCTCCATCCAGCCTGAATTTACCTGGATATGTACATAGCAACTCTCTTTGGAATAAAAATAGGCTTTTCACATATATTTAAGTGTCACCTTGTTTTGAGGCTTAAGCAGGACTTTGAATTAAAAGTAATTTTGTTGGAGAACTCAGGAGTTTCTCCTTTCATATGTACATGGAAGCAGATAATTGGGTCACAGGCTGTCACTGTCTTCTGCCCCCAGGTTCAGAAGCTTAGGGTTGGATATAAATCAGCCCTGAAAATGATCCTATTAGAATCATCACACAAATCTTGAGTCCCAAATGCTGTATGGAAATATATGACTTTTTAGATGTTTTTTCCCAATTATATTTTGATTCCTCTTTGAAGCCTGTAGAGGGTGTGCTCTCCATTTCAAATAAGGATTGAATGTCTTTCTGCAAAGCAGTAATCTGGCTCACACTGAAGTTATAAACTAGCTCCATTATTGGGTGAAATGTTACAGACTAACATACAAAGAAAGTGACAAAAAGAGTCCCTTTTGGAGTTAAAAGTCTATCAGACTCACTGCAGACCTCACAGCATTTGCTCATTGTCTGCCTCTGTAGCTCAGCAAAAAAGAGCTGTTGGCCTCATTCAGGCTCTTGTTCTGAAGCCTCAGAACCATATGAAAACAAAATTTAGCAGAGATTAGAGCAGCTCTAATCTCAACTCTTTTAATCAGGAATGAGATCCTCTTTTTGAAAAGCAAACTGTTCTTGACCAAACCACTGCAAAGTTTACACCACTTACAATTGCAGTGATGAAAATGTATCGGGGGTACTCCAGTTTATGAATTAACTCACAGGAGTGCTCAGAAGACCCAAAGCAGATTATAGCACCCAGGGGTCCCAGGAAACATCCCTGAACACTGACTGTGTCTTGAACGGCTCATTATCTAAGTAGGAAAGACAAAACATGGAATAAAGAAATATTCCATGCCCCAGTTAGTAGATGGGGGAGGGAATGATAGCGATGTTGCCCCAGTTACAACATGGAGATTGTGGCAGAGTCAGAAACTGAAGCTGGAGCTCCCGGGTCTCTGTGCAGGTATTTAGAAGCAAGTTCCAAACCTTTAGTTCTGAGGAACTGCCTCTGGTGAGCCTTGCTCAGTCAGGCACAGCTGGATGGCACTCTGAGGGGCAGGGAGGGGCAGTGCTCTCCACCCTTGCTCTCTGGGAGGGTAAAGAACTGATTTATCGTGGGAGTCCCAAGACACAGGAAACAAGTGGGTTTCAGTTCCATAGAAATTATTCTTCTATTTGTTCATTTTTAGGAACATGTTTCCAGCCAATCTTGTTGAGGCCACATTCAAGCAGGTAAGTAGTTATATTCCTTTTCCTGATGAAAGATGAGCCAGCATCATATGGAACATGTATCTTTGTGAACACAATGCAGATCCAGACATGGCATATTGCTTCAGATACTGTTAGCACTTCCAGCATTAAATGGGTCCCCTTCCATAGGCTCAGCAGCCATGGTATCCCAAAGCAAAGAAGCATCAAATTCTCCCCAGTGTGACCAGAGAGGCGACACGCATACCTGTGTCAGCTCCACCTCCACCTGAGGAGAGCTGGAGCCTCTTTAAGAGCTCCCAGTAACACCACACAAAGGAACAACAGGATACCATGTTCGATTAAAGCAACAAAATAATGCGTTTGTGAATAATCTAATTACTCAGATTGGAATTTGGCCAGAAAAACCTCATCTAAAAGTTCTGAGCGAGCAAGAGGCATGGCTGTAGTTATTTCACCTGGAGGAATATTTCATGGGAACCTTACCTGTGGTGAGACAGAGAGAAGGGCACTCTAGGGACTCATTCCCAATTCTGTCTTATAGGACAGTAGCTCTGTCAGGAGACAATGTGTTTGCTGCACAAGAGTCTGATTAGAGGAAACTCTGATTTTGTTATGCTTTTCCAAAAAATTCAACTACTTTTACAGATTTTAGCAGCACAGGGACAGGAGCTGTAATTCTTATCCCTTTAACATGCAGCCTTGTTGAGCCAGAGCACTTAGGAGATCTCACTAAACTAATAGTTCCTGCTGGGATATTAGAATAAAAACTCCTTTGTTTTGTTTCAGTACCGAACCAGGAGTATTCCCATCGTTAAACCCAACAAAGCCTCATCTGAAAGCACCACTCGTCGCATTATAATCTATGGAGTCCAGGATGAGAATGGATCCAACATCCAGAACTTTGCCTTGGATATCACCCCCCCTCCTGAAGTGATTTACAAATCAGAGCCAGGCACGAGTGATGGCATGAATGTGCTGGGGATTGTGATATTCTCTGCCACCATGGGTAGGTTTCAGACATGTTTGGTTCGTAATAATCCGAGTATCCATTTAAGAGAAAAGCATTGGGGTTGGGTTGCTTGGTTTATTGATTCACCTTTTAACTGTTTCTATCTAAACTTCGTGAGGGAAAAAGGCAAGACTGTTACAGAGCTGTTTTCCCAACCTCTCAACGATAAATTTTCCAACTGCAGTATGCAGTTCTGCTTTCTGTGCATACACCTGCATTCTTTCTGGTTTATTTTTTCTCCATTATTTTTAGAAGCTTTAATTTATGAGCCATTTTCTGCTGACCGTAAGAAGCACTAATACAGTGTGCTCAGAGGTGGCAGGGCTATACCAGGTCAGAGCCACAGCCCCTCTGCCAGTATTCTGGTCCACTCTCTGGACAGTAGAAAAATCCCAGAGTTTCAAGAAATTCTGCTATAAACAAGTCCACAGCAGACCTTCTTCCAAAGCCTGAGAAGTTCATACATCTCTAATGCCCAGAGCTCCAGCTGTTTGTTTCACAAGAATAAAGAACTTCCCACACTGCTGTTGGTTTGGGGGCATCAGGCTGAGACACCCCCTGGCTCCACTCTCCTGGCTGGATATTTTATGAGTTTTAAATCTGTGGATCTTCTTTTTTTTTTAATTAAAATTTCATTTTATTTTTGCTGTCCTGCAATGCTGAGGGTTATATACCATTCAGTTGCTTGTCACAGTGGGCTGTAAGAGCTTCTGTGTGGCTTATTTATTCAGTTTAACTTGCTGGAGGAACTCATTGGTGCCATATGTGTTATATTATGTTTGTGGCTTTGGAAAAGAAATTTAAACAAACATGTTCTAGTTAATCATAAAGTTTTGATGATTTTTATAAGAAAATGCTGATCATATTTTCCTTACATAAATTTATTCTTGGAAGTTAATCTGGTCAGCAGAGGTGGTTCCATAAAACATCTTTGCCTGGATTTATTATGTTATGGTTCAGACCAGCACAAGGGGTCAAGATTCAAGCCCTGAATTAGTGGATTTGTCTCTGTTTTTATATTTTCTCTAGTGAGTGGTATTCCATACACAACCCTGCTGGAAACTGGCTGTCCCTCAGCTTGTAGTATTTTTTAGTGGATTTCCAAAGTGCAATGGCACCACAAAAACTATTCCAGTCAGAATGTGTTGGATATGAATGAATTAATTACATGTACTTATTAGGATCAAGGGCAATTTCATACTTCTGAGCCCAGAAGATTGTTTTCCCAGAACTGAATGTGTAATTTTTACCATGTCCCCCAGTCTTGCTGGCCTGGGACTCCAGAGATGGAAGCTGAGATCTGGTTTCTTCCTGGTTGATGTACAAAAACTATAGTACCAGTTCTGTCACCTACATCATGGTCCTGCTGGGTCACCTGGGACTGTGTCAGCCACCAACAAACCTGAGACACCAAACCCTCAAACCCTGGGACTATTCCAGTCTGTCATCTTGAACAAAGGATGCAGCCAAGCATTTATCGCTGTCCTCAGCTTTCTGGACCCCTCCCCAAAATGGAAGCAATAAGACAGAAGACATGTGGCTGCAATCTCTACGGAAGGAGAGCATCTTCCCAAAGCTTTTAGTCAGTACAAAGAAATTTATACGGGCCTTGGTGCAACAGTTTTGCCCACTTTGGCTGACTCTTATTTGCACAAAGGTTCTTTTACACCAGAGGAAAGCAGCACTAGGCTGGGTAGGAGATCTTATTACAGCTGCCTTAAGGTCCTTGAATAGCACAACGAGACAAGAATTTAGACTTGAGCTAACTGTCTTTTCCTGAAGCAGGAGGTGAATTGCTTAGCAGCCTCAGTCCAGAAGTAAGTCCTGTGTGTGAATGACTGGACTTCTTTGCTGGGCATGCATTAAAATGGGCAATATTTGACAGGCAGGGTGTAAAGCGCTGATGCTGACTCAGCTGTGATCAGCTACCCTACTTCTCCTCACAGAGTGTGCAGGGATTGCTGTCAGAGATGATGACAGTAGCTAAGCACTGAGACATCTATCTTTTTACTCTTGGTGGAGCACATATTGCTGATTCGTTACAAGGAAAATGTTTGCACTGAAATCCTGCGACATCCGTGCTGCAGACAGGAGGCCTCAGTCCTTCCCACTTCTTTGTCTGTCCCCCCATACCCACATGCCTAGGATAGTGTTTAGAAGAGCAAATCACAGTCATTCCTGTAAAATTAAAAAGATGACTTTTTTTTTTGTTTGGCATTATAGAGATTTAGAAGACAAGACTCTTGTAAAACTGCCACCAACTAGAAGAGCTGAACTATATTTAATGTCCTATTACAATACAAGCAACACGCTTAATGAAAGAGTGTTGTTTTCTGACCTATGCCTTACAGCTAAGATGAATATTAACAGGCCTGCAAACATCTTGAGTGCACTGTTATTGTGAAATCCCTGGATAAGGCAGCTGACAGCCTCCCTCCCTGCCCCAGCAGGGAATTGCCCTGGAAGTGAGACATGGCTCCCAAATGCAGCTGTGGGCTCCAAGGGCCCGAGCCCAGGCTCCTGCTCAAAGCAGGGACACGGCACATGCGGAGCAAGGGGCAGCAACACCCCTCTCCCGTCGCCCTGCGTCCCCACACAGCTCCTTCAAAGGCTGCCTCACTGAGTGCAGCTCAGTTTTGAAGTGCTTCCTTGAGCAATTAACTCCATCACTTATAATCCTTTCAGGGAGGGGTGGCAGATAATTAACTATAGGAAAATGTCATCTATTTATATGCATTAATGGAAAGTGCCACTGTCTGGAGAATACATGGTTAGATGACACATCTCAGAGCTCTATTCATTTCCTTTCTGAGCACTGGGTGCACATAAAGGAGTTTTACTCACTTTCATCTTCATTGGTTAGTCTTCATAGCAACTGTGCTTTTCTTCCCACAAATTTACATTTCCTTACCTCCCCTAAATTTGCAAAGCCTGACTGATTATGAGGGTTGATTATAATTATGTAGACAGACAACTACTAAGAATAAGATGGTGACTTCATTACTAACTCTCCATAACCAGAGCAAACCTCCAAGCCTGGCTTTGCCTCCCGGGTGTGCCATGGGTGCTGTCAGGCTGTACACAGCACACAGGGGTGAGGCAGAGACAGATCCTTCCCTAGAAAATGTTTTTCAGAGGGAAAGCACGCGGGCTTTGTGTGAAGGAGAAACTGAACCTTGATGCCTTTGACTGCAGGTATAATGTTGGGGAGAATGGGGAACAGTGGAGTTCCTTTGGTCAGCTTCTGCCAGTGTTTGAATGAATCTGTCATGAAGATTGTGGCAGTTGCTGTTTGGTAAGTAACTGTTTTTGTAAGAAAATCAGTATTCTCTTTAAAGAGTAAGAAAATGTCAACAGAAGAGAATGTACAGAAATTTCACAGACTTATTTCCAGGGAAATAAATGAGGGTGAATGATCCTTAGTTTTGCAGGGCCTCAGCATATGAAGATGCACACACATCCTGTGCCTGACTTGTACCGTCATTTTGACAGGGGTACCCTCTGTGTTACTCCCAAACAATGAAACACGGCATAGCTGGGTGGGGGTGTGCTGCATGCCCTAAGGGCACTGCCAATCCTTGGGCATGCCAATCGGGATTACAATACACCCAGCCCACACAAGGGAGAAGCATGACGGGATGCTCCAGCTGGTACTTCCATCCCTTACAGCACTGCTGTAGACCCAGACAGACCTGCCACCCCATCTGTCCCAAAGATCAGAGGAACAGCAGGTGACTGCCAACAACACAAACTATCAGCTTAGCACCTTCCCCACCTTTCAGAAGGTCCCCCAGTGTGGCACAGCCCGACATGGGGGGGAATCACTTCCAGCCACAGCCTTTGTTTCCAGCCACCTTTTAATCTCAAGCTCTTTTGGCATCCCTGGCTTTGTATGCAGCCGTGCACAGAAACATAAGTTTTCATGGAACATCTGTCCAGAGGAGTTCAGAAACTAACTATTCTTCGGCCTATTTATCTGCCCCAAATCAAACTCCTAGGCAGTCCAAGAGCATGTCTAATGTATGTTGGTGTTTCTCCTCTGTCTTCCAAAGGCAACATAAACATTTACTTAACAGCTTCCAATAACCATGGACGGTTATTACGAGCAGAGCTTAGGATTCACCCCCCTCCTTCCCAGCAGCTTACCTGCCTTAAGCTAAGAAGTTAGAGCTGCCTTCTGAACCAAAACATTTCCAAGTGGTTCCTGGCCAGTACCACAACCTCAGCTGTGCTTTGGTTACACTCCTCACGTGTCAGAGAGGGGATTTAGTCTGACAAAGCAACAGAACCCAGACAGGCTGCTGTGAGCGCTCTGCTCCGGGAGGGATTTCCCAGCTCGTACTGTTTGACAGGAGGGAGCCCTCTCCTAACAATGACTTTCTTTTTGCTCAGGTATTTTCCCTTTGGAATTGTGTTCCTAATTGCTGGCAAAATCCTGGAAATGGATGACCCCTCAGCCATTGGGAAGAAGCTGGGTTTCTATGCCATCACGGTGGTGTGTGGCCTGGTGGTGCACGGGCTCTTTATTCTGCCAATGATGTACTTCTTCATCACCAAGAAGAATCCCATTGTCTTCATCAGAGGGATTCTTCAAGCCTTGCTCATTGCTCTGGCCACATCCTCCAGGTATTATAGAGTTTCTAGACAGATGAAATGAAGTATTTGCCACTGGGAACAGCACTGTCCCTGCAGTGCAGCAGATACACCTGTGTCTGAGCAATGGTCCGATTCACTGGTATCATGTTTAAAAACATGTCTCTCAACATTTGGAAGTTCTGTGGGAGCCATCTGACAACAATGTTTGTTGCAGTTTTCCCTTGGTTTAAAAAATATTGGACAAAAACGTGTTTTCTTAGAGGACTTAGAAGAAAATAAGATTGTTTTCCATTTAAAAAAAAATACTGTGCTCCTACAAACTTAATATAGATGAGGGACACACATTTTGTCCAGACTGCATTTTTGGTATTGTGGGGAACCTCCTACTTCAGTCATGTGGAAACATTTTACCCTTTCTACTCATCTTAGTCTTTGTTTCTTGGTACATTAAGAAAAGACTGTGGTTGCAAGCTATTGTCCAGCACTGGGAAAGTATTCAGCTGTTCTGCTCAAGGAATAGTACTTTTTGCATCCCTCTTAGGGAGGATGTACAATGAGTTTTAACTGCAGCTGAACAAAGGTACAATGAAAATGGGAAACAGCTTTTGAAAAAGAGACTCCCAGCATGGACTAACTGGTGCATGAGATGTGCTTGAAAGGACTGGAATTGCCCTGCATGGAGCGGAGACAGGAATAACAAAATAACATTTCTGTGTAGCCGACACGGTTTCAGGGCATCTGTGGCAGCAGGAATGTATAAGATTAAAAGAGAGGAGAGAAGGGAGTTATTATTTCACTACAGAAGGTATTGGCTTTCCAATGTGTTACATTTTACAAGGTGTTTGCACATGTAACAGCTTGCTCCAAAATGACCTATAAAGAGCAACATGCTGTGAAATACAAAATCAAGAAAAATTACATGCTGGGTGATGTTTGAACTCCAATTAGGCTTAAATAATTAAAGGAAGCTTTTTTATTAGAACATAAAAAGTTTGTAGCTTGGGATATTGTCACATCCCCAGATTCAAGTAGGATGCTAATTTTGCACTCCAAGATGTTAGTGTTGGAAAAGGCTCATCAGGCTCACATTTGACACACTTGAATATCTGCCCTGCTCCTCTAGGAATTCTGTTTCTGAAGAACTCTATAGCTGAGAACTCAGCTTTTTTAAGCTGTGTTATTCCGTTCACTGTCTTTTTTTTTTTCTAGAAGGAGATAACTTTCACTAAAAATTGAATCTGAATATTTCTCTTTTTAGGAAAAAAAGAAAAGAGGAATGTTGGGTCCTTGTTTTATCTTTAGCATCTATAGAAGACCTTTCCTCTTCTGTTAAAAAGCAGCAAAAATATCCAGCTTTTTCATGAGCATGGATACCTCGAACAAGGAGGGTTTAGTAAAGACTTACAAAATGTGAGCAAGCTTTTTTCACAGACCTGCACATCACAGGGACTGTCAGTGCAGAGCTTAGCTTGCAGGCAACTTCCAACCAGGTAGGATGCCTATGGTTCATCTTGGAACTCAGCTCCTCCTTGGGAGAGCTGGACTCCTAGGAAGGAGCCCCAAAAGCCATTGTGGGAAGGAGAGGTAGACAGGCTGATCAGGCACAGCTGCAAAGCCAAAATCTCAACCTACAGCACCGATGAGAGAGAGGTGTCTGTCTCTGCTGAGCCTCTTCAAGGTAAACCAATACTTACCTGAAGGTTTTTTCAGCCCCATTTCCTTCTCCCAAGCTGACGTGAGAGTGTCCACTGACAGCAGGGAATACGTGGGGAGTCCAGATTTCTCCTAAACCTGTGCTGGCTTTGACTCCTCCTGAGCTCCGACAGCTCCAGGGACATCAAGGGCTCGGAGACAGCTGGGCAAGGAAAAAGGACATATTTATAGGCCCAGAGAGGGTGCAGTTAGGGAACAGAGCTCTGGCACCAGCTGGCAGCTCAGCCTGTCAAGAACCACCAGCAGGACTTGCTACCAGATTTAGTATCTTTACTGACAGAAGTTAATGTACTACTAAACTCAAGGTGAATCCTGAGGAAAGGCTCTGAACAATATGGATTTGGGGCTTGGACACGTCTGATGGATTTAGCTCTGGCTGGCCCTTCTTAAGAGTGTATAGTTTGCAAATCCAGCACAGGCCCAACACGGTTTCTAATGTTTTCCTGCTCAAATTGCAGTGCCTTGTCTAGAGAGAGCTGAACTTTTCACCTTGGTTGCTCTGAAAGGAATGGATACTGCACATAACTGAGCTGCTGCCAAAAGAACATGCACAAATAATTGGGGCTGGACAGGAGAGCTGCTTCTCCTGACAGTCAACACATGTGTGTTTGGTTAAATCAGACTTGCCACAGGGGCATTATATAACACTCATCATGTGGGTATTGGATTTTCAGACCATCTTGGAGGAGAACAAAGAGTTGGTTTTAAGAATACTGATGTGTTTCTTGGAGATAATTCCGTGTCAGTTGATTCCTACATCTAAAGATAGAAAACCCTAGATCAGTGGGCTGATACCCATTTCACCTGTGGAAAGCTTATTTTCAAAGCTAAAAAACCAACTACAAGCAGCAAAAACAACACCATTTACAAACCCCAAGAATGTAACCCAGGGAAGCTGAAAGCCTGTAGGCAGCCACCTCATGGCAATGATTTTACTGAATCTGAACAACATTTCAACTCATGTCCCTTAGTGAAAAGTTCTGGACCCCATTCTCAGTTTCCTTATATTTCTCCTGACTTTCCTGGCTCCTCTTTAGTGCCTCAGTGAGGGGAGTGCAGCACGTGCTGCCACTGCCCACCCTGCCCTGCCCGGGGGGTTCAGACTGCACAGCTGGGGTTTTTGCACTTGCTGCTTTTGTTCCCCCACATCCCCCCTGACCTTGTCACCTCTTACCACTCTGAAAAAGCAATATTTGGCCTACAGGCAAGACACTTCTTGATTTTAGTTTTTCTCGTTCCAATGGCAAGAGGGAATTTTGTTTTTCTAGGTCATCTCTCCATACCATTAATGAATTAAAGCATCATCTTTCCAGTGGTACATCCCATCAAAAGAAGCAATTTTCATCTTCTCTGAAGACAAGTTATAAACCACGACTTTTTCAAGGGTTTTGCTGCTTATGAAACGCTGAGATCTTGGCTACTGCAGAGTGTAAATTGAGGGCAGATTTAGAAACGGGAGATGAGATCAGTTTGTTGATTTTTTGGAGCAAATATCAAAATGCACTTGAATGATAAGATAAACAGAGCAGCTGAACAGCTGCTCTCCCCCAGTGACTAGCTGTCTTTGTGGCTCACACGAGTAAGAGCTTGGCCTGATCCAGCATTAGCTTATGCTCAGTCTCTGCAGCTGCAGCATTTTATCCCAAAATTGAGATAAGACTCTGAAAATGTATTTTTAATTGTTAGTACTGGGAGAAGATACCTCTCAGCTGAAAGCTTTAGGACAGTTTTTAAAAGACTTAACAGATTAAGATCAGCACTTTAGAGTATTTTTTCCTCCTAATAAATGTTAAATGTCAGGCTTTCATGTTACTGCTCTACTGTTTAACACTAAATAAAGTATCAAGAAATAAAATAGCTTTCAAGAAAACACATTTCATCTAATTAACTGGAGAGACAAATTAAAGTATTCATTTGATAATTTTTTTATAATATTGAAATTATATATTTATATAACTCAAAAATTGCAGTAGGGACTCTTTTTTTTTTTCACTGCCACCTGTAAGTCACCAACAGCCAAAGTCTTAAACAAGACACGTGTTTTGCTGGTATGTGCCAGATGATACATTACAAATAAAAAGGAACCACCATGAACAAGACAACCTCTCCTGGGATGCTCCAAACCATTTCGGTCACCTGTATTCAGGGAAAGTTCATTGAGATGAGACAGGTGCTGAAAGGGTAATCAGGGATGTAAAGCAGTAATCTGGTAAGAGAAGACTTGGAGAAGTCTGACTGGGTCAATCCAGGCTGAGAGAGGCCAAAGTTGATTTCTAACATTATGAGCTATAACAGCTGATTTTGCAAAGAGAAATACATAAAGCACATAAAGGAAAATTTAGTGTAAAAATAATACTGTAGGGGTTTGCTGTATTACATCTCTTTAAATAGTCTCAGATACTGAGCAGTACATTAAAATTGGTCTCGTAACAAGGAAAATATTTTGCCATTTGTATATTTTCTTCAGTGGTATTACTCACTTTCCATACAAACTGATGTGCCATAAAAATTACTCACTCACTTGAATGCAGTTTAACTACTCATCATATAGTGAATGTGACCCCACATGGTAAAATGCAGAATGTTACAAAAAGACCTATAAAATATACAAATACACGTTTCAAAGTGGTACTATGTAAAAATGTGTGCATCCTATTGAAAATAAGAAAATTTATGACCATATAATATTTTATTAATTGTCTCAGTTTACGAAAACAAAAATCAGATTTTTTTTTAGGATATGAAATTGAGGGTTAAAGTTTTGAAGGGTTCAAGCTTGTTTTAAAATAAATACCTGTCAAACAGTCTTATACCATTCCATTTCATTCCACAAACATACATCCCATTTACATATGTACACATCATTACAGGTCCTGCAATTATGTGGTTGTTACATGATCACACAAGGGACGTGGGCAGACCTGTCCCAGGGAGGAAATGGGATTTTACATTCCCAAATACAGAACTTTGGTCTGTAACTTTTATTTTCGGCCGTGCTGTTGATCAGATCTTTGCCTAACCCCTTGCAGAAATAAGACATTGTTTACATATGAGGCGGGCCTGGAAGGAAACACTTTGAGAACCCATGAGTGTACAGCAGTTTTCAGAGGTTTTACTAACAAGCTGCACAGGGTGTTCGCCTTTCTTTCCTTTGAGTGTACAATGCTGCCTCTGTGGGACTTCTGTCTCTTTTCTTGTGAAAGAGGGAAAGAGAGAACAGTATTTTGAACTCTGGGGAAGCAAGATGCGCATTATTATATATATATATTATATATTTATGCCTTTGTAGATGTAACTGTCTTTATCCTCCCTCAAGCAGAGGAGTGACCACACGTGCAGAGCAGTGCCCAGACAGCGTCCAATCCCCCCTGTCCGCAGAAGGTTTGCCACAACTCATTCATTGCCCAGCACCCAAACTAAAGCCGCGTGTGTTTCTCTGGTGTTCTGCAGCTCAGCCACGCTGCCTATCACTTTCAAGTGCTTGCTGGAGAACAACCACGTGGACAGGAGGATCGCGCGGTTCGTGCTGCCCGTGGGGGCCACCATCAACATGGACGGCACGGCGCTGTACGAGGCCGTGGCCGCCATCTTCATCGCACAGGTCAACAACTACGAGCTGGACTTCGGGCAGATCATCACCATAAGGTAACCCAAACGTGCACTCCTCACAGAATGGCTGGGTTTAAGTAATGCACAGCTCAGGGGCTGCACAAAGAGAAATTGTACTGGTCCTGCTCAATACATGCACGTGCACACCAGGAAATGTGCTCCTGGTGGAGGATAACTGTCTCATTTTTCCAATGATCACTTTAGGACTGGGGCATTTTACTACTATTGCTGTTTCAACCGCTATTTTAAACTTAAGAATTGTTTTCAACTTTAAGTACGATTTGCATCTTTACAGGAGAGGAAAAGGTAAAAAAATGCAAAACTAGAAGTCCTGTTTCAGAGAACAGGGAATAGTATGTTAGGAAGCTCTTGGAGGATCAGAGGGAGGAAGGAAGGACAGATGCTACTATCAGGGCAGGTTTTCATGAATATGTCATATCACTCAGATATTTTTAAAATGTCTTCTCTGCTGCTTGTTAAAGCAGAAAACTTCATAAACAACCATGCTCTCAGTGGGCAGAGAGTGCTATGGCTGTGCACTCCATCCTTGAAAAGTCTGTAACGGATCCAAAAGACTAGAAGATCCAACTGAACAATTACTGCCAGAATAACTCCAGTGACTGCCAAAGAATCCCTCAGGGACTGAAACCTGCAGGTTTCCAGCAGGGAACAAATGATTATAAAAACATTCCTCACAGTCAGAGCCTTGTGCAACATATTTGAGATGTGCTTATCTACCCACTCACTGACCTCACCGCTGCCCCATTTACACTGCTGGGCCTTGTCTGTCTTCTGCTGCACCTGAAAACCTTCATGAGAAGAAGAGGAGAGTCCTGAAGCAAACCCCACATGACAGCTGAGGTTTGCTAATGGGCTCCTGGCAAGATCTGGGTGGACCAGACGAAAAAGAAACAAATTGAGCCCATATGAGCTCTTGCTGCAGGCTCGCACTCTCTTTGAAAACTGCTGGAATGATCCTGTGCTAAAATTCAGTCTTTTGTGATTTGGAATTTGGAGATTTTTTTAGCATGTAATCCCAAAATATGGCCCAGAGCATGAGCAGACATTACATACACTTTGAAGTAAAGAATGGTAATTTTAATAACTAAGGAGAAGGATGGCAAATGGAAAGAAGATAAATTCTAGCTTTCTCTTAGCAGAACTCTATTTTTATCTCTTATTTTCACTCCCCACATTAAATGCTAGTACACAAGGACCAGATAGAGGTAAAACAGTGGAATGAAAATACAAGCAAAGATCGGAAAAATCCAGGAAAGGAAAAGAAATAAAAAGACTCACAAAAGAAGAAGGCAAACAGGAAATCACATTGGACCTTCAATATCTTAATCCAAATTCTGTCCCAGATCTTGGGACTTTGGGACCTCGAGATTTAAAATTCAAATATTCTGAGTTGCAGGGTATTTTTGCCAGGAGAAAAATGTTAGAAAAATAATCAGTCTACTTTGCTCATTGTTTGTAAAATTCAGGTTGACAGTTTCTACCAATGTGATGATGCAAACAAAGATGTAAGCAGAGAAAGAGAGTAAAGATTCTGTTTTCATCAACTGCGCATATTATAGAAAGAAACATCTGCATTAAAGTAAAAATGGAATGGAAGAATCTTAGACAAACATTCCTGGGTTTGCTCCCAATTAAGTCATGAGACTTTCTGGCCCGAAGTGCCCCAAGAGGCAGAAGCAGTTCTGATCAGCCAGTCAGCTCATAGCACCAACAAGGGCCTTTTAATGTTCATTATAGTTATCTCTTACTCAGCTACTGGGCTTGTGTCCCTTCCTTTCCATCTACACTCTAATACAATGCTATTAGGATGCTAAGCAAGTTAACTTTTTCAAAATGTAGTTTTAAGTCTTTCTCATCCCCCTTTACATCCACGAGCAAATGTTTGGGGGGTTTTTATTGCAGCAAAGGGCTCTAGTTAGAAATTCTGATGCTGCTGTACTGGTCCACTGCACAGCTGTAGGCAAGAGACTGGATCTCTCTGTGCTTCAGTTTCCATGTGGGTAATTACTGTTACCCTCATTTTCCATAGGAGGTTGATGAGATTTAACTGCTTGCCAAAAGCCCTGACAGTCTGAGTCGATGCATGCGGTGGATTTGCAGTGTATACACTTTCTGTCATCCTTTTACAACTGTCAACTTTTGGGTTTTGTCTTTCTGCTGGATGGCCTAACTCTTGGAAGTGGCTGGATTGGTGAAAATTAATACATTCAGTCACTTTTACTCCTGGAAAAAGGAGTAAAATCCCTCCCCTAAAAGTAACATCATGAAAAAAATGTTAGGCCTGCCAGGTCCACTCTTGCCCTGGTCTCCCATTCAGTTCTGCTTGCCTGGCTGAAAAAAAGGTGTGAAGGTCAAGTAAAAATACTTTCCAGAAGCTGAAGATGTACAGTCACATTCATGCTTGCTGAATATTTAGATCCAAGTATGCAAAGCCATGTGCTGTGCAAGGCCTTCACCCTGGCCCAGCCTCTTTCCCCTTGGCCCCACCTCTCTGTGAGGGACTGACATCAAAAGCCCAGGCTTGGCCAGGCACGGATTTGCCTGGCACAGGGACTGCCCATGGTGACTCAGGAATGTCTGCTGGGAGCTCTGCTGCCAAGGGGGAAGCAGAGATGTGCAATGCTGGCAGATTCATGGCACGCAGTGCTCTGTGGTGCCATGGCCCACAAGGAGCTGACACAACCCACAGCCACTCTGGACCCTTTGCTCTGCACTTTTGGCATTAACAGGTAACAGAAATGCCCCACCAGTGCCAAGGCTGCAAAGGCTGAGAGGGAGAATTTAGCCCTGGGCAGACAGTTTGGCCTGTTCTTGCTCGCACCTGGCTTGTGCCCACAAAACACTGGCACTTCCTGGCAGTGGCTTGTGTGAGAAGGAGTATGGTTTAAGAAAGCTCCTGTAGGAACATGATGTGGTTTCTTGCAGAGCAACCCATTACTGGTAAAGCTTCTTCCTTTCTCTCTCTCTTAAAGTATCACAGCAACAGCTGCCAGCATAGGTGCTGCAGGCATCCCCCAGGCTGGGCTGGTGACAATGGTCATTGTTCTCACCTCGGTCGGGCTCCCAACAGACGACATCACGTTGATAATTGCTGTGGACTGGGCACTGTAAGTAACATTCAGCTTCTGAGGTTTCCATTGTGGCGACTTCGCTAAAAAGGCAGATGGTTTCCAGGGGTGTAGTAATACAGATACATATAAAAGGCATAACAAGTGATTATGGTGTTTGAAATGGTGCTAATGTGGCCTCACTAAATACTCTGCTGATGTGGACATTATATTGAAAAAGACATAGACAAATGAGAGAGAGTCTGGATGAGACCTGGAAATACGACCTGCATGGAAAGGCTGAAGAAGTAGAGTTCATCTGGTCTAAAAGCAGAACAGGCTGAAGAGGTCACCACAGCAGCTTCTTACATAGATAAGATTGTCCTGAAGAGGACAGTGATCAAGCTTCACATTTACAGGGAGGGAGGATGAAGTAGAACAAAGTACCTATCTTAAGTCAGATCCAAGAAAACTTAGAGTTGTTTTTATCTAGAAGGGACAATCAGGCAATGGAGCCACAATAGAGTTAGCCTGATTGTAATACTTGCCACGTACTGCAACAGGACTAATAATGTTCTCCTTTTATTACAGATCCAAATGCAATTCTATTCTTTCTGATTTCAAATTATTTTTTATTTGGCCCATATAAAATATATCTCCTTTAATACAGTGGACTTTCATCACATGAAGGTTCTGGGTAAAAATGCATTACAAGTCCATTCTTTATAGATCCGATTTTATGAAACTTTTAGCCACGTACTTTTTTGTACAAAGAATTGTAAGAAGAACTATTTCCTGTCCAGTGTAATAGAATATTACTATTATTATCATTAATAGGAATCATGAGTCTTGTGTTGTATGAATATCTGAAGACTGTATTACAATAGCCTTTTCCCTCTATATTGCTCAGTTTTTGCCCAGCTCTTGCAACATCAACATTTCGTTCTTTTTCCAGTAAGTCTTCCAGCGTATATGGGAATTGTGCTTCTTTTTGTCTTACACAACTTTTCAAAACAACAGAGAAAAAACTTTTCAGGCTATAGTTCCAGACGGTACTAAAAAGCGAGCAAGGAACAGACCCAATTTTCTGTCTGTTGCAGATGACCTTTCAAACAAAAAGTATTTTTCTGTATTTCGGCACTTGGTGGATTCAAGAGCCTGCAAGATGCAAAGTGTCAACATGGTTGACATGATGAATATTTTCAGTATTAGTTTTGGAAGTACTGGAGTATGAAGAATGCCTAAAGAAGGCTGGTTAGATGATCTCACGAGACTGAAATACCCATTACAATGCACTGCAGGCATTACGACTCCTTTAGGTAGCCATAACATGTATGTGACCTTCACACCTCGAGGTAGTGCTTAGAGACAGAAAGAACCAAAACGTTTCTCGGCTAATGCATTAAACACGACGTAAAAACTTTGCATCTTTAACAAATCATCTAAAGCCAAAGTACCACTGCAAACCTGACTCACGTGTTCGCACTGAAAGAAATGCCCCAGCAGCAGGTCGGGCTCTTAACAGAGAAATGTCGGTGTGTGCAGCGTGTTCTACTCAGAGGTAGTGCAGACTGCTCCACACGCACAGGAACAGGGAATAAACTGGTCATCAATGCGCCAGGCAATTCATTTTCTCAGAAGTTTCAGTGTGGAGCACTGTTTCCTCAGAAAAATCCCGTCTTCAGAAAAGATGCTCATCAGAGCTCAAGAGGGAGTGTAAACTCTCAAGCTCTGCTCACACAGCTTCTTCACCACAGCTGACTCTCTGCACAATCCAAAATTCACAGCGCGCAGTATCATTCCAAGAATCACAATCCAATGATTAACCAAGGGAAAAAAAAGTCAATGTTCAACAGGAACATTTATCAATATGTGCTGTAACAGGATTTTTCCCTGCTTAACATATTCTTGTGGGAATTTTCTTCACGGCAAAACCCCAAATCAGAACAGCAGGAATTAGAAAAATGAATTGAGCAAACAAGTGTGGGGCTGGGTCCTGGAGTCAACAACCACGTCCTGGTGTAGGCTGTGGAATATTATAATAATAATATTATTGCTGAAGTTACTTGCAGTTGCACGTACAACTTAGGTAACTGCACACACAGAAAAGCTTTCATGAACAAACTTTCCTGATAATTAAGCAGGCAACTAGATAAACATTTATATTCACCAAAGTACCTGCCTGAAACAGCTGAAAAAAAATCAGTACAGAGTTTCAATTCTTTTCTATATTAAGATACAGGATCAGAATTCCGGGTAGTGTTGATATTGGACCGTCACTGACTTCAATAAGCCAAACATCTGGAGATTTCTGAACCTCCATTTTATAACCTACCTTTATAAATTAAGTTACTAATACGACACAGTTTTCAAATGTATATGTTTTTCTTGGAAAACAGGTGATATATTTCAGACTTAAAAGCTGTATCGTCTATTTGAAATCTCATCAGTTTTAACTAATAGAGTCCAGGACAACTCAAGTGTAACACTCATCTATGACAGCCACATACTTTTGTGGATTTACAGGCTGTATTTTAGTAAATTTATTCTTTAGGCAGTGGGCAGAAGGTAAAGAAAGAAGGGAAGAAATTCCATCCATGAATAAATGAAAAATAGTTAAACTGTATATATACAAAGTACTGTCAGGCAGACAAATTTAAATTGGAAAAGGTAACTGGAAATGAAGAATCTTTAGGAGCCACTGCATAGCCACCATAAGAGCCAAAGCCACCACAGCTTTTTCAGGAATGAACGTGATTTAACTATAGTCAGTGCCTGCTTGGGTATAACCTGCAATAACATTCTTAAGTAGCATTTTGGTTGCTCAGATTGGGACCTCGATCACTGATATAAGGTATTGGTTGTACTGGCTGACCTCTACTTTTATTGAATTAAGACATTTGCAGCACCAGTCTCCAAATCAGGCGTGTTACTGGACCTTATCATGTACACTCAGACACAAATGCAGTGGTGGTCTGCTCTGTTACACCTTTTTTAGTTCCAATCAGCTTGCCTGTGTAGGGAGGCATCACTGCTCCAGCTAACTCAGTTACAAATACCGTGTGTGGCAGCACAGCACACAGAGGTCAGAAAAGGCTGGAAAACCTAGCTGAGCTTCTCCATAAGTCGTGGCTGAACCATGCACAACTCCTCACTACCATTTCTAAACCTTTGAGCTCATAAAAGCAGCAAAACTGGGCTTTAGCCACAAATACTGCAAAGATGAAGGCACAGGAATGTACCCAAAGAGCCAACAACTCACCATGACTATTTCATTTTCCAGAGACAGGTTCAGAACAATGATCAATGTCCTGGGAGACGCACTGGCTGCCGGGATCATGGCCCACATCTGCAGGAAGGAGTTTGTCAAGGATGGTGACGAGGTAACTATGCCATAAGCCAGGGCGTGCCAGCACATGCCACGCTGTGGCAAAGAACCTGCCAGCCCCCACATTTGGGTCATCTGGTTTATAAAAGGTGTGTCAGAGACAGGACGGAATTGGGCACGTGCTGCTTAGCAGATGGGGTGAGGGATGCTTTTCCATGAGGCCGTGTGAAAAGCCAGTGGAGCTCCAGGCTGGCCAGCCAGCTGAGCCTGGCACACCAGGGCTGGGAGCAGGGGAGCAGCTGAGCTGTCCTGCCGTTGCACAGGAGCTGCCAGTCTCCCACTCAGGACCCAAGTCCTGACTGGCCAGTAATTGTCCTTTTTCTAAAAGTGTGACCAGCAACAGAGCAGGGCAAAAAATGTTCTTGATTGCTTTTGTGTAGGGGGTGGTGAAGGTACCTAAGAGTGTGTATATCCATAATCAATAAGCTCATATCAAAAGCAACTCCCCTGGGCATTTCCAGCCTGTGTGTCAGCATCATCTAAAGCCACCACTGCAATCATTTTCTTTCCAGACCAGTACAAGCACAGTACTCCATTCTAGACTTCATTCTCAGGCATTTTCATGCCTTCTACACTTAATGCAAGTCCCTCCCTACATCTTTTTGTTCTTCCTTCTCTGTACCTTATTTCATACACCACACAGACCTGTGCATTCTGAAGCCCCTGCCTTCTTCCACTCCTATGCATTTTCCCCTTCCTCTTTGGCATCATTCAGTCTTTACCTGTAACAGGAACTCCTTCTCATGCCCCTCCTTCAAATCCTTCACAAAGGAGACTCCTAATTCCATGAGCCCACGACGTCTGGAGGTGCTAATCTCCAGCCATTTCAGCTCATGGCACTACCTTTCTTCCACAAAGTCAGAATAGTTCATGCAGGAAAGTTTCTTTATCGGGACTAACTTTCACAAGATGTGTTTCGTTTCTGTGCGTTATTCGTAGTATTCCACATAAACAGCAAAGTTTTATTTCTATCATTATTTCCCCCATTCTACAATCATTCTGCTCAATTCCATTCTCATGCCTTCCTGCAGTGTTCATTTAAAACTTCTGCTTTTTCAAGTTGTGTGTAGAAAGACAGGCTGTGTCCTCCTGCAGTAACTACTGATGACAGGATTAGGCTTGAAAATATGGGCCACACATACAGCTAGCTGCAAAAAACCTAAACACACAACCTAACTGTAAGGTATGTCACCCCTCACAAACCAGAAGTGTAGTCTGAGCTCCTGCACAACACAGGCCTCTGACATTTCACTGCTGTACTTAGAACTCAGGCAGAACTAAAGAAGAGGTGTTTCAATAATATAAAATCCCTCCTAAGGGATTATTTAGTCATCCGTGATGAGATTTTTTTCTTTAAATCATGCTCTATAACTGTATTAAAATATACTGCTGGTCTACCATACATTTTGGCTGCATAATTTGTGCAGTTAGTAATGAATACCCAAAGGCCATATTTTCTCAGCTGCAAGCCCACCTCTCTTCTCTGCCAGTATTTACGTCTTACTTTCCCCATCAGAATCTGGTTTGATTTAAAGAACACTTCAATATTTAACTTATGAATCAGTTAATAAAATCCTTTTTATTTCTTTTGAAACAGTGCAGAGACAGGTGTTAGTTTACTGGGTTAGAAAAAAGGCAGACGGCAACAACAAATGACTTACTGATCGAAGTAACTGCACTTATGGGCAAGCACTGCCCAAAGCTCAGCACTGAGTCTGTACCCTTCGAACTCAGCCCTAAAATTCTAGTCTCTATTTGCCCTGCTTCTATTGCTTTACCAATGGCATGCAGTTATTACCGTAAGTTAAATTAGAGTAATGACAGAATTTGTGTTTTTACGCAGAGACACCTTCACTTTGTGCAGATGGTGCAAAGATGCCTTAGTGTATATGAGAAACAGGTCCTGCAAGTCTATGGAGGCTCTAGATAATCCTGGTGAATGTAAAGCAGCCCACAGGCTTTCCAAGTAAAAATTGTATCCTGTTGTATACAGCAATCAGTGGCAGTATTCCAGATCTTAATGCTTTTCACGTAGGTGCCACTGATCTGTGAAACTAAGCCTGTTAACATCCATCAGATTGTGGCTTACCAGAGAAACGGCTGTGTGAAGACCATGAATGAATCTCGTGGACCTGAAACAGTGAAAGGGTTTCAGCACCATATACCCGTACAAGTGGAGCAAGAAGAAACTCCAGTGGAGAACCACACTAAGAAATCCAACAGTAAAGACCACTGCACTATTGAAATAAATGAACTAGAAACAAATGTGTAACTGCTGCACTCAGTGGTATCTCACACCCCAGTGACCTGATACCCAATCTCTACCTCACAGCTGGAAGAGGGACTCTTTGCCTTGAACAGGAACACGTGGAATTATCGCCACCCTGCTTGTACTGGAGCTAAGAGACCAGCTGTGAACGTCAGGAAAGGCACACAGCTTGCAAGAGACATGGGCTTCTCTAGGTGGAAGATTTTAATACTGAAAAATTAACTAATGGATGACTGCTGTTTTATTCTGCACTCATTTGACTTCAGTAGAGTATTTGACTCCTTTGGCTCCTTTTTTTAAAAAAGCTTTTTCTATTTGACCCTTCTTGATTTTCTAACCAAAGCCTTTTTTTTTTTTTTTTTTTTAATCTCAGTAATTCTGAACACTGTATTTATGTAGAATTTTTGCTATGTGAAAACGTTTCACCAAAATTGCTAAAGATACCAATTTTGTCTAATATTCACTAAATATAGTTTGTGCTTAGCTTTAGAACAGCAGTAAGAAAATCACACTGATTTCCTTGTCTCAAGGTGTTACATCTATTACTAAATAACACTCAAGCAGAGGCGAAGCCAAATGTTCATTTGTGCAAGAAAGGGCATTAAGGTAATTCTGATGGGCAGCCTCCAGAGCCAGGCATTCGAGTGTGATACACAAAGAATTCCTACGTCACTGCACAGCACAGTTTGCCTTCCAAGTGCCAGATTTATGAACCTTTTTTTAACCTAGCTCTTCAGTAAAGTCAGTCCCATGCAGATGCAGTGGCAGAGGCGAGGTGAGCCCTAATCCATAAGCACTGGTGCTAACGTGTCCTCTCCTGGAACCTTTAGGCTGTTCTACTGTAAATATGTACAAACTCAAAGCTCAACTCATGAACGTGTGCTGCTTCCTAAGGGCAACTGAACTCAAACCGGAACCCCAGGATGCTGAGTGACAATGGGGTTTGGTGAGGAGCTTGCTGTGGAAAATGCCTCATTATTTCTCATAATCCAGTGGTTGATTTACACTGACAGTTACTCCCTTTCCATAATCTACTGGATCTTTCATTTACAGTAAAATCTGCCGAGTATGTTTCCAATGTTTGTGATATAGGACATTTTTAATAAACCTGCCATTTAAAAACAGGCTGTCTGTGCCCTTGTACTATTAGTGTCTTCTTATTACTCTGCTAAAATGGAGAGTGGAAGTGAGGACACCTTTTGAAAAGTTTGGATTTGATCCAGAGATGACATACCAGTTCATACCAATACACTGGACATGTTATATTTAGCTACTTGTGTCATGGCAGTTTCAGATAACATATCTGGTATTCTAATATGCTCCTCTCATCTGAAGAGAAAAAATAACCCAGCCCAAAAGGATAATTTCTGCATTCACCAGAAGCAGAAGGGCTTCATACACATAATCAGTGCTTTTCCTTGGATGTGCATATTCACCTCTTCTCTGAGAGCTCCTGTTCAGACTATTTCTTATGGCATGCACTAACTACTTGCCTGAGAGCACTGTAGTATAGGTAGTTTAATTATCAAATAGTAAAGCCATAAAGAACACACATAGTCTTCTTTGTCTATAATTCCTCAGAAATTATGTGTTAATTTGCAAACAGGTACAGTTGGTAACTATTTACCTGACTTGACCCTAGAGTGAAAATAACAAACAACAAAACACAAAAAATGGGAAAGAACTGAAATGATTCAGAGGAATTTGTTCCAGAACAAGTCCTGTAATGGACCTGCTCTATGGAATGTCATTAAAATGAGTGATTTGGGAGAGCAGAGGCTGCTCTGGGCCTCTCTGAACAGGCAGAAGGACTGACTGACAAACACATCTGATACTTTTCACCTCAGCAGCACTGGCAGCTCCAGGAGGTCCCCTTCATCCTTCCCCAGCTGTCCATTCCTCCCTGCACTGCCTCCCCTCCTCTCCCAGCTGTACAGACCCAATTATTTATGAAGCCAGACAAAGAATCATATGAGAAGTATTTTTAATTCAAACCAGTTCACATATGCTTTTTAGCACAGTCCGAACAGACAGTTGTGTCAACAGAAGTGAAGGGGTGACACAGGGACAAGATCAAGCAGCCAGGGATGAAGCAGGGGAAGGGCATGTGGAGAGGACAGGATCTCTGCCTGCCAACTGTGCCCACAAAGAAAACACAACATAAAGTTTTGAATTCACACACTCAATTACAGCTACATGAAGTGATAGTATAATCCTGCCAGTCATCCCTCAGTTTACAGTCACTTTGCACAGATAAAATGATGAAGAAAGAGGCCAAGGAGATCCAAGATTTGAAGTAAGTAGTTCCAGGCTAAGTGTTTTTGGAGAGTACACCCACATGCCAACAGGCCGTGGTCTGCCAGGCAGAAAGTGCTGCTGGCCTTATCACCACCCTCTTCCCCAGCCACCTACAACCTTTGGCTGACTACAAAGTACAAATCCTTCTGCCTGCTTGCCTGAGACAGCTCACTTGTCTGCCACTCTTCAGCATAGTCACGTCTCAAGAGGTCTAAGTCAACTCCAGAGCTTAAGAAGCTGTGACATTTACAAGGAGAACTTTGGATGAGACAAAGCATCAGAGACCAGAAGACTCGAGTCAGTTGTGCTGCACAAGTCCTACACAGCAAAGGAAATCATAATTTTGCCCATTACTTTCTGGCAAGTAAGCAATGTGGAAGTCTCACATGTGAGGGCGTATTTGTATGGCATCAACAGGCAGTTTAATAGCTTTCAGCATCCAAATACTATTCAAAGAGTGTCCAGTTCTACTTTGCAAATTTGAAATGCATTGTGGTTTTTACATTATAGTGTTTGGATCTTTAAAACTTGCACCCGTGTGTGCCTTCCATTCCATTGGGAGGAAGGCAGTGATCCAGTTTCTCCCCTGATCTTTATCATTTGTGTGTGGAATGCTGCTAACTGGAGGCCCAAGGCTCTTGGGTTCTTTGTTCTGGTGTATGTTGGTTAGTGTATTGTGACCTTGACAGGAGCATCTGACTGCTCCTGCAGTCACTGTACTGAACACAAGGCACCACTGGGAGCTGGGGAGAGGCAAACACTGAAGTTATGAGAATTTTTATGGTAAGTTTTCCTCCATTTAGCTATTTTCTGTGCCTCCTGGTATGTGTTGTCAAGCAGCTTGATGTACAGTGCAATTAGGAGAGCAGTAGGCTCCACAACATATTTGTATGCATGGATCTGTTCGCATTTTCCAGCTATAATGACACTTCTTTCCAACAAAAATAACAAAGCTGTTGATTATCAAGTTAGAGTGCAAGCTTTCTGTTGGTAAATATGTTTCTCTTACTTTCTTCAGAGCACAAAAACAAACACGTGACCTTTATAGCCTCAAAACTTTTATATTAAAAAAATCAATCAACCAATCAATCACTGATTACAACAGTTTGCATGGAATACTTTCAAGCATATGTGTGAAGAACATATTTCTTAACTGGCACCATTCAATCTTACTTTGAAGTTGCCTCCCCCTGCTAAAAACAAAAAGGGAATTAAGTCAATAAAAGTATACACAAGGGAAGAGTCTCGAGGAGGGAGAGAACATAATTAAGAAGAGTGGTGCATTGTATACAGCTATGGAAGAAATAATTTGGGAAGCAACCCAAATTAACA
Source organism: Pseudotriccus pelzelni (assembly GCA_035584735.1). Lineage (NCBI taxonomy): Eukaryota > Metazoa > Chordata > Aves > Passeriformes > Tyrannidae > Pseudotriccus > Pseudotriccus pelzelni. Next base: position 5,610,105 of record JAWMRA010000005.1, read on the forward strand.
CATACTTATCAGAGGCAGTTGTTTTATGCTTGTTAATTTGCAGCTGCATTGCTTTGATGATACTACTGAGAGGAAAGAAGCCACTCCAGATTGCTGTGGAGTGAAACATCATTACAGACATATTTAAATAGGTTTCTGAGGATTTTGCCAATGCCAAAGAGGTTTTGAAGTGTTGAATTGCTATAATAAATCCTTGTGCAAGAATTAGAACTGGGAGAAAGAGATACAACCAGAGCATTTACACATCCCACTAACTCCCAAGAGTTTTTGGCTGTCAAACCAAATAGGGAAGTTTATGGAACGAACAGTTACTCATTTTCTCAGCTACTCTTAATTGATTCCACTTAAATTACTTAATTGCAGCTAAGCTTATTTGTGCCACCTGAATGTGCATCCCAACATATAAATAATATGATCTAAATAATTAGCCAAAACATTAAATTGTAGATGCCCTCCTTGCTCTTCTAAATCACTTAGAAAACACAGTAACTCTGTAACATCCCCACCTGATGAGCTCTTGCTTTCAATTCACAACAAACATTAATTTGAGTCCCTTTGCAACAACAGAGAACAGATTTGTAATACTTTCAAAGCAGACGGAAAGCTTCATCTTCCAGCCAGATGGACAGTCTTGAAATTATCTCAGTCTTTTTTGTGCTTTCCATAAAAAAGAGGTAACTACCAGCAGGTGGTTGATATGTGCAAGCAAAATGTGTCACCTGGGAATTGAATTTGGAAAACTCCAGATGCCTTTGATCTTGCCCAACGCTAAGCACTCTGATGTCTGTGGCTCTGCTGAGGTCCAGGTGTGTTTTTACAGCAAAGGCAGCTCTTTGCTTACAGACACACAGGGGCACTGAGGAACTGCTGCTGTTCCCCTCCAGGCACTGAGCTGGCCCCAGTACAGCCCTCCACCTGAGGGCTGAGTACTCAGTGAGGAGAGAAAGCAATGAAGGTTTTACTACAGGGGTGCTACTGTTGTTTATCTTGCAGTGGGAGAGCACATCCTTTTGCAATAATAATGGCTGGAAAATATCTGACTTTGATGCATTTGGAAAAGACAAACTTAGTGCATCCATTCAATAAGGGCCAAGCTGCAAATGAAATACACATATTAAAATTCACATTTTATCCTGTGATTTCACCTACAACTAAGGAGGTGATAGATGCTCACAATTACATTCCTCAGTAAGTGCTTTGGAGCATACTGATTGATACTTCTGGAATTTATGAGAGGTTTGTCCCACAAAACCCCAAATGGATGAGATCAATAGAACAGGAAGGGTGGTCACTGCTTAAGGTCAGTCCATTATTCACTCAGACTTCTCATGTGATCTCATGGTCAAGTGACCACAGGAATGCAGGGTCTGCTGCCCATCTATAAACAGAGAAAAAGTCCTTTTCTGATTCAGCAGGGTGATGCGTGGCAAGGATAAATGAGCTGAAGACTGAGACAGTTATGTAACACATTAAAGACGACTCATATGATTACCTTGGATCAGCCACTTCTATCTCTCTGGAAGCACAGGATCAGTACTCACAGTATTCACGGAATTGCCAGGCTTCTGTTTTAAGTGACAAAACCTAAGATTCCATCATTTATAAAGTAGCAAGAGTTGCATCCCCATTGCCTGGAAGTTGACATACAGGAAAGGATTTGGCACAGCTGAGATTTCTGGCAGATTTGTATCACATTATATTTTAGAAATTCTACAGGCTGTCACCATAAAATCACAGCAGTCTGTTACTGAGACAATGTATTTTGGGGAATGAGCACAGAAGGCTTCAGAAAGACAAGATGGGGAGTATTGTTAGGGGAAGAAGGAGAATGTTCAACCTGCATTAGAATCAATCCTCCTTTCCTTGCTTGCTCCAAAATGAGAAGGTACCAACAGCTGGAGATATGGGGGGGGAGCAGGGCATCCCTCTCCTCCCAAAGCTCCTGCCTGTGGACAGCCACTAAAGGCAAGTGTGCAGGTATCCACAGGTATCCCTTCCCAGCTGCCCTTCCTTCCAAACCAGCATGGAGCATTCAGTCCAGCAGCAGAACAAGCAAATGTTGTTTGTTCCTGAAGTCATTACAAAACTCTGGACTTCCCATTCCACTCGGAATTACAGATGTGCTCAGGTAGGTCACAGCTGTGCTTTTCAGGCTCCATCATGAGAGTTTTTGTTCTGCAAGGCACAGAGTTCTGCATCTGCTGCTCTGAAAGCAGTAATCTTTCAACACAAAGAGGTCTCTGCATTTCATTTGGGAAGCAAATGCCTGCCGCTGTTTTTCTGCACACAGCAACAGCTGAAAGCCAGGATTTGACCCACCACATGAAACTCATTGTAGTTAATTGCTGCTTTTGAACTTTCCTAATAAGAACTTAACATCTCCAGCTCCCACCTCCCCCCCCCAAAAAAAAACAGGTATTTTAATAAGATGGAAAAAGCAGGGGAAGCAAAACAAGAAGTGTTTTATGTTCACAGATATCTCACATTACATCTGCTACAAATACTCCATGGGCTAAATGGCAAAACCAAAAGAAAAATGAGACTAACCTTGAGATGTTTCATTATGATTTCATTGCTTCTAGTGGTTTTATTGGGTTTTACCACTAGGCTATTAAAAACATGTGGAAAGTATACAGAACTAAGTCAAACTGAGCATTTTTAATAATAATCTTCCATCTTTTTTTCCACTGAAATACTTTAAATATTTCTTTAATATTTCATGAGATTTCTTGAAAGCAAACTCAAAGCACAGAGACTTGGGTAGTCTATATTGCTAGTTTAATCAATAAATGTATAATCTTTGTTTTAGAATAAATCATCCAGACTTCTTGATTATTTTTTTAATAGAAGAAAGCATTTCTCTGACATGAAATCCTTCCTAACCAAATATCTGGAGAAGGAGGAATCAGGATGGACAGGAGGCTGTCAGTCCAGCACTGTGGCTGGATCAAGCTCTAGCAGGAAGGGCTTTGAGTTTCATTCCACTGCTGCATTTGAATTAAACATACCCAAGTCTGCCACAAAGAAGAGGAGAGATGTAGAGTGTTCTGTAAGTTATCAAAGTTAATTTTAATCCTGTATAAAAGATATAACTTAAGATTTTTTTTTAAAGCTAATTTCTGTGATGACTGTCAAAAAATACTCAATTACATCCCAAGCAATAAAAGCATAAGTATCATTAATTTCTTGTATGCAACTAGAGATAAGAATACTAAAACTCAGTATGAATTTTTATCAGAAGCAACATTCTCAGCAGTACCATAATCATATGCTAAAAACAGATTCTGGAACTTTCATGGGGAAAACTTGAGATAGCCTGTACAACTGTGCATTAAAACAGTCTGTGCCTGATTCAAAACCATTTAAAGAGGGACTTTACTGATGGACTGTTTAATGTCCTTGGATACTACTGAAGAAATTTTATGGAAACACTTTGTATACTGGATTATTAGAACACATTCATCATCCATTGCCTACACATATATCTCACAGCTGGCTGACTTCACAATAGCAGCATGAATCAGAGCTACAGGGCACACCAATATTTTCCTCACTAAAGGAAATGGAGTTCTTCAGGGAATTTACTCACTGTTCTTGTATTAGCAACATAATAAACCAATTACAACGACCTCCATAAATTCATCCCATCAGAAAAAGAAATATCTTGAAAAAACAAGGCTAAATTCATATTATATAAAACTCTATATATGTTTAAGTTTTGGGGACAACTATTCCCAAACCTAGGACGCAAAACTCACCCACATTAGAGTATAATGAAATCAATTACAGGATACTGGACTGTATCATAGAAGCTTTCCAAGAGATGGCTTACCACCAAAAAATACTATTTTATTATTAAAAAATAATAAATTTGCTCCTCACAAAATAATAAATTTGCAGCCTCACAAGCTAAACTCTTACTGATCATAAGGAAACACTGTCAAGAGAGAACAATCAAAAAGTTTTGATCAGCCCCCTCCTGCCTCTCTGCTCTGTGTGGATCACTGGGAAGCAGAAAAAATGGCAGCTGGGTCTTGTGAAGGGGGATACTTCCCGTTCTCATCCACTTTGATGATGCAGGTCCATTGGCCTCCCTCCCGCATGCACCTAACACCTGCTAGTCCAGGTCCTCAGCCTGCTCAGGAGAAGTCCCCTCTATCCATCTTGCACAGCAGCAGAACAGGAGGAGGGGGTTTGTAGCTCAGAGGCTTCAGAAGCAACCTCAGCAGCTCCTCAGCGCCTGCAGGAGTTGAAGGATCCTTTCCCCAGCTGCCCTTTCAAAGAACAATCCTGCAGGATCTATGAGCTGGCGGCCCAGAGCCCGTAGTGGGGGGTGCAGCTCCACAGGGACACTGTCCCACTGCAGGGACACTGTCCCGCTGCAGGGACTCTGTCCGGCTGCAGAGACACTGTCCCACTGCAGGGACAGTCCCACTGCAGGGACACTGTCCCACGGCAGGGACACTGTCCCACTGCAGAGACACTGTCCCACTGCAGGGACAGTCCCACTGCAGGGACACTGTCCCGCTGCA
>JAWMRA010000005.1:5615604-5643108 GCA_035584735.1 Pseudotriccus pelzelni
GGATCCCAAAGGAACAGGGATGAGGGGAAGCATGACTGGCCATGGGGCGAGGATCCCAAAGGAACAGGGATGAGGGGAAGCATGACTGGCCATGGGGCGAGGATCCCAAAGGAACAGGGATGAGGGGAAGCATGACTGGCCATGGGGCGAGGATCCCAAAGGAACAGGGATGAGGGGCGGGATGGCTGCAGAATGGCCCGTCCACATGGAGACACAGATGGGCTACGTGCCCACCATCTGAAATAAAAGCTCATTATCCAGGGGCTATTTTTGGCACCCGATTAGTTCTTTCTAGCTCACATGCTGCATTTGTACTCCGGTTGCTATGAAAAAATCATAGCTTGGAAAAATCCCATTTCCCCCCCGTTTTGTGCAGTATCCTCTGTAATGAGGAAACATGGTTTCTAAAAGCAAAACAGCAAATAAACTCCTCCATACAGACTACGCAGAAATACCAAGCCTGTGCAAATGCATACTTAGGGATAAAGTTGCCAACTGAATATTTTAGACTTCAAGTTTTCACTACTCATACATCTATCTCGGCCTTAAAATCTTTCTATTCTTCTCTTTCCCAAATCCAAGCAATTCACAGGAAGAAAGTTACATGAGAACAACATTTGTGTTACTGGTTTGTGGCCTAAGAAAATTCCAGTTTCCCAACTCTCATTTTCACAAAAGAAAATGATAAAATCAGAGACTGTTCATGGGTCCTGCTCCACCCAAGGTTGGACCTTTGGATTACAGCTACCATCCACAGTCAAAAAAATATGTGGGCTTAGTCCCATGGACTTCTGACTATTTCTCAACATCTCTCATCAAGTCTCTTACTCCTTTAAAAGAAATAAACGACCATTTAGGTTTGACAGTATTATGTCCAATGTCACAGGTGCCGATGACACCAGGTAAGTGAGGAATCAGGCCTGTGGTTCTCCCTCATCACTCTCTTCCACAACAATCAAAATACATTCCTCTCGTGGGGCTTTTGCTGGGGAAGGAGGGTGTCTTGTTGGGTTTTTTTTTCTGCTGGAAAACATTGTCCTATTTAAAGGACAGCATGGATTTATTTTGAAATAAACTTGGATAAGGGTCTCCTAACTCTGCCTGGTCTACGTGATGCACTCCTTCAACTGCAGGTGGTCTCCTTTGGCAAAGGCTGCTTCTTGCTAAAGGAGCTTAACAGTGTATGTATCATCCTGACATTTTGGGCCTGATCTACAGGTGCTAAAATGTACTTTCACCCTGCATTCACTGCATCAAGCTCTCAAGGGATTCAAAGGAAGTCTGAGGCACCTGACTTTTCAGAGAAGCACAGTGTAAGGGACAGAAGTTTAAAGATAATAGAACAGCTCTCCACAAAACTGTACAAATCTGTATATTCTCAGCCTGCTCAGGAGTTTAATAAATTGCTCTGTTTCACCAAAGACTAACAAACCTTCCACTGGTGTTTGCTGGAGGTAGCTAGTTGACTTGAGCTACTTCTGTAAACGTTTTATGTAGAAATCTATCCCAGCAGTCAAGAAGGCTATTTTACTGCTCAGCTGTATAGCTGCTATTCAAAAATATAGCGTTTTGCTTTCCTTCTATGATTGATGATTGTGTTGAATTGTCTAAGGTAGGAAACAGCTTGAAATTACTGTCATGTGCTATGGGAACCAAAGGGAGAGTGTGGAACTAGATCTCCAGCAGGAAAACAGCTGGTAAAAAATCAAGCCAACTGTGTTTCCAAGTAAATCCTGGAATGCAGTATGCAAAACAACATGTGTTCAGTCAGAAATCCTCAAAAGAAAAGACCATTTCCTCAAGCAGATTAACTGCCTCAGATGAAGGACATTATAATCAACTAAGAAACTTGTACCTCTGTGGATCTTCTTTTCCTTGGTTTCCTTATTTTCCATGACTCCAACAGGAGCTGAGAGTACTCAACATCATAAAAACAGGTGAGGCTTTAAGAGAGTACAACACCAGGCACTGTCTCCAGACTTGAACTAAATAAAGAAATTTCTCTTGACACACACTCACTTATCTCTTTTACAACATTAGTCTCCTCCTGATTCTCAGTGAGAATAAGATACACTATGTAAAAAATGCAACCACATGTATTACACTTCCCACTGTCACTCCATCCTCTGATCATATCTTCAGAGACATTCACACAACTGCCACATGGGCAAACAAGAGCAAACAGAAACTCTACCAAAGCTCTGGAAGGCAGACATACAGATTTTATATATATATATATATTCACAAGAGAAATAGTTTTATCTTAAAACCTTTCTAAAACAGAAATATACTGCAGGTTTTGGCAGTAGAGATAAAATATTATGGGATCCAGCCTTACTTTGTTTTTCTCATCCAAATATACACATTGTTATAACAGAGGAATACTTGCATCCAGAATTATTAGTGTTGCTTGATGACCAAAATGCCTCATAACACTGCTCCACACATGAAACTACTGCAAATATTCATCTTGCCTGATCAGCAACAGCTTCTTTGGGGTGGAGGGAAAGAAAAGAAGCTTACACATGGTTCACTTAAAATGCAGTGACAAAAATGGCATTTGAAGGCATGTGTTGAAAACAGTCCCATATTACAGATGGAAACACTGAAGGAAGAGAAACAGAAGAAACAAAAGCCAGCTTTTGTGAGTTCCCGAGCAATCCCTTATGATCCTGGGTCTTGTATAAGATGATTTGGAAGCTTTGGAAAGGCATTCAGGGTCTTTCCCTGAATAAGGCACTGTAACACACTGTCTTCCGTGAGCCTGGCTCAGTGCCATGACAGTTTCTGTGTCATTCATTGCACGTTCTGCTAAGTGTTCTCTGTATATCTATATAGATATATACACAGACATATATGTAATTTTCCATATGTTTTCCTGCAAAACAGAAAAATAAAATAAATTACATAATGCAATACAGGATTCAGAGTAAGATGAACTGAGTGCCTGCTGACATGTCACACGTGCCCCAAACTAAACCAGAGTAACACCCATTTTGAAGTTATATGTCCTCTAAGTCTGCAGATATAAATTATTTCTTCCCTCATGAAGTTTTTATACAGCCCAGCCTGGAGGCCTGATGTTTGACTTTCCAAGTAGCTTCTGCCCTATCCAGGCCCCATCATCTTTTAAGCGTATTAGCACTATTCCTAGCAATTCCTTGTGTCACTCTGCGTGACAAAATGTTGATTAGGGAGAAAGCTAATTTTCTTTTTCCACTCTTAAAGTTTAAACTTCCAGAAGTAAAAAGTAGTCCTGTACCTCATCATTTCTGAATAGAAGATGCTTAAAAGATACATTAAGCAGATCACTATTCTTATGGAAAAACGCATGTTCTTCAAACTTTATTCTCCCTTCATCTTTTCTTCTGCAGTTGAATATTAGAGATTCAACTAGAAAGACTATTCTTTCCATAAGAAATATACCAAGTATAGCATTATTTTCCCACTCCAAGTGGTCAGTGAATTAAGTACTGTTTGAGACAGGTTGTAATCTTAATGCCATGTTTAACAGACAGTAAGTCTAATCTTACTTTAATTTGCAGAATTTTTTTAATCCATTTTCAGCTCACATGGTCTTCTGCATGAGTAAGCTTCCCAGTTTGTTCTTTGTTTTCCTATTGAGCTACCTGCTTAGAAGTTATCATGAAATACCTTTTCATTTTTTGTTATCAGAATTGGTAAACAAGGACCTTCATATTTAACTATTGTGCCTGCTATAAGCAGAAGCCACTATGAACAATCCACTGCCTCTGATAAAACACAGGTAGATACTGCCTGTTTCATTTTACAAAATAATTTATTTTCAACCCTTCCTGATTTGCAATTCACAGTCTCGTTTTAGTGGAAGTCTTTGAGTCCAGGGCTCAATCACCCTTGTTATGCTTTAATCATATCTGTAAATTGGAATTATTTGCACGAAAGCCTGAGAATTGGATCCTTGAACTACAGTTGTTACCTCCCACATGGTGTGATTGTGTGAGTTCACATTTCATCTCATTTCTTCTTCCTCTTCCTCATCTTCCATTTCCTCTTCTGAATCATCCTTATTCTTTGAACTGTTGCTGAATTCAAGGTTCCCTTCAATATCCAGTACCTGTAAGTGCTTTAGGTTTTGGAAGGTACTTTCTTTCAGTGCTCCAACTGCAATCTTATTAAACCTGTAAACAAACAAAAAGGCCCTTCTGTTGAAATAAACCCATGTTTTACATCCAACAGAGAAATGAGGAGCCTTGGAGGAAACCATTCTGGCGAGTTCCTCTAACTTTACACTGACCCACAACAGCACTCTAGAAGTGCTGATTCCTCTGGATGGGGGAAGGAGACAAAATCATTATATTGGAATACTTCCCCAAATTCTTTCTCTTGCTATTCTGCTTTCTCCTTCCCAAAGAGGAAAGTCATCTGCTCCACAGCCCACATTTCAAAGTGTAGCTTGGTTTTTCATGAGATTCTCTGTCACCCCTAGATACTTTAATTCTTCACCCACAAAACTCAAAATACTGGTACCAAGTATTCCTTAGGAAAAAAGCAACATGCAGTAATTTCTCAGCTGTTATTTGTGTTTCCAGGAATACAAATAAACTAATCTGCAGTTTAAGAACCTCTCACATTTACTGCTTGGTCTGCGACTTGTGAACATCCTTAACATCATATTCTGCCTAATATTCCATATGAATATTATTGTTTCACAGTGATTAATAGTCTCCCATTAAAAAATACGACTTAGCTTGGGTGGAGTTGCCTCCTAAATATGTTAGCAAAACTGTTTTCAAATTCCTTTCTTCTTTATATAGAAATATAGAATGTGGTATGTGGTTTCTGGTTCACATCCAAGCATTCACTAAAATCTCATAAATGTGAGCAGCTGAATAGACAGACTGCTCTAATTTACACCAGGCTTTTGTAATTTCATTTGCCTGGTATGGAATCGTTCATCCAAAAAGGTATGCTCCAGAATTATTCAGAACTACAGGGCAGTTTAGTTGCATACAGACAAAATAAGACCATATTTAGTCTTGTGCAGATGAAGCTTTTTGGACACATCCACTGGATCAGCTTAATCAAATATTCTATAGGGATTGGTAACATACTTCTAATAAATATTTTCAATAATATGCCATCAGTTTAAAACTGAATATATTACTGAGACAGATTCTTGCTTCACTTCTTGTGGTATAAAGCTCTGCTTAAATCAGTTACGTTACTGTGAGTTTACATTACATGTAAAAAAGGTCAGTATCCTATAAAAAAAAGTCCTCATCCAACTGACAGAGTGGGAAAAAGCCCAGGGAAGCTTCTAATCTTAGTTACGTAACTGTCACAGTTGTAACTTGCCACTAGTTTCTGACAAAACTATCAGGGGAATGTGTACAACTTCCAGATCAGTCACACACCCTCACCAGAGGGGGATTTTGTCAAAATCCAGGGCCAACAGGCACAGGCAAAGCTGTGCTCCTACAAATGGACTGTAAACTTCTGGATCACAGTTGAATATTGGAATATGACACAATGTTAAACATTAATTTCCTAGAATTACTAACATGCCGATCCATTCTAATAAGCACAAGACAAGCTCTCTGAACAGAAAGAGCTTATTATGTGTATCCATGTCTTTCCTGAGCAGATGAACGTAGTTTCCTCACATATTACTATAAAAGTTGCTTATTTAGAAAGTTAGCATTTTAAACACTTCCTAAAAAGTAAGCCATTATAAAGTGGACAAAGAAGAAAACAAATCTTGTGTGTTTAAGTGGAACTGGACTTTACCTGAGGTAAATGCCCTTGATTTTGGGTGTGGATTCAAAAGCATGCTCTGAAACCGTTGTGATCTTGTTGTTCTGGAGATACAGATATTCCAGAGATTCCGGCAGGCCCAATGGGATGGATGTCAGCTGGTTACCAGCCATGTCTAGTGACTGCAAGGAAGAGACAACCAGGGGTCAAGTAAACAACTGAATTTAAATATTAGACAATCTCCTGAGAAGATTTAAGTTTGAAGTGATATTTATTATAGCATAAACTAATTTATTCTACCTCTAATTTGCATCTAGGTAAGTGTGGCCAAGACAATTCTACTCTCTTAGCCTATGCCTGCTTTAGGTAAATTAAAAACAGGCTGGGTTTAAGATATGGATGAGGATTCCTTGGAAGCTGCTACTGCAGATACTTCCCTGGCTAAGGTTAGGGACTAGGTACAGCTAGACATAAAAACATCTGGAAATATTCTAACATGGAGGAACACATCAGGACCAAAGGTAGTTATCACTCCTCTGTTTAATTTTATGCAAGAGAATGGATCAATAGCAGTGTTTTGTTACCCTGTATTGCAGCATTTCCATGGCACCAAGCTGACACACACTAGTTACACACTATTCAAAGCTACACTTCTGCAAACAATATGGTTCCAGTGCTTTTATTCCCCACATAATGCCAGTCTGGCAAACAGTTATCATAGAATCATAGAATTGTTTAGGTTGGAAAAATGCTTTAAGATCATTGAGTCCAACTGTTAACCCAGCACTGCCAAGTGCATTATGTAAAAGTCTTCCTTTGCAGTTGCAGAAAGTCTGCAGTGATTTCCATGGAAACAGTGAGGACTAAAGCCTTTACTAAGTACCTGCATGATCAGGATCTTATGTGCTGGTTATCAGTCAAATGCACTCCAGTGCACCAACTCAGAAACCACTTGCACAGTTAAGCCCTCAATGATAAAAAATATTCAGCTATAACTATCATGGAAACAACTAACCAGCAGTAACACTATTCCAAAGAAAAGCACCAGCCAAAAATGCACCATTAGTCCGACAGAGTTTTAAGCATGTGCTATTATCTGAACCCTATTTGATGGGAATGGGGTTTGCTGTGGGGTAGGTCCAACTGCAGGGCCAGTGTTTGATTCTCCAGCATGTTACTTTGGCTGACACTGAGGAGCGACAAGGGAGTGACAGTAGAATCAAAGTCCCATGAAGTAGGTGGAATGGGCCCTATGAGAAGGAGAGCCTATTCCAACCAAGTCAAGCTGCCTAACAGGTCTCATGATCCAATTTTTTTAAAATTTTTTTTTAAATCAAGGTACTGCAGGAAAACAATCTCAGTATCTGTAGTTCTCAACAGCATCTTCCTTCCAGACTGCTTTTCATATTAGATATATTTGCATGCACACACACACATACACACACATACATAAATGAGGCACCAAACATGCAAAGTGTGTTATTAAAGCATGGGCAAAATCTGCAGCTGATGCACATCAACAGCTCTGCAGATACTGTTGCTGCATTGCTGATTCATACTAGCTGAAAAACAAGCTATTGTTTAGCCCCAGAAACAACAGAAAGGGAACTGTTTACCCAGATTAAGGTTTGGATTGTCTGAACACACACTGGGGCCAGTGTGACATACGCTCCATGCCCCTGATCTGCTCTGAGATGTGCACTCTTTGCCTGCACAGTGACCACATGAACCCACAGTGGCTGCCATATGACAAAGGCAATACCTTTCACTGCAGGAAAGGGGCTGTTGCCTAAAAGGAAATGCAGACAAATCCTTCAGCCAGTGTAACGATTGTGAAAGGTCATCTTGCACAGCACAAATGTAATTGTTCCAGCCTGTCTTATGGTTTGTGTTTAACTTTCTCCAACAATTAAGCAAATGAGAAGACTGCTGATTGAATCCAGACCTCCTAGCTCCTATCCAGGTGCCTTAGCCAGCTGAGCTGCTAAATCCTACAGCTTGGCCTGTCTGACTATAAGCTGATGTGGGGGCTTTGAGAATTAAGAGTGTTTTTGTTTATACATTCCTTCCTCCTGCTGTCTCTATTCAGAGCTGATTTTAAATCCTTTGGGAGACGAGCTATTTGAAAGGCCTAATTTCAGTTTTAATGACAACATTCACTAATGTTTATCTGAAAATATAGGACACTGCTAGGGTTCAGAAACAAAGCTGTCTTTGCATTTCTCAGAATTAGCAGTCCCTGATGGGCCAGTGCCCTGGCCAGCAGTGGGAGGTACCCACCTCTGGCACTACAGCACATCATTTCTATCTAGAAACAGAGTGTGTAGCACTCACAATGCAAGCCCAGAACATGAGGACCAAGCACGTCTAGTACTGGTGTTATGCAGTTTGGCTTAGGCAGACAGACAAGGACATCAGCATCACTACAACAACTAGAGAAGATGGTGTTTCTACCTGGAGACTGCTGAGTTCTCTCCAAGCTCTTGAATAAATTGAATTTACTTTCAGTTTATTGTTGCTCAAATACAATTCCCGCAGTTTTGTCATCCCAGACAAAGTCCCTTTTGGGATGATGCTTATCTCGTTCTCCTTCAGCTTCAGGACCTGCAAGTTCTTTGGGAAGCCAAAGGGGACTGTGTGGAGATTGTTTCCAGAAAGATCCAAGGACTTTAGTTGCCTCAGCTTACGGAAGGCCTCCCGATGGATCTGGGGACTTTTGAGCTTGTTGTAGCTCAGGTTCAGCTCTTCAAGGAAGTAAGTGGTAGCAAAGTCATTCCTGTTGATCTCAGAGATCTGGTTGTGAAGGATCATAAGCGTTTTCACGCGCCGGGGCAGCCCACTGGGAATCCTTTCCAGCATGTTGTTGTACAGGTGGACAGTGTGCAGCTTTTTTAAGCCCTGGAAGGCTAATGGGTGAATCCCTCGGGCTTTTAATTTGTTATTGTGGAGCAGAAGGTACTCCAGGTTCTTAATTTGGGTCAGCACATCTCTGTCAATCACCTTAATTGCATTCTTTTCCAGGTGGAGGAGGACGATGTTTCGAGGTAAACCACTTGGGATTTGTGAGAGGTTATTGCTGGACAAATCCAGGTATTCAAGACTAGACAATTTCCTTGGGAAAGAAGGGAAGAAAACATTCTCCATTTAGATTCGGCAAGGTGAAACGATAAGCAGCTTCCCCTAGGATTTTACAGTCCTTGCTTTGGAGTCTTTTTACCCAGGACAGCTCCCACTACTGACTGCCCTTTTTGTCTCATGGTGTGACAGATGAGCACAAAAAAACAGGGAGCTCCTGTATTGCCATGAGGGATTCAGACTAGGCACTGCCATTGCTCCCCAGCCACACCAGCCAGAGAACCTGCCAGAGTCCACGGGCATCCAAACTGCCACTGGGCTGAGTTTTGCACTCACTGTTCTCTCCTTTGACACCTCAGATAGCAACACAGGAGAGATACCACGACGAAGGTGCCACAGGAGCACCATCAGAGCAAGGAATTTAGCTCTTGGTTTCACAGAAACAAAGCCTGAGCAGGAGTCATTTCTGTCTCTCTGAAAGGATCTATTGAAACTGAAAAGCAGGTCTGCTTTTTAGATGATGAAATGTTCCCCTTATGTAAAGCAGAAACGCTAACTCAGTGTCCTGGGCTAAGGTAGTGAACTTCTCCTGACCCTCCAGCATTATGGAAGTGAGTTAGGACTAGAGCTGCTTTGTGTAAGCTACTGAATCTGGATTCCCTGGTCTCAGTTGAAGCTAAATTAAATCCTCAGTTCAACCACTTATACCAACTGGATGTGGATCAATGGTATTATATGCCAGGACTGAGGAATCCTGGATTCCCTGTATTTTGAGTCAGTTTCTGAGTTCAAAGATTCAATCTGCATGGCACTACGTAACCCACTGCAGGTGACTGGAAGTGTTCAGGAAATGTGAGAACTAATTCATTACAGGAATTACTTACTGGTTACTACACTGCTATTCACAGCTATCCAACCATTCTCTGGACGAGTAAATAGACTATTTGGGTAAAGAACTTCATTGCTGAAATTTGTAAGGTTTCCCCAACTTGAGAACTTCTTAACAGAGATTACATGTCCAACATGACCTGGAGGTGGACTCAACACAGATACAGTGAACTACCAAGGGAGGTTTCTGGGAATGGGAAATGGAAAAGGAAAGCACAGTTTGACACATTTTCATGTCTGGAGATGAGGAAAGATTGCAGAACCAATTACGTGGTCTGGATTTTCAAGTAAAACAAGGGCAGCACTCAGAGCAAGCAGAGAAATAACTTAACTTTTCGAAGTGCTAAGTCCCAGGCTAAATTTAGGACAGCCAAAGGCTATTTCTGTTGCACCAGTTTGTAGCAAAGCTTTTGCAGCCATCTGGCTATTGAGCAGCACCATTGCATCCCTGCCTGCTCCAGTCCCCTGCACTGGGATGCAGCTGGGCCAGTGGAATTCACACCTGTGTGTCTGTGCCTGCTTTCAAGTCACCTTCAGAGAAACATAGAAGTGGCTTCAGCAAAGATGAAGGTCTGGCCTTAAGTTCCAGTGAACTGCCCTAGAAACTGGAAAGCCCAGAGCAACCTCAGTTTTGACTGGTTTGGAAGAATGGAGACTGGCTGCCAACGTTGTTCCAGGTGGCTTTTCCCAGAGGGCACTTAGTACCTGCTGTGACTGGGGCTGTGGCAGTCAGGGGGTGGCGTGGTCTGATGTTCAGTGTTGTGTCTTTTGTATAAAACTATTCTGCAACCACTCACTCAGACCTCTGCCTTTGAATGGCAGCATCTAAGATTCAGGAGCGAAATGCACAGTGTCATCCAGCTTTTAATAACTTTGATTTGTACGATGTCCTTTGTTCAGCAGATGTATGACTGTACCACAGGGGGCACAGACACAGAGGTACCAACGGCACAGCTCAGTCTCACCAGAAAGTTTCGTTGTCCATTCCCTCATTGGACAAGTAGTTGTTCTGTAAGTACAGCTCCCGCAGACCTGTGAGCTCACTGAAGGCTCCTTTGGGAATCTTCTCCAGCTTGTTGCTCTAGAGCACAAAGCACATTACTTGGCATGAATCAACACAGGACATTCAGGTTCTGTTCAGCTAACACAGGCAATTAACCTTCAAGAAGGCTAGACCTAAGAGATTTCAAAGGGCATTACAATCCCACTGAAGAAATAAATACGAATACTGGGCTGAAATAACACAAAGTATTTTTATTGATTCCCCATGGAACCTTTGGGCTAAGGAGGCAGAATTTGCTCTGTGCCTCCCAGACAGTTTTGTTTTGCATTCATGGTCTTCCACCTATGTGCAATGTATAATGTAATTTAGGCGACCACCTCTGGAGTTTGCTCAGAATTTCTGGGTCTTGTAAGACAGGTTTCACCATGAAGAAGAATTAGGCTGGAAACTGGGAATCAGCCACCCTTCCAGCATTAATGTCATTCTCAGAGATACAGTTCCTGTGTTTAATTACTCCCATGGCCTTAATGTGGCTTTGGAGTAGCCAGCAGGCAGACACAAATGAAATATAAAACTAAATGCCACTTAGAAATTCTATACAGGAATTCTAGGAAATATAAAAGGATATATAAAACACTGACACTGAACTCGTTAAAATTCCCTTGATCCATGTACACACAATAATGGGATGGACAGACTGGACCAGATGCATGTGCCACCTAATATAGACACCATCACAGATAGATTTGTCTGAGTGTCTCAATGAATAGTAAAAGCAAAAAGATTTATCACATCATAAGTACAGCTTTCAGACACTGTTGGTCCACTATTGGCTGCCTCTCATTTCTCGTTGTCCTGTTTTTCCCCAGTCAAAATATCAAGGTAAATGTAACTGCTCTAACAGCAAATAAAACACTCATTTCTCTCCTCAGCATCCCTGCCCTTAACACAGCTGGGGACAGCAGGGAAGGAGATGAGTTCAAACCATAATCCTCAAAGTCTGAGATCCCTTTGGCAGACAATGATTACCTATAAATGTCAAAAAAATGCAGGGGACTAGTAAGTTCATACTTTGCAGAAAAATTCCAGTGATTTAAAGGATCGGACTGGTTGCCTTTACTGCTCTTCAAGCTGGAGAAGCCTGTTCTCTAGAAGACTTTAATGGGAATTAGTGGTGAAACCTTCAAGGGAAAAGAGAGTTGGGAGGCAGCAGAGAACTGCCTAAGTGCAGGGGCTGATAACAGACTCCAGCCTAACCATGTCCAAGGAGCTGTCAGCACTCGGAACAGGCAGATCCAGGGCTCCCCACTGCTGCAGCTCTGCCATTGTTACAGGGCTGGGATCTCCAGCACACACAGGACGAAGCCTTTTTATCAAAATCAGATGACATGGGATTAAAAATGCTGGAGAGTAGTTAATACCACAACTTCTGCATTGCACTGTTGCTGGAGCAGTTGTAGCAGTAGAGAATCACTGATCCAAACTGTGTTGTCTGAGTTGCCAGGGCAGTAGCAAACAGGAGTCACTGATGCTGGGAAACAGTGTCTGTGTGAAAGGAGTTAGTGAGCAAAGCCAGGGCATGGTGGGCAAGCAGCTGTCAGGGAAAACAGCACCAGTGGCAAACTTAACTGGACAATGATCCACCTTCTTGGTCTGCTATGCATTAATATCATTATAGGCAGGGAGGGGACCAACAATGCAACCACACAGGCATTTGCAATACGTCACCCTGAAAAGACAGAAAAGCATTTCCGTCCCCTGTGAGCATCCTGGTGTTTTGCAAAAACACACTGTCGCTCATGGACAACAAAGGAAGGACATGGGAGACAGCAACTGTTGAGGATATGGCAGAGGAGACTGAAAATGGGCCTGGGGATGTTTCCAAGTACACTGGAATGGCTTGGCTGTGTGGGCTGAATCCCACAAACACAGCACTTTTTCACAACCTTAAAGAAATACAAAACTTTGCTGTCATTACCTGTAAGTGTAATTTATACAGTGCTGGAGGGAGATTCTTTGGAACATACTTCAAGAAATTGCTGGACATGATGAGTATCTCCACATTAGCAGAGCCATTGAACATGTTATCAGGTAACCCAGCATCAGAAAGTTTGTTGTTATGAAGATACACAGACCTATTGGAAGGAGATAAAAGATGAACTTCAACAGATAGTGAGATCTGGAGTTGTTTTTTTTCCTGAAAGAAAGCTGTTTAAAACTAAATTTTAATATTTTCTTCTTTCCTTGAGTTAACTGGATTTGTTTTTAAAATGTGCCCTTTAATTTAGCAAGGGATGTAGATGTAACACCAAATGGTTGATCCAAATACTCTCTGAAATTTAGGTCTATTCAAAATTCAAACCTGCACATGAATACAAGTTTCAGTTTCTCTCCTAGGACTCAGAAAGGCATAAGACACTGACAGAAAGACAGCAGATTTAGTCTGGAAGAATTTTGGTTTTTAATCAGCCTCTGGGATTGAGAGAAACAGGGTTTCTCATTTCCCTTTGCTCTTCTTAGTTTAAATCTTTAATATTCACAGAAGAGTTTTTCCAATCAGGCTTTCAAAAATTGATTCATTCTCTCTTATACAACTTTCAATTCTGTACCAGACAATGGACCCCTGTGAAGTTATTGCTGCTTTTCACTGGCTCAACTAAATGAATTCATTTGACTTCTTTTTCCTGACTTTGATTCCCTCTCTCTTTCCTGTGTTTACCCCAAGATGCAGCAGGCAGCCAAATTTGTAGAGACAGGTTAAAACTGCAAAAGAGCACAGTATTAAAGTGTGCTTTTTCAACTTCTTCTTGGATTCTCCACCAGTTGCAGAGAACTTGGCAACATCCTTCTGGAAGGAAGGAAAGGCTCAGTATGGAAATACAATTGTGGGATCACACACTCCAGGGAGTTCAGAGCCACACTGGAAATATTGTTTACCCTGCATGGTCAGCTGTACTTTTAACTCACAAATATTTGCCTTTCTGAAAACCTTGCTTTCCAAATCATCAGTCTGAGACCATGAACTCTGCTGGGGGCAAATAAAGTAACTGAAAAACTGTGTTAGGATTTTATAGCAATCTTGGAAATCAGTGAGTTCCTATTTTGATTAAAATTAGCGTTGGTATAGGAGAGTGTGAGAATCACTTCAGAAGAGTCAGTAATTTCAATACGAAATCAAAACACAGCAGCTTCTGCACCTCAGATTAAGGAAGAAAACATGTAAATGTAGTTTCTTTCATCATGAGATATTGCCAGAAGTCTGTAAGTGACTCAGCCTTTTCAGGCTCCAAAAGCCCAAGAGACAAAAGGCCCAGTAAGCGCAGAGGAGCTTCAGTGGGAATGGAGAGTTCTTCGGTTCATCACAAGATCAGACTGCAGGGGCTCAGCTGGGTCAGCTGCTATTAACTGCTTCCAAACTTGGCTGCAGAAACTGCTCCCAACAGAGTTTGGGAGGTCTTTGCAGGATTTGCTGCAAAGTGTCCATCCATATTACTCAGAGCCCCTTTGGAAAAGCCCCTGTCTCCCAGGAGGTGGTCTGTGTCCACGTGAATTTGGGATGGGCCAATGTGCTGCACTGGATCCAGCTGAGCAAATCCCAGCCTGAAACCAGCAGAGACTCTGACACCAGGTCTGAGGGTATGAGCCACTTCTGAAGGTGCTGAAGGGCCAAGCTTTCATGGAATTGAGTTGTACTCACCTGCACTGAGTACTGCACTCTCCACCCCATTTTATTCGTAAAAAAGAATGGACTAGAATAAAACTAGAGATTCCTAAACATTAACCCCCATTTTGAGAAACTAAAGCTGTACTTTTCAATTCTTAACTGACACACAAATGAAAAGGGGACTATTTCATTTTATATATGCAAAAGTGTCTGGCAGCCAGTAAAAGCCCTTGGAATGTATTTGTTTGAGAGATTATTTGATCTTTCATACTGAGAATAATAAACAGTCAACTTCTCTCCAAAAAACACAAGTGAGCAATGACATGGTTTAGCCAGATAGTTTCTTATCACCCACCAATTGTATCCAAGCAGTGGCAGAACACTGTTGTTTTACTCCCCAGTCCCTTACCTCAGGTTTGGTTTCTGTCCAAATGTGAGCCCATATATCTTAGTGAGATAATTGGCTGCAAAATCTGCACTGATCAAGGCATTTGGTAGGAATTTCGGAGCCACTGTTAGCTGGAAAAGAAATATACAGGGCAATTCAAATTAAATGCAACAAACGTTTTAACCAAGTACTAGACAAGCAGTAAAACACTTGCAAATTTATCTTCTCTAAACGGGCAAAAATGAATTAAAGTGAATGTGGATTGCATGAACAAAAACAAATTGTCCCCACTCACTAATCTCTCCAGGAAGGAGACAGACTTTTGCTCTAAGATATGAGAATGTTTGTTTGGGTTGGAAGAGTCCTGTCTCTTTTTGGTGGAAGATATCAAGAGATTGTTATTCAGAGAGCAAACACTTTGCTTATTATTGTTCCTAATTCCTCAGTTTGCTGTGCCAAGAAACTCCAGCCCACCTCACAGTGACTTACTGCTTACTCTTCTGAAAGGATATTATGGAGGGAGACTGTCACTTCATGTATCTCTTCCATTGCATTCATTTACAGGCTCTCTGCAATGGAGGATCCAGGTTCCCAAAGAACAGGAATGCTGGGTTATCAAAAGGGACTTCAAAGCAAAGACCTACTGTATAGTGATACTTTTTCAATGAACAAGTGATGTATCAGAAAACACAGAAAGGTTCTGTCTCCAAAACTTAATAGTTGACAACAGGTATAGGATTGAGTGTGTTTGCTCCTGGTCTCTTGCTGGTTTTATCAGAGATTTTGAAAAATAACACTAGAAACATGTGCATCTGAACAAACTGGTGAAGAGCACGGATCAAATTAAGCTCAGTTGTACAGAGCATCCAGATAATGCAATAACCAGGTTCACTGAGTGGCTGTTAATGGCAAAGTCATTCACCTGGAAACCAGGAATACAGGTAACAATCCAGGCTGGAGGAGAGTTTTCTGGGAAGCACAAACCCATAAGATTTCTGCATGAAGATTAAGGTCTTGGGAGACAAATTATTAACACAGTGGTGTAACAGAGAGTCCCTGGGCACAGAAGCAGAAGGCACTGAGTTGCAGTGGGCAGATGCGCTCCCTGTAGTTACAGGTGCTCATTGCTGAGACCACCCCGTATGTTATGTACACTCTGCAGGGCTCTGGAGAGCACTTTTCTAGTGAGATACTGAATTCATTGTCATGTAAGGCTTTGAGAACAGGATAGGAAACTGGGACAATGAAATCCGCCTTCTGGCTTGAAGTTCATGGAATCTATAAAGCCTCTTCCTCACAGCTCTGTTGTGTGAAACAGAGCCTGGTCATTTCAGCCAGCAAGGCACAGCAAGACGTACGGGAGGAGAAAACATATTTTTCAAATTTTTATTACCGTGAAACTTCAACTGGTTATGAATGACAGTGTAAAACCAAAAATATGTAAAATATGAACACTGTGTGAGAGAACAGACACTTCACTGGAGAACTGCCTAACCCAAGCCCTAAACTATGCATTTATCTAAAGGTTGTCTCCACCCATCTAGTGTGTCAAGTGTGCATTGATGAACTATAGCCATGAACTTCCAATTTACTGGACTCGGAATACAGTCCTTTCTTTAAAAAGGATGAGAGTACGTTATTTACTGTTCTTCATTTTCAGCTGCCCTGAATTCTCCATCCATAGCCTGTCTTAACTGTTTAACGGTCACCAACACAGAAAAGACTTTCCCCCAAATGACACTCCCATCAGCATTCCCAGGTGGTACATAAGCAGTGGGATTGGGCATTCTGCATATTACTGCAGTTGCCATAGTACTGCTCTCAGCTTTATGGCAATCTCCCGTCTCCTGATGTGGGAGATGTGCTACCAGGGAACTGGATAAAGGCACCCCTCTCTGACTAGGAAGGTCTGACAGTGCCTCAAATAAGTCTCTACTGTGACGTAATAATATTGAGAATTCAGACACAGGAAACAAGGCTTAATCACTTTCACACAGGGTGGCACATTAAAGCTTTTCTCCAGAAACATGGTCAGTTAGGTCATAACTTTTATACAAAACAAAGGGCATGGCTCAGACATGTGGAATGAGAGACATCAGAACCACAAGAAAGAGGAAAGAGAAAGAGAAGTTTCATCCAGAAAGAGTTTTCACTTGCTCAGGGTTTTGCTTTGGCATTTCAGCACTCGGTCATGAGACTGATTCCACTGGTTGACTGCTTGAAGGATTAATGCTGGGTTGTTACAAATATTAGCAGCAATGAAGTTGACTGAACAGCTTTGTCCAGTTTATTGCCTAACGATCTGCATTTCTCCAGCTGCAATTTCCTTGCAGCTTTACTGCTGGACCTTCCTTTCCATATGGCAGAGAGTGTTTTCTCCACTGTTAACTAATGAATTCAGAAGGTTAACACAAAAGTTATTACCAGTTTTGAAACAAGTTTTCTTGCTTAGATCAAGCTTTGATATAAAACAGAAGTACTGGATCCAGGTGAATCCCGTATCACTTTGGGGATACGAGGAAATGCAAAACCTTCTGTCACCAGCCTAGAGTAAACCATGACCTATAGCTCAGGACCTATAGGTTGGTGAAATAATTTCTTTACTGTGCATACTGTATGAGAGATACAAAACATGAGAATGGGGTGAAAAATCAGAAAGGAAACTACAGCATCCTTTCTTTCCTTGAAGTACTTGTCACTCATAACCCACAGAAGGCTTTCAGTCTATTACATTTCTTTTCTCTGACCATCTATGCCAGTTTAATGAAAGATGATTTAGCTACATCTGATGGGATCACAATGGAAGATAAAGACGCATTAAGATAATCCATAAAACAAGGAGCAAACTACCAGCAAATCCCTGCTCTCCTCCAGACACCGCAGTAACTTGATCCACAGTGTTTCCTGCAGTTTGAAGCCAATCTGGTTTGTCCTGGCTTGGGATTTACAAAGAAATGTGTTATTTTTGTGGGTGCACAACTTCTCACTATAACTGCTTCTGACATTCGCTGATGTTGGCAATTTCTTTAGGGACTCTTTTTTCGCTGCCGTAGAGCCAGAAAAACCCAACACTTTGTTTTGTCACACAGGGAAAATCGGAGTGCAAGGTTCTGGAATATTAGTCACAGTCTGGCTTGTTCCTTTTTATGGGGTTATTAACTGCCAAGATTGTTACATGGAAATGGTGCTTGAAAGGGAGAAAAGAACACAATGTTACTGTACTGAGGAATGGGTTCTATTCTCAATCACTCCATACATTTCTGTATGGAGTGATTCTGGATGTGTCTTGGACTGACTGAAATCTGAATGGGGCCACATGTATTTAATCAAAACATCAAATGGTCCCAGATTTTAAGAGGATAATAAAATATATATACAGACATAAATATATACAGAGAGAGAGGGAGGGTGGGATGGAAGGGCAGGATTTTTGTAGACAAAGAAGCTCTGTCTGATGTTTTAACTTATATTTTTCTGTGGTAGCTCGGTTTCTTCTGTAACAAATATTTGTGGACGATCACTGGGGATAAAGAAAGCCATAATGGGAACCACCCAGATGTAAGGGTATGTGAGAAGCCATTTCATTTCCTAGCCTTGGCAGGAAAGATGGGCTTCTGTCAAGACATCCAGCTTGGGTCAGTAACAGGAAAGCACTCAGGATCTGCTCTGTTAGAAAAAGCAATTCAGCTCCTACCACTGCAGCTAAAAGAATAAATTAATGACTAGCACAATTCACTATGTGTGGGTATTCTCCCCATACCAAACCTAATAAGAATGGGAGGCAGGAAAACCTGGATAGCCTTTGACAGATCTTGATGGCTCAGACACAGGTACTAAGATCTGTTTGTTCACAAATTTTTCAACCAGACTCATCGGATGAGATAGGCAGCGTTTCACACCATTCCCTCACGGTTTATCTGCATACAGGCAGAAACCAAATGTGCGTGCAGCTGATCCAAAGCCCACTGAAGACAGTGGTATTTTATGCATGCAGAGGCTCTCTGTACCTCCCTACAAAGGGAAACCTTTCGCCACTTGCACAAATGAATAAGTGTTCAAAATATACCTGCATGTGTAGCTTCTAAATTTTTCACATACTGATTGTCTTGACCTTAGGTGACCCTGCATTAGAATATCACTTTAGCACATTTTGCTTATGCAGTATGTACATTTTAAAAGAATTTACAAGCTCATTTAACTTCCAGAACGAATTTAGAAAAGAACTCTGAAAGGCTTCAGAGCCACTTACCTTATTGTTTGCCAGGTACAGATAGTTCAGGTTCTCCAAATGTTCAAATGCTTCCTCTGGCAACCCTTAAAAAGAGGAATAACTAATCAGTGTCACTAGCACCTTATTGCCTCTGTGAGTGAAAATACCAGGGGGCAGCTTTCTCTCTCAGGTATCCTTCATGTGAGATTGAACTATTTTTTACGGCCACTGAAGCAATCTGACTCACACCTATTGTTGTTATTTTTTAAACTAAAAATGCCACAAAACTATACTGGCTGTTAAGAGCAATGGAAGACTATTGGGAATGCTGAGCACACAAGGCTTGTGGCCAACCCCCCCTGGGAGGGGTCAGGGACAGAGCTGGGCAGACCCCCCGTACAGCTGATTATCGGTGCTTGCAGCAACCACACTGCCTGAGCAGTTTCTTTTGTAATTTGCTTATGATTCTGCAAATCTTTTTTCTTGCAAGGGCATAATCTGAGGTTGCTTAATGAATGGATCTGACGTACGACTACATTGCCAAAATCGCCCCAATATCTGCATGTCACAACCTTTCCCCTTGCTCCCCACAACAGAGATATCCATCCACACAGTAACCAGCTCAGAGCTTATCCTCCCCCAGTAATTATTAATTTTCAGCTGAGCCACTCCACATCCAGCTGATCACACAACCACAATCGCTGTCACAATGGAAACACTGCAAGTAACACTTTCACCTGGCACTGAGATAACCAGGAGTCAAAGGTGAAGCCGTTTCCCATGTCAAAACACTCTGGAAACTCAGGGCTGCACTGCAGCTTGTGAAAGGAATAAGAAGGCCCAAAGGTAATAATGTCAAAGGCTGAACCTATTAGGCACAGCCTTCCCCATGCCACGTAGGAGTGCTGTGCCTTGGGGCCCAGGGATAATATTCCCA
Source organism: Pseudotriccus pelzelni (assembly GCA_035584735.1). Classification (NCBI taxonomy): domain Eukaryota; kingdom Metazoa; phylum Chordata; class Aves; order Passeriformes; family Tyrannidae; genus Pseudotriccus; species Pseudotriccus pelzelni. The sequence goes on from JAWMRA010000005.1 coordinate 5,635,506, forward strand.
CATTCTCAATAAAGGCTGTCCTCTGAGAGTGCAGTAAGGAAAGCAAGAGCATTCAGATCACAAGTAAACGTGATGCACAAGTTAACAACAATTAGATCTTTTGTATCCCATATCATGCTTTCTCAGTATTTACTCCAATTCCTCAGTTTCTTTTCCTTTCCTTAACTCCTTGTCAGGTTTCCCTCATAAGCATACGACAGAGCAAGGAAAACCTGCCTACAAAAATCAGAATGGTTTTGGAAGGGTAGAAATGTCCTTCTTTGCAATATAAATTTGTATTTATACCGAATTCAATGAGGACAGAACTGGACTGAACTACACTGCCTGCCTAGACTGAACTGAACAAGGTCAGTCAGGAGGAAATCATTGAGCATGTGGAGGTTTCTCGTTCCCCAGTGCATTGCACGGAAGAGCCTGAGGGACCAGAGGGAGTTTCCTGGACGAGATCTCACGCCACAGCACACAGAGTTGCTGCCAGGTCTCCTCCTGGTTCAGCAGGGCTGCATTCTTGTACACTGAGTCTTGTGTTTCAGATGATAAAGTGTCTCCATGATCTGTGTGATGGCCAAAGGAGTGAGGCTTGCAGAGAACCACTCCAACCAAGTCAGCCCATCACTCTGTGGCTCTCTTTATCAGTTGTCATTGGTGTTCTGGAGGCACAGGCTCTGTCCACCCCATGGCTCTGCCAGCTCACCTTTTGAAGTCAGCCTGTTGTTTTGCAGATTTAGAGTTTCCAGTCTGTAAAGACGAGCAAGTTCTTCTGGAAAGATTTCTTCTATTTGGTTATTCTAAGAAAATGGAAAGTATTAATCATCAGCAAAGTAATCCAAGAAGGATCCCAGTAAACCCAGACTGTGAACTCCAGTAAAATCTGGAAGTGACCCCACCATGCCAAATCACCATCAAGACTCCTCTCCATAATGAGCCAAACTCAAATCTCAAAATCAATACATCCAAACCCAGCAGCATTGGAAGACCTGAACTTCTGCTCCTCCCCAAAAATACGTTAAGCACTGGTGAGTGAGATTATGCCTGGCAAGGCCCATAATCTCTCTGCCAAAGCTGCTACAAGGTTGACATGGTGGATTTCCAAGTTTATCACTTCTGTTATCCCTGGGTTGTTTTAAAAGCCACTTGTCACAGACAGGGAGCGTCAAACTGGGCTCGCTTTCACTAGTCCCACTGTCAGGGGTGACAGCCATCAGATTTTCACTAATGTGCTGATTAACATTTTGACCATTAATGAGTGATTCTATTTTAGCATCTAAGGGACTGGTTAAGGTCCTGCTGTGCTGGAAGCCAGGCCAGTGCACAGAAAATGACAGCTGCTGCTCCAAAAAGCTGCTTTTCTTTTGGCAATGGAGGCAGGAGCCATGGTCAGCACGTGCCTGGGACAGATCTGCTGAGGAAGGTGCCAGCTTACATTACAGTTTTTCTAACTGGAAAGCTCTGAACAAAATCTGCATTTCATCCGTTGGATAGAACTGGCAGATAGGAGCAATAAACAAAAAGCAGTTGATTAAGGGCAAGGCATTGGAAATCGTGGAACTGCTCCCACTGCTCAGAGGTGGCACGGCCACAGGGCTGCCATGCTCATGCAGGTGTCAGAGCACTGCCACAGAAAGGACACCTGCCCAAATGCTGGTCATAGGCATCAATTAACTAACAGCAGAGCATGGAAACCTGCTGTCAGTCCAAGAAATCCTGCTTCTTCTAACTTAAGCTGGAATCTCACAACTTTACGTGTCCTTATCCTGACAAGACATGAGGTCTCTGGAGTGGAACCATTTGCTGCAGGCATGACATCAGTGTCCCTGCCACAGGCAGTGTCACTGGGGGTGAGGGATGGCACTGGCTGTGTCACCCCTGCTCCTTGCTGAGTTCTCGTGCTGAGGGAGAGATGGGACACGAGGAAACACAGCTGGCCCTGGTTCACTGTGTCTGAAACACCCGCACTAACAGGCAGCGCTGCCCAGAAAATTCTCATTAATGAAGTAACTTAGCCCATCCTTCTCAAAGACACTTCAAAATGAAAGGCCTTCACCAGAAACAGTCATTTTTAGTTCAGACAAAAATTCTTCTCATGAAGCCAGGAGAGACTAAGGAGAAAAATTTCGTATCTCTTGCCCTCCCTGGATGTGAGGAGAGAGAATTAGTGCCCGATAACCAGGCACATCCGCTGAGTTTAAGAACCGGGCCCGCTGCACCTGCGGCTCCCGGCGGGCGGGGCGGGGCTGAGGGGAGGGGCGGGACGCGGGCACGGCGCGCCCTTACCTGCAGGGACAGGTGGTTGGTGAGCTCGGGCAGCAGCAGCGGGAACTCCTTGAGGTCGATGCCGCCGCAGTCCACGACGCCCTCCTGGGTGCAGCCGCAGTCGCGGGGGCAGGCGGGGCCGGGCGGCGGGGCCGGGCCGCCCTCGGGCTCGGGGCGGGTGCGGGCGGCGCAGCCCAGCGCCAGCAGCGCCAGCAGCGCCCGGCCACCGGCCGGCATCGCCCCTGCGGGCCGGGACAGCGGGTCAGCCCCGGGGCACGGCCCGGAACACAGCCCGGCGCCGGCCCCGCTCTCCAGGGGCGCCTTCACGCCCTCTCAGCGCGGCTTGGGCACCGGGATGCGGGCACCGGGCACAGCATCCCCCGCACCGGACCCGACGCCTCCGGTTATTTATGGCTTTTTTAATAATGAGAAATGCCAGGTCATCCCGGAGATTCATGCAGTGTTAGTTCAGTGTGGCTGTCGGCCGCATTGCTCCTCACAGTTGTGCTTAGGAAGAAACTCTTCTCGTTATTTAAACAGCACAGAGGCTTGACAAGAGTGACTCTCGGAGGGGCTGCTACACGTGCACGGAGCAACAACAAAACCTCACGGCTACTGAAAACAAAACGGGCTTCCTATGGATTTTGGACAGTGCTGATCTGAACCTAAGAGGCCTGGCTGGTGTTCAGCTTTTATCTTTCTGGCAGCAGGTTAAAACAATCAAAACAGAAGTTGGATATCGACTGGAGCAGCCAGCTGGCCCGAACCCAGCCCCCTCGGTCCCATTTGTTGCCCTTCTCAGATTTCATACATAAAGGTTTGCAGTCAGGGCTGGTTATGGCTTGTCTTTTATCCTCTTGGCTATTCTAATCAGAAGCATTCGACAGTGATGAGACTTACTTAGGCTGATCTTTTAAGGTGAAAAGGCACAATAGATTAATGACATGAAATAAGTACTCTGTTCACCTCTGCCAGCCCACATTCCTTCTTTGCATCAGAAACAAGAACCTCCCAGAGCCAGACTGGCAGCTGCACATCTCCATTTACATCCAATGGGCTTTGCTGCTTTGCACCAGGGGCTCTCACAGACTTTGGGTGCTTAGGGAGCATTGGACAGATCCTGCTCTCAGTTACAGTCAGAAAAATGTTAAATAATTTCTTTAAACACTGACTTATACTTGAAGAAATGGGAACAGGTGGGGCTGCAGGGCAGGGCATCCCCCAAGACATTGCTTTGGTCCTGGTCTTTGCTACAAACATGCTGGGTGATTTTAAGCATTTAACACTGTGTGCTTGATCCCTCTTCTCCCTGTTCCACTATTTCACAGCTTCCATATAGCTGAATAGCTGACTATGATGAAATGAATCTCTTTTATAAAACATTCCTTGTATGGCAGCTAAATATTAACAGTGAGATCAAAACTGGCCATATGAGTATGCCAACAGTGGATTAGTAAAATCTTTAGTATTTGGTGACCTAATCTCAGAAAATATTTCAGAAATCTTAGAGAAAATAATCTCAGAAAGTATCTCGAGTCTCTAATGAAGTATTTTCCCTATATATCAGCTTACCCTTATACATACTTACAAAAGAAACAAAAGAAAAAAATCTTTTATATGCAGGTCCCAACCAGCCCTGCTGTAGCAATACAAACACAGTTACATCGTGGTTGGTACTGGGCTCTACAGATTTGCAACATGCTGACTTTTCCACATATGCATCTGAAAGGATGCTAAAAAATTAACAGGAAATATTCTGTCTATTGCACAATAAAATTACAGAGGCAATCTCACCCCCTTGCCATCAATATGCACACTATTGTCTGCTACAATGCCTCTGGAGTGAATGCTGCTCTAGCACAGGGAGACACTTTGGACACAGGAACATCTGTGTACATCTGGAGTGCAGGCAGTAAAACCAGGCATGGCTGTGATTTTTAGTTCAAAGAAAGTCTGAGGTAACTCACTCCATTTCAACTCATTCCCATGGGCCTGATCCAAAACCTTACTGAGAAACTTTTCTAAAGGACTAGCTCAAAACCCACCAGAAACAGTCCTCTTCCCTGGCTGGAGGTAGGCTTTAAATCAGGTCCTGCCACCCAAAGACTGAAGGGACCCTGAAACCAGCTCAGGGGCTTCTGTGGCTGCATCTTTCTGAGTCCAGACAGAACTGGCACCTGCCCTTCGGTGCCCCACAGCACCAGAGACACGGTGCTACAAAAGGCAGAGTCTCCAGAGGTAAACTGAAGTTTCAGGAGTTACTCAGTGACCACAGTTACCTCAATAAACAGAATCCCTTTCAAAGTATCTCATCTCTGTTATCTATTATTGTTCACACACATTCTCACAGGACACACACACACAGATAGGACAAACATCCACCGGACAAGAGGATTCTCCTTTAAAATCAACAGGTTAACTGAGTTTGTTACACTGAATATCCTTGCCAAAAGCTGCAGCTGAAAGACAGACTGCTGCTGCTGCAGGTTCTGACAATCAAGCTTTTAAAACAAATAAAGTGCTGAAAAACTCACCTTTGCTGTCAGAACTCAGCTGAATGGAGAAGAACATTTCTGTTGCCCCCACAGGCTTCCTCGCTCATGCCATGTCAGTGACATGCACTGAGCTCACAGCGAGTCTCCCCTTTCCAAGCCAGATCCTTTCCAGATGTGAGCGGCAGAATTAGAGAGAGCAACAGGCAACCCTCTACCAACGAGAGCTTCCTGCGCTTCCCAACGAAATCGGAGAGGAATTTTCCAAAGTCACCATATGGGAAAGTGTGAGTAGGAAAGAGGAAGCCGCTATAGACTGGATATAAAGACTTGGGAAATAAACAATCTCCCATTACTTTTTGTCAACATAGTTTGCAGGCTCAGCGAGCGATGCCAAAAGCCAGCGTGCTGGAATTGGCAGAGGAGAAGCAGGGATGGTGTGTGCTTCTGCATTTCCTTGCAGGAGACTGCAGCTGCACTAGGACTAGATCTTTGATTTTAGCTGCATTCAACCCAAAATCTGAATCTCAGGTGGGAATGTCCTCCCATTCTCTGGGGATCTGGTTCAAATTAGCTACGAGTGACAGATCAGCAGTTTTTCCTGCACTTCATCTCCCTTCCCTTTAACTCTCCCTGCTTTTCAACCTATCAACTGATCTTCAGGGACCAGGGATCGATAGGCTGAAACTACAGATGTTTTAGAGGCAAAGTCCCCACATTTGCTGTAACACCTCATCTACCCAATCTCTTTTTTATCTTCTAAGCCCCACATTACAGCACTAACATCAGAACCTTCTACCACACACACACACATACCCCACTCAGCCCAGAAACCTCCCATTCCTTATTTTCCCCCCTCTTGGTGAAAGCACAGAAGCACCCTGTTGATAACATCGTATGCTCCAAGTGCAGCAATACTTCCAAGAAAGCAACACAGCTTTTTGTCCCTGACAGCAGAGTTCCTAATTTAAATATAAAGCCACCTGTTTTGTGAATGCCCCCGGAGCTCCATACAGTACCTCCACAGAACCTGCAGGGGATCTGTCCTGACCAACAACACGACCTTCTTGCTGAATTCCAAAAAAAGGGAAACTGATTCTTTCCTCTCCACTCCAGCTGAACTAAAGCAATTAAGTTATTTCCTCCCTCTCTTCATCCAGGCTTATATCAACTGGAACTGATCCCCCTCTGTGCCACGTGGAAGTTTCAAAAGTTAAGAGTGGGAAGTGTGTTTTTACTAAAACAAATATAAAACCAAAACAAAGCTGGCTGCTTTTCCTTAGTGATTCAGAGATGCAGGACACATTTTCCTGCTACCCTTTCTGAATTACAGTACCCTGAGTCCATCCAACAAAATGTAAATAGTTTTTGCAGGGAGGAGAAAAACTCTGCTCATGTTGGGGGCCCACCCCATCTCATCCCAGCCTGCAGAAAGGAGGAGGAGGAGGAGGGGGATCATCTTGCTCACCATTGATACCAGAGCAGCCCACAGGGGAGAGGAAGAGAGCACCATCACCCTTCCCCAGAAGGGCATTTTTGTCTGGTTTTTGTTGTGTAAGTGTAGTAATTAGCTGTCAGGCAGCATCTAGCGGTAGGACATTATAAAGAGGGGCATTGTGCTTCCTTTAGTGGGGAAACAGAGGCAGCCCAGGATTATCCATCGGCACAGAGGCAGGACTACACACCAGGTATTATCTCACATGCAAAGATAACACACACTTCCACTGTGCTACAAATTACCTATAGGGGCTTTTTTTCCAAGCTTTCACTGCTTCCACATCTTACCCTGCTACATCAACATATCCCAGACCCACCACCTCCTGTCTCCAGGCCCAATGCCACATTTCCATGATCCAGCTGGAGTGCAGTCTGTCTAAAGGCATTCTGACCCAGCACTGAGCCAGAGGCCATGCCCTGCCGTGGTATATGGGCTCAGCAGCCGCTGTCTCTGTTCACTCACTGCAGCTTTCTGGAGCTTCCAGAGCAAAGGACTCTCACTGCAAGACTCCCAGTGCAGAATCAGCTGCAGAAAATTTCCAGTCAACTTGAGTCTTTGCACTCCTGCATGTTCCCTGCTGCTGGCTGTGAGTGGTGCTTACAGCCTGCACGAAGAAACATTTTCAGGTTTAAAAACTGAAGACTCAGTTTAAACTTCGGCACAGTTACTTCTGCAGATCACAGAAGGCTGAGAACCAGGTCCTGGGGCACCCAACTGCTGAGGCAGCTGTGACTGCGTGCCACAATACACTCAGTGCTTTTGCAACAGGCCTGGCACACAAGGCTCTGTGCAGGGCCCAACCTCCTGCCCGGCCCCAGCAGAAAAAGGCCCCAGTGGGGATCAAGGATAAGTTTTGCCAACGTGAGCTCTCAGATTTCAAAGGTACTCCTGCAGACCTCAGCATCAGCCATGTCCAGGGCCAAGCTGCAGTAGGCAATACATGGGAGACCCGCTCAGCTCTGACTTTGCAACTGCCGCCGCTGTCCTAAAGAGATTACAGGCTAAATTTAGATGTGATATGATTAACTCCGGTAACAGACACACAGTCAAACAACAGCATGGCAGAGAATGAAAGGTACAAGCAGCTCTAGGTAGAAGAGTGGTTCTACAGGCACCAGCTCACCTGTGATCAGCATGGAGTGAGGCATGAGGCATTCAGGAGGTGGAAGTTACAAAATGCTCTCTATTCTCACCCTTATTTATCCGCTTAAAACTCTACAGAAATACTGGGGTTGCTGAGGTGCTCACTGCTATGTGCTGATATTGTGCCTCTACTTGAAAGGAGTTGGGAGCCCCTGGTGGCCTAGTGGTTAGATCGCAGGACCTTCACCGCTGAGGCCTGGGTTCGATTCCAGCCAGG